>JASWHV010000015.1:72425769-73025769 GCA_030760725.1 Neostapfia colusana
CATTATATAGATCAAATCAAGTGAACATCCAAAACATTGTTCTTTGAAGTCGGAGAAATGTTCACTGAAGATGGATGTTTTGTACTTTAACATAATATTTTCTAAATAAAGGAGAATTAAAAAATCTAGACGGTTGAATTCACAACTAATGGCTACAAAGTGGCTAAGAGGTTACCAAATCTCAATCACATAAAAGATAGACATGTCATGTATATATCCTAATTTCCTTTCTCATTTATCATGCGAAGCTTACACCATTCCTTTTCTTCCTACCCATTTCGATCTATATCGAGCAACTCCTCCCGTCATCATTTTGGAGAACAACTTCACTTATCGGAGGACCCCCATCCCACGTCTCCGTCCACACACTAAAACGGAATGTAGTGTGCCCACCTCTCCATGTCAAAGGAATTTGCGTCCCTATGCGTTAGAGGAGATGGCGCCGGGGTGCGCTGAGCCACACTAGCTCATCCTAGGAGGAGTATGCGAGAAATCCGCTATGTTGCTCATCGCAGGGGGAGGAGGTCACGAACACCGAGGAAGAACACTAGGCCTAGCCTTGAATTGGAGTTGAAATTTTTGAGTCCCAAATTGAAATTTTTGAATCGGGTTGAAATTCTTTGAACCTAAGTTGAAAGTTTTCAAATTAACTAATTTTTTAGGAACTCACTTGAAACTTCTAAAATCAACTTGAAACCCCTATGTCATTAGATTGAATTGAACCTTTTCATGTGATAAACATGCATATTTTCCTCTCTTTACTCTTTTTCATGCCAAATACACTCCTCATCTATGTGTGTAGGGAGGGAGTCACGCATAAATACAAATATAATGAACCTTTTCAAACTAGGAGTGACATCAGGTCTATTTGCTAATTCTATAGCACTGTTATGTAAACAAGGGTGGAGCTTAGTTATGACCAATGGGTCATGCCCCCTAGATTTTGCAAACCGTTAAAGAGCTTAATAATTTTTAATTATAAATTAATAGTTACAAATGACACTTCTGTCACATGTAAACTGCTATCTATTGAGCAATGATCCCCTCTTAATTACATGTATAGGACTTGTATTGATGTACTTGATCTTTTGCATAGCTAAATTTATTCATTAAGATTGTCTTTTATGGTCAATAACGTTAGTACTATCACAAAATATTTAGGTTACATCCAAACGAAGGGGCGGTTGTTGTCCCCTCATGTTATGGTTGGTGATGAGGAGAGAAGCGTGGGTGGTGGCCATAGACATGCCCCCCACGCTGTAGTCACCATGAAGCCGCACTTCCCACGTTGGTTCGAACCTAAACTCCTCCTGCTCGCACTCAAGATATTTGAGCACGATCTTGTAACCGTCAACTGATCACCTCCTCTAACTCTACCGTGTGGTTTATGTAAATTGCTAGCGAGCAAGTTGATTACTTTGGAGCGGCTCTGTAGCTGCCACTACCAATGCAAGAACTTGGTTGTTTCCTCGTGGCAAATTTCATTTTTAGTTGCAAATCAGAGGGTTTAGAGTAACATAAACGACAATCAAGCAAAATAAAAATGCTAAGCAAGAAGAGAGCTGCTAATCCGAGCCTCACAATGTGTGTCTAGAAGCGGATCACGGATCATCGCATACATACGGAGTGGAGGAGTGAGGATAGGAGGGAGGAGCAGGACGGGGGAGGGCGGTGGGAGATGTGGAGGGCTGTATGGCCAAAACTTCTCGCGTGGGCACTATGATTGGAGATTGGAGAGAGTAAGCTAGAGTGAACTCTCAGCGTCACATCTTCTCCCTAAGACATGGTCAGACTTAAGCAGTTAGCCACCATCAAGATGAACGAAGAGATATCAGACGGAAAGACAAGATGACGTGACATCTTATGTTTGGGGTCCACTATCACGTGTGCTTCAAGTTGGTCAAATCATTTGGGGAGGGAAGAAATGATATTGAAAGTTGAGAGGGTCGTCATATGCGATTTTGATTGTGATGGGGTACTCTTTGGTGATAGCTGAGAGAGGCAAATAAGACTTTTTTGTATACAAAACATATAGATGTTATTTTGTTTGGGTTTGGGCGGTTGAGCCATCTCTACGCTATAGCCTAGCTCGACCTGCTCATCGCAACGTGATAAACTCATAATCCATCCTCCCGAGTTCGAATCAGGACCATTCTTTTTAAATAATCTGATTGTGCATTCATGGGGGCGTGATAGCTATGAAAAAGTGGTAGTACTATTATTACGACTATCAACAATACTAGCTCAAGCGAGCCTATCGCCTCAAGCTCGAATTCGATAGACGACAATTTTAAATCGAGTTTGAAAACATTTGAGGTTGCATTCGATAGAAGCTCGTGTAGGCTCGATTGCAATTTATATGGGAGAATGGGCAATGGGTGGATAGTGGTGGGGGCAAATTCGGCTTCTCTGTTCCATGGTGCCTCTGACTTTATTAAGATACCGTTTCATCATCCCATGGTGTTTGTCTAGTTGCGTTACCTTATAAGTTGAGTAACAACCAATGGATGGTTTGATCTTTTCTTCTTAAAGATGTATATGTCAATAGGTCTAGATGTGATAAGTTCTAATAGATTGGATGGAAAAATTTGACGTAGAAGACAGTTGATTAGTCTCACTTAAGGTGGGTCGGGTAGGGGAGGCAATGTTTGCTCCATTATAAATGAGAGATGGTGCACCAACGCTGATATGACGGTGGAGGATACGGTTTAGGATGACTAAATGCATACAATATAATACATTGGATGAGTTTGGGTGTTTGCCCTTTTATCATGCTTGTTAGATGTGATGTGGGAAAGAACAGTGATGACTGAACACGTTCGGCACCACTAACAGGTACGATAAAATACATTAGATGGACTCACTCAAAGATTTAATCACAAACTCGAGTTTGACTCATTTAGCGTGTGTTTCGTTCGGAGACAAGGTGAGATAGGTTGAATCCATCCTAGTTTTGAGGGATGGGGCCCTTGTTTTCTATTTAGTTTGGGGATAATGTGGGATGAAATGGTCATGTCTACTGTTTAAACGAAGCGATAGTGACATATGGATATGATTATTTTCAGTAAGCAACAACAATATAAAATGCAATCCATTATTTGATAACACAAGTTCCAACAAGAAAATAATTTTAGCAAGAAAATAATTTTATTAACAGACATCATGATAAAATTTAACTTCGCAGTACTCGTTTGACAATATTTAGTTTGGAAACCTCTCAATAATCCACTTTACGATAAAATTTAATCTGTGCTCAAACAATAGGTTATAGAAAGCTCTTCCTATATGAGAAAATAAATTAAACTACACACAAACTGCTCATATTGATTTATTCCTATCAAACTGTAAATAAGCAGCATATAATCTATTTAAAACTGCAAATAAGTATCGTATAATCTATTGTAAAACTGCAAATACAAGAAGTGGGACTTATTCGACCACCTAACTTTAGACGATGACGCCATCCCAGCTGTTTTTAAATCAAACACTATTGAAAAGGGGCTCGCCCCGTCCGGTCCCACACACTTCAATTAGAGCGAGCCGAACTGTCGCGATCCTCGACCTCTTTTATAGCCCTAACCACGATACCATGCGCTTCTTCCCACGCCGCCGCTGGTGATTCCATCCTCTCTCAGCCCCGTGTTCCTCGCGACGCAAGCCTCGCTGTAGCGCCCCGCCCCGCCCCGTCCCGTGCGCCTACGGTTCGCCGAGTCGGCAGCGTCGAGGTCAGTGTGTTCCCAACCTCTCTTTCCCTTCCGCACGTCCCAGCAGATTCCCCCGCCCGACGGGCTCTGATTCGGCGTCTGTACCGCGTAGATCCGTGATCTAGGCTGCTGGCTCTGTGCCATTTGCTGCGCGGGCGCCGGGATTTGCCGCGGCCGGGGATCCTCAACGGAGGTGTTGCTGTTTCCTGCAAGTGTTTGGGTCCTGTCAGATAGACAGATATAGCTCAGCGGGGTGAACTTTGCGCATTTTTTTGGGAGATCCCTTGCTAGAGAGGTGTGGCTATGTGACGGGGGACTTACATTTCAGTGTGATTATGCGAGATGCATGTCAGTGCCATGCAGTGTTTAAAAAAGCGGTAGAAAAAAGCGAGCGGAGGAGCTCCGACTAGCGCCTAGGCGTTTCTAGTCATTTTGCAAAAATTCGAGTTAAATCTATATAATATATTATATATATGTATATTTTAAAATTTAAAAATATTCAATCAATCAATAAAATGAGATGAGATAGAGTGTGACATTATCTTGCGTAGGCAGCCAGACACTAAGACAGGGCACTATCATCTTGCCAATAGCAACTGCCACCGATAGGGATGAGAAAAAATTAGAGTAAGTTGTTCATTTTATATGGACACACAAAGTGGTGGAAAGCGGAATTAAACGGAAGAAAGCGAACTGAAGCGGCAAAAAGCGGTCCAACCGCTTAATGCTGCTGCCCAGGGAAAAGCGAAGCGGTCCAGTGCCGCTCAGTGCCCGCCTAGACCGCTTTTTTTAAACAGGGGTGCCATGTCGGATGCCCGTGTTTGGGATAGATTTGTCTATGTTTATTTGGACTTCTTTTAAAAGGTCTTACGAACAGCATTTCTGTAGCTCAAAAATATGCAGAATTTATTGAACCTGTGGATAACACATACCTGGACTTCCTAACTCAAGTTTTGACCACAAAATTACAACCCTTAGGATGCATTTGTGATGAGTAGTTAATGCTTTGTCAGAAAAGGTATTGGACTTTCGCAGTTCAGAGATTTGATGTGCAAAAGTTTTGTTGCCATATTGGGGAGAAATGGTTCTAACAGCAGCAGAGGACATGCTTTGCTTTAAATGGCTGTACAGGTGCTATTTAGGCTCATAATATCTGGTGCGATATTATGTGTTGTTTTGACTGTTTTATTTCTTCTTTCAGATAATGGCTGGCCATGGAAACAGTCATGGGAAGCGGTATTCTGATTATAGTGAAAATGGAGGCGGCAAGAGAAGAAATCCTGGTGATGATACTTATGCACCTGGTCCAGACGATGCCGTATACCGCTATCTCTGTGTGTCTAGGAAAATCGGGAGTATAATTGGCAGGGGTGGAGAGATTGCCAAGCAGTTAAGGACTGATACTCAGGCTAAGATTAGGATTGGTGAGAGTGTCCCTGGCTGCGATGAGCGAGTTATCACAATATTTAGCTCAAGCAGGGAAACTAACACCATCGACGATGCTGAGAATAAGGTTTGCCCTGCTCAGGATGCTCTCTTTAGAGTTCATGAAAAGCTCACCACTGATGAGGGTCCTGGGAATAAAGACACTGAAGAAGCTTCACCACAAGTTACTGCTCGTTTGCTTGTGCCGTCAGACCAGATTGGATGCATCATTGGAAAAGGTGGGCATATCATCCAAGGAATCCGCAGTGACACTGGTGCGCAAATACGAGTGCTCAGTAATGATCATATCCCTGCATGTGCCGTTAATGGTGATGAACTTCTTCAGGTTGGTCAATTCTCACATCAATTCCTACATTACGGGAACATGCTGTGTTACTATATGCATGCATGTATCCATCTGAAATTTTGTATAGTGCATGTGCATCTGGTTAATTAAATGTACATAGCATCTAATTTTTTACTGAAGCCTGGAAGATATACTAGAATTTCAAGATTTGCCATCACTTCACGTCAATACAACAACAACGAATCCTTTAATCATAAGCAATTTGTGGTAGGAGCTAGATATGAAACCCATTATGAGCTACATGAACAAAAAGGAATTTAAACAAAGGGCAGTACAGTACCAGTAATAGCCTACCCCAATGTGCTTGGGACAAAGGCTTTGTTTGTTGCAATTCCGGTCCTGTTTCCTGCTGAAACCATGTCTGAACCTGCTGTATAACTGATCTGCACTAGCAGATCAGTCTGCCTTCCAAAGAAAACAGACTAGAAACTGGTTTACAGCAGAAGACAGAAACCTGATTCAGCAGAGAACAATAGGGGGATTGAATATTCAGCAGTTCTGTTCAGGGGAACAGAACAGGTGCGAGGAAGAGCAGGAGAGCAGCCAGCCCTGATCTGATCTGATGCGCTGAACAGATGAGAACAGGGAAAGACAGGGAGCCGCAGATCTGTTCTGCTGTTGAGGGAGGCGCAGAAACAGAGGAGAGGCAGGGGCGGCAGCTAGGGTTGGCCTGGTGGCGGCGGCTGCTCCAAGGGAGAGGCGGCAGCTAGGGCTAGAGAGGTGGAGGGATAATTTTCTATTGATCTCATCTCAAACTGGGGTGTTTTGGCTTGTTTATATAGCCCCCCTTACAAGAGTCCTGATTTATTACAACTCAATCTTTTAGTCTATCTCTAATTCTATCTCTAAGAAGACTAAACTCTAATATCTTCTAGAAGGAGATCCAACCTGGGCCAGAGGCAGATTAGCCAACACGGCCCAGTTCTGGCCGCCCTGGCCAGGGGAAGATCAGCCCACATTCTCCTCCTGATCCTGACGCTAGCCCACGTCTAGGATCCCGATCCTTCTCATTTCCACGAACTTCTGTCTTCCAAGGGCCTTGGTCAAGATGTCCACCATTTGATCTTGGGTGGAGATTTGCTCAAGCACAATAGTACCGCTGTCCATACATTCCCGTATGTAGTGGTACTTTACATCGATGTGGTTGCTTCTGTCATGGTGTACCGGATTCTTGCTCAAGTCTATAGCTGACTTGTTGTCAACCCGCAGCACCGACATCTTTGATTTTTCAGCTAAGTCCTCCATCAGCCGTGCCATCCATACACCTTGACATGCACCTTGAGCTGCTGCGATATATTCTGCTTCACATGAGGACAAAGCCACCACCTTCTGCTTGTAGGACTGCCATGAAACAAGGCTGTTTCCGAGACAAGACCGCACCCCGCTTGTGCTCTTGCGGTCCTCCACGTCTCCCGCATAGTCACTATCCGAGTACCCAATAAGCTCCATGTCTCCTCCTCTTTCATAGAAGACTCCATAGTTGATTGTACCCGCTATGTAGCGTACTATGCGTTTGACTGCAGCAAAATGCTCCTCCTTGGGCTCCTCCAGAAACCGACTCATGTACCCGATCGAGTAGGCGAGATCGGGACGTGTGTTTACCAAGTATCGCAGCCCCCCCCCCCCCCCCCCCCCCAACCAAGCTCCTATAATCCGTTGCATGCACCAACGGACTATCACTTGTTTTGTAAATCTTGAGGCCTTGCTCCATGGGGAATGCACAGGGGTTGCATCCCTCCAGGCCAGCTTTAGAGACAAGTTTGGAAGCGTAGGCCGCCTGTCCAACGCTGATTCCTGCATCAGCTTGCCGCACCTCCAGGCCAAGATAATATGACAAGAGACCCAAGTCGCTCATCTTGAACCTCTTCATCATCTCCCCCTTGAACTTCTTGAGATCGCCCCCTCCTGTGATCACGAGATCGTCGACGTAAACGCTGACAATGAACTTCCCATCTTCAGCACCATAGAAATAGATCCCGTGCTCGCTCGTACTCTTCTGAAAACCAAGCGATAGCAAGCTATCGTTGAGCTTGGCATTCCAGGCCCTGGGCGCCTGAGGAAGTCCATATAAAGCTTTCTTGAGCTGATACACCTTGTGTTCGGCTCCGTTGATGATGAAGCCATCGGGTTGGGAGACGTACACCTCCTCCGTCAAGTCGTCGTTCAGGAAGGCGCTCTTTACGTCCATGTGGTGTACCTCCCACCCCTTGTACGCAACAACTGCAAGGAGCAAGCGAACAAATTCGAGACGGGCTACAGGTGCAAATACCTCGTCAAAATCTATTCCTTGCCGTTGGACATAGCCTTTTGCCACTAATCGAGTCTTGTGCTTCACCACCTCCCCATGCTCGTCCCTCTTCACCTTGAACACCCATTTGAGGCCAATGGGCTTGTGTCCGTTTTCTTCTATGGACTCCATCTCCTCGAGCATGACCCGTCTCTAGCACAGGTGTTCCTCAGCGTCGGCGAAGGACGTGGGCTCCTCCGCGGTGGTGAACATGAGCTCTCCCTCCTCCAAGCTTGGTGGGCGCTCAGCCTGACCATGAGGGGTGAGGGTTCCAAGCACGTTGCGCATCGTGCGGAACCGTAGTTTTGCGCCGTCGTCGTAGTAGGCGTCGACGACGTTGCTGCCGGGGTCCAACAGCGGTGTGGCGAAGCGGATGGGCCGTGGAGGATTCCGGGGCGTGATGAAGGTGCTGGAATCTTCAAGTCCGGAGCCCCCCGCTGCTGCTGACTCCCGTGCGGGACTGTCCCAGCCCTAATCTGTGCTGGACAGTCCCTGCAGGAGCCTTTGGGGCAATGCCGTGGGTGCTGGACCGCCTCCAGCAGGTATGGAGGCTGGCACAGGAACTCCTAGGGTCTGGACAGACCCTTCTATGCACTACAGAGGTGCTGTTCGGCCCCTTCGGACGCTGCAGCACCTCTCCGGGTGTTGGAACAGCGGGTCCAGCAGGTGCTGGACCTAAGGAGTCGACGTGGAAGGTGGTGTAGTCCTCTTCTCCTGCTCCTTCTCCCCAGTCCCACTTGGCCGCCTCGTCGAATATCATGTCACGTGATATGTGTGCGCCCATTAGCCGGATTATACATCCGATAGCCCTTTGTCCCTGCAGCATAGCCAAGAAAAATCATCAGAGTACTCCGGTCTTCCAACTTTGTCAAGTGGGGGCGCGTGTTCTTGACATGCCCCACACATCCAAAAGTTCGGAACATGGTTATCAAGGCGTCGCTTAAGCGACGCTTAAGCGGTAAGGCGCCAGACTGTTAGATATAATCTCGTTTTTCTAATAATTGGTGTTAGAGATAGAGTCTTAGTCCAATAAGAGTAGGAGTTAGTATTAGATAAAGACTCTGTAATTTGGGGCTATATATACAGCCCCCCATTGAGAATAGATTAAGAGAAGAGATTAGAGGAAATTAATCCCCGGATTTCCAACATTTGGTATCAGAGCTGACCCTCGCAGTTTCACGGGTGCGTACGGGTCAGTGAGAAGGATATGGTAGCGTACGGGTCAGGGACATGGGTACGTACGCATGACGCGTGGGTCCTCTGTGTGGGACACGGTATGGTACGTATGCTGCTAACCGGACGTACGGTATGCGTATGCCAGTACTGAATGTACGGACGTGGCTAAGAGGGGACGTTCCTGTCTTGGCGTTGACTGACGAGGACGTCGGTCTTCTAAGGGGGGTGGATTGTGTGATATCCTGACTCCCGGCTTAATAGGATTGATAGAGTACTCATACCATCAAGGTATACCTTCTTTTCCGGAAGCCCACCTGCAAAGAACTCCGGGGTTAAGCGTGCTTGGCCCGGAGGAATTTGGGGATAGGTGACCGATCGGGAAGTTTTCCCGGGTGCGCACGAGTGAGGACAAAGTGCGTAGAAAAGACGAGTGGTGGTATGTGGGGCTAGTCTATGATCCTAGAGAGCCATCACAAATGGTATCAGAGCTTTAGGTTGAGAAAACAGAGGGGGGGATCTCACCGCGCAGTGGTCCTTGGCTGCGTAGGTGGCCGGGCGACAGCGGGCTAAGCCGCCGGCGGGAGGAGGCCAAGAACACGCACGCGCTGGTTCGTCAGCCCCCCCCTCGAAACCCTAGGCCACGTGCGGCAGCCAAATCCGACGAACTCAGCGGCTGAATCCGACGAAGGGGAGCACGGGCTCGGCGGCGCTCAATCCAAAGGAGGTTGCGGCAAGCACGTGGGAGACGACGCCTGCAAGGTCGGAGCGGGCGAGAAGGAGGCGGTCAAGCGCCGCCCCGGCCGTGGCGGCGGGCTTCGCGGGAGGAAGGGGCCTGATGCGGACGGGTTCCGGCTGGTGCGCGGCCGCGGGCTGAGGGTGCTTGCCGAGGACGGACTCCGTCGGGCGCTGCGACTTGTTGCATCAGAGTGGCGCAAGGCGGGCGGCGCTCGCGGGCTGCCACCGAGGCGCGTGGGGGAGCAGAGAGAAGGTGGCGGCTGCTGGTTCCTGAGACTGAGGCAGCGGTGTATTAGGGTTGCACAGGGACAAAGGCAGTGGGCTAGGCCAGATCTGCTGGCCTGAGTTAGATCAACTTGGTGAGGTACCCACGTGGGCAGGTTAAGGAATTGTTCTTTGCTAAAGCCACACCAGTAGTGTACCAGAGATTGATATTGATTTACTAAACGTACAGAAGAGGTGTACACAATATGGAGGGTAAATCAATGACACTGCATTATCCCTTATTAACGAAGACCAACTATACAGCATGGGCTATAAAGATGAAGGTTTTCTTGAAGGCGCGAGGGGTATGGGAAGCTATTGAGGAGAAGAAAAGCAACGTTGATCCAAAGCAAGATCAGCTGGCTCTTGCGGCCATCTATCATGCTATTGATGAAGACACTCATGCGAATTTTTGAGGAGACAACTAGAGAAGCATGAGAGTTGATCAAGATCAAGTTCTTGGGTGAAGAACACGTGATGGAAGCAAGAATCTAGACTCTTCAAAATGAGTTTGACCTAATGCGCATGAACAAAGGAGACTCCATCGACGACTTTGCCACAAGAGTAATGATCATTGTCACAAAGATCCGTGGTCTTGGAGGAAGAGTTGAAGAAAGCTACATCGTGAAGAAATTATTGCGAGCTCTACCTTCGAAATTCCTTCACATCGCATCCACCATTGAGCAATTTGTGGACTTAAAGGCAATGACTGTGGAAGAACTCGTCGATAGGCTCAAAGCACATGAGGAGCGTGTACTTGGCTTCAACAACCAAGATCATGAAGAAAGACTCCTTTTAACAAGAGAGGAGTGGAGAGCAAGAGAAGCAAAGGGTGGAGAGAAGCTTCTTTTGACAAGAAAAGAGTGGAAGGCTCAGGAGGGTGGTCAAAAGAAGAACAAGAAATTTGACAAATCGAAGATTCGATGCTTCAATTGTCAAAAACTTGGTCACTTTATCAAAGAATGCTCCAAAAACGAAAAGGAAGATGAGATGGCGCTTCTTGCGTCAGAAGATATTTTGTTTTGATCTCACAAGCAAGGTGTGCTTGAGATGAAGATGCGACCATCTCGAGTGTGTGGGTGTGTGATCGGATTGAAGATGCGACCATTCAGAAATCAAGTGCAGGATGAAGATGAGACCATCCTGGGGTTGAAGATGTGACCAAGCCGAATTTGTGTGCAGGATGAAGATGCGGTCATCCTGGGGATGAAGACGTGCCCATCCCAAAATTGAGTTGTGCAGGGTGTAGATGCGACCATCCTGGGGGTGCAGTTGTGTCCATCCTGAAAGTGTGTTTAGGGTGGAAGTGTGTCTCCATCCTAATTAGTGTGAGTGTGATCTAGAAAAACGAGATTAGGGGGTGATTGTTAGATATAATCCCGTTTTTCTAATAATTGGTGTTAGAGATAGAGTCTTAGTCCAATAAGAGCAGGAGTTAGTATTAGATAAGGACTCTGTAATTTGGGGCTATATATACAGCCCCCCATTGAGAATAGATTAAGAGAAGAGATTAGAGGAAATTAATCCCCGGATTTCCAACACAGACGACCGTAAGGCGTCCCGTCGCCTTAGATCCTGGCGTAAGGCGGCGGCGGCGGCCGCGCGCAGGAGAGGTGGCGGCGCCCGCGCGGAGGGGAGGCGGCGGCGGCGGTGGCGCCCGTGCGTAGGGGAGCCGGCGCGCAGGGGCGCAGAGGAGGAGGCGGCGACGGCGGGGCAGGGGCGCAGAGGAGGAGGAGGCGCGCAGGGGAGGCGGTGGCGCAGAGGAGGAGGCGACGGTGGTGGGCAGGGGCGCAGAGGAGGAGGCGGCGGCGGCGCACAGGCGCAAAGCAGTGGTGGCGGCGGCGGCGCATGGGCGCAAAGCAGTGGTGGCGGCGGCGCCCAGCGAAGAAATGGAGAGAGGCGCTGGCTGCTGGCGTGTTTTACTGTTTCTAAGGAGGGTTAGGGTAAATATGGGTTTTGGGCTGGTGGTAGTGGGCTGGATGGGCTATTGGGCCACTGAAATAAGGTTATTGTAGCCTTTTTTTGTCTGTCTTGTGAACTTTTGAATAAGATGCTATTATATTTAAAATTTTATTTCTATAATTTACTATATTTATATATTAAGTAAAGCGTCGCCTCGCCTTACGCCTTACCGCTTAAAAGATAAAAAGGGGGCATGTCGCCTTATGTTGCCTTACCGCCTTAATAACTATGGTTCGGAAATAATTGACGGCTGGTCGCTCCCCATGCCAATCTTCATATGGCGTCTTCCCGTCGAGGCCGCGGGTGGGGTATCGATTTAAGATATAGACAACCGTGATAACTGCCTCACCCCAAAAAATCTCGGGCATACCCTTCGCCTTCAACATACTCCTCGCCATGCCGATCACCGTCTGGTTGCGCCGCTCCACAACTCCGTTTTGCTGCGACGTATACGGGGTTGTGAGCTGACGTTGTACTCCGTGCTGAGCGCAGTACTCATCGAACTCTTGTGAGGTAAACTCCCCTCCGCGATCAGTACGGAGTAGCTTCAGCCTCCTCCCGGACTCTAATTCAGCCGTCGCCTGGAATTGCTGAATTAAGTCGGGCGTCCGATCCTTGGTTGATAGAAGATAGAGCCACATATAGCGGCTCATGTCATCCACTAGCAACAAGAACATCTTCTTGCCGCCTAGAGTCGTCGGCGTGATAGGCCCGCAGATGTCACCGTGGACGAGGTCGAGCGCGCCCTCCGCGTGCCGTCGAGCTTGCTTGGGAAAGCTGGAGCGCCTATGCTTCCCGACCAAGCAAGCTTCGCACAATTGATCGACGTGATCAATTTGCGGAAGCCCGAGCACCATCTCCTCTCATGTCAACTTCCGAAGCGCCTGGAAGCCGACTTGTCCGTAGCGTTCGTGCCAACGCCACGCAACATCATGACGCCCCGCGGTTAGGCAAACCGGACGTGTGATGTTGAGCCTGATGGAGTACAACTTGATGTCGTCGCGCTGAACTCATGTGAGGAGACGCCGCTGCTCATCCCGTATGTGCATCACTCCTCCTTGCACCGTGATGCTCTAGCCATCCTCATCCAGCTGGCCGACGCTGATGAGGTTGATGGTGAGGCGCGAGATGAGGTAGACGCTGGTGAGCCTTCTGTGCTCACCCGTCTTGGCGGCGAATAGGACCGTACCCTTCCCCTAGATCCGCACGACGGAGTTGTCGCCGAACTTGATGGTTCCGATGACGTTTTCGTCGAGCTCGGAGAAGCCGGCGCGCGATGGTCGCACCCGTGTCGAGGTGCCAACGAGTGTCGTCAAAGTTGTCGTCATTGCCGTAGTGAGCGAAGACACGTCCCTCCACTATCTCCAGTGGGCGCGTAGGACGTTCCTGTACAGACTCCTCCTGTACCGAGGCTACCCTTGTCATAAAGAAGGCACCCTCCTCCTTCCCCTTCGCCACGAAAGCCTGCCGCTGCAGCTCCTCCTTAGGCTTTGACCGACACTCCCTGGCCCAGTGGCCCTTCTTCCCGCACTGCCTGCACTGATCCCGCGGAATATCCTTCTCGGAACCTCCCTTCTTGCCTCTTGGGCGGGCCCTTTCGGCTGCCCCTCTTAGAAGAACTCACGGACTGGGTAGACCGTTCCTCCTTTCGCTGTGCCCCCCACTCCTCCTGAGTGAGGTACAACTGGCCATCGTGTACTCCTCCCTTCCGTTGCGGCGTTCTTCGCCGCCCTGAGACGCCCCGTCAACTCCGATAAGGTGAGGGTTGACATGTCCAACAATGTCGTGATCGCCACCACAATCTGTTGGAAGCGTTCTGGAACGCTTCGTAGGAGCTTCTCCACGGCCCTCTCTTCTCCTATCTCCTCCCCTAGCGATGCAAGTTGTGATAGCATGCCGCTCAGACGGAGGGAGACGTCCTCCACACTCTCGCCATCCTTAAAGGCAGCGGCTTCGAACTCCTTCCGGAGTTGTTGTGCCGTCGTCTTCTTCACGCGGTCGGCCCCGACCAGCATGATAGCGATCGTGTCCCATGCCTTCTTCGCCATCCTCTTCTCTCCGATCGTCGTGATCATCTCCGGCGGGATAACGCTGACCAAGATGTCAAGCGCCATCATATCTTCTTGCTCACTCACGTTCCCCTCCTCCACGGCCTTCCAAAGTAGCCGTGCCTTCAGCTTGATCTTCATCATGACAGCCCACTCCGCGTAGTTGGTCTTGGTGAGCACGGGGAACCCCGTCCCGGTGTTCACCTCACGAGCTGCCGGAGAGAGTGTTGCATGGCTGGTGGCGCTGCCGCTGCTTGGAGGTGTAGACAACAACTTGCTGAATTCAACCTAGGGTCGAACCGGCTCTGATGCCACGAATGTTACAATTCCGGTCCTGTTTCCTGCTGAAACTATGTCTGAACCTGCTGTATAACCTGATCTGCACTAGCAGATCAGTCCGGTCCTGTTTCCTGCTGAAACTATGTCTGAACCTGCTGTATAACCTGATCTGCACTAGCAGATCAGTCTGCAAACAGACTAGAAACTGGTTTACAGCAGAAGACAGAAACCTGATTCAGAAGAGAACAATAGGGGGATTGAATCAACAGTTCTGTTCAGGGGAACAGAACCGGTGCGAGGAAGAGCAGGAGAGCAGCCAGCCCTGATCTGATCTGATGTGATGAACAGATGAGAACAGGGAAAGACAGGGAGCCGCAGATCTGTTCTGCTGCTGAGGGAGGCGCAGAGACAGAGGAGAGGCAGGGGTGGTGGCTAGGGTTGGCCTGGTGGCGGCGGCTGCTCCAAGGGAGAGGCGGCTAGGGCTAGAGAGGTGGAGGGATAATTTTCTATTGATCTCATCTCAAACTGGGGCGTTTTGGCTTGTTTATATAGCCCCCCTTACAAGAGTCCTGATCTATTACAACTCAATCTTTTAGTCTATCTCTAATTCTATCTCTAAGAAGACTAAACTCTAATATCTTCTAGAAGGAGATTTGGCCTGGGCCAGGGGCAGATTAGCCCACACGTCCCAGTTCTGGCCGCCCTGGGCCAGGGGCAGATCAGCCCACATTGTTGTTGTTGCAGTACAGTACCAGTAACATGATATTAGTTATCAAATAAACAAGTTGTCAATACCTAATGATAGTTCCAATTTTTAATACTAGATCTCTGGGGATGCGGCAGTTGTCAGAAAGGCTCTCCATCAGGTTTCTTCTCGCCTCCATGACAACCCATCCAGGTCACAACATCTTCTTGCATCCAGCTTGACCCAAACTTATCCAGGGAATTCCCACCTTCGTAGTTCCTCTACTGCACCAGTTGTTGGTATTGCTCCTGTAATTCCTACGTTTGGAGGATATAAAGGTGATGTGGCAGGAGATTGGCCTTCTATATACCAACCGCGCAAGGATGAGAGCTCTGCAAAGGAGTTTAGTTTGCGTTTGCTTTGTACTGCCGCTAATGTTGGAGGTGTAATTGGGAAGGGTGGTGGAATTATCAAACAAATTAGGCAGGAATCTGGAGCTTTTATCAAAGTGGATAGCTCTAATTCTGATCCAGAAGATGACTGCATTATTACAGTTTCTGCAAAAGAGGTAATTTGTCCTTCTATTGCACTCTTTCGGTAAGTTTCTATGCTTTTATGGAGTTCCTGACCAATGTTGCGTATTTTTCAATGCAGTTCTTTGATGATCCTGTCTCGCCAACAATTGGCGCTGCTATTTGTTTGCAGCCTAAATGTAGTGAGAAAACTGACACAGATTCAGGAGAGCCATCATACACAACACGCTTGTTGGTCTCAACATCATGTATTGGTTGTCTAATAGGCAAAGGTGGTTCAATCATTACTGAAATTCGGAGGTCATCAAGAGCAAACATACGCATCCTTTCCAAGGAAAATGTTCCAAAAGTAGCTGCAGAAGATGAAGAAATGGTTCAGGTGGCTACCTTGACTTTCTGATATTCCTCAATTTTCTCAGTATTTTATGCTGCAACAAGTTTTCATCATCATATCTGTCTGTTTTCCAGATCAGTGGAGACCTTGATGTTGCAAGAAATGCTCTTGTGCAAATAACTACAAGGCTGAAGGCCAATTTCTTTGAAAGGGAGAGTGCTTTAGCACCATTTCCACCAGCTATCCCTTACCATCCTTTACCTGCTGTAGTTTCAGAGGAACCAAGGTACCTAGGCAGAGACACTAAGGCTGCTGAGCATGGTTATCTGTACACAAGTGGATACCGTGCATCAGATGATCTGATTCTTGCTGACACTTACCCAAACTATAACATCTCCCAGGTATCACATATGTCACTTTTTTTCTGGTGTAGCTGACTTGTCTAGATTTTTAATCTGTAACATCAACTGAAACTTTCTCTAGGCCCCTGGAAGAGGATATGGGCCTTACAGTGGGTACAGTAGTCGCTCTGGCAGCAGTGGGTAAGTTTTTTTTCCTCATCAGTCACCAGTATAAAAATTCATTCTGATACATGATCAAAGTTAGCAATTGTTATTAATTTCAGTACTTTAGGATACCGGTCCTAGTTAAATGTTCAGTTGATCTCTTATTGTGCTGGTGCTTACATAGCACTTTCTAATTGACAACAATTTCCGTCAGGTTATCTGGTCATAGTTCTCTTCACTATGGAACGCGTCATGGTTACTAGGATCTAGACCGTGGAATAAAACAGGTATGGTTTCTCCACCTTGTCTTGACTCTTGAGATGTCATGGAATATTTTATATGACCAAGCCTTTATTCTTACTGTTCTTCTGCCTTTTGAGCACTTCTAACCCACCTTAGCTATCTTCTGATGGACCTTTCACCTTTGCCCCCCTGCCCTCCTCCCATATTTATAACAGCCATGACAATGAAGTCTGGAGCCTGCTTATTTGGAGCCCCTTACCAAACCAGATGACCAAGAGTATGGCCCAACCTGGAAGCTTTGCTTAAGAGGGCCTGTCGGGATGCCATAGCCCATCTGATTTCCCTCGCATAATAGATTTACTATATTTCCCCCGGGCCTATGTTTGAAGCCCTGCCTTAAATGTTCCAATCCTATGTATTGAAAAGTCACAGTTGAGACTACGTGTATTTATTCGACTGAAACCAGCTTGAGCTTAGTGGTTTGTGTTGAAATACTTTTCCTATCTGCCACCCCAAATCCATAATGATACAACAACCAAGCCTTTATCCCAAGCATGTTGGGGTCGGCAAAGCCATAATGATATTACTTAAATAAAATTAGTATGATACTACTTTCCTTTCGTTCAAAAATGTGGATTGTTTCATAGTGATTCAAGTATTTGCCATCTTGAAAGTAACACCAGAAGCGCATGCCATCCTTGAAGTAGCACCAGAGACCACATACACCGAACTTGTTCATTCTGGAAACATTTCCTGGGACAATTGCACTTGGGCTGCTGCAAGTTACTGTTTGTGATGTTTATGGTCCTCAGTGAGCTTGAATTACGTTAGCACATAATCTAGTTTAAATCATCTCAACTAACACAGGTTCGAATAACTAAGGATCTTTAGTCTAGTCAGCTGGAAGCTTTTACCTGCGTTGGTCTAGACCATGGCCTTAAGCTGCAGTAGGACATGAACATGATTTTACCAGACCCCTTGATCTGATGTGCAGCTCTGACCTCGTGATATTGGCAGTCTGTGAACTGTACTGTGCACAATCACGTCATGTAATCTGTATACCAAAGTTTGTCGTGAATGAGGATGTACTCCCAAATTTTACAGGTTGACCATTTATTGTGTGAAGTTTTAGTCTCACTCTTATTATGCTCGAACCCCTTTTTTCTTTTGGAATCCTTTTATTATGTATAGTTGTATACTTTGACCAAGATCGTGCAGGGAAAAATAAAATAAGTAGCTGACTTTGTTTGTGGCTGAGAAGAACTAGTCCTGGAGCTAGAACATCATAGCTACCATGTGTGCATAGGGCAAGTAGTTCAATATGTCTTCAGAATCATTACCTGGCTGTTGTAGTTTGTTTCTCTTATGTTTTTCTAGCCTATGTAAATGCTATTGTTATTAGATTTTGACTTGTTTTGTTGAAGTTTACGCTCACTGGATTGTTTGCATCTGTTGTTTATGATATCATATAACCGCTGTTCCTATCGTCATCCTGGTTCGAGCAAATAGCAGCTCATTTGTGCCTGGTCGCGGGCTTGCGGCGTCATTGTTTGGGAAACAAGAGAATAACGAAGGGTCGGGATGGGACAGCACTATTTGCACTCGTTCTTTAAAATGTTTCGTTAAAAGAATATCCTCTCTCGTTCTCCTCTAAAATTTCGTATCCTGCACTTGTTTTTTCTTATATCATAGTCTATTATTAAAAAAAAGATATAGATTGACATGTTTCAGAAAGGTGAAGTGTTACTCTAACTTTAAAGAAACACTGCTCATCTTTCTAGCAGTGTTTTAGAGAGATGGACAGTGTTACTTCAACTTTAGAGAAACAGTGCTCATCTTTCTGTTTTAGATTAAGAGTTAGCGTACCTTTGTGTTGCGTAGGTTTTAGAGAAACCTCTGTCAACAACCATCCTGGGCACTCAATGAATTGTAAAGGTCACCGCTCTTCCGTGGTCCCATGAGATAAGAGATTGCAGCCAACCAAGGCTGGGTCACCATCGGCAGCGCTTAGGGATGAAAATGCGGATCGGATATTTTCTGATCCGTCTGCAACCGTTTTCGAAGCTATCTGATCCATATTCATTTTGATCGGTTTTTTTTTCGGATACAGATATGGATTCGGATATTTTAAATCGGATATCGGATCGGATATAGTTTTCGTCAGAATCCGTTCGTTTTGTCGGATATTCATATTGGGTCGGATATATCCGAACAATATCCGAGATGTATCCGACCCAACAAATTCAATTGGTCCCGTTGCCAGCCACAACCCACAGGCCAGAGGCCACACCCACCTTCCCTACGGTCCTACCCGGCTACCCCGAGGCCCGAGTCCGAGCGGAGTCCTTCTCCACCTTCAGTCTTGCCTCTGACCTAGGGTTTACCAGTTTGCCATTGCCACAGCGCCGCCGCCGGCCAAGCGCCTCAGTCGCCATCTCCGACCTCCGTGGCTCCGCCCCGGTTGTCGCCGGCTCGCGGCCCATGACGCCTCGGTCCGGTCCACCGTCGCCTGACCTCTACCCTAGACTCGATTTCCGAGCCATCGCCGCCCAGCAGCGTCGCAGCCATCGAGGCCCCGACGCCTAATAGGCCGCCGAGCGGCCGAGCCCCCGAAGGCCCCGACGCCCAACAAGCCTCCGAGCCCCCGACGCCCTCCGAGTCCGAGCCCCCGAACCATGTATGAATTTGATGTGGATGTACTTTGAATTAAATGTATGAACTATGAATTATATGTTACTTGTGAATTATTTTTCCGAAATAAATATCCGAATTCCGTTCGATATTCATATTTTTCCGATCCGATGAATCCGTTTCCGATACATCCGACATATCCGATACTATATCTATTTTCGACAATATCCAATTCAATTCGTTTCCGAAATTTTTAATATGGATATGGATATAAAAAAGCATTTTATCTATCCATATCCGTCCGTTTTCATCCCTAGCAGCGCTCTACGTGAGCGGCCTGCAACCTTTCATGTAGCTTTAGCGGCGCCTACGTGCAAATTCTAAAGTTTGGTTGCGGACATCAAATTATTAGACAAAAGTTTGTCAATAACATAGACCAAGACAATTGGATGAAGAGAGGAGAGGAGTGGACACGATCACTCTGTTGTAGGCCTTCCATGTGCCACATGCGAATGGGATTTGAGTCTTATCGACAGCCGGCCTTGCTCGTACTTGGATGTGGATCGGTAGCGATTGATTTGCATCAGTTTCCACGTGCGCATATGAGTGACTCCTATGCTCTACTCTTTCTGTCATTCACAGTCGCGTGTGTTCGAAGATGAGGCTAGGTACATGTCCTCTAAACCCTCTTTCACCCTGAAGCAAAAGCACGTGGTACGCGCATGCGTTTGTAAGCCAGAGACAATGCAGATATGATTTTCTCCTATGAAGAAATCAGACAAACCGTTTCTTTTAGCGGTGCCCCTCTGATTAATTCTCATTTACCGGTGCGTGAAAAAAAAGAACGAGATGAAGCCGTGGTTGCTAATGTGCATGCCGCAATCCAAATTATACTCCCTTCTTTTGTTGGCAGCCGACTCTCGATGTGGGTGGGCTCAACAACAAATTTTGATAGCGACATATCCATCAGACCCGGGCAAAAGCTAGCCTGCCATGTCATGTACTTTTCCATTTAAAAATATTCTCCGTTATAAATCATTTACCGTGTAACACTTAGATTTTTGATGCGTATCATTTGCATGAATCTTAAAATAGTTGAGGGGGAGAATAGCAAACATCAACTAATTGACTCCTATTCTGAAATAAATAACGTTTAGGACAAGAAATCTAGTTCATTTATTTTGAAATACAATAATTGTTGTAAACGTCATTGTCGGTATTCTGCAGACTGGGTACCCCCGCGTAGTGGGTAAAAGACAGCCTGGGACCCGCCTCCCCGCTAAGGTGGGGCCCAGCGTGAGCCACGTGCCCTTGGCCCCATGGTCAGCCCTGGGGATGCCACGTGCACATGAGCTCCGGAGCTAACACGTGCCCTGGGCTCCGACCCGAACCGCTCCGCTGACGTGAGGTCCTGGGCTGACACGTGTCCCCTGTGCTCCGAGCCGCCTCCCCGCTGGGGACAGCTCTGGAGCATACATGTGCCCCGAGCTCCGGCCCGAGCCTCCCCGCTGAGGTGAGGTCTGTGGCTGCCACGTGTCCCCTGGCTCCGAGCCGCCTCCCTGTTGAGGACGGCTCCGGAGCAGATACGTGCCCTGGGCTCCGGCCCAAGCCTCCCCGCTTAGATGAGGACCGAAGCTGCCACGTGTCCCCTGGCTCCGAGCCACCTTCCCGCTGAGGACAACTCTAGTGCAGACACGTGCCCCGGGCTCCGGCCCGAGCCTCCCCGCTAAGGTGAGGTCCGGAGCTGCCATGTGTCCCCTGGTACCAAGCCCATCGATAAGAGCTCCAGAGCCGCCACGTGCCCAACAATCCATCGTGGACCATGGGTCGACGAAGTCAAGAAGGAAGTGCGCTGTCAAACTTCGCATTCACGACCCACGCCTTCCCTAGAAGCATGGCGCACAACACACGCCTCCGTCCCTTGCCCATACGCCATTACGGTGACAAGACAGGACGACAAGACGTGATAGCAGTACAGTGCCGCCCAACGGCACGAAGCCGCCCAAGCAGGACGAGAAGACGCGGTGACAAGACAACGTCTTCATCATCACCTGACATGCGGTCAGGGTCGCTCAACGCGCTGGACGGCGGGACATAACTCTCACGCCGTCCACTCTACTCAGAGGACGAAGCCCTAGCTCATGCATAGGGTCTACTTAGCTCTGGGGCCACCCGTCGGGCCCCAGGCCTCATTGTAACCACCCCGGCCTTGGACTACAAAGGACCGGGGTGACCACCCTGCAAAGGGTTCTCGATTCCGCATCCCTGAACACACAAGCACCCACGCTCAAGCAATAGAACAAGCACGCCCGTGGACGTAGGGTATTACGCTCCGGCGGCCCGAACCATGTAAATCTCTGTGTCCATCCGCTCCCTTGAACCCAGGTCGCGTAGGGCGCCAAGCCCCTCCGGAAAAAAGAACCTCACGGGCTGCTTCTGAGCAGGCCGGGAGGAGTGTCGCAGCTCACACTCCGACACTTGGTGCGCCAGGAAGGGGGTTTTCCGCGCTCTTCTCGTGACCATGGTGAACGTCACTTCTCATGGTGAGCCTTCTCGCCCACCTCGCCGTCGTCTCCATACGGGAGACGAAGAAGCTACCTCCCGCTCTAGGGCGAGCAGGTCTGGACAGGCCGGCGGTCAGACGACCGGCATGCCATCGGCGCCCTCAGCGCCCAAATCTAGCTGAACCAGCGACCAGAACGCTGGAGCCTCTGAGGCGCCTGTGGCACCCAGGTCAGGACGGGCCGGCAACAGCACGGACAGTGCGCTGTCAGTGCTAACACCGCCAGGGGCTGCTTTCTCTCGGCCACCCTCTTCTCCGGCGGTGGCGATAACACCGCCACGGCCGAGCCGGGAGAGTGTGCTGGCTGCAGCACGCGCTCCGCTCCACAACCCTCTGGGTGAGGGTGCCACCCCTGAGGCGGCAGAGCAGTGGCGGCATGACGTCGACCATCTCGTCGCCGCTGCCATGAACTCTCGTGCTTACACGAGACAGCTGACTGAACCCTCACTGGCTCAGTCGCGTACGCCGACGGTGGCCCGTGGGGTGGCAGCCCCGCGCGCGACAGCCACGGCCGACCTCAAGGTCGAGTTGAACCGTCGCCTCGCGAGCAAGGATGGTCGCACCACCATCGAGCGATGCCACGAGAGGCGTTGCAACCTCGAAGGAGGGTATCGCTCTTCGAGTGCCGTACCGACGGGCCGCACTAAGCCTACCCCTGCCTCTCCGGGGGGCAGTAGGAGGCTGCATGGCGCTCGCCCCGCATCTTCGTATGGTGGTATGGCCACCCAAGTTCTGGCCCCACCTGCCAGAAAAATACGACAGGACAACCAATCCTGCCGAGTTTGTGCAGATCTACTCTACCTCCATCTAGCTGCACGAGGGGATGAGGACGTCATGGCTAACTACTTCCCCGTGACCCTGACCAGCACAACCAGGTCATGGCTTATGAACCTTTGTAAGGATCGAAACGCCCAAGAGGGGGGGTGAATTGGGCTTTTTAAAATTTTAGAGCAATTTAAAACTTTAATGGTTGAAGCCCAATTCCCTACGCAAACTAACTACGCAAGCAAGAGAGTTAAGTGCGGAATAGTAAAAGCGTAATAGTAAGGGGTGAGGAGAAAAATGCAAACTCCCGCGGAGACTCGGAGACACGGCGATTTTTCCCGTGGTTCGGTAAGATCACAAAAATCTTCCTACGTCCACGTTGTGGCACCCACCAAAGGGTATAGCCACTCCCAAGTCACCAAGACGAGGGAATCCACTATCTTTCTCCGTTCGCCTTCTCCGGCAAGGTGGAGCTCAAGCCTTGTACAACGGTGATCCTCCGGGCTTCCACAAACACCTTGGTAAGCTCCGGAGTGATCTCTTCTTCCTCCAACGTTTACAAGGTGAGAGAAGTCACCAAGACACTCTCTCTCACTAGCCTAGAGATTCCAATCACCAAGAATGGACGCACACAAGCTTCTCTCTAGCTAGATATAACCTATAGTTGGAGTACAAGAGGTTTTGAAGTGTGGAAGTGGTAGCTCTTGGTCTTGAATGCTTGAGAATGTCTAGAGAGGCTCTGGTGATCAAGACTTTTTGAAATGGCCGGTTGGAGGGGTATTTATAGCCAGCCCACACGAGATAGCCGTTAGAAAAGTGGGCAGACTTTTGTCAGTTAACATCGGATCCTCCTATGCACCCCTTTATATGATCATCGGTCGAATTTTTCCAAATTAGCTGATGTCATGTGTCAGATGTGACCGTTGGATATAACCGTTGGATCTTTTAATCGACCGATGTTATTTTAACTCATCATCGGATGATCCGGTGAGTTGATCTTCAGAATTGGTTCAGAAATAATGTTTCGGTTGAACTTGACCGATGTTCACTTACTTTATCATCGGATGATCCGGTGAGTTGATCTTCAGAATTACTCAGAAATTATCCTTCTGTTGAAATCAACCGATGTGCCACTTCCTTCACATCGGATGATCCGGTGTGTACTGGGCTCTGAGGTCTTCTTCTTCTGCCAACTCAAATTCGACCGATGTAGTCACTTTGCAAGACATCGGATGATCCGGTGAATGCAACTTGTTTGCTTCGAGTTGTTTTGAGTTGATCTTTTAGAATCTTCTTGAGTGACCTCTTTGACACTTGTTTGAAATGATATTACGATGAAGTGTAAGCTTCTTGTGTTGCCAATTTTGATAAAATAGAGTCGTTGTATGAGTTCTTCATTTAGTTTTCATGAGTATCGAATAACCCCTTAGAATGGATCGTTGAGGGGTCTCCATTTGTATCCAATGAGCAGTAGATGGTGTGAATAGATAGTTCATTTAATGTTTGATGTGATGTACGTAAAACCTCGCATCCACAAACTCATTAGTAATAACGAACGGTTGTCATTAATCACCGAAACCATATCTCACGGGGGCCTAGATGCTTTCAACCTTCCTCCAGGATCCATCACATCCTGGGAATCGTTGTGCTGGAGATTCACGGCCAACATCGGGAGTTCCTATACGCGCCCCAGCACCGAGCTTGACCTCCATGCCTTGCGTCAGCGTGATGGGGACTCGCTGCGGTCCTTCATACATCGGTTCTCCTTGGTCAGGAACACCATCCCCCGCATCTCCAACGCCTCTGTCGTCGTCGCCTTCCGGCAAGGTGTCCGCGACAAGAAGATGCTCGAGAAGTTAGCTATGCACGACGTGCAAGACGTCTCCGAGCTCTTCAACTTGGCTGAAAAATGTGCCAGGGCGAAGAAAGGGCGATACTGGCACTCGCGACGTGCCTCCGCGGCGGGGAGTGCCAGAGAGGCCGCTGCATCGCGCAGCGGCAAGAATAACAAGACCGTAGACAGGAACAAGCCTATGGTCGGGGTACTCACTGCAGCTCTAGCAGCGGCCGGTGGGGGCCGAGCCCCGCGCCCAGACAAGTGCCCGTGACCGTCGTCTGCTGGCGACAACGGCCAGTGGTGCCCGGTGCACAATACCGGCAGCCACGGCGCTAACGACCACCGCCAGATCAAGAAGCTTGCGGAACGCTTCCGTGAGCTGCAACAGCAGCGGTCGCGCCAAGACGGTGCACCCTCCCGCCAGCGGGAGGGCAAACAAAAGGCCAAACCTGAGGTCGACGTTGAGCAGGGTATGGAGTATCAAGACGCCGAGAGGGCGTTGAAAGCCGTCTACGGCCACTCCGACTCCAACTCCAGCGAAGTGAGTGACGCAAGACGCTCCACGCCTAACCAGGTGGCCCCTTGCCGTCGTGCGACAAGGGAAACACCCTCTTACACTGGTGTAGGGGGTCGAGACCGTCCTCCCTCCGGAACACACCAACGGCTCACCCGACGTCCGGGCATGCGACGAAGCCACGCAAGACCAGCTTCTGCGTGAAGAAATCAACCTCGTCGACGAGGCAATGTGGTTAGAGGCTGCTCGAAATGCGGTTCACCACGAAACACTCCGGCAATGGTATGCGCAGAGTAGACATCCCAAGGTAGGGACACCTGGTGCCTCGGCTAATACGTTCTCGAGGAGGGGTGACAAACCCTCCCCCAGCTTGGAGGATCCCCCTTTGGCATCAAGGCACCAAAAAGGAAAGTCGAGTGACTACGACTGAGGCTCGCTCCTGGCGATGGTGAAGCGGTCGGCGTCGACGGTGCTGTCGCCGGAGCTGCTGGAGGTGGAGGTCGCTGGTGCTGGAGCTGGAGCGGGAGGAGCTGGAGCTGCTGTGGGGGCTAGAGCTGGAGCTGGAGCTGCTAGGGGATCCGCTGAGACTGCTGGCGCCGGTGGAGGTACTGCCGGAAGAGGTGAGGACTGGAGCGACGTCGGTGGCAGTACTGGAGCTGGTGCCAGTGGGGGTGCACCTGGAGCCTGACTGAGTCCCAAGTGCTGAGGTGGAAGAGCCACTCCAGTCTGCTGGTAGAGGTTGGTGACCAACCCCAGGATGCCCAACAGCATCTGCTGAGTCTGCTGCTGCTGGTCCAGAGTGCGTCGCGTCATCTGATCGACAAGGTTGGTGAACCTGTCGGTGTCCTCTCTCCTCTGACGGGCGATCTCCAGCTGCATCTCCTGCTGCTGCCTCTGAAGCTGCTCCTGTCGAGCTGCTTGCAGCTCCTGCTGCTGAGCCATCCGCTGAAGTAAAGTGGTGAGCTCTGACGGCTGAGTCACCTGAGCCTCTGACACTGGAGGAGGTGTAGGTGGTGGAGCAGCTGAGCCTCCTGCCTCTGCGTCGTGCTGCCTCGGTGAGGGAGGAGCAGGAGGGGAAGTACTCCTCGACACTGTCACTAGTGTCGCTATCCGACCATACGTGCTGTAGGTCTCCTCCCTGAGCCTCTGCCTGTGCCAGCTCTGCGTCCTCCTGAGTCAGCTCTGCCCAGTCCTCCTGTGACAGTCTGGCTCGAACCTCACGCTCGACGGGACGGCCAAGGCGGCGGTCTCCCGGAGTGGGGACTCGGTAGTGGCTGAACCGGGTCACGTGCATCTCCGTCAGCTGAGAGACTCCTGGAGTGTCCTCTGGAACCAGCTGGTAAGAAGGTGACAGATCCAGTGACCAAAGACCAGCTGTCGTAGCATCCCAACTCCGTCGGTGATCACGTCCTCCATCTCGCAGATCAGAATGTCTACTATGTCGAACTCCATCCCGTTCATCACATAGAACAGGATAGTCTGCTGAAGGCTCGTGAAACCCTCCAAGTAGCCGGACCTCGGTAGCAGGGTACGCCTGAGGACGTGGTGAACTGTCCGAGCTGCTGGGGTGAGAAGCGCTGGCACCCTCGGCTGGTCAGGTGTGAACGGCTGTGTGAACAAACCTCTGATCTCATCGAAGGGCGGTGCCACTCCTCCAGTCAGTGGCCTCCTCGGCGGATCTGCGTCTCCGTAGACTATCTGGTGCAGGCACGTAGTGGAGAGCTCCACACCAAGCAGTCTGCCCAACAGGTCTCGAGATACGTCGTGGATTCGCCCCATGAACATGAAGTGAATCGAGCGACGACCCTCAGAGACGTAGAGTGTCGCGTAGAACACCCTAACCCACTCCTCGACGTAAGCACTCCTCGGGTGTGAGAGCAAGTCCGCCAGTCCTCTGTATCTCTCAAACAGGGGCCTGATCCCGTGTCCTGCTGCCACTGCAAACTGATCCCAGTCAATGCTGTTATGCTGGAATAGCTTGTGACCCCGACGCCTGTAAGTCTCGTATAGGGACGCCTGTGTCAGGGTCCAGAACCGGGAGTCAACTCGAGCGTCCCTAGGCCGTGGGAACCACTCCTCGATCAACGCCGACCATCTGAGCTTCTTTAGTTGCCTTGCCTTCATCTTCCTGTAGTCAGTGAGTCTGACCTCTTCGGCAACTCGGACTGTTGTGTCTATCAGGTGGATGGCCCTTCGGCCTCTCTGTCCTCGGCGCGGTCAGCTGCAGAGGGGCGCCGACTCGCCGTAGGAGTCTGTCCACCTCTCCGAGTCCTCGGGGTGCGCCGACGGATGAGAGGCGGCACCTCGGTCTCCTCCTCGTCGGAGCCCTCGGGAGGCACCGGCTGGATCGGAGGCTGCTCCTGGGAGGAGGCGGCGGCGGCGCCTGGGAAGGGCGGCGGTGGCCCCTGGGAGTAGGCGACGGCGGCGCCTGGGAAGGGCGGCGGCGGCTGGGAGGCGAAGCGCGCGGGAGGCGGCGTGCGCGGGAGAGGCGGCGGCGGCGGCGCCTGGAGCCGGCGGCGGCAGCTGGGAGGCGGCGGCTGTGACTGGGAGGCGGAGGCGCGTGGGAGAGCCGGCGAGGGCGACGGACGACGGCGGAGGTCGGGAAGAAGAGAAAAGAAAAAACGAAATCCGGCCGAGTCCGCTTTTTAAACTGTTCGGGCAAACCCTAGCCGCGCATAAAACACCGGATGGACCGATGATCATCGGAGGATGCATCGGTCGAGTTCAACAGAGAGTTGTTCCAAAAACTCTCTTTGAACACCGGATTGACCGACGTTGAGGTGGCGATCATCGGTCGATTTCTGTAGGGCACCAGGAAAACTGAACACCGGATGCTCCGATGTCTTCTGAAATGAACTCATCGGTTGATTTGTGACATCTGACTTGAATTGAAGCACCAATTGATCCGATGATCTGCTGGCCCTGGCATCGGATAATCCGATGACTACAGAAAACCTAAGACTGCCCATATGTGTCCTTGGACTTAAACACACAAAGATAAGGATGGGTCCTCGGACTTTTTGGGCAACTCCTAACCTCTAATATAAGGCTTTAAATATAGTGCCACATATTGGCTAAGCCCTTAAGCAAAGAGAACACACAAGGTTAGGAGTGAAACCATGAAAATGTAAGGCCCATGCTTTGTGAGCTAGAGTATAGAAAACTTCTATCTCCTTAAAGCATGTACCTTTAGAATTTTGCTCTATCCACATTATATGAGTTGAGATATTGCATTTTGAACAGGTCTCCTTCTCATGATGTGGGTTCCCCTTTGTGACAATCTACCGTATGCAATGCCAAACAAAATAATGCAAGATATTGAATGAGTGCAAGTCTATATGGCAGGAATCATGCAAGGCATAATGTAAATCTATCTTGCCAAGTTTAAACCTGCCAAAGGCTTCCTCAGGAAAAGCTATTTCTAGCTTGCCCCCATCCTTTGGGAGTTAGACAAGACCTATTTGATATGCAACCTTACATGAACATGGCAACTTACATGACGTTAGATGCATCTAGCACATTTAATTCACTTCTTAGTCTAGAAAAAGTTTTCTCATCAAGTGGTTTAGTGAAGATATCCGCCAATTGTTCTTCGGACCTAACACCTTGCAAAGAGATGTCTTCTTTAGCCTCATGGTCCCGCAAGAAGTGATGGCGAATATCAATGTGCTTAGTGCGGGAGTGTTGAACGGGGTTTCTAGCTATCTTAACCGCACTTTCATTGTCACAAAGGAGAGGCACACAATCAAACTTAATTCCAAAGTCCAAAAGGGTTTGCTTCATATATAGAATTTAGGCACAACATGCACCGGCCGCTATATATTCTGCCTCCGCGGTGGACAAAGCCACGGAGTTTTGCTTTTTGCTCGACCAAGATACTAGGGAACGCCCAAGTAAGTGGCACCCACCGGAGGTACTCTTGCGATCCACACGGCATCCGGCAAAGTCCGAATCCGAGTAACCCAAGAGATGAAAACTAGCGTTCTTGGGGTACCACAAACCTACACTTGGGGTATGCTTGAGATACCTAAGTATCCTAAAGACCGCCTTACGATGCGATTCTTTAGGTGCCGCTTGAAAGCGAGCACATAAGCACACACTAAACATGATATCGGGCCTAGATGCGGTAAGATATAATAATGAACCAATCATGGAACGGTAATGAGATTGATCAATAGGTTTACCGTCCATGTCCGCGTCGAGATGACAATTTGTTGCCATTGGAGTACTTCTTGAGCTGCAATCTTCCATTTCAAACTTCTTCAAGAGGTCTTTGGTGTACTTTTCTTGGTAGATGAAAGTCCCCTCTTGAAGTTGCTTGATTTGAAATCCTAGGAAGAAATTGAGTTCTCCAATCATTGACATCTCGAACTCACTAGACATCATGGTGCCAAACTCAAGGCTAAGAGATTTGTTAGTTGAGCCAAAAATAATGTCATCAACGTAAATTTGACAAAGAAATAAATCCCCGTTGATGTCCTTGGTGAAAAGTGTGGTGTCCACCCTCCCGATCTTGAATCCTTGCATGACTAGGAAATCCCTTAGACGTTCATACCATGCCCTAGGTGCTTGCTTGAGCCCGTAGAGCGCCTTGTGTAACCTATACACATGGTTAGGATTCCTCGGATATTCAAACCCGGGAGGTTGCTCAACGAAAACAAGCTCGTTAATATAACCATTGAGGAAGGCACTTTTCACATCCATTTGATAAAGCATAATATTGTGATGTGAAGCAAAAGCAAGGAGTATGCGAATAGCTTCTAACCGTGCGACCGGGGCAAATGTCTCTCCAAAATCTAGTCCTTCAACTTGTGAAAAACCCTTGGCCACAAGCCTTGCCTTGTTGCGGACCACCACGCCATTCTCGTCTTGCTTGTTGCGGTACACCCACTTTGTTCCGATGACGTTCTTGTTCTTAGGTCGCTCCTCCAATACCCAAACTTCATTTCGGGTGAAGTTGTTGAGTTCTTCTTGCATAGCCATCACCCAATTGGGATCTTGGAGTGCTTCCTCAATATTTGTGGGTTCTACACACGAAACAAAAGAGTAGTGCTCACAAAATGAAGCAACATGGCGAGAACGAGTACTTACTCCCCGTGACGGACTTCCGATGATTTGATCCATCGGATGTGCCTTGGAGATGCGCCCATGCCTCATAAGAGGTTGTGAGGCACTTGGTGGTGGTGAGGCATCTTGCTCGTCTTGTGGTTGGACTTGACCTTGGACTTCTTCTTCTTCTTGGTGTTGTGTGGCATGTGAATCTTGCATTGGCAATGGATCATTTTTCTCTTCTTCCTCATCAATTTGAGGCGCCATGGAGGTGTTGATGTTGGAACTTGAGGCTCCCCCTTGATCATGGCTCTCCCCAACTTCGGGCTTGATGTCTCCTATGGTCATGTTCTTCATAGCTTCTCGTAGAGGCTCATCATCTATATCATCATGACCAAAACTCTCCTCTTGGGAGCCATTAGTCTCATCAAACTCAACATCACAACTTTCTTCAACTAACCCGGAGGTTTGGTTGAATACTCGATATGCTTTTGAGTTTGACGCATAACCTAGAAAGATACCAACATCACACCTTCTTTCAAACTTACCGAGCCTTTTCTTGCGGTAGATGTAGCACTTGCACCCGAAGACTCGGAAGTAGGAGATGTTGGGCTTTCTCCCAATGAGGAGCTCATATGGGGTCTTTTGAAGTAGTCGATGAAGGTAGACCCTATTTGCGGCATGGCACGCCGTGTTGATTGCTTCGGCCCAAAACTTCTCCGACGTGCCATAGTCATCAAGCATTGCTCTTGCAAGAGTGATGAGAGTCTTGTTCTTCCTTTCAACGACACCATTTTGTTGAGGGGTGTATGTGGCCGAAAATGCTTCACGCCTTCACGATCACACCACTCCCCAATGTTGTAGTTCTTGAACTCGGTGCCGTTGTCACTCCGGACCTTGATGATAGGAAGTTGAAATTCCCTTTGCGCTCGTTTAGCGAAGGTCTTGAAGATTTCCGGAGTTTCACCCTTGTCACCTAGAAACAATGTCCAAGCATAGCGAGAGTAGTCATCAATAATGACAAGACAATAGAGGTTACCGCCAAGGCTTTGGTATGTGGACGGTCCGAAGAGGTCCATGTGAAGTAGTTCAAGTGGCTTGGAGGTTGACACCATTGTCTTCATCGGATGGTGTGAGGCAACTTGCTTCCCGGCTTGACATGCGCTACAAAGCTTGTTCTTACGAATGTGACATCCTTCACGCCGGTCACCATCCCAAGTTTGAATGACTTCTTGAGCTTGCTCATCCCAATGTGAGCAATGCGCCGATGCCATAGCCATCCCAAACTTGTCTTGGTGAAAAAACAAGTGGTCAAGCTAGCATCCTTGTTGGAGAAGTCCAACAAGTAAAGATGTCCATGCCGAAAACCTTTGAATATTAGTTCTTTGCTTAATTCACTAGTCACCACAACACCATTCTTGTCAAATGTGCACGTTAGTCCAAGATCACATAATTGTGCAATAGAAAGTAAATTAAAACTAAGAGACTTAACGTAAAGCACATTAGAGATAGACAAATCATGAGAAATAGCAATTTTACCCAAATCAATTACCTTCCCCTTTGAGTTATCACCAAAGGTGACTTGTTCATGATTGCCGGGGTTTTCTATGGAGGTGAACATACCATCATTGCCGGTCATATGTTGAGTGCACCCACTATCGAGTACCCAATGCTTTCCTCCGGCTTTGTAGTTCACCTACACACATGAAGTTAGTTTTTGAGTTTAGGAACCCAAGCCAACTTAGGTCCTTGTATGTGTGATACAAGTGTTTTTGGAACCCAAAGTTGCTTGGGGAGCTTCCCCTTCATGCCCTTGATGTCTTTGCCGATGAACCTTGCCTTCACTTTTCACCTACTTTGCTCAATAGATAGTGATAATCATTGAACGTAGATTTGTAGTTGGGAGGCAATTTGGGAGAAGGACGGTTGGGAAGAGGACACTCCCTCGTGTGATGTCCGGTGACCTCACAATGTTGGCAATAGGAACCAACTTCCTTGATGAAGCTTGTCCTAAGCTCCGGTGAGGGCACCTTTCCTTTGTTGGGCACCGGGAAGGATCCAAGTCCCCTCTTGTGGAAGTCTTTAGCTTGTTGGTAGAGGATTTCCTTGTGCTTGTCCTCCCCCTTAGAAAGTCTTGCCACACTAGTGCGAAGACTTTCAATTTCGTCCATTAGCTCCTTCTCCCTAGTGCTTGCTTTCAAAGGCAAAGACTCATTCAAAATATTAGTGGCATGTGAATTAGGTGATATTTTGCCATCAAGGGTTTCTTTCTTTGTGTTTTTCACTTTAAGTTCAATCGCTTCATAAGCGAGGTTAAGCACTTCATGTTCTTGAACCAACTCATTGTGCTTTGCCAAGAGTGCTAAGTTAGCTAAGTCAAGCTCATGATACTTAAACTTGATTTGAGCATTCTCCTCCTCGATTTGCTTAACATTTGATTTGAGCGTGTCATGCTCTTTAAGTATGGTTACATACTTGTCATGCAAATCGAGGTTGACACTTTCAAGCTTAGCTCGAGCTAGCTCAAGAGCCTTAACCTTAGCCTTTTCCCTTTTTATAATGGCATGATATTCATTAATCATAGATGCTAATTCATCGGGTGAAAGCTCATCATCATCATCGCTAGAATCTTCACATACCTTTGAGTTACCTTTCGCCATTAGGCACATAGGAGGTGGACGAAGAGGTGAGTCATCCTTGTTGACGACGGCGAGGCCCGCCAAGTTTTCTTCATCTTCACTATCTTCGTCGCTTAACTCTTTATCCGTGATCCACTCATTGGCTTCACACATGAAGACCTTTTGAGACCCTCTTCTCTTCTTTGGAAAGAGCTTGGTTTTCTTGCCTTTGTCAAATTTCTTCTTTCCAAAAGAACGCTTGGGCTTAACCTCCTCTTCATCATCACTTTCTTCTAGCTTGTAATGCTTCCCATTCTCCTTCCTTTTGTCCGGTCTTGGACAATCATATGATATGTGGCCTAGATCACCACAATTGTAGCACGTCTTGTTTTCATCTTTTCTTGGCAAGAAGGCTTTCTTTTTAGGATCAAAAGAGTATCCCTTCTTTGCAATCTTGGAGTTGAGGCGTGAGAATTTCCTCATCATCAAAGCAAATTCATCATCATCATCTTCGCTTGTTTCTTGCTCTTCTTCACTTGAGCTAGGCTCAACCACTTTCTTCTTCTTGGAAGTTGTCTTCTTGGTTGAAGCCTTGAGAGCAATGGTTTTTGATGATGACTCCTCCATCATTCCAAGTACGCTCATCTCATGAGCATGGATTTCTCCAATGAGCTCTGAAACTTCCATGTTGTCTAGTGACTCCTTTTGGAGCATTGAATTGATAATGTTGTACTTGGGCTTGGGTAGAAGCATGAGGATCTTGCGATTGATAAGTCCCTTGGCAAGAGAAGCAATGTCAATTGCGTTAATTTCCTCAATGAGCACATTTAAACGAGAAAACATTTGGTTAACGTTCTCATGAGGAAACATTTTAAATTCATCATATTTTGATTTAAGCATGTGATATTTGAGTTCTTTAACCCGAGATGAGCCCTCATGTATTTCAATTAGACATGCCCAAATTTCACACGCTTTTTCTTTACTAGCAATCCTAGCAAAGACATCTTGACTAATGCATTCATATATGGCATTTCTAGCCTTAGCATCCCATTTTAGTTGGTCACCAACATAGTCAAGATTTCCAAACCCCGCATGGGTCGCTTCCCACACTTCGGGAGCAATTGCCTCAAGGTAAGCGCGCATGCGTGCTGCTTTCCAATAAGCAAAATTCTTGCCCTCGAAGGTAGGAACTGAACCCCCATTCTTGGCCATTTTCGCTCTCTAGCGGTGAAGCTAGAATGATCCAATGAGCAACCTTGCTCTGATACCAATTGTAAGGATCGAAACGCCCAAGAGGGGGGGGGGGTGAATTGGGCTTTTTAAAATTTTAGAGCAATTTAAAACTTTAATGGTTGAAGCCCAATTCCCTACGCAAACTAACTACGCAAGCAAGAGAGTTAAGTGCGGAATAGTAAAAGCGTAATAGTAAGGGGTGAGGAGAAAAATGCAAACTCCCGCGGAGACTCGGAGACACGGCGATTTTTCTCGTGGTTCGGTAAGATCACAAAAATCTTCCTACGTCCACGTTGTGGCACCCGCCAAAGGGTATAGCCACTCCCAAGTCACCAAGACGAGGGAATCCACTATCTTTCTCCGTTCGCCTTCTCCGGCAAGGTGGAGCTCAAGCCTTGTACAACGGTGATCCTCCGGGCTTCCACAAACACCTTGGTAAGCTCTGGAGTGATCTCTTCTTCCTCCAACGTTTACAAGGTGAGAGAAGTCACCAAGACACTCTCTCTCACTAGCCTAGAGATTCCAATCACCAAGAATGGACGCACACAAGCTTCTCTCTAGCTAGATATAACCTATAGTTGGAGTACAAGAGGTTTTGAAGTGTGGAAGTGGTAGCTCTTGGTCTTGAATGCTTGAGAATGTCTAGAGAGGCTCTGGTGATCAAGACTTTTTGAAATGGCCGGTTGGAGGGGTATTTATAGCCAGCCCACACGAGATAGCCATTGGAAAAGTGGGCAGACTTTTGTCAGTTAACATCGGATCCTCCGATGCACCCCTTTATATGATCATCGGTCGAATTCCAAATTAGCTGATGTCATGTGTCAGATGTGACCGTTGGATATAACCGTTGGATCTTTTAATCGACCGATGTTATTTTAACTCATCATCGGATGGTCCGGTGAGTTGATCTTCAGAATTGGTTCAAAAATAATGTTTCGGTTGAACTTGACCGATGTTCACTTACTTTATCATCGAATGATCCGGTGAGTTGATCTTCAGAATTACTCAGAAATTATCCTTCTGTTGAAATCAACCGATGTGCCACTTCCTTCACATCGGATGATCCGGTGTGTACTGGGCTCTGAGGTCTTCTTCTTCTGCCAACTCAAATTCGACCGATGTAGTCACTTTGCAAGACATCGGATGATCCGGTGAATGCAACTTGTTTGCTTCAAGTTGTTTTGAGTTGATCTTTTAGAATCTTCTTGAGTGACCTCTTTGACACTTGTTTGAAATGATATTACGATGAAGTGTAAGCTTCTTGTGTTGCCAATTTTGATAAAATAGAGTCGTTGTATGAGTTCTTCATTTAGTTTTCATGAGTATCGAATAACCCCTTAGAATGGATCGTTGAGGGGTCTCCATTTGTATCCAATGAGCAGTAGATGGTGTGAATAGATAGTTCATTTAATGTTTGATGTGATGTACGTGAAACCTCGCATCCACAAACTCATTAGTAATAACGAACGGTTGTCATTAATCACCGAAACCATATCTCACGGGGGCCTAGATGCTTTCAACCTTCCTCCAGGATCCATTACATCCTGGGAATCGTTGTGCTGGAGATTCACGGCCAACTTTGGGAGTTCCTATACGCGCCCCAGCACCGAGCTTGACCTCCATGCCTTGCGTCAGCGTGATGGGGACTCGCTGCGGTCCTTCATACATCGGTTGTCCTTGGTCAGGAACACCATCCCCCGCATCTCCAACGCCTCTGTCATCGTCGCCTTCCGGCAAGGTGTCCGCGACAAGAAGATGCTCGAGAAGTTAGCTATGCACGACGTGCAAGACGTCTCCGAGCTCTTCAACTTGGCTGAAAAATGTGCCAGGGCGACGAAAGGGCGATACTGGCACTCGCGACGTGCCTCCGCGGCGGGGAGTGCCTGAGAGGCCGCTGCATCGCGCAGCGGCAAGAATAACAAGACCGTAGACAGGAACAAGCCTATGGTCGGGGCACTCACTGCAGCTCTAGCAGCGGCCGGTGGGGGCCGAGCCCCGCGCCCAGACAAGTGCCCGTGACCGTCGTCTGCTGGCGACAACGGCCAGTGGTGCCCGGTGCACAATACCGGCAGCCACGGCGCTAACGACCACCGCCAGATCAAGAAGCTTGCGGAACGCTTCCATGAGCTGCAACAGCAGCGGTCGCGCCAAGACGGTGCACCCTCCCGCCAGCGGGAGGGCAAACAAAAGGCCAAACCTGAGGTCGACGTTGAGCAGGGTATGGAGTATCAAGACGCCGAGAGGGCGTTGAAAGCCGTCTACGGCCACTCCGACTCCAACTCCAGCGAAGCGAGTGACGCAAGACGCTCCACGCCTAACCAGGTGGCCCCTTGCCGTCGTGCGACAAGGGAAACACCCTCTTACACTGGTGTAGGGGGTCGAGACCGTCCTCCCTCCGGAACACACCAACGGCTCACCCGACGTCGGGGCATGCGACGAAGCCACGCAAGACCAGCTTCTGCGTGAAGAAATCAACCTCGTCGACGAGGCAATGTGGTTAGAGGCTGCTCGAAATGCGGTTCACCACGAAACACTCCGGCAATGGTATGCGCAGAGTAGACATCCCAAGGTAGGGACACCTGGTGCCTCGGCTAATACGTTCTCGAGGAGGGGTGACAAACCCTCCCCCAGCTTGGAGGGTCCCTCCCGACCAGTACAAGTATGCCGCTCCAGGTGCGCCCGCCTAGCCGCAGGGGATTGGGTATCTCTACCCAGACCACAGGACATGGAACACCTCTGTAAGTTCTACCGTTAGCGCATTGTTAGGGTGTTTTTTTCTCTTTCTTGTAAGGGTGTCATAGTGTCTAGGAACAACGCTTAGAAAAGCTAAGTCCTGGAGGGGTCCAACTACTCTTTTCATCCGGGGCGGGTCGCTTCCTTCTTACACGACCTTTTCCTCCTATCACTCGAAGGAAGCCAGAAATAAGAAAAAAATATCCTACCCTGCGTACCTTATTTACAGTTTGTGCTTCCTCAAGCATATCAACTGTAAATGGCGTGTCCGGAGCGTGTCCTATACACTTGTCCTAGGTCTCGTGCCACTGGAAGGTCTCCTCGTTGAATGGTTAATGCCCGAGGGAGGTCTAGGGTGTGTAGCCTGCTATGCCTTGTTCCGTACCCATAACGTGCACATTCTGCCACCCCTGCTCTACAACTGAGTATTTGGAGGCCAGAAAGAGCACCCCTACAGACAAGAGAAGTAACCGGACCCCGGATATTGCCCCCATACTTTTCGTGTTTTCTTTCCATATCGCTCCGACCGTGTGGCTAGTCACTTTTCCTTGTGTCCAGCTGTAGCAAGAGCTGTGCTATCCTTGTGCTGGCGGGTCAGCTTGAAGTACCTGTGGTGTACCCGGGGGTCCTACGGTTGTCTCGTTGCTCGGGGGCCTCATGGCGCTGAATGGTCCCTCCCCTAAAAATCTTACGCCAGCGGGAGGTCCAGGGTCGTAGCCTGCTATGCCTGGTTCCGTACCCTTAGCGTGCGTACCCTGCCTCTCCAGTGCTACAACTCGGTATCGGGGAGTCGAACGGCTCATACCCCCGAGCAAAGTCTTAACCGTAACATAGGGATCTTTGGTTGTCTCATTGCCTTGGGGCCTATGGTGTCTAACGGCCCTCCCTCGAAAAGCTTACGCTAGAGGGAGGTTCTAAGGCGTAGCCTACTATGCCTGGTTCCGTACCCTTAGCGTGCGTACCCTGCCTCTCCAACGCAACAGCTCGGTACCGGGGAACCGGATGGCTCATACCCCTCAGCAAGGCTTTAACCATAACTCGGACGACCCACATCGAATTATCCAAGCCCCATAGCTTAAGTGAGGACCGTAAGCCACAACAAAGCTACCAAGCAAGGAAGCGTGACTAGAGAGCACAACTACTCCATTTTTCTGCCATTGCTGCAGGTCCGCACAGGTCCGTGGCGATTCGGACCTCCCAGGGGACCCGATGCTGGCGCCCTGCCTCATCTAGTGGTAGGTGCGCCCCAACTCTAGGGCCACACCTACCAGGGGGCCATCATCCCGGTGAACCACGCGGGCAGGACGTTGGACCACTGCAGCAGCGAGCAGAAGACTTGGAGCACCAGCTACGACAGGCTGAAGACAAGGGCCGGACTTCCCTTGGGTCCTTATGCTGCCAAGAACCCGGAAGGAGCGGTAGCCACATTGTCGGGGCGCCTTGGGTCCTTACAATGCTAAGGACCCGGAGGAGCAAGCTCAAGACATCGGCAAAGAGCCATCCACATCGGTTAAGTCATTCCGAACCTTTGCGCCGCCAAGGGTCCGAAGTCTACATCAACAACTCAAGACAACATAAGACTTGAAACAAAAAGTCTTTGATAATAAGCAGAGCTCCGACATACATAGGAGGATACAAGGCAAGCGGGAGACCTAGGGGCTATCCGCGCTAGAACCTAGCAGCTACAAGTCGGGCGACTTCCTCCACGGAAGTCTTTGCCGCTTGCGACAGCTCTGCGATGTGGCCCTGCACCACAGGTTCCAGGGAGATGTTGGGGTCGCAGTTCCGAAGGCAGGTGAGCACATGCCCTGTCGCTATCTGAGCCAGAGCTTTGCCTTAGGCCTCCAGATGCTCCCCCACGACATTCTCCAGCGTCAGGAGCTTCTTTTCGGCTGAGTCCAGGGCAGGGAGCACCTGGCTCACCTCCTAGACAGGCCCACCGGGGCGCAAGGGGCCGAAGCCATAGGGTTCCAGGGACACCTTTGCGCGGCCGAGGAAGTTCCAGACCTTCTCTGCCTCAGCGTCACGAGAAGCCCGGAGATCTTCGACCTCCTTGATGGAAGAAGCCAGCTCCCCCGCCGAACTCCTCCTCGCCAGCTCCTGTTCCCGAGCGACTAGCCCTTGCTCCATTGCAACCAGGGCCTGCTCCCTGGTGGCCAATCGTGCAGCCTGCTCCTCGAGGTAAAACTCGCTGGACGCAGCCGAGACCTCCTAGTCATGGACGCTCCAAAGCCGCTCCTCCAGGCGCATCTGCTCTACCTCATAGACAGCCAGACGGTTGGAGAGCTCCCTCTCCCTCGCTTCCGCCGCCTCCTCTCGACAAACGAGAGTCTCTCAGAGCTCCGTTAGGGCTGCGAGACGTGCATCGGCGGAGGCATGGAGGCTCACGACCTCAGAATGGAGGTTCTTCGCATTCCTTTGGAGCGCTGCGACGACGGCCTCTGTCTCCTGCAGCACCTTCTCCCGAGCCTCAAGCCGCTCCTCCCGAGCCCGAGTCTTCGCCCTGGCGGACTGGACCCGCGCCTTCAGCAGGTTGTCCCAGTCCTAGAGGCGCTCCCGCTCAGACCTCAGCGCGGCCCACTCTTGCTCAAGTGCGTCCTGCATCTGATTTAGGCTAGAGCGGATGACCCTTGCAGCCCTGGGGACCGGGAGAACCTTCGGCATCGTCAGGCGAGGTACCGCCTCGACACCCTCTAGCTCTTCACCCACTGGAGGGATTGCCACCATGGCAACTTGCGAAGGGAGAGGAGGAGGTCTAGCAGCCCGCCCAACAGCAGCCGCACTGTTACCAGAGGCGTCCGCGACCGCCGTATGGCTGGCCTCGGGAGCTCGGGTGTCGACATCCGGAGCTGCCTCAGGCACAGGCTCAGACGTCGCCACCGGTGTTAGAGCTTCGCCAGACAGGGAGCACCGGCTCCTGAACTGCTGCGGTGGGGGAGGAGCAGAGGTTCTCTGCCCAGGAGCCCTACAAAAAGAAGCACCAAGCGTCAACTACGCCATCCAACGGCCCAATACACAACCCCATGAGGTTGAGCCGTACCTGGAGGCCTCGAAGTTCCACTCTACGCAGAGCTTGTTGTGCGCGAGGGGGGGGGGCTCGATCCACTCGCCCCCGCCGATGCCGGGGTCACCTCCGCTGGCTTTGGAGCTAGCGGAGCCTTGGGGGTCCTCATCGACGAAGACACCACATCAGGAGCCTTCCCCGCCGAGAACCCCGACGCCGAAGATGCGCCCTAAGGTGGGGCGGCCCTCGATGTCTGAGAAGCCGACGACGCTGTTGGGAACTGCCTTCCCGTGGCCGCCAGGACTGCTTCGGCAGCGGCAGCTCCAAAGCTGCCCCTGGTGCCAGTCGCCGAGCCCGGTGCGGGTTCACGGGAAGCCTGGGAACCCCTTGTAAAAGTCCCAAAAAGGCATATGAATAAACCATGGTTTGAATTCATATGTGTGACAAAGACATGAAAAATGGGACTTGCTAAAACTTTTCTTCATGCAAAGTGATACATGGATGATCATCCAAAATGAGGCTCACATTTTTATTTGAAGGTGTTGAACCAATATGGATTTGAATACCTCTTTGCATGAAAGTTTAAAATCTGATTTTAAATTCAAAGTTCACACAAATGATGACCAAAACTTTGAATAACCATGCAGTCATATAGTTTGGAAATTGTGGAAAAAGTTGAGGACAAACTTGTCATTTGAGGGTGGGCTCAAAAAGGAGTTAAATAGAAGCATTTTCAAATTCCATCCAAATTCCAATTTGCTATGCAAATTCAAACTGAATTTGGGAAAAAATTCAAATGCTAGCCCACATTTAAACTTCCAAACTTTATAATTTGAGAGATCAACATGAGGGGCGGGACCCACATGTCATAGTCTGAAAATTGTGACTTGCACCTAAAGCAAACCAATTACCGTGCTCTGTTTTTTTTTCAACCGAGCAGTTTCTATCCGGGCGCCACCGAGGGGCAGCGGCGCCACCTCCTGCTTCCCCCTCCCACTCGCTGGCGCCGAGAGGCGGTTCCCTCGTGCCTCGACGTGGTCCTTACCTCTCTAGACTGAGCTAGTGCTCTTTGCCTTCTCCTCTTCGCAGGAAACACAACCACAACACCTTCCCTCACCGCCATGCCTCGGGAGCCACTGGGAAGCCGGGAAAACTCGCGTCCACTGCCTCCGAGCTGCAAAACACCACGGCGCAACCGTTACTCACTCCCCCGACCCAAAAACCATCGAGTCCCGACGTTCCCGAGCCTTCAAACAACCATTTCGCGGTGACCTAACTCAAACCGGTGATCGGGTGCTCGTGGACAGCTCGCCACAGCGTATTTCACGCCCAAGCGAGCACGGCAACGGGAGCACACAACCACCGTGCTGCTTCCAGCCAAAGCTTGGAGCAAACCGTGGAGCGTAGCCGGCGAATTTGAAGTTTTAGCTCCGGTGGCTTCAACCTGAGCATCCGGTACGGGAAACCCAAATTCTCCCCCTCTAATTGTTCTTAGCACGTCAAACTTTGCACATAGAAGCTGTACTAGCCGGCGATCAATTCTCCTTTAGCAACCCTAGCAAGAAAACACCTCGGAGCGACGGATTTTGAGGTCTACCGAACACTTCTTCGGCGGGATCGATCGGGCGCACGGTGCCGATCCATTTACCGCCATTTCCGAGCTAATTTGAGGTCATGCCGAGCTTTGTGATCACCCACTGGTGCTGTAGCTCATTTTTGTTGCTTGTTTGGAGGGCTAGAACCCACGGACGACGACGCCGAACTCTAACCTAGGTCGCCGCACGTCGCCGGGGTGTTTCCGGTCACCGGCAGCTCGAACTGGTACTACCATCGTGTTCCTCGGCGTCCAAAACCCTCTGGCGGCGAGCCTCAGCTCAAGCGGTGGCTGGCAGCGCCGATCCGGTGAGCTGCAGTTTGCTCCGGCGAGGGGGAACGCGCGGGCGCGGGAAGACAGCTGAAGGAAGAAGAAGACCGGATGGGCCTCGGCTGTCAGCGGCTGTAACGTTTAAATCTTCGATCGGCTGTGGCCCAGATCCGGTTTGCTGGCGCGCTGGAACCCTGTGTGGTTTTAATTCTATTGGATGGGATTTAAATAGCGGGCCCATTTGAATTTCAATAGGGAAAATAATTCCAGAGATTGCCACAATTTTGGAAATTCATATCCCTGTGTAGAAAACTCCAAATTGATTGATTCAAATTGGGTTGTATTCATTTTGCAGAGATCTATCCAAATATGAACTCCAATTTGTATGAAAATCAATATTAAATTCTGGAAAATTCTTTGAAGGTTTCCTTAAAAAGAATTATTGAGGGAGTTTGGTTTATCCAAAAATGCTTAATTTTTTCAAGAATATTATATAGCATATTGTTGACCTTCTAGCAAATTTTCAGCTCATTTGAAGATCATTTGAGTAGGAATTTGCTAAGTACAAAATGCTGTGTTCATAAGAGTTGGGAAACATTTTCAGAAAATGTTTCCCACTTATAAAATCTATTATAGGCAAGTTATAGCTCCAAAAATCATAGGAAAATGTAGGCAAGCTCTCTGAGACACATTTGAAATTGTAGTTCACTTAATAGGGCATGAAAATGCACATTACTTTAGAATTAATTCTTTTGAGTAGAAATGTTTAAAGAATTGTTCTGGGAGAACTACTCAAGTAAAAGGTTTGAATTTTGGATGAATTTACTTTCATGTGACTAGGAACTCACATGTAAATTTTCAGCTCAAGTTGATCCTTAGATCTCTCTGTTCTTGTTCTTTATATTTGTGTATGTGGGAAAATACATAAGAGCATTATACGACTACCCCGCAAAACAGGCAAGCCACGGTTTGCATTTAAGTACCTTTTATAAAATTTTTATTTGTATCACTTATGTCTAGATTGAAATGCTTGCATTAGAGTTAAGGTGTTTAAAACCCCACTTGCATGACTTTAAATTTCTATGAAGGGTTGGGTAGTTTACAAACTTGATGAGTAGAGAATGCCATGCTAATATGCTTAGGATCTAAGTAGAAGTCGAGTAGTTGAAATCTACTCGTGAGGTAAGGTTTTATCACACAGAATGTCAAGAGTAGAAAATAGCTTAACAGTGGTGAAAATGAGACCCAGCAGAGGGGATAGGATGCAGTGAGCAGAGGTCTCACGTGCGTAGCCCTTTTGGTGTCGATTAAGGACCGAGTCGTTGACAGGAGCCCACCGAGCCGCCCGTTCAGTCACGGGGATGGGGCACCTCGCCCGGGAATCGCATTGGGTGGTGCCGTGTTATGCGGCACCTAATAGCACACATATAAGGACAATTGTATTACATAAATCAAAAGTGGAATCTTACAAATGTTCTTTGTAAATAATTTACATCAAATAACTATAGTGGAAGTCTATAAACAGCTCACGTCGAATAACTAATGAGCACTCGAGAGGAGGTCCAGCCCGCGGACTCCTCTCGCTAGAAACACGAAGACATAGCAGCGACTAGGTTCTCCATGTGTAACAAGACTCGAAAGTCTCCAAATCTCACCGGACAACCTTCTTTATATGCGTCGATATTAACCTGCAAAACCACTCATATAGCAAGAGTGAGCACAAAGGCTCAGCAAGACTTAACCGTCTCTCCTAAGGCATGCAACTCTACATGAAAGTAACTTAAGACCTAAATATGTAATTTGCAAAAAGACTCGCCTACAAGTTCATCTTTAACTTTCAGATTTTAGCCATCATAGTAGTGACCTTGCACCCAACAACATTGGAACTCCACAATCAAACAAGAAACGCTTCATTCCAATGTTACTTGTCCTAAGGTGGAAAAATAACTTTAGTTTGCTCTATCACTACTTCAGACAAGGTTCTCATGCAATTCCAATTAATCATAGCAGCAATTAAAACTTAACAAACTATTCTCACACAACTTGATTACTACGTCACAACACAGTGAGCAAGCGGTACTCAATAACCGCGGGGGACGGTGATTCGAATCAAATACTACCCGGATAACTCGACACATACGCTCGCCTCTGAAGACCCAAATCTGGCGTCCTTCATTACGTCGTATGTGGCAACCTTTCGCAGAACACTCGACTATAGAACCGGTCGCGTCGTCTCGGGCTCATAGGTCTAACGAGACGATGTGGTATGCCTCTACAATCAAGTTAACCTGGTACATCGGTTTCCTGGTTCTCATATAGCAGCAAGCATCCGGTACACAACTCAATACTTGCTCATGGGTGCCGCACACGCATCGGTCCTTAACCGACACAGGAAGAGCTACTCGACCAAGACCTCGTCTTGTCGCTGTCTAACCCTCCTGTCCGATCTCATCTTTAGAAATATAAACTTTAGTTTGCCTCTTTTCCAACTACACCCATGTAATCCCGACTATAACTCGCGAGTAGATTCCAACTACTCGACTTCTACTGGATGTCCTAAGCTATTTAGCACGGCATTATTCTACAGCGGCGACCCTTTTCTACCCTTAACTCCAGGGTTCGTTTGGTCATGCATTTGGAGTGTAAAGCATCCTTGACCTAATCCACATACAAACTTTAAACCATAATTGTAAACAAAGTAAAAACTTTATAAATAACTTAAATGCAAACCGGAGCTTGCCTTAGATTTACAGGTGACTAAAGTCAGAAAATTGTGAAGTTAGTTGCTGATGACTTGAAGCTTAATCACTGCCCTTCTTGTTCCTTGATCCAAGCTTTGCTTCTCCTCCACTTTTCCACGTTTAATCACTACACGTTATGAATATGCATATATGTTTAATTGTAAAGCTTTTGCTAACAAGTTCTAAATACATGTTTAAAACTGGAACTCTGTTTAATAATTTAAAATAACACTGGGGCTAGTGGTTTAGGTTTTGGTTTAAGCAGTATGATCAAGTGATAAGTATTTCTCATCAATTGTGTGTGTTGATCATCTAAGAGGTTGAACAGAATAGTACTGATCCAGGGATCCAATGAACTAAAATTTTTCATGTGAGTTCCTTGTCACAAGAAAGTCATCTGGACTAAAATTTGGAATTTTTCAATGAATAGACCACTCAGAACAATTTCCTAAGCATTTAGGCACAAAGGAATTAATTCTGAATAAACTTGCACTTTCATGCAAATTCAAGTGAACTAAAATTTCAAACATAGCTCAGGGAGCATGCATGAATTTTCCTAGGATTTTTGGAGCTAAAAATTTCCTAGAACTGAATTTCCAAGTTTTGGAAATTCTCTGGAATTGTTTCTGTATTCATTTGAACAGAAAAACTTGAAATCAGAATTCTCCTAACTAAATCAACTTCAAATGAGATTAAAGTTTTACAGGAGTTCACTAATATCCTAAAGAATAGTCTGGTAAAATTTGAGGATTTTTGGATGAACCAAACTCCCTCTAAAATTCTTTTGCTGAAAAGGTTTAAAGAATTTTCCAGAATTTAATAATGGTTTTCATACAAATTGGGTTGCATATTTGGATAGAGTTTTTCACTCTGAATCCAATCCAATTTGAATTACTAAATTTGGAGCTTCCTAGCAAAAGTTATGAGGTTCTAAAGTTTGAACTGAATTTGGGGATTCAAATAAACCGAGAAATGTTTAAACTCTAACCGTGGGTCCCGGGTACACGTGTCAACCGGTGAAACCAAGCCACACGGGCCACTGAATCCTTCCTGCGCAGCCACAATGGATCCCGGAGCCGCAGCCGATCAACAAATTTAAATTTCTGTCGCTGACACGCGGGACCCGCCCGGTCTTCTTCAACCTTCGGCCGCCCGCGCACCGCTAGGCTCGCCGGAGATCGCCGGATTTCGGCCTCCCGATCACCTCTTGGCCCGGTGCTCGCCGCTTGGGAGTTTTTGGGGATGGGTAACCGATCTACGGTGTCGGCACAAGCTCTAGAAGCCCTAAACTAGGTCGGCGGCGTGCAAAGGCCTCGCTAAGGCTTCGGCGCCGATGACCCATCACTTCAGCCCATGAAAACCCCGAGTGATCGGCTCTACAGCATCAGTGACACCTATGGAAGCTCGACATGGCCACAAAGTAGCTCGGGAACGACGGTTACTAGGGTTTCACCGGGCGCCCGATCATTCCCGCCATGGCTGCCGTTGGGAAACTTCAAAATTAGCTGCCTCCACACGGTTTTAAGCTTGGTTTGCGAACGTAATGGGGTCGCTAGCTAGTAGAGCTCCCGTGTGCAAGATTTGGTGCTCTAAGAATGAACAACAAGTGAGAATTTTGGATTTTCATACCGGATCATCGGTTTGTGGCCGCCGGCATACTTTTCCCGAATTCTCGCTCGGTAGTCCACGGCTTTGCTTGAGGTTTGGGGGTGAGCAGCACGGTCCAACAGCTCGTCCGGAGGTGTCCTTGCTCGGGCGTGAAAGTCCCCGGTGTTGGCTGTCCACGTGCACACCGGTTCGTTCTGCCGTTAGGTAGCCGCGGAGAAGAGCGATTCTAGGGTTTCGGAGGCCGGAACTCGGCTGTTTTTGGTGTCGGGGAAGTGAAGAGCGAGCACGCGGTGCTGCTCAGCAGCTCGGAGGGGGGGCGGTGTACGAGTTTTTCTGGTTTCCAATTGAACGCCGAGGAGAGGCGGTGAGTTACGGTGTTCCGGTTCTGTTCCTTGCGGGAGGGGTAGCAGGGGCTCGGTGTCGTGCACATAGTCGCTTCACACGCTGCCGAGGTGCAAGCACGTCTCCAGCGCGAAGACATCGTGGGGAGGTGGCTTCCACGGGGTCTCGGTTGGCAGTGTGGTGGCGGCTTGCAACGGCTCGGTCCGAGCCTGTGTGTGAACCAAGAAACAGAGAGCTGAGACTTAGGTAGTAAGTCATCCCCCTCTCAATGACAATTGGGCCCCACTCATTTCCTCTCTTAAATATCTCCAATTTTTGGCACATGGCAACCTTCAATCCTATGTAGCTCAAATTTCAAAATGATTTGGCAAATTGACAAGTTTTACTTCAGTTTCAAATTTGAATTCAAATTTCAATGGAGTTCACAAGTATCTTTGATATACATATCAAAGCACCTCCAAATTTTCTCAAAATTTGTCTTCCTCATAATTTGGACCTGAAGAATTCAAAAATGGATTCAAACTTTTAATTTGGTGGCTGCAAAGCGGAGGTTTACAACCATAGTTTGCATCCTTCATTTAAAATGACCATCTTTGCATTTACATGATTATTTGAATCAAAAGGGGTCATGAATGCATGTGCTTGCTCATGACCATCTTCACATATTTTAGAAAAGTTTTTGCAAGTCCCATTTCTTGGATTCAAACTCAACTTTATTCATCACTAAAGTTTTCCATTTACAAGTTTTGGGACTTTTACAGTCGTGTGCGGGCCTGATGAACAAGTATCGAACAGTACTGGATGGTATACTGACATAAGCAGGAAACCGATGTAATTGGTTAACTCGGTGTCGAGGCTTACCCAACCATTTTATAGGAGTGGGTTGAGGGTAGCAAGGTGTAAATGTGCCGATGGGCACAGTCACGCTCCACATGGGGACCTCCTGCCCGTTACGGATGGACCGGTTAGGCATTTGGGATTCCTTTGAAAGGTTGTTGCATACAACAGAGTAGGAAGGGGTGTGGAATCACGCTTCTGAAAGTGGGTATATGTGACGTGTTGTCCGGGTGTCTCCTGATTGCAATCACCGTCCCTCGCGGTTATTTGAGTACCGCTTGTTCACTGTTCTGTGACGTAGTAAGAAGAGAAATAAGTCAGATGAATGATAATATGCTGTGATGAACTATTACTGTTTGGAAACCATGTCTGCTGTAGATGTAGAGCTAATTAAGTTTCTTTTTCACTTTGGGCATCACCACATCGGAGGAAAGCGTTTCTTGTTTGATTGTGGACTTCCGATGTGAGGGTTGCCTAAGGCTCATTGAACTGCTGCTATAAAACTGAAAGTAAGGACTAACATCTAGGTGTGTCTTTAATGCAAAGTCTTTATCCCATATTATTAATCCCTGCATGTAGAGTTCCATGACTAGGGTGTCGGTTAAGCCTTGCTGAGCGTTATGCTCACGGATGCTATCCGAGTTGTTTTGCAGGATTGACTTCATGCTTATGAGAAGGGATGTCGATGAGACTCGGAAACCTCCGAGTGATTACTCAAGAGCATCCTCGCCGCTGCGGTTTGTTCTTCGTGTTGCTAGTAAGAAACATCCGCGGGCTGGACTGTTTCTTTGTTGCTAATTTAGAAATGAGTCTTGAGAGTTATAGTTTTCCGTTTTAGCTTATTTTGAAATAAGTATTTGTAAAATACCCTTTCACGCTTCCGCAAAAGATTTATGTAATGTGATGTGTTTCCTCGACTCGTGTGCTATTGGGTGCCGCATATCACGGCATCACCCGACGAGGTCCTGTCCGGGGCGTCATTCATCGGCGGTCCCCACACCCCTCACCTGGGGGCCAGAGACGAAGCTTTCGTCAGGACGGACCAACTTCCTATTCGACGCCCTGCCTGGCTCTGGGGCATCCTTGGGTGGTGAACGAGGGCGCACCGCAAATGCAAGCCTCTCCACTGACTCCCTCCCCCTGCATGGGAGAGAGTCCGGCGCAAACCCTGCCTAACCACCGGCACCGTCTGTTCTGGGGATCTCGATGCCCCGTGAAGGATCCCCAATCTGCCACACTGCGACATCGATGTCGTCCAGTGTCGGCAGTTCCCTCAGCAGCCTCGACCATGCCCGCGGGTTGAGGTAGATGGGCTGGTAGCTCGCCGGTGGGGTGATGGAGTCGTCGGTATTCGGGTCACAGGAGAGCTTCTGCAGCATAACCTCCAACATCTCCTGACTTGGCGACGACCCTGCTCCACGCTCCAACCAGGTCATGTCGCCCTGCCCGGTGTACTGCCAAGCTGCCCAGACACGCTGTTGGAGAGGAGCAATCCGGCGGGATAGGAAGTCAGCCAGAACCATCAGTGAGGTCAGGCCTTCCTCCGCCAAGTACTTAATACTCTCCAACACTGGCATGTAGGCGTCCATGCAGGTCGGGGATCTCATCCCCAACGACCACCTCGATCACTGGCGGGCTACCCGGCAGCTCCAGGCGGTCGTGGACGTCAGTCAGGGCAATCACCCAGTCCTCCCTCCAGTGCTCCCACTTCCCAGGAGTGAAGGGCGCGATGTAGGGCGCGGAGTGCCCCTCCCGGTGCTGGAAGTAATAAACCCCAGTTGGCTTATACTTCTTCCTGAGGCCCTCAAGGAGAAGAACACCCTGAAGAGCCGCACCGAAGGCCGTACGCACACAAACATCTCGTAGAAGTGGACGAAGACGGCCACTAGCGCGAGAGCGTGCGACATGAGGTGCTGCAGCTGGAGCCCATACACCTCCAACAGGGTGAGGAGGAAGGGCGATGCCGGGAGCGCGAACCCGGACAACACGTACTAGGTGAAGAGTACCACCTCGCCGGATCGCATGTTGGTCAACGGGACCCTCCCGCGGTAGATCTTCCCCTCGAACGTGGCCGATTGCCAGCCGAGCAGGGGCCTAACGATAGCGATGTCGCCATCGCTTCTAAGCCTGGATGAACGGGGGCCGAAAGACATGGTGGCGAGGAAAGGTTGTGAGCGCTGGGGAGTAGAGGCTTCGAGCGTGCAGGAGGAAGGCGAAGATTGCAAAAGGTACAAGGGAACCGTCCTTCTCCGGAAGGATTCCCTTTATACGTTCGCAACCTCAGGCAGGGCAACAGGCACGACGATTGGGTTTCCATTGAGCCACGTCGCCGGTTACCTGCCTCCCCCAACGATAGATAGGACCCAGGTCCACCCGCCAGACAGTGGGGGCCAGGTGGGTAACTCCACGGGAAAGTCCGATAGTTCCCAGAGAAAGCGACGCGGCGGAGCTATGGTGGTTGACCCAAAGGCTGCCGCAGTAATTGCCCGGGGGGAACCCCTCGAGCACGTCGCCACAACCCGCCAGTTAGGAGCGGGCACGCGTCCACCACGCTGATGACGTGCTACTGCTTCGACTAGCGAATACGCCCACTACGCCAAGGACATGCAACCTTTTCGTCTCCTAGGTACAACCACTCGTCCACTAGCGAGAATCTCGCCACCGCTTCGGATTCCAAAGTACAGGTTCAAAGCCACCACGCGGGAGAGATAGGGGCCCCACCTGTGGGCTCGATGCTTCCCCCGAGATGGGCCCAGGGGCCACTGTGAGTATCCTGCAGACCGGGTACCCTAGCATAGTGGGTAAAAGATAGCTTGGGCCCCGCTCCCCGCTGAGGTGAGGTTCGGGGCTGACACGTGTCCCCTGGGCATTGAGCCGCCTCTCCACTGAGAATAGCTCTAGAGCAGACACGTGCCCCGGGCTCCGGTCCGAGCCTCCCCGCTAAGGTGAGGTCCGAGGCTGCCACGTGTGCCCTGGCTCCGAGCCGCCTCCTTGCTAAGGACGGCTCCGGAGCAGACACGTGCCCCAGGCTCCGGCCCGAGCCTCCCTGCTGAGGTGAGGTCCGGAGCTACCACGTGTCCCCTGGCTCCGAGCCACCTCCCCGCTGGGGACAACTCCGGTGCAGACACGTGCCTCGGGCTCCGGCCCGAGCCTCCCCGCTGAGGTGAGGTCTGGAGTTGCCACATGTCCCCTGGTACCAAGCCCGTCGATAAGAGCTCCAGAGCCGCCACGTGCCTCACATTCCGTTGTGGTCCGTGGGTCGACAAAGTCAAAAAGGAAGTGCACTGTCAGGCTTCGCATTCAAGGCTCGCGTCTTCCCCAGAAGCATGGCGCACAACACACGCCTCCGTCCCTTGCCCGTTCGCCATTACGATGACAAGATAGGACGGTAAGACATGACAACAGTACAATATCGCCCAACGGAACGAAGCCACCCAAGCAGGGCGAGAAGACGGCGACAAGACGACATCTTCATCATCATCTGACACGCGGTCACGAGCGCTCAGCTCGTCGGACGACGGGACTTAACTCTCCCGCCGTCCACTCTACTCAGAGAACGAAGCCTTAACTCATGTATAGGGTCTACTTAGCTCTGGGACCACCTGTCGAGGCCTAGGACTTATTGTAATCACCTCGGCCTTGGACTATAAAAGGACCGGGGTGACCACCCTGCAAAGGGTTCCCGATTCCACATCTCTGAACATACAAGCACTTACACTAAAGCAATAGAAGAAACACACCCGTGGACATAGGGTATTACGCTCTGGCGGACCGAACCACGTGAATCTATCGCCAAGACTCCTCCAGAAAAAAAGAACCGCATGCAAGACAGTCATTTATCATTTATTTCAGAACGGAGGAAATATTCTCTTTAGCTGCTTTAAGATTCGTGTACACTTGTTGAAAATCTAGAACATGTTCCAAAGGGATGGATTTAGAGAACTTTTTTCCTTTTCCGCCCGGCGTCTCCTCCCGGCCGAACCCGCAAATGGACCTTGCCGCCGGCGAACAAGATCCGCTGCCTTTTCCTCGGGATCGGGCGCTCTGTCCGGAGGCTCGGACGAGCTCGGCGACGGCAGTCCCACGGCGCACACCACGGTGTCCATCGAGCTGCTCCTCCATCCCCGACCCCTAGCCCACGCTGCGCCATTCTCGGGCGACCATCTCCCTCCCGGATCACGCCGCCGACATGACCTCCTCGAGGTCGACGTCCTCTGGCCTTTGGCCGCGACGCCCATGCGCATGACCTTGGAGGGGGAGAGGGGTGGAGAAGAAGAAGCGCGCATGACCTTGGCGTCCCCAGGTTCGATCCGCCGCACGCCCCGTTCTAAATCGCGAGATCCGTTCAGGAGACCACGCGACCATCGCGGAGGGATAACAATGTCAGGAACAGCTAAAAACTTCGGAGACAAACCACTTACCGTTCCCGGTCGGGTCGAAGGCTGTTCGCCTGCGGAGGCTGGCGCTTCTCTTGGCGACGGCGGCTTCCACCTCTGGCAGCAACGTGCTTACAGGGGGTGCTTACCGCAACGCCACACCGACATCGGTCGTGTTGTCCACGGCCACCATCTTGCACGCGCTTGTGCCGGAGAGGCGCGTTGGAGCAGTATGTTAGCTATGCTCATGTACGCTTCCCTTCCTCTCCTCCTCAGCTCTCCTACCCATCTTACTCTAACACACACCACTTACAAGGATGCACCATTGCACATGTGCTGTTTGATGAATTTCCTTGAACATTGTACGCTGGAGTCTTTCACTGCAGATGGAAGGGGGGACAAAGGAGAAGCAAAAGAGCACAAGAATGCAGACCACATGAAGCTCCTATGCAAAGCTACTATTGTTCTTGTATTGTCATGCGAGCAGGCGCCGGGTAGCTCAAACTGCCATGTCCTTCATCTTACAGTGGAGCACTTCATACAAAAATGAGTCTCAGGTGTAAAGGAGTGTTTTATGGATCAGAGTAGATGTTGGATTTTTTAACAGAAGTGTTGTATGGTTCCACTTCCGCTTGCAATGCCTAGAAACGCAAAGTTTCTGCAGTGATTACTGTTCATATGTATGCTTGTTCAAGTGTTTTCCTTTCCTATGCATTCTACAATCTGCTTCATGTCTCCTTTTATGCATTTTACGATTTCTGTAGTAATTTACGATACTATTATGATCCAACAGGCCAGGATGTTCTGGAAATGCACATAAAACTGAGCTGCCATTTAAATGTTCTGAAAATATAGGTACTCTGTGTATAACTCAGCTGCAACATGAAGTAAAATTTAGCTGAAGTAAAACTCAGCGTAGAGTAAAGCTGAGCATGAACAAGAAATGTGAAAACAGAAATGAAACTGCACTTTTGCCATACTGACAACCCGATATCTTTTCTCTCCTATGCATTCTATCATTAAAATGGATAGCTTGATGGATAGACTGTTGTTGCAAGATACTGACAACCCAACTCAAAATTTTCAGATCACAAGAACACATAGCAACATATCTGATGGAGTACTCTAGTAGACAGAGATAGCCCGGAGAGTGGGATACAAGAAAATTCAGAAACTGCCTGGAAAGAGACCTAATTAATCATGACATGAATCCACAATTGGTACATTAGTTGGATGCAAGATACGAAAAAATCCCTGCATAAAGAATAGAAAATCTACTCTGTAGTACTTCTACTTTTCATTTCTTTTCATCCCCCTAAAGCTTGATGGCGATCCAGCTCCTTGGATGGAAAATCTTATCAATAGCACCCCAATGATTGTAGAGAATAGGATGGTGTGTTCTTGGATGCAGTACATTGAGTTGCAGTTGTTGCTTGTTCTACGTAGGCAAATTACTCTGCGAAAAGGTTTCAATATAAAGTCAGTATACAAGTAGGGCCACAAACAAAAGATGCAGAGAGGGGGGGGGGGGGGGGGTTGGAGGACAACAGCAATTAGGAGGCGGGTGAGAGAATAGTGGAGAATGACAACTATGATATTAGGCTGACTCCAACGGTGATATGTTGGAAGATTTGACCACGAAAGAAAAGTGAGATTGAATCGGTTGCGATCGCAACCGACTCAATCTCTAAGAAGTCTTGATCAAAGACTCCTCAACCGATCCAGTTGGGAAGCCCTCTGGGGCGTCTCTTCATCTATAAAAGCAGATGCCTTTGCCTCATCGGGAGATAGAGAAAACCTTCCGTCGTTAGCAAGCGGTGGCCGACTAGGCCTTTTCCCTAAATATTTTAGGAAGCGAAGAGGAAAGAAAAAAAGAGGAAAGGAAGCGAAGAAATACAATAGATTAGACATCACCCGAAAAAGTTGATCATTAGAGAGGAGAAAGCTCTGGGAAGGTTTTCCCTCTTCGACGAAGAAGCAACAATCACCGGCAAGCATCAATGACAGTAAACGCTTCTGCAAACGAAGGTACGTGTGTGTAAGTTTAATTACTAATACAATTTGATTAAGTATGACTTGATGATTGAATTGATACATGATATAAGAATTAGACCGAGCCAATTAAACATACAAGTTCAGATCCAAATTTATCAGAATCTAACAATGGCGTCAGAGCGAACTTGTTTTGCTAATCGCCCTCGGAAATAATTAGAAAGTCAAATCAGGATTAGGATCTGTACACCTCAAATCAGATCAATCCGCATCCCAACAGAGATCAAATTGACATAGATCTCGATTCAAAACCTTAAGAAAATCAAAGGGGATTAAAAAGGGAACTTATCTTTTTTCTGATTCTTGTCGCCGCCAAAACGAAGAGGCGCTGGTCTCTCTCCGGTGTGCGGGTTTTCTCGCCGTCGGGACTAGGGACCACCGCCGGCACGTGGACTAGGGTCCGCTGCCGGCATAGCGCTTGACCCCCCCTTCAGCCGTCGGTGCTCAACCTCGCCACCACCGACCCACCGGCGCCGTCGGCGCTCAGCCCGACCACCGGCGCTAGGATCTGTGTGTAGCTCGCCGCCTGTGCGTGGGCTCAGCCATCTGCCGGCGTACGGTTTTCCCCGTCGCCGGAGCAGGGCTCGGTCCACCGCTAGCACAAGGGCTCGGCCCGTCGCCGGCGCACGGGCATGTCCCGCCACCGGCACACGGGCACCGGACCTCGCTCTCTCAGCCGCGGCGCGAGGAGAAGCAATCGGGGAGAAGAGAAATGAGTTAGGGTTTAGAGAATTCGGGTTTTTTATACTATTAAATCAACGGCTCAGATTATTTAGGCGATGTGTATCCGAAAATCTATACCGTCCATCGCAGATTCAACGGCCCAGAACGAGCGGCGCTCCGAGCGGGCCGCGCCCGGCCCAGGCGGGCGTGAAACGGGCTGCCCTTTCGAATTTCTTTTTTGATTTTTTGAATTTTGTTAGCGGGCCATGGGCCAAATTGATTTATGGGCTGAGTCATCACTGAGGGCTTTTGGGCCAAAATCGGGAGGGTCATTTATATAAGCATTTTTCTTTTCAGAAAAATAGATAAGGGGCTATTAAAATTAGTTAAAACTCACTATAATTAGATCCTTGGCATATGAAAATTTCAGAAAATTATGAATTGGTATTTTGTTACTTTAAATATTTTTTACTGAATTATTAGTAATTCTATGCCATAAATAAATTTTGCCTAAAATTTTTAGAAATAATGCCCAAAATTAATTTAGCTTCCGCTGTAATTAAGTGAAGTATAATAAAATTATTGTTAAGTAGCCAAAGTGAACAACAAATTTTATTATTTAGTTTTCATAGTAAATAGATGTTTAATAGCTAACGTGAAAAACTCTGTTTGCTATGTCTTGTGGTAATTTCTTTATTTAGTAGCCAACGTGAAAAATAAAAAGATTACCACATTTTATAAAGAGATCATGTTGTATTTCATTAAGTAGCCAACGTGAAAAATGAAATACAGCATTCCTTGCATATTTAAGCTAACAAGATGCATGCTTTTGCTTAGTAGCCAATGTGAAAAGCAAAAACATGTCCTTATTTTCTATGGACTTACTTTTCATGTGTTCCTTTTGCATAAATGAAGGTTCCCCCGGGATTAACAACTCACTTAGTTACATCTCCTCCATTGAACATTTGAATGACAACAACTATAGTTCATGGAGGGAGAAATTAGAAATAGCATTAGCTATCTCAGAGATCGACCTTGCGATCGTGACACCTCGTCCTACTGAGTCTGAGGTCCCACCTTCTCGTGGGGCAATGGAATCTCAAGAAGAATATAATGAAAGGATGAATGTCCTTCATAAAGAACTCAAGGACTTTTATAAGGCTCGTGCCAAATGGAACACTTCCAACAGGAAGTGTCTTATGGTTATTAAGGGCACTACTATTGAGCCAATTAGGGGAGCCATTCCCGACTGTGAGACAGCCACAGAGTATCTTCAAAAGATTCAAAGTCAGTTCGCCGGTTCCTCTAAGGCAACAGCAAGTACTCTAATTAAGAGACTTGTTACTGAGTAATACACTAGAGGCGGTGTTCGTGAACATATACTTAGGATGTCAAACATGGCTTCAAAACTCAAACCTATGGACTTGGGGATCAAAGATGAATTTTTGGTTCATCTCATTTTTGCCTCTCTTACTAGAGAATTTGAAGCTTTTGTCATCAACTATAACTCACAGCCAGAAGAATGAAATTTAGAGAAGCTCATTGCTATGTGTGTTCAAGAGGAGGAGAGAATTAAGACCTTCCGCGGAAGTGACACAGTCAACTACGTGAAAGAAAAAGGAAAGAAAAACTGTATAAACCCGCAACAAAGAATTTCTATGCTCCTCAAAATGATAAAGGAAAGCGCAAGGTTTTAAATGAGCAATCTTCAAAAGAAATTAAGGTGTCAAAAGGTCAATGGCTATTCTGCAAGGAGAAAGGACACCGTCAGAAGGACTGCATAGGTTTTCTCAAATGGTGCAACAAGAAAGGTAATGATTTTATGAATCCCTGTACTTAAAAGATTATTCATCCATGTGGTGGATTGACTCAGGTGCCACTGTGCATGTTTGCAATTCGTTACAGGGGTTAAGTACGAGGAGGACACTTCAAAGAGGAGAAAGGAAAATTAGAGTCGCAGACGGTCATGAAGCTCAAGTTGAAGCCATAGGAGACTTATTACTAGAATTCAAAAATGGCTTTACTCTCACACTTCATGACGTTCTTTATGTTCCATCAGTTAGGAGGAATTCAATTTCAGTTTCATTTTAGATGATTATCGGTTTGTATGCCATTTTGGCAGTGACAAGTGTGTCATAAAGTTCAATAATAAAATTGTGGGTCTTGCCATCAGACAAGACAATCTTTATCATTTGTCTATACATGATAATATTAAAGAAATAAGTGATGTTCAAAATTCCTCACACAATAACTCAGGTTTTAACAAACGGAAAAGAATAAACTACGAAACTTCTTCGAAATTATGGCATTGTCGTTTAGGCCATATTTCGAGGGGGAGAATCAAAAACTTAGTTTCACAATCAATTTTTCCTAACTTAGAATATTCTGAATTAGAAGAGTGCATAGATTGCATAAAAGGAAAATTCACGAAAAACGCCACACGAAGTACGGGAATATTAGAATTGGTCCACACGGACATTTGTGGTCCTTTTCCCACAATCTCAATAGATGGTTTTGATTCATTCATAACCTTCATGGATGATTATACTCGTTATGGCTATATTTTTCTAATTAAAGATCGTTCCGAAGCATTGGACAAGCTTAAGATATTTAAATCTGAAGTTAGAAATCAGCATGATATTAAAATCAAAGTGGTAAGATCCGACCGTGGGGGGGGAGTACTACGATCGTCATACCTCATATGGGCAAGTTCCTGGACCATTCACACGGTTTCTATAAGAACAAGGCATAGTTGCCCAATACTCAACTCCGAGAGAGCCTCAACAGAACGGAGTGGCGGAACGACGGAACCGTACATTAACGGATATGGTTAGATCCATGCTTAGCTTCTCAGAATTGCCTGTTAATTTATGGATGGAGGCGTTAAAAACCGCCATTCATTTACTAAACAGAATCCCTTCAAAACATGTGCCTAAAACTCCATATGAAATATGGAAGGGACGCAAACCTTCGCTTAGTTATCTATATATTTGGGGTTGTCCCGCTGAGGCTAAAATCTTTAATCCAAACATTAGAAAGTTAGATAATAAAACTGAGAGTTGCTATTTCATTGGCTACACAGATAAGAGCAAATGATTTCGTTTCTATTGTCCTAATAGACATACTAAGTTTGTGGAAACGAGACATGCAATTTTCTTAGAAGAAGATATGATTAGGGGGAGTAAGGCAAGATGGGAAATTAATCTTGAGGAGAAAAGGGTCTGTGTGCCCATTCCAATGATTCAAGAACCATATTTCACTCTGCCTACTGATGCAGGATCAAAATCATGTGATTTTGATCCTACACCTGTTGTTAGTTCTACACCAGCAACTGAAATTAGTGAGATTCCTGTCCTACAAGAGTCACCTCAGCATTCAGAGCAAAATGACAATATTGCTATAAATGGTGAAGAACAACAATTGCCTCAAACTGAAGATGGTGCACAACTTAGAAGATCTCATAGAGTTAGAAGACCGGCCATACCCGACGACTATGAGGTCTATATGAGTGAAGAAGTCAAAATGGAGGGTGATCCCACCTCTTATGAAGATGCTATGAAAAGTCCTATGTCGGCTGAATGGTATAAAGCCATGGAAGACGAGATGAAGTCCATGGATGCTAATAAAGTCTAGAAATTAGTGGAAATTCTCAAATGGGTCTACAAAATTAAACGTGACTCCAACGGGAAAATAGATAAATTTAAAGCCAGACTTGTAGCGAAAGGATTCACTCAAAGAGAAGGAATAGATTATAATGAGACGTTCTCACCTGTCTCAACTAAGGACTCATTCAGAATAATTATGATATTAGTGGTGCATTATGACTTAGAATTACATCAAATGGATGTAAAAACAGCGTTTCTCAATGGAGATTTGTATGAGAACATTTACATGACACAACCAAAAGGTTTTGTCACTAAGGGAAAAGAACATATGGGATATCATTTAAGAAAGTCTATCTATGGACTTAAGCAAGCCTCGAGACAATGGCATCTCAAATTTGATGACACAATTAGACAGTTTGGATTCAAAGAAAATGAGGAGCATAATTGCATATATGCTAAGTTTAAGAATGAGAAATTCATTTTTCTCGTCTTATATGTGGATGACATACTATTGGCCAGTAGTGATGTTCATCTACTAATAGAGACTAAAAAATTTTTATCCTCTAACTTTGATATGAAAGATCTCGGTGAAGCCTCGTATGTTTTGGGCATAGAAATTCATCGAGATAGATCCAAAGGGGTATTAGGACTCTCTCAGAAAATATACTTGGAAAATATGCTAAAGAAATATTGTATGCATAAATGTAAGCCATCATCTGCTCCTATAGTCAAGGGTGATAAGTTTGAGAATTTTCAATGTACTAGGAATCAGTATGAGATTGATCATATGAAAGTAGTCCCATATGCTTCAGTTGTCGGAAGCTTAATGTATGTTCAAGTATGCACTCGCCCTAACTTAGCTTATGTCACCGGGATGCTTGGCAGATATCAGTCCAATCCAGGTGTGGATCACTGTAAGGCTGTGAAGAAAGTTTTAAGATACACACAAGATACTAAGGGTCTCATGTTGACATATAGAAAATCAGATTCACTAGAAGTAGTGGGATATTCAGACTCAGATTTTGCGGGTTGTGTAGATACTAAGAAATCCACGTCGGGATATATATTCACTCCCGCAAAAGGAGCCATTTTATGGAAAAGTTCTAAACAAACTGTTACTGCATCATCCATAATGTATGCAGAATTTTTGCTTGTTATGAGGCCACTGGGCAGGCAATTTGACTTAAGAAATTTTTACCTGGACTTAGAGTGGTAGACAACATTAAAAAACCACTTAAGCTATACTACGACAATGAACCAGCAGTATTCTACTCTCACAACAACAAGTCGAGTGGAGCTGCCAAACACATCGACATTAAGTTTTATGTTGTGAAAGATCGAATCCAGGATCATACTATTAGTCTTGAGCATATTAGAACTGAGCAAATACTCGCGGATCCGTTAACAAAAGGTCTTCCACCTAGCGTGTTTAGAGAGCACGTGACAGGTATGGGTTTAAGGGAGAACCTATGATTTCCTAGATACTTAGGGGCCAAACTAAGGATAAGAACATATTTCTAAGTGTAAAATGTGACGTGGTCGTCGAGTCAAGCAGTGCGTAATTGGCTGTCTTCGATGCGTCGTACTCTTCACATGGAGCATAGTGAAATATGTGTAAGATTAAGCAAAAGGGTTAATAAGTTCTTAGACCGTGGTGAAGGGGGAGAATGTTGGAAGATTTGACCACGAAAGAAAAGGGAGATTGAATCGGTTGCAATCGCAACCGACTCAATCTCTAAGAAGTCTTGATCAAAGACTCCTCAACCGATCCGGTTGGGAGGCCCCCTGGGACGTCTCTTCATCTATAAAAGTAGAGTCCTTTGCCTCATTGGGAGATAGAGAAAAAAAGAGAAAAGAAAGCGAAGAAATACAATAGATTAGACATCACCCAAAAGAGTTGATCATTAGAGAGGAGAAAGCTCCGGGAAGGTTTTCCCTCTTCGGCGAAGAAGCAACAATCACCGGCAAGCATCAATGGCAGTAAACGCTTCTGCAAACGAAGGTATGTGTGCGTAAGTTTAATTACTAATACAATTTGATTAAGTATGTCTTGATGATTGAATTGATACATGAGATAAGAATTAGACCGTGACAATTAAGCATACAAGTTCAGATCTAAATTTATCAGAATCTAACATGATATGCAAAACTAGGTATCTATTTTTCGATTTGGGTTGCGGCTCATGAGAGGAGACCTAACATCGATAGTCTCCAACAAGTACCAAAAATAGGTTTGGATGTCGGGCGGCAGTTCATTCTGAATAGAAGGATACCTATATTTAGGTAACCATGTACGTGCAACCTACAATGGCTCCCCAGTTTAGATAGTCTATTGAAGATTTTTATTGCTTGCTACAATGCCATCTGAGTACCCATTTCAGTTTTAGGTCTCTATATAAGTGCTCCATAGGAGTCAGCCTTAGGTGGTTATATGTCTTTGGAATGCCTATGCAGATTGGGCTTTATTCTGTATTCAGCCTTGACCTATTTTATTTTTAATGGCAGGCTGCTGGTGTCAGTGCACACCATTGTAAATCGAAAACACCAGTGAGCAGACTGCTCACGTCAGCAAAGCTCATCGCTAAAATAGAAAAACTCAGTGGTGGGTTGTTGACGTCAGCAACATCCATCACAGTAAATCATCGTCACTGATATTAGCGCCACCCGATGCTACTGCTATTACTCTTTAGTGGCGGGTCATATGTGGAACCCACGTCGCCGTCTTCTATTTAAACACGTGTTAAAATTCTTAACTAAGAAAAAGAGGATTTTTAAAAAAAGGGGAAGAGGGAGAAATTAAATGTGAGCCAGCGCACGGTCAGAACTACTCCATGATCCATTGATGAAAGACACATGCACCCATGAAAGAGCTGGAGCTGACATTTGCGTTGCGTATCGACGCGTCTTGCACACATCCTCTGACATTCCGATCGAATCAGTCCAGCAAACGGAAGGATTTCATGGCGCAGAGGAATGGATCATAGCCTGAGGGACAAGTCCAGCCAGTCGGCGCGCCCCAGGTGGTACGCCGACGACGAGCCGTTACGCGGCAGCAGGCCAGGCGACGACGACGGGTCCGGCGTCAGGACGACAGCCTGCTGCGATCCCATCGGCCTCGCTCTAGGCTCGTCGTCGTCAGCGCCGGCGAGCCTGGCGACGTCGAGGGGCCTTATTAAGGCGGCGTCGACAGATGCGGACGACGCCCCGTGGTTGCGCGTCGCGGCGGCGATCTCCCGGCGGCGCCTGGCCAGGGTGCGCTCGTACTTGTGCGCGTTCTGATGGCCGCCGAGCGCCTGCGAGCTGTAGAACTTGCGGTCGCAGTAGGTGCAGCGGAAGAAGCCGAGCTCCGCCGGCTCCGTGGCAAGGGCGTGGCGGAGGAGGCTGAGCTCGAGGTCCAGCTCCTGATGACCCGCCTCCATTATTACTCTCTACTCTTGCTAGTGGTATCACCTCTCCGTGACTGCGTGAGCTTTACCTTGAAACACCTTGATCAGCTAAGCGGGCAATAAATACGGCTAGCTAGCTCCCTAGGGACTACTGTTGCTCGAGAGTGGAGTGTGTGGGCGGACGTCGCGCACGTTTCTTACGTGGGGTACGGAGCGACGGGAGAACCGAACCACGAATCACCAGGGAACACATTTCAGATTCAAACAGATCGTCAGGACTCTAGAGAGAGAGAGAGAGAGAGAGAGAGAGAGAGAGAGAGAGAGAGGTACACACGTCGTTCTCGAAATGTGTTGTCGGGGCTGCGTTGCGCGACGGCTGCATAATTCCGTCGGACCAGCCGCAACCTGTACTGTCGGCCTCATCCACAATAGCACCACGCCGGAATCTGAAGGTGGAGGGGTCGACGTAATTCCCATGTGAGCTAGGCCGGCCTTTTGTGGATGGGCGTCACTGTCAAGATGCATATATATAACGAGTCAGGACAGTAAGGATGTGCTGCTAAGAACAACACAGGAATCAACGTCTCCCAATATATCGAAAGACCTCCGATGCGGCCATAAATGATGGAAGAAGAGCATGCGCTTCCCTGATAACATAAAGGAGTGTACCCATCATTGAAAGGTCTCATACATTAAGGAAGAATATTTTTTAATAGCGTTTTTTCTTGGTTTACCAGAAAACTGGTTTGAACTTGGGATATTTAATACACAATAAGTGCAGAGACTCTACCACTACATCAGACCACCCTTCGAGTGAGACTGTTCATTATGCCAACATATGAAGCATCCCTCATGTTATCTGTAGATTCAATGACAAGGGGCTACATGGCGATGGCACGGCCAGCCGGACTCAGCCGGTTGAATGACCTTTTTAGGCCTTGTTTGGCACAGCTTCTGAACCAACTTTTTTATAAAAATAACCTGCGGGTGTACCAAACAGTCAGCTTCTCCAGCAGCTTATTAGTTCAGCTGCTTTTTAGAATGAACTAAAAACAGAATATAAGTTTAAGCTGCTATTCACCAGCTTTTCAGACAAGCTGTTTTTTTAACAAGTTTAAGCCGTGTCAAATAGGGCATAGTAACCCGATGAATTGACCTGGGGGAGCAAAAACTCGGGCCTCGAGCAGCCCGTAGCTGGCCCAACTATACTCATAGTCGGCCCAAGTGACGGTTGCTGTCCAGCCCACGCTACACACGCAAGCGAACAACAAACACCACATATGAACCCCCGTCCAGCTTCATCGCGTTCCTCTCGCTTTGCCTGCCGTCTTATCTCCAAAACCCTATCAACCCAAAGCCCCTCCTCTCCTCCAATGGCGGCCACGCTCTTCTCCACCTCCCTCTCGCCCCAGTTCCTCTCCCTCCCCTCCAAGCAGGCGCCGTCCGCCGCGTCCTCCTTCCCGTCGGGTCTGCCGCAGCTCCGCGCGCTCTCCGTCGCTTCGGTACCGAGCTGGACGCCGCTGACGCCTGTGTGCGCTGCCGCGGTCGCGGCGTCGGAGCTCGATGTGGAGGACGCGGAGGCGGAGGGGCAGGCCAACGGGGAGGAGTTCTCCGAGGAGCTGAGGGTGTTCGTCGGCAACCTGCCATTCAGCGTCGACAGCGCCCAGCTCGCCGGCCTTTTCGAGCAGGCCGGCTCCGTCGAGATGGTCGAGGTATTTATATGCATCCGTAGGCTGCACGAATCCATTTCTGAGCCCCTCGTTCCGTTCTGTGCCTAAATGAGGAAAAGCAGTCTGGGACACTGATAGTGCTAAATTTATCAATGCTCAATCAGTCACCATGCTGGAACATAAGTCAGTCACCATGCTGGAACATAATTCAGTACCGTTTTTTGTCAATAAGTGGCTTGTAAAAAAAACTCAAATAAAAAACGTACAGTTAGGTATTTGACTTGACATTTTGTGGTCAGTTAACAGAGTTGCATCTTGCTCAGGTCATCTATGACAAATTGACCGGAAGAAGCCGTGGATTTGGGTTCGTGATTATGTCTTCTGTTGAAGAAGTTGAGGCTGCTGTTGAGCAGTTCCATGGCTATGTGAGTATGCTTTCACGCTTCACACATTGCTAGTCGGTTGTTAATATGTTTTACTGCATACTTCATTCTTTACAGGCGATATCTTATGACAAATAGTTGTGATCTTTCAACACAGTTTTATGTCAATATGATGTTTGTAGTTTCCTACTTGATCCTGCAATGGCTTGATTCACTGTTATGCAATACACGCTTTCTGATTTGATCCCTTGATTGTTTGGCTGACCTCATCTCTAAAACTAGGTACTTGACGGGAGGAGTTTAAGGGTGAATTCAGGGCCTGCGCCACCCAGGGAGCAATCTGCACCAAGAGCACCTAGGGGCGAAGCAAACCGAGTCTATGTGGGTAACCTTTCGTGGGGTGTTGACAATTCAGCTCTAGCAAACCTGTTCAAAGAGCAAGGGGAGGTCCTGGAAGCTAGGATCATCTTTGACAGGGAGACTGGTAGGTCAAGGGGGTTTGGTTTTGTCACATACGGCTCGGCAGAAGAGGTTGAGAGTGCAGTAGCAAATCTTGATGGCGCTGTGAGTTTGTTGACTTTCTTGATTTTCCTTACACTTAAGCCTTTGAAACTTGAAAATTACTCCTCATCTAATTTGTGTGCTAAATTAGCCTATCACTGCCCTGCAGGACTTGGATGGCAGACAAATCCGAGTCACGGTAGCAGAGTCGAGGCCGCCTAGGCGACAATACTGAAATCCATTCTAGATGTCTTTCAAGTGTCTCTTTTAGCATGAAGCATGAATTATACTACATTTGTTGTTGTTATTATTATTCTTCAGGAATTGTAGCTTTAATATCAGCATATCGCTAGGATATGGATCAAATGGGTTGGTTCAGCAATGATATACATGTTTTGGTTTTGACCTTCATTCTGCTCTCAGTGCTCGTGTAATATGTATGATTGACTGAGTTGTATCTGTAACACAAGATTTCAATTGCCAAGTTCAGAACTTGGCTGCGACTTTTTATTTCAGTACTCTTACAATTTGATGTCTTGGTGCATTTATAATGTAGCTCACGCCTGAAGACTCAGACTTACTTGAGAAGCTAATCTGTGTGAGATTTAAACAGCAGCGCTCCTGGTGCAATGCACAAGACAACATTACTGAGAACTTTGCTCCGTTTCTTTGATGTCAAGCTTAGACCAATCGCACTGGTATACTCCAAAAGCTACTGGACTGGCTGGATGATGTACGCCTCACTTTTTCCTTCCGCACCGGGCTACTGGAACCGAAGCGCTACATCTCGGTATGCTACAAGGCTTAGTTGCCAGCACGAAACCGTGCGGGATGGGTGTCGACCGTTGCCTCCTGGGCAGGGAAGAAGAGTGCTATGGGGAAGAAAACAAAGAAGAAGAAAAGAGAGGAAAAGAAGAAGAAAAGCAAGAAAAGAGAGGAAAAGGGGGAAGCAAAGAGTAGAAAAAAAGAAAAGAGGAGGAAAAGGGAAATAAAATAGAAGGAAAAGGACAAGAGAAATATAAAAGGAAATAGAAGAAAAAAGCGAGGAAAAATAATGAAAATGGGAAACAAAATAGAAGGAAAAGAAAACAAAAAGGAAAGAAAATAAAAGGAAAGAAAAGAGGGAAAAGAAAGAAAATATGGAAAGAAATATTAAAGAATGAGTGGTAGTTAATATAGAGTATGTTTAGGGAGTATAATGAGTGTGGTAGTACGTATTGGAAAACAGAGAATCTTTTAGAGTGTGCTGAAAAGAGATGAGAATATTCGTTTTGGAGTAGATTTTTAGAGTACATGAGTGCGGATAGCCTTAGCACCTAACAAACTCTAATATGTGTTCCCTTGCGTTCGCGAGTAAAGCACCCTACTTCTGAAAAATTCCCAAAGTATCCGTTAGTATAGTAAGCACTCAAAATATTTCGTTATTTTATTAGTGCCAGAAAGATTCGAAGAGATATCCAAAAGTATGATGAAACAAAATAACACTGGAAGAGGATTAGCATATAGAATATTATATTATTTTACTAATGCATCAATCAAATTTTACAAATGCATTAGTGCATTATATTAGGTGGACTTTACAACTAAAAATCAGGTACACCCGGACATCATTCTGCGCTGGCAAGCATTAGAACCGTACATTAGCTCAAAATAATTTACTTCAGTCAAGGTTTCTAAAGTGTTGTTAGGGTCCAGAAGGAAGAACAACCATGCCTTTAATTCTCTCCCCCTCTCAAATCTCAAGACTGCTTTCCCATGCAGTATTTCCCCCTTGAAGCACACAACAGGTCCACCGTTGACTTCCTCCACCATCTGAACTGCCCATGTCTGATCATCTTCTTCATAATCCTCGCAAAGTAAAATAGAGCAGCTTGTCACAACACAGGAAATATTGTCTTTGCTATAGTTTTTTGCTAACAGAATTCAAAACACTGTCACGCAACACCACAAAGATCAAACATACTAATTGTGATACCTGCCAGATAAGTACCATTGCCATCAAACTAGCAAGTAATATTACTAGTATTACCATCAACGCTGGAAAAAAATTCTCTCCAATAGTGTTATAAGTTCATTGTGCAACAACTTCTACATTCATGCCACATGTCACTGAGGGAAACGGATTAATCGGTTAATATTTTGTATTCTGAAAGATTTGTGCGAGAGATCTAGAAGGTGTAGCATAGTGAAGTATTTAATAGAGAATTCTTTTCCACATAAACGCTAGTGTATCTAACTAAATTCAGTGTGCCCAACCATAATGTCCAATCATACTAATTGTGCTTGACTACCACACGACCAAAGTAAGGAACAAGGCTATTTAGGCACCGTTCCGTAATAGGGATAAGATGTTTAGTTTCTACTTTCTTATTTTCTTATGCTATACAAACCCGTGATCTCCATTTTGTTGAAAATGGAAGTGGAATAAACCCATTGGAAAAATATGGATAAGATGTAGAAGTGAAAAAACAAATCCTATGGAGAAATCCATAGGATTGTGAAATCTAGCAAAAGTTGATTATAACTGGCATCGGTGTTTTTTCCACTTTCACCGTCTAGTAATTGAATGCTTCGTGCTTTACGTCTGTGTCACGCCTGGTTCCTGTAAAACACACCAAACAAGCTACACATGTATGCCAGGATCTGTTAGTTCATACATGTGCCGATAAAAGTGTAATATCATATATATAAAGCCGATGTCAAATGATAATTATTCAATACATGGATGACTCATGGTCTAAAAAAAAGGAAAGATACACAACAGAGGAAATCTAAGCGCGGAGCTCCATCACAGGCGTCGTCCGGGGGCACGCCAACCTAGTACTGCACACCAGGATCGAATCCGTCGTCTTCATCTTCTCCCGCTTCATCTCCATAGCCTGAGCAGCAGTGATGTACAAGAAGAGGCAACAAGCAAGCATGAGTACATAGCGTACTCTGCAAGTGTGGGAAATAGATGACATGTAGGCTATTCAAAGGAAAGGCTAAACTCGTTTTAAGCACTACGCAGAACATCCTATCCTTAGTTTTACCTTAGCATCCTATTTACTATGTGTGACATTCCAAAACACGACAAATATGTAAATACTGTCACGTTAACCCACCTGACCAACAAGACCATCTAGGCTACAACCTTGACCACCCACTCGTCAGGCTACAATCCGACGACCAACTCACGACCCTCCAGGCTACAACCTGAAGACCAACTCATCAGGCTACGACCTGATGACCAACTCACCAGGTCACACCACCTGGCAACCAAGATCCCCAAGCTACACCACCTGGAGACCAAACCCACCAACCCGTCTAATCATGAGTAAGTCCAAGCATTGCTCATGACCGTAAGCACGGCTATCTAGATAGTTTGACACTCTGTAGAGCTTGTACCCCTTTACCCACAAGTCGTGATTCCGTCCCTTGTTGCCAAGTGGACTAGATCCTCCCTGTTGCCCGTGATAGCTAGTCACAATTCACACTTCCTATGGTGTGCGGCCAGGAGATCACTATGAAGCCTTTACCTCGCCCTACCAAACCCGTGTACACCCGCTGAGGTTTCACCGCTAACAGCCTTTCTGGAGTACACCCTCCGCTGCATAAGCCCCCTCTTGCGCCACAAAGTCATACCAATGGTGCACACAGAATAAGGTAGAATCAGACTTAATCGGCTAAACTGTTCTATACCAGTCTTATGGTGGCACGATATCGCCGGGTTACTTGAGTCATGAACCGGTCCTTAGAATCTACGATAGGTACTAGCCCCAACCCCGATCTCGTGCGAACTGCACCACACCAAACCAATCCACCCTGCCTAGATTCCTATCTCTATACCATCAACCATCATCAATTCACACTATTAAGAATATCATTTTTGCAAGTTTATGAAATTCCATAATCACATCCCAACTAAGACAGCATGGCTAAGCATCATTACACTACCCAGACATGTACAAAAATACTCCCAACATGGCGACAAGGATAATAGTGGAAAACTAGCAAACAACCTAGCATAGGATTCATATTAAAGACATGCAAGCATCTACTCTAACTACATATCTTAAAGTAATGGTGCAAAATGTTCAAGGACACTTGCCTCCGAACTGCTGCTGCTCGCCGACGTCAAAGTCTTGATCTTGCAGGTTAAATGTCAGCTCAGAGTTCATCTCTACTCCACGTCATCGAATGCACAAATAAAATAGCAAGAATACAATAAGAAACCATACCAAATGACCAACACGTTTAAATACATATACCTAAAAGAAACATAACCTACACATTTACGCCATCGTGTATACCGTTAATAACTAATTCTAGGCCTTAATGAATGATATGGTGCTAGAATAGTTTTATCATGTAATTTCAGCATGTTTCAGGGGTTTATTCTGCAAAACGAGAACTGTGCAATGCAGGGGCTTTCTATAACAACATAGCACACTGCAGGGATAAAATATAAATTCTACTACTGGACACGGGCTTCTGAGCATTCCTAATAAATTACTGGGGCTTGAGTGACTGATACAGTGCAGAAAAGGGAATTCAGTAAAGCCTAGGGGCTAGTACACAATGTACAGGGGTTTCTTTACTTGAACAGTAGGTGGTGGAGGGATCTAAATGCAAATTTGCGAAGAGGTGTGTGGGGGATCTAGTAGAGGCCATCAGATGAGTTGTGGATGGTTCAGATTTAAAATGACTAAGTGGGTCACGTGGCTTCCTGTGGCGCATCCGATTTTATTTGGGCGGCTCTGATCTAAGCAACGAAGGGGTATGCAGCCCTTTTAATCTAGAGCGTCGGCGTAGATCCAACGGCACAGGATCATCCCGACCGGACCTGGCTGTCGGTGGTGAATGACCGTGGCGACGCGCCATGGCCGGCGCCCAAGTTAGCCAGAAAACATCAACCTAGGGCTACTGGTCCCAATCCTAGACTCTAGATGCCAATAATTGACGGAGGAGAACGTGGTGACTTACCAAGGGGAATCTCGTGGACTGGAACGGCGCGAGGACGGCGTGCAACGCAGAGAGACGTCGAGGGTCGTCGGTCTTCGTAGTTGTGGCTCCTAGGCGGCCAAGCTTCGCGGCTCTCTGGCGCGACAACTTCTCTGATGCAGGGAGAAAGCATTGGGATGGTCAGACCAAGGGAGGAGGGGCGGCCAAACCGAGACGACAGGGAAGGGTGGCGGGGTCTCACCTAGGGCCGACGGCGATGGGGTGGGGGGGGGGGTTGTGGCAACGTCTCCCGCTGGGGACGGCCGAAGCACGTCACTGGCGGCCCTGCAGATCGGAGGGGAAGGTCAGAGCGACGATACCGGCGACGGCGAGGGAGAATCGGGCGGCGGATTACCCGGAAGGAGGTGCGGCGGCGCTGCTCGTTCGCCCGGCTTCAGGGGCGCGGCGAGGGACTGGGTGGCAGAGGGGGGGGCTCACGGTTTATAGGGGAGGAACGGGGCGCCTGGTGTGGGGGGGGGGGGGGGGGGAGAGCGGAGCAGGGGAGGGAAGGGCGCCGGATTCAACGGGATGGCGCTGGATTCGCGCCTTCTGTTCCAGGCGCTGGCGGCGGCAGGGGGAGGAAGGGATCTGGAGGGAGCTGGGGAATAAAGAAAGAGAGGCAGGGGGCGCTGGCGGGTGGGCCCCTTTCCTCTTTTGAACCTCGCCATTAACGTTAAGGCTATGCCATCCCCATCTTGCACTTCTCGGAAGAAATAGTCCCCCTCTCTAGGACTTCCTTCTCTCACTCTCGAGGTGCAACAGTCCGACCTCAGGGAGGAGAAAAAACCATTCCAGCACGAAGTTACCTCCACTCCAACTATTGGTAATGCTTGGATCGAGATATTCGTAGAGACTAGCTATAGCCTTTGTGAGTCAGTGTCCTCATTAATTAGCCAATGCCCCGAGATTAAGAGACTTACGGGAATAGATCTGGAAACTCCGTCTTGAGGTCTTCTTCTCTTTCCCAAGTGGCTTCCGCTTCAGAATGGTGCTTCCACTGAACCTTACACATAGGGATCCGCTTGTTTTTGGTAATACACTTTGACCTCTCAAGAATCTTGATGGGGCACTCAACATAATATAAATCCTCTTGCACATTCAGGTCGGCCATGGGTAACTGCTCCTCTGGTGCTCTCAGGCACTTCTTCAACTGCGATACATGAAACACATCGTGCACGTCCGAGAGACGGGCTGGCAACTCAAGGCGGTATGCAACCTCGCCTCTCCTATCGATCACCTTGAACGGTCCAATGTACCGTGGTGACAACTTGCCTCTGACTTTGAATCGACGATGCCCTCTGATAGGTGACACTTTAAGATACACATAATCTCCCACCTCAAAAGTCAACTCATGTCGTCGTGTGTCTGCATAACTCTTCTGTCTGGACTGAGCTGTCTTCAAGTTCTTGCGGATCTCCCGCACCTTGTCTTCAGCATCTCTCAACAACTCTGGCCCAAACACCTGACTCTCTCCAGTCTGATCCCAGAACAATGGAGTTCTGCACTTTCTCCCATACAAAGCCTCAAATGGTGACATCTTCAAGCTAGCCTGATAACTGTTGTTGTACGAGAACTCTGCATACGGTAAATTCTTATCCCAACTCCGACTGTTCTTTAAAGCACAAGCTCTCAGCATATCCTCAAGAATCTGATTAGTCCTCTCTGTCTGCCCATCGGTCTGCGGATGATACGCTGAGCTGAAATTAAGACGTGTGTCCATGGACTCATGCAGCTTTTGCCAAAACCGCGAAGTGAACTGTGCTCCACGATCTGAGACGATCTTCTTAGGCACTCCATGGAGACATACAATCCTGGACATATACAACTCTGCCAACTTCGACCCATCATAGCGCTCCTTGACCGGTATGAAGTGAGCGACCTTGGTCAATCGATCCACTATCACCCAAATAGAGTCATAACCAGACTGAGTCCTGGGCAATCCCACGATGAAATCCATACTGATTTCTTCCCACTTCCACTCTGGCACCCTAAGCGGCTGTAGCAAGCCTGCTGGTCTCTGATGCTCTGCCTTCACAAGCTGACACATGTCACACAAAGCCACATGCTCTACCACATCTCGCTTCATGCCATGCCACCAATAGCAATCTTTCAAATCGTGATACATCTTTGTACTCCCAGGGTGAAGGGAGTAATCTGAATCATGAGCCTCTCTCAATATCAACTGTCGAATAGCCTTATCATCTGGAACACATATCCTCTTCCCAAGCCAAAGTGTCCCATGCTCATCCTCCCTAAAATCAGGAGCTTTGCCATCCTTCATCAATCGCTTTATCTCTAGGATCTTCTCATCATTCTTCTGACCCTCTCGAATATCCTGCTCCAGTGTAGAATCCACTTCCATCATCACTGCCTCTGCGTTAGAAACCATGCTGAGATTCAGTCTAGCAAATTCTTCACATAATTGAGGCTGCAACACCATCACATTACAATGCGTCTTCCTGCTCAAAGCATCCGCGACTACATTGGCTTTTCCTGGATGGTAGTTAATCCCCACATCAAAGTCATTAATAAGCTCCAACCATCTGCGCTGCCTCAAATTAAGATCCGGCTATGTGAATATATACTTGAGACTCTTATGATCCGTGTAGATCTCCGTCCTCTTACCCATCAGATAATGTCTCCAAATCTTCAAAGCATGCACTACGGCTGCCAACTCTAAATCATGCGTGGGATAGTTCCTCTCATGCTTCCGAAGCTGTCTGGAGGCATACGCCACGACATGTCCCTCCTGCATAAGAACACAACCCAATCCCTGTCTAGAGGCATCACAATACACCGAGAACTCCTTCTGCATATCGGGCATAACTAACACAGGTGCCGTCGTCAGTCTCGTCTTCAACTCCTGAAAACATGCTTCACATTCGGACGTCCATCTGAAAACTGCCCTTCTCAAGCATCTTCGTGAGTGGCTTAGCAATCTTGGAAAATCCCTCAATGAATCGTCGATAATAGCCTGCCATACCCAAGAAGCTTCTGATCTCCCCCACATTCCCTGGTGACTGCCACTCAATCACTTTTTCTACTTTGCCTGGATCAACAGATATACCTCCCTCAGATATGATATGTCCAAAGAATCCCACTTCCTTCAACCAGAACTCACACTTGCTAAGCTTGGCATACAACTGATTATCCCGAAGCCGCTGCAACACCGACCTCAGATGCTCTTCGTGCTCTTCTTCACTCTTCGAGAATACCAGAATATCATCAATGAATACCACCACAAATTTATCCAAGTACTCTATGAATACCTTATTCATAAGGTACATGAAGTAAGCCGGAGCATTGGTCAGTCTGAAAGACATGACCGTGTACTCGTAGAGGCCATAACGACTAACAAACACCGTCTTCGGAATATCGGATGCTCAAATCTTCAATTGATGATAACCCGAACGAAGATCAATCTTGGAGAACACACATGCTCCTCTAAGCTGATCAAACAAGTCCTCAATACGGGGCAAATGATACTTGTTCTTGACAATCATAGCATTAAGAGCCCGATAATCAACACATAACCTCTGAGTCCCATCCTTCTTTGGCACGAATATAACCGGAGCTCCCCAAGGCGAGGAACGGGGACGGATATAGCCCTTATCTAGCAGATCCTGAAGATGCTCCTTGAGCTCTGCTAGCTGTTTAGCATCCATCCTATACGGTCCCTTAGATACGGGAGCAGCACCAGGTACTAACTCAATGACAAATTCAATGTCTCGATCAGGTGGCATACCTGGCAACTCCTCAGGAAAGACATCCGGAAACTCGCTGACTACCCGAATACCCTCCGTAGCTTCAAGCTGATTAAGCTGGATCTTCTCAGCTGGCGCTTGGGCAGATCTAAACTCCACCTTGGTGCCATCTGTGTGAGTCAATCTAACAGTCCTCGACGCACAATGAATAACACCATCATACTTGGCCAACCAATCCATCCCGAGAATAATATCGATCCCGTGAGACTCCAGCACAATGAGATTTGCGGAAAAGACTACCCCCCTTATGTCTATACTCACTTTCGGACACACCTTCCTTGTCTTGAATTCTCCTCCAGGAGAGTTGACCACTAGCATGCGGGTCATCAGTGTAGTAGTCATATCATACCTCCGTAAAAACTCCTTAGCAATAAAAGAATGTGTAGCACCTGAATCAAACAAGACTGTAGCGGGGTGAGAATTAGCGGAGAACATACCAATCACCACGTATGGAGCATCCCGAGCCTCCTCCAAGACTACATGGTTCACCCGACCATGCAAGACGTTCTGTTGCTGCGGTTGCTTCTTCTTTGGGCACTTGCTGGCGAAGTGTCCAACGTCCCGACAATTATAGCACTGCAAGTTGGGCTTGGGCCCCTGCGTCCCGCTGCTCTGCTGCTGCCTCTGCTGAAACTGGCCCGCCGGACGAGGTGGAACGGCGGGGCGTGGCTGCTGCACCTGCTGACGCTGCTGCTGAGTCTGTGGCGTCGGCTGTCTGAAGGCTGGAGTAGGCTGCCTCGGCGCCTGGTACTGGTGCTGACCCATCGAACGACTCATCTGCCCGGCTGGCTGTGGTGCAAAGCGAGGACGATTGCCGCTGCCTAAAGACTGACTCTGCCAAGTCATCTTCCACTTCCTCTGTAGCTCGAGCTCTGGCAACTGCTTCTCCATCACAAAAACTTTATCCACCATCTTCTGAAAGCTGTCGTAGTAGCTGGAAGACAGTGAATTCTTCAACTCTGGATCGAGCCCCTCAACAAAGCAGTCCTGCTTCTTCTCATCAGTGTTGACATCCTCTGGCGCGTAACGAGACAACTGTGTGAACCTGGTGAGATACTCACGCACTGTCATGCTGCCCTGCTTCAGACTCAGAAACTCCTTGCGCTTCATCTTGATCTCACTAGCTGGTACAAAGTGACTGCGGAATCTGCCTCTGAACTCATCCCAAGTGATACTCTGAGGGTCCACGTGAGAGCAGTTGTGTAAGCTGTCCACCAGTCTGCTGCGGGTCCTGCTAGCTGGTGAGCGGCGAGCAAGACTCTCTCCCGTCCGTGACACTGGATCAACTGCAGCTTGCTATCAATCGTCTTCAACCAATCATCTGCATCCATCGGCTCAACCGGACTCGAGAACACTGGCGGCCGAGTGCTCTGAAAGTCTCTCGACTTGGACCTAGGTCCAGGCGCTAACGGTGGTGGGGGTGGAGGAGCCCGCTGCATGTTACCGATGACCTGAGCCAAATTCTGCAACAGCTGGTTCTGCGTGGCCATCATGTGCTGCATTATCGGAGCTACTCCTGCTCCGCGAGCACCTCGACCAGCCCAGCCTGGGAGCTGGAAACCTGGAGGCCCATTATCATCCTCGGGTACACCACGACCACGGCCACGACCACGTCCCCTACCTGCCATCTGTTGTACAATCCAAGGTTTATAACAATATACTCAATAATGGCAGTAAGGGATGATCGATAATTTGGTAAAAATATTAAAACATATACGCATATAAAAATTCTCGTCTAAATGTTCAAAAAAATGCAAATGCAGACAAATCAAGTCAAGCACCAATCAAAACAATCACAAACACTTACGAATTGATCTACGCGTCCAATTTACCCAGGTTTTAAGTCGTATTTCAGTTTTCTAAGTGAAAATACACCTAGTTCGTGACTGTTTCTACCTAGGCTCGCGTCCTACGGACAACACGGCTCTGATACCACTTTGTCACGCCTGGTTCCTGTAAAACACACCAGACAAGCTACACATGTATGCCCGGATCTGTTAGTTCATACATGTGCCGACAAAAGTGTAATATCATATATATAAAGCCGATGTCAAATGATAATTATTCAATACATGAATGACTCATGGTCTAAAAAAAGGAAAGATACACAACAGAGGAAATCTAAGCGTGGAGCTCCATCACAGGCGTCGTCCGGGGGCACGCCAACCTAGTACTGCACACCGGGATCGAATCCGTCGTCTTCATCTTCTCCCGCTTCATCTCCATAGCCTGAGCAGCAGTGATGTACAAGAAGAGGCAACAAGCAAGCATGAGTACATAGCGTACTCATCAAGTGTTGGAAATAGATGACATGTAGGCTATTCAAAGGAAAGGCTAAACTCGTTTTAAGCACTACGCAGAACATCATATCCTTAGTTTTACCTTAGCATCCTATTTACTATGTGTGACATTCCAAAACCCGACAAATATGTAAATACTGTCAGGTTAACCCACCTGACCAACAAGACCATCCAGGCTACAACCTGGACCACCCGCTCGTCAGGCTACAATCCGACGACCAACTCACGACCCTCCAGGCTACAACCTGAAGACCAACTCATCAGGCTACGACCTGATGACCAACTCACCAGGTCACACCACCTGGCAACCAAGATCCCCAAGCTACACCACCTGGAGACCAAACCCACCAACCCGTCTAATCATGAGTAAGTCCAAGCATTGCTCATGACCGTGAGCACGGCTATCTAGATAGTTTGACACTCTGTAGAGCTTGTACCCCTTTACCCACAAGTCGTGATTCCGTCCCTTGTTACCAAGTGGACTAGATCCTCCCTGTTGCCCGTGATAGCTAGTCACAATTCACACTTCCTATGGTGTGCGGCCAGGAGATCACTATGAAGCCTTTACCTCGCCCTACCAAACCCGTGTACACCCGCTGAGGTTTCACCGCTAACAGCCTTTCTGGAGTACACCCTCCGCTGCATAAGCCCCCTCTTGCGCCACAAAGTCATACCAATGGTGCACACAGAATAAGGTAGAAGCAGACTTAATCGACTAAACTGTTCCATACCAGTCTTGTGGTGGCACGATATCGCCGGGTTACTTGAGTCATGAACCGGTCCTTAGAATCCACGACAGGTACTAGCCCCAACCCTGATCTCGTGCGAACTGCACCACACCAAACCAATCCACCCTGCCTAGATTCCTATCTCTATACCATCAACCATCATCAATTCACACTATTAAGAATATCAATTTTGCAAGTTTATGAAATTCCATAATCACATCCCAACTAAGACAGCATGGCTAAGCATCATTACACTACCCAGACATGTACAAAAATACTCCCAACATGGCGACAAGGATAATAGTGGAAAACTAGCAAACAACCTAGCATAGGATTCATATTAAAGACATGCAAGCATCTACTCTAACTACATATCTTAAAGTAATGGTGCAAAATGTTCAAGGGCACTTGCCTCCGAACTGCTGCTGCTCGCCGACGTCAAAGTCTTGATCTTGCAGGTTAAATGTCAGCTCAGAGTTCGGCTCTACTCCACGTCATCGAATGCACAAATAAAATAGCAAGAATACAATAAGAAACCATACCAAATGACCAACACGTTTAAATACATATACATAAAAGAAACATAACCTACACATTTACGCCATCGTGTATACCGTTAATAACTAATTCTAGGCCTTAATGAATGATATGGTGCTAGAATAGTTTTATCGTGTAATTTCAACATGTTTCAGGGGTTTATTATGCAAAACAAGAACTGTGCAATGCAGGGGCTTTCTATAACAACATAGACCACTGCAGGGATAAAATATAAATTCTACTACTGGACATGGGCTTCTGAGCATTCCTAATAAATTACAGGGGCTTGAGTGACTGATACAGTGCAGAAACAGGGATTCAGTAAAGCCTAGGGGCTAGTACGCAATGTACAGGTGTTTCTTTACTTGAACAGTAGGTGGTGGAGGGATCTAAATGCAAATTTGCGAAGAGGTGTGTGGGGGATCTAGTAGAGGCCATCGGATGAGTTGTGGATGGTTCGGATTTAAAATGACTAAGTGGGTCACGTGGCTTCCTGTGGCGCATCCGATTTTATTTGGGCGACTCTGATCTAAGCAACGAAGGGGTATGCAGCCCTTTTAATCTAGAGCGTCGGCGTAGATCCAACGGCACGGGATCATCCCGACCGGACCTGTCCGTCGGTGGTGACGGACCGTGGCGACGCGCCATGGCCGCGCCCAAGTTCGCCAGAAAACATCAACCTAGGGCTACTGGTCCCAATCCTAGACTCTAGATGCCAATAATTGACGGAGGAGAACGTGGTGACTCACCAAGGGGAATCTCGTGGACTGGAACGACGCGAGGACGGCGTGCAACGCAGAGAGACGTCGAGGGTCATCGGTCTTCGTAGTTGTGGCTCCTAGGCGGCCAAGCTTCGTGGCTCTCTGGCGCGGCAGCTTCTCTGATGCAGGGAGAAAGCATTGGGATGGTCAGACCAAGGGAGGAGGGGCGGCCAAACCGAGACGACGGGGAAGGGTGGAGGGGTCTCACCTAGGGCCGACGGCAATGGGGGTTGGGGGGTTGTGGCAACGTCTCCCGCTGGGGACGGCCGAAGCACGTCACTGGCGGCCCTGCAGATCGGAGGGGAAGGTTAGAGCGATGATACTGGCGACGGCGAGGGAGAATCGGGCGGCGGCTTACCCGGAAGGAGGTGCGGCGGCGCTGCTCGTGCGCCCGGCTTCAGGGGCGCGGCGAGGGACTGGGTGGCAGAGGGGGGGTTCACGGTTTATAGGGGAGGAACGGGGCGCCTGGTGCGGGGGGGGGGGGGGGGGGGGGAAGAGCGGAGCAGGGGAGGGAAGGGCGCCGATTCAGCGGGATGGCGCTGGATTCGCGCCTTCTGTTCCAGGCGCTGGCGGCGACAGGGGGAGGAAGGGATCGGGAGGGAGCCGCGGAAGAAAGGAAGAGAGGCAGGGGCGCTGACGGGTGGGCCCCACTGGCCATAGAGAGGAAAAGGGTGGGGCTAGCGTTTTGGGCCACTCAGGGCAAAGCCCAATAGCGGGGCGCTACAGTCTGGATGGCTAGCTAACAAAGACAAAGATTTATACTGGTTTGGACAACGTGTCCTACGTCCAGTCTGGGGTGTTCGTCAGTCTTGTATTAGGTCAGGAGGTTCGTGGAACTGCGGTTACAAACGAGGTTCCTTAGGGTGCGAGAAGAAAGTCTAAGTGTTGTGCATGAGTGTGCATCGAGCCGTCCGAGGGGAGGTTCCGGGCTTCCTCTTTTATAGCCTGGGCGCATCTACCTGTCCGCCGGCTCCTCATAAATAGGGCGGGGTTTACATGGTGTTTCAGCATCTAAGGCAGGCCAATGTGACACAGGAGCGATGAGTACACCTACTCCCAGTTTATTTACAATCTACATCTACTTTTCGTCCCTGTACACCCACGTCGAGCAGGATGGAACAGATGGTGATGATGATGACGGCCGACGTCGTGCTTGTCTTGTCGCGTGTTGCCTTCCACTCCGTCTTGAAGTCCTTTTACCACTCTTTCATGTCAGCATTGAAGCCTCCTACCTACCTCCGGCCTAGGCTCTAGCTCGGACCGCACCTCCGCCGGGCCTCGTTGGCTAGGCTCAGAGGTTGGACGTTGCTTCCGGCCTTGGGAGTTGTTGGCTCCCCTGACCCCGGTGGGTGGTCATGGGTCGGTCACTTGTGTTCCATTCTCAGGATAGGGTTTCGTGGCGGCGTCATCCTTGGCCCAGGCCCTAAGTCAGGGCCCGCGAAGTCGCATGTCTCTATGCGGTTGGCTGATCGGCTATCTGTTGGGTACCGGGGGTACGTTCCCCGTCAGTAGCCCCCGGACCTTTAGAGGTGATCCTTAACTGGTCGAGGGCAGATCATGTGCGTGACGGAGGTCCTGAAAATACAAGAGACAACGAAAAATTCGCGTGAGATCATCGTTTTGTTTCGATTCGTGGCTACTTCTGGATTCAAAGCCTTAGGCGCAAATCCTATCATTACTTTAGATCGTTTGATAGCACTCAAGCCCTTCCTTCGTAGGTCGGGATTGGTTCATTTAGTGAATTCGCTTCGCTCCCCATCCACAAATTGTTCGCGGGTTTGTATGGGTTGATCTGACCGAGAATTTAACTCGATGGCCGAATTACCGGGCTCGGTGAGCTGCCTAACGGGTTAATCCGAGTGTTACCCGCTGCCTTTTCGCAAGGACCGGGGAATCAATTTGACCTGATCGGGCTTGATGCCCGCGTTCCATAAAATCTCTCTCGATACATTCTCGCGGATCCTGAACCATTCGCGGGTCTGGCCGGCTTGATTCCGACCTTTCAGGGGGTTAACATGGAGTCGCCAAGATGGCACTCGGATATTAGAGCATTGGAGATGTTGGGAGTGTTCGTGGCTCTTGAGTTTGCCATTCGCTGGCCATTCTGCATTGTCTATTCCTCGCTCAGGTTCGTTCCGGGCGGTACTTTTGACCTGCATGTTACGTAGACCTTAGAACCCTGAACTTTGATCAGAACCCAAAAGTGGCCCATAAAAACTTTCCTACTTCTCTGGGCCTTCGATTGGTATGGCCTTTTGACGTCGCGTCAGGGGTAGGCGAGAAGACGCGATGGAGAGGCGGTTTGGGAAGAGGAAAAATGGCACACGGCTCTTTGAATCATCACTGATTTCAAAGAGCCAAGTCCGTCTGACCAAAATTATGGTGGAAGTTGGGTCCCGAGGTCTGGGGGGGCGTGCCTCACTCCACGGATGGGAGGCGTTACTGCGGTGCGTGCGCGTGTGTGGGCCCTGGTGCCTTTACTGGTTGTCGTCGCACGCCGGCTATATAAATGGCTTTCGTGGCGCAAGTCTTTATCCCTGTATTTTCCTCTTCTGCTCCGTCCTTATCTCGCTCCATCTTCCCTACAAGTCTCGGTAGTGCGAGTTAGGAAAGAAAAAATCGAGATAGGATATGAGTAAATCCCCCTTCTATAGGGCCCCGCTTCGGGCTATGACAGCACTTCTTCTGAGCGCGACCGTTGACCATCAACTCCTTGATCCTGGTGACTGGTGGTGCCTATATCCATCCTTGGAGGGCGTAGCCATGGCATTTCGTTCTATCGCTGCTGAAGTCTGTGAAGAATTGCATCGAGACTAGTTCTGCATTCGCGAAGGTGGTCTGGTGCTTCCGCTTCTCAAGGGCTGGCCGCATGTCAACTGTTGGCGCTGGGGCGTTGTGGAGGCGCACGGGCAGCTAGTTGTCGTGGTCCAGATGTGAGTCGAGGCGTTTCAAGCGAAGAGGTTGACCGAATGCAAGTGAACCTCCAAGAACATTGGCCGAAGGCAAGTGAACTTACAAGAAATCATCAATTTTCGTATTGACATCAACCATCCTCCTCTAAGATGTATTTGCCCTTGTCTGCCCTTTTGCTTTGTAATGTAAATGTATTAGCCCTTCGTGACTTTTCTAATGAAGAAAAACAGAAAATTTTTCTATGCACATGAGATTTTCCCTTTGCGTTGTGTTTCTGAACCGTAGCTTCGTGAACTTTCGCAACACCATCCATGGGTTACGGACACTAGGTTAGTTAAAGCAATACATTGCTTTCGTTCCTATGCCTCGCTCGATCCGTAGCTTTGAGGACTTTTTGTAGTCCTTAACCATAGGTTGTGAGGCCGGAGGAAGTCCTTAGAAAATTTTGGTACATGCCTTCAGGGTGGTTTCTGAAGGGTGTTAGCCCTCGAGTGGCACATGGCTGCCGAGCCGGTCGGCACGCCATGTCGCACTTCAGCCACGTAGATTCACCTGGGCTCTAACCTTTCGAGGTCGGGGGTACCAATTTTTTGAAGAGGTGATGCGCCCGGACTTGAGCCCCGAAGGGGGTGGCTATAGTTTGCGTGGGAGTAAAAGTTCAAAGAGGGGTGGGCATGGGCACTTATCTTTTGGTTTCCGGGCTCGCTTCTTTTTGCTCGGAGGTCGGGGTTGCTACCGATAAAACCGTCTGAGGTGCTCGATGTTCCAAGCGGTTGGGGAAGATGTTCCCGTCAACATCCTTTAGTCTGTATGCACCCGGCTGTAGAACGTCTGCCACCATGTACGGGCGTTCCCATAGGGAGGATAGCTTGTGCTTGTCCTTGTTGGTTTTGATCCTTCGGAGGACCGGATCGCTGACCTAGAAGGCTTGATGTTGGACCCGTCGCGAGTGGTAGCGACGAGGTGCTTGTTGTTACTTTGCCATCCTTAGGAGGGCGACGTCGCTAGCTTCATCTAGTTGATCGATGTTGTCCCGCATGGCTTCTTCGGACCGGGCTTCGTCGTAGGCCTTCGCTCGAGAGTGCCGTACTCGAGCTCAGTCGGAAGGTCTGCCTCCGAACCATACGTCGTGAAGAATGGTCTAAAGCCAGTCGTTCTGTTGGGCGTGGTGCGCAGGCTCCAAAGGACGAAAGGCAGCTCGGCGACCCATCGCTCGACAGATTTTTGAGTTGATTGAAGATGCGGGATTTGAGCCCTTGCAAGATCATGTCGTTGTCTCGTTCGACCTGCTCGTTGGTCCGGGGGTGTGCCACCAAGTCCTAGTCAATCCGGATGTTAAATTTGTTGCAGAACTCCAGGAATCTCTTCCCAGCGAACTGTGTTCCATTGTCAGTTGCTCGGATGTTGGGCACCCCGAAATGATAGACGATGTTCCGGAAAAAACTTGTCGCTTGCTCGGATTTCACCGAGACGAAGGGCTTTGCTTCAATCCACTTCGTGAACTTGTCTGTAACACCCTCAATTCCATATTCAAGCATGCATGCATATTTCATATAAAGAAACATTTTAAAAGAAGTAGAAATGGAGAAAGAATCAGAAATATAGTCGAAAAGAGCCAATTCCAGTTCGACGAGGAGCGCTGTCGACACTTCCCGCGACCTGCTGGCCACGTGGCATTTTTGGAGGTCATCCCTGCGGAAGGGGTGAGGTGTGGCATCGCCAGACACGTGGCAGGCTCGGAGCTAGCGTCTGTGGAAGGGGCGAGGTCCGACCCGCTGAACACGTGTTGCCTTCGGGGCTTGTCTATGCGGAGAAGCAAGGTCCAGCCCGCAGGACACGTGTCCCCACCGGAGCTAGTCGCTGCGGAAAAGCAAGGACGAACCCCGCGGGACACGTTTCGCTCTCGGAGCTCACCCCTGCGGAGGGAGTGAGGTCCGGTCCTACTAGACACGTGTCGTCCTCGGAGCTCACCTCCAAGGATAAGACACTGCGGGACACGTGTCACCCTCGGGGCTCGCCTGCGAGAGATCTGACACTGATGGACACACGTCGACCTCGGAGCTCGCCTCTGATGAGAGGGGAGGTCCGGCTCTGACACGTGGCACTCTCGGAGCTCACCTCCGAAGAGAGGGGAGGTCTGGCATTGACACGTGGCTCAAGCGGAGCTCGCCTCTGAGGGAGAGGGGAGGTCCCGCCCGCTAAGACACGTGGCGCACGCGGAGCTCGTCTCTGAAGAGAGGGGAGGTCCCACCTGCCTTACACGCAGCACAATCGGAGCTCGCCTCTGAGGAAAAGGAAAGCCCGTCCCCCGCTGGACACGTGGAGCCTCCGGAGCTTATCCCTACGGAAGGACGAGATCCTTAAGCAGTTTTCCCTTGTACGTGAGTACCTGGTACTGAGGAAACCGACATGAATTCTTCCACGTTGAATACTGCAACCAAATTGATTGGAGATAAGTTGTTAAGATCCAAAACAATTTGAATAGGACTCTTATTTGAAAACAATCGGAGTAGGACTCTTCCTTATCCCCATATAAATAGAACCCGAAACACCCCCTAGGCCGTAACACCTTTTCAAGTCGACGACTCAGAGGCCCTAGCCCCCAAATCGCTGAGTTAAACCCCTTCACCAGAATTCAACCACCGGTGAGACCGCCGACGAGCCCCGACACGATCGCCGTCGCCGGAGGAGAGCCGACGAACTGTCCTGCTGCCATTGCTAGGAGGGAGGCCCTGCCACCAGGGAAAAGTGAGGTAGGTCTTCGTTACCACCTTACTCACCCTTGCATTATCATATGATCATCAGCAACAGGAGAGGAGTACTTCAAAGATCATGTGGAGTACTAGGCGTATGATCTACCGTCAACTTGCCTGTGGAGTTGGAGATGGAGCCGCTGCTGCTGTTTAGTTTGCTTCGGCTATCGTTAGACTTCCGCTGCTAGAATAAGTTAGAAGACTTCCGCTGCAAGAATAAGTTAGAGATTGATGTAATAAAGTACTTAAACCCTATTATTCGTGGTTATATTCTAATTTCAGTTTGTGGATTACATGTGTATGTGTGATGAACATCCTGGGCACACATATGCATTAGCTGGGTTCCGTTTTCAGTGCGATGATTGGGAGAAAGTTCTCTTCTCCTCGCACCAACTTATGGGAGCAGCCGCTGACTGGTGGGACGCTCTCTGCAATGCTCATGTCAACCAGGAGACTATCACTTGGACTGAGTTCAAGGAGAGTTTCCGCTCTCATTACGTCCCTGCTGGAGTCATGATGCTAAAAAGGAAAGAGTTCAAATGTCTCCGCCAAGGACGGAAGAGCGTGAATGAGTACCTCAACAAGTTCACGCAGCTGTCAAGTATGCCCTGAGGATGTCAACTCGGACCAAAGGAAGTAGTACTTGTTCATGAGAGGGTTGAACAATGAGATCCAAGTTCAGCTGCTCAACAATAACTATGCAAACTTCCAGAAGCTAGTTGACAAAGCTATAGTGGTTGAAAGCAAGATCCTTTAGATCGAGCAAGAGGGCAAGAGAAAGATGCCAGACCAGCCACAAGGGAGCAATGTACGTCCCCGTTTCATGCCGCCAGCTGGACCACAGTATGGCTCATCTGCTTCTACTTTTTGCCCTAATCAACCACCGCAGCAACGTCCTGTCATGCAAGCACCTCGTGTGCCTTTGCCTTCTGTGCCCTGTCCAAACATGGGCGCCCATGCTCAAAACCACCCTCGCCCTAACGTACCTGCTGTCTTGGGCAACAAGGCATGCTTTGCATGCGGAGAAGAGGGACACTTTGCAAGTCAGTGCCCGAGGAAAGGCCTTGGGCAGCCAAGCAACACACCCAAGCAGAACCCACGGCCGAACGGAGGAGCTAATCAAGGTAATCGTGAACAGCAGAACTACGCTCGTGGCAACATGAATCATGTCTCCGCTAAGGAAGTGCAACAGGCTGAGGACGTCGTGATTGGTATGTTCCTTGCCAACTCCAACCCAGCCACTGTTTTATTTGACTCCTAAGCATCGCATTCATTCATATCATCCAAATATGTTGCCAAGTATAATCTGCCCATATCACACATGAAATATACTATGTTAGTTAATTCTCCCGGTGGAGAGATGAGGACTAATATAGTATGTCTGAAAGTAAACCATAAAATAAGGGGGGTAGACTTCCTTGCCAACCTTATTGTCTTGGATTCCCAAGGGCTTTGATATAATACTTGGAATGGATTGGCTAAGCAAGCACAACGGAGTAATCCAATGTGCTGAGAGGAGCGTGCAGTTGATAAATGAGCACGGTACTCGTATCGAGTTCGAATCATCCCAACCGGCAACCGAGAGGGCAACGTTGAACCACGTCAAAGAAGCAACGTTGGAAAGCGTTTCGATGGTTTAAGAATTTTCGGACGTGTTCCTGGAAGAACTTCCAGGTATGCCACCTGATCGGGACATTGAGTTTTATACGCTCAAGCTCGTCACCATGGGGAGCCCCCCTGCTCTTCATAGACAAGAAGGATGGGACTCAAAGGATGTGCGTGGACTATAGGTCTCTCAATGAGGTGACGATCAAGAACAAGTACCCTCTGCCCCGTATAGAGGACCTGTTCGACCAGATGAAAGGTGCCCGAGTTTTCTCAGCCCTTCGACATACCCAAGACTGCCTTTCGAACACAGTATTGTTCGTATGAATATACCGTTTTGTCTTTTGGGTTAACGAATGCACCCACATATTTCATGTACCTCATGAATAAGGTCTTCATAGAGTATACTTGGACAAATTCGTCATGGTTTTCATCGACGATATCATGGTGTATTCAAAAAGTGAGGAAGAACATGAAGAACATTTAAGATTGACATTGCAGAAGCTGCGAGAGCATCAATTGTATGCCAAGTTCAGCAAGTGTCAATTTTGGCTAAAGAAGATATCGTTCCTAGGCCACATCATCTCCGAGGAAGGAGTATCAGTTGATCCTGGAAAAGTGGGAGATGTTCTGAAGTGGAACCAACCGCAGAACGTGAGGGATATTCGGAGTTTCCTTGGGATGTATGGATACTACCGCCGGTTCATCAAGGATTTCTCCAAGATAGCAAAGTCTATGACTGAATTGCTAATGAAGGGAAAAACTTTTCAGTGGACACAAGTGTGTCAAGAAAGCTTTGAGGAGCTCAAGAAAAGGCTAACCGCAACACCGATTTTGGTATTGCCGGACGTGAGCAAGAGTTTCGACATATATTGTGACGCACCAAGACAAGGGCTTGGATGTGTGCTCATGCAAGAAGGACAAGTGGTAGCCTATGCGTCGAGACAACTAAAGAAACACGAGCTGAATTACCCCACACATGACTTGGAGCTAGCAGCCGTGGTACATGTCTTGAAGATTTGGAGGCATTATATCCTTGGTCATCGATGTGAGATCTATACGGATCACAAAAGCCTCAAGTATATATTCACCCAAACGGATCTAAATTTGAGGCAACATCGATGGTTGTAACTCAAGGATTATGATGTTGGAATCAATTATCACCCCGGAAAGACCAATGTAGTAGCTGATGCATTGAGCCAAAAGGGAGCATGTCACCAACTCACGATTCGGGAGCTACCGCCCGAGCTGCGCAAGGAGTTTGAACGGTTACATCTCGGGTTCTTGAACGAGATGGAAGTGATGGAACTCCATTCTTCGTTGGAACAAGAGATACGAGATGGCCAAGCAACGGATGAGGAAATCAAGGAGATCAAGGAAACAATCTGACAAGGCATAGAAAAAGACTTCAAGGAAGACGAGAAGGGTACGCTTTGGTTGGGGAAAAGGATTTGTGTGCCTAACATGAAGCACATCCGCGACACGATATTAAAAGAGGCACATGACTCACCTTATTCCATACATCCCGGAAGTACAAAGATGTACAAGGACCTAAAAACTTGCTATTGGTGGGATGGTATGAAAAGGGACATAGCTGAGTATGTTGCCCTATGTGACACATGCCAACGGGTTAAGGTCAAACATCAAAGACCCGCTGGACTGTTGCAACCATTGAAAGTACCCGAGTGGAAGTGGGAAGACATCAGTATGAATTTCATCATCGGATTGCCATGTACTCAGTTAGGTTACGACTCCATCTGGGTTATCGTGGACCGATTGACGAAAACAACTCATTTCCTTCCTGTTAAAACCAAGTACAACGTTGCACAACTAGCCGAGCTGTACATAGAGCAAATCGTGTGCCGCCATGGAGTCCCGAAGAGGATCGTTTCAGATCGGGGTTCTCAGTTTACCTCTAGGTTCTGGAGGAAGCTGCATGAAGCCATGGGTACACGGCTAAATTTCAGCTCCGCTTATCACCCGCAAACCGACAGGCAAACTGAGAGGACAAACCAAATTTTGGAAGACATGTTGAGGGCATGCGCTTTAAAACATGGACATAGTTGGGATAGGAGCTTGCCGTATGCCGAGTTCTCATACAATAACAGCTATCAAGCCAGCTTGAAGATGTCACCCTTCGAAGCATTGTATGGTAGACGATGTAGGACGCCGCTGTTTTGGAACGAGACCGGAGAGAACCAAGTGTTTGGACCCGAAGTGCTGCAAGAAGCTGAGAAACAAGTCCAAACGATACGGGAGAACTTGAAGGCTGCTCAGTCACGACAAAAAGGTTATGTGGGCAACAGGCGAAGAAAGTTGACTTTCGAAGTAGGAGACTTCGTGTACCTTAAGGTATCACCTATCCGAGGCCAATGACGTTTCAACGTCAAAGGCAAGCTAGCACCTCGCTACATCGGACCATTCAAGATTTTGGGAAATCGAGGAGAGGTAGACTATCAACTAAAGCTCCCGATGCACCTATCCGACATGCATGACGTGTTTCATGTATCCCAACTCAAAAAGTGCTTGAGAGTACCGGAAGAACAAGTACCGATGGATGAGCTCGAGCTTCAAGAGGATCTGACCTATGTAGAGCACCCTGTCCGAATTTTGGACATGAAGGAAAGGGTCACGGGGAACAAAGTGATCCGTTGGTGCAAGGTACAACGGAGCCATCACACGGAAGCCGAAGCTACATGGGAACGTGAGGAAGATCTCAAGGCAGAATTCCCTCATCTATCTCCACTCTATCGAATCTCGAGGGCGAGATTCAGTTTAAGCGGGTAGGTTTGTAACACCCTCAATTTCATATTCACGCATGCATGAATATTTCATATAAAGAAACATTTTAAAATAAGTAGAAACGGAGAAAGAATCAGAAATATAGCCAAAAAGAGCCAATTCCAGTTCACCGAGGAGCACTGTCGACACTTCCCGCGGCCTGCTGGCCACGTGGCGTTTTTGGAGCTCATCCCTGCGGAAGGGGTAAGGTCCGGCATCGTCAGACACGTGGCAGGCTCGGAGCTAGCCTCTGTGGAAGGGGCGAGGTCCGACCCGCTGAACACGTGTTGCCTCCGGGGCTTGTCTCTGCGGAGAAGCGAGGTCCAGCCCACAGGACACGTGTCCCCACCAGAGCTAGTCGCTGCGAAAAAGCAAGGCCCAACTCCGCGGGACACGTGTCGCTCTCAGAGCTCACCCCTGCGGAGGGAGTGAGGTCCGGTCCTACTGGACACGTGTCGTCCTCGGAGCTCACCTCCGAGGAGAAGACACTGCGGGACACGTGTCACCCTCGGGGCTCGCCTTCGAGAGGTCTGACACTGATGGACACACGTCGACCTCAGAGCTCGCCTCCGAAGAGAGGGGAGGTCCGGCTCTGACATGTGGCACTCTCGGAGCTCACCTCCAAAGAAAGGGGAGGTCCGGCACTGACACGTGGCGCACGCGGAGCGCGCCTCTGAGGGAGAGGGGAAGTCCCGCCCGCCTGACATGCGGCACAATCGGAGCTCGCCTCTAAGGAAAAGGGGAGCCCGGCTCCCGCTGGACACGTGGAGCTTCCGGAGCTTATCCCTGCAGAAGGACAAGATCCTTAAGCGGTTTTCCCCTGTACGCGAGTACCCGGTACTGAGGAAACCGACACGAATTCTTCCACGTTGAATACTGCAACCAAATCGATTGGAGATAAGTTGTTAAGATCCAAAACAATTTAAATAGGACTCTTATTTGAAATCCAATCGGAGTAGGACTCTTCCTTATCCCCTTATAAATAGAACCCAAAACACCCCCTTGGCCGTAACACCTTTTCAAGTCGACGACTCAGAGGCCCTACCTAAATCACCGAGTTAAACCCCTTCGCCGGAGTTCAGCCATCGGTGAGACCGCCGACGAGCCCCGACACGATCGCCGTCGCCGGAGGAGAGCCGACGAACTGTCCTGCTGCCATTGCTAGGAGGGAGGCCCTGCCACCAGGGAAAAGTGAGGTAGGTCTTCGTTACCACCTTACGACATCATCGCGGGTTTCTTTGCATCTGTTTTCTTTGAACAGAAGCTTTTTCGTGTGGACAGATCACGTGCTGATCAGTTTATGACAGTGGAATTGATCTAGATCTTGAGTCAAGATCCTCACCACGTCCGCACTTGATCTTTACACCCTTGTTCATCATAAAACCCCATGCAAGCCCATTAAAACATGCAAGAACACGTACAAACTGATCTAATGAAATAGCACCATAGGTTAGCATGCATATGCACCATTGCATCTTAAGTAAAGTTTGTGCATGATGTTTGATTGCTATAAATTTTGTATGCGCGTGATCGTAAGTAGAAGGACAAGCTTAAGAAGCCTTCTACGAAGGACTACAGCACCATAACTTCGAGACACGTGAGCAACCAGAGCCACAGGAACAAGGCAAGTGCCCCTTGACCATATTGATCCTATATTTTGGAAACTGTTTTGTTTGCGAAAACATGTGTGCTTGAGTCAACTTGATGGGAAACCCTTTTATAGGAGTTTACTAGTTTTGTTAACCACATTTGTCGCTGGGAAAGTTGATGAATCGGGTATGGTCGTTTTTCCTTTTTGCTTCGCTAATCTACGGGATATGAGAAGCGAGATAGAACATGTATAGCTACTGCACTCATATGAATAATGATAATAAGAACTTGATGTTGGTAATGAACATGAATCGGGGGAGATCTTGGCAAGCTTGGTTCGTGGATGTGGTAGAATGAGATTGTGGTTTACTTGCCGTAGATCTAAGGACCAGTTCATGCGAGCACATGCCAGGAAAACAGTGCCACCACAAGGCCATGTATGGGTGCGGCTTAGCTGACTAATTAGGTAAGTTGCTAGATTGTTATAGACCGTGGAAGGCGCGGGGAATGGGAGTCGAGAGAGGACTGCACCGGGAACTGCATGGCACAAGAGGGGGCCCGTAGGTGGGAGAATGGTGATTCGAGCCTGCTGGTGAAACCTTAGTGAGTCCATACATCTAGTAGCCCCTTTATAAAGGCTATTTTTTTATCTCTTGGCCATACACCGACGGTTGTGTACTAGTATAATGGAGGTTCTGCAGTCGCCGACGGGTGACAAAATCACAAACTTGTGGGTAAAGTGGTGCCACCTCTGCAGAGTGTAAAACTATCATGATAGCCGTGCTTCCGGTCACAAGCATCTGGCCAACTTCCATGATTAGAGGGAAGGTTTGGGATGGATGTTTCTTGGTTTGATTATGGTATGGTCTTTGGGATTGGTTTTTGGGACTGTTGAGTCGTAACAATGAGTTTGGTTTTGGAAGATATGAATATGAGATGGTGGTATGAATATGAGATGGTTATGGATATCATGAATATGAGATGGTTATGGATATCATGAGCATGAGATGAAAGCTGAGAAAGATTTATGGTTGGTTGATACATGAAAGGTGGTGAATCGTAAAGGAGGTATGTTGATATTTTAATTGGATATATGTCGGGATTAAATTCACTTAAAGTTAGTTGCTGCTTTTATCATGTTTGAAAAATAAACTTTGCTTTCTGCAATGAGCCTTTTCGTTCCTACCTTGTTGGAAGATACATGTCATACATTTCCCGCACTTGCTGAGTACGACATGTACTCACCCTTGCATTATCATACGATCATCAGCAACAGGAGAGGAGTACTTCAAAGATCATGTGGAGTACTAGGCGTATGATCTATCGTCAACTTGCCTGTGGAGTTGGAGATGGAGCCTCTGCTGCTGTTTAGTTTGCTTCCGCTATCGTTAGAGACTTCCGCTGCTAGAATAAGTTAAAAGACTTCCGCTGCAAGAATAAGTTAGAGATTGATGTAATAAAGTACTTAAACTCTATTATTCGTGGTTATATTCTGAATTCAGTTTGTGGATTACATGTGTATGTGTGATGCACATCCTGGGCACACATATGCATTAGCTGGGTTCCGTTTTCACGGGACTGGGCGTCACATTGTCGATTGCCACGAGGAGTACGGTAAAGCCCCGAGTGCCTTCTTGAAAGGTCCGAGGAAGTCGAGTCCCCAAACGGTGAAAGGCCATGTGATGCGGATGGTCTGAAGGTCTTGCGCTGGCACGTGGGTCTGTCGGGTGAAGTATTGGCAGCCCTTGCTAGTGCGTACAATCTGTTGGGCGTTGCTGACTGTGGTCGACCGGAATGAACCCTGGCGGTACGCCTTCCCGACCAAAGAGCATGGCGTGACATGGTGGCCACAAATGCCTTTGTGGATGTTGAGGAGGAGGACTCGTCCTTGGTCAGTTGGGATGCACCGCTGGAGGATCCCCGTGATACCGCGTTGGAAAAGCTCATCGCCGATGATAATGAACGACTTGGCACTCCGAGCGAGGTGGTGAACTTCGGTTTCTTTGGTCTGGAGCTTTCCACGCTTTGAATACTTGATGAAGGGTGCCTCCCAGCTTTGCTCAGTTGTGAGGACCAAGGAGTCGGGGAGGGAGTCGACCTTTCCCCCGTTCTCCTTGATTTGGGTCCTTCTTCTACTCGAGAACTTGAACCATCCCCCTCATCTCAGGGGATGGCTCATGAATGTCTTCCTTGAAGACACCGGGAGGATGGGTCTCTCGACTTGAGGCCATTTTGGCTAGGAGGTTGGCCGTCTTGTTGTCCTTTCTAGGGATGTGGCAAAGCTCGAGTCCTTCGAAGCGATCTCTCATCTTTTGGACCTCACGGCAGTAAGCAGCCATGCGTTGGTCGCGGCAGCTTGACTCGTTCATCACTTGATTGACGATGAGCTTGGAGTCTCCTCGCACGTAGAGCCGCCATGCGCCGAGCTCGACGGCTTTCTTGAGGCTGTTGATGAGTGCCTCGTACTCGGTGACGTTGTTGGTCGCCTTGAAGTGGAGCCGCCACGCGTATCGCAGCTGGTATTCTTTGGGGTACACGCCTTGTTGAGGCCAGTGTAGTCCACACACATCCTCCACTTTTTGGTCTTCTTCCTGATGAGGACGGGATTGGCAAGCAACTCAGGGTGCTGCGCTTCCTTGATGAAGCCGTCTGTGAAGAGCTTGGCGATCTCTTCACCGATGGCCCGACGCTTCTCCTCATCGAAGCGTCGGATCTTCCGCTTCACGGGTTTGGAGCCTGGACTAATGTTGAGTGTGTGCTCGGCGACTTCCCTCAGGATGCCCATCATGTCAGAGGGTTCCCAGGTGAAGACATACCAGTTCGCACGCAGGGAGCCGGTGAGCCTGCTTTCCTATCTCGCGTCGAGGGCGACGCCGACCCGCATGGTCTTGGCCGCGTCCTATGGATCGACTTGGATGGATTTCGTGTCTTCCATGAGCATGAAAGCTTCTGACGCTAAGGCTCGGTCGGAGCTAGATCTGTTGCCCTCGATCGCTCGAGATAACTCGGAGAGCTAGACCGCAGCTACGGCGGTGGTTGCTTGCTTGCAGCTACATTGCTCACATAGGAGAGTGTGTCTGAATTTGGCGTCTATGGCGATGACGCTGCGTGGGCCTGACATCTTTAGCTTTAGGTACGCGTAGTTCAAGATGGCCATGAACTTCTCATAACATGGTCTGCAACCTCGAATGTGAGCGTCTCGGTGCAGAAGTTGTTTGCATCCCCGACTGTGACGGGGAGGTCCATCTTCCCCAGGGGCATCCCTTGTTTTCCCAGGACAACCTCGTGAAAGGGAGCCTGGGTCAGGCGCAGCTGGGATCGGTCGATCCCCATGGCATTGAGCGTTCCAGCGTAGATGATGTTGAGTTCGCTCCCGCCATCGATGAGCACATTCATCAGGCGCTTAGGCCCAATGATCGGGTCCACAACCAAAGGAAAACACCCTAGTTTCGGGATGTGGTCGGGGTGGTCCGACCTGTCAAATGTGACAGCAATCTCGGACCACCATAAGTAGGTTGAGATGGTGGGATTGGCGGCGTTGACCTCTCGAGCCATCAACTTTTGTCTTCGACAACTTTCCTGAGCGCGGGTGCTGCTGAAAATTATGAGGCAGCCGGTCGCTTGCACGGGCCTTTTGCCTTTGTGATTTGGGGAGCCTGACTCCTTTCCTAAAAAAACGTTTTAGGAGGACACACTCCTTGAGGGCATGCTTGACCGGGAAGGCATGATTGGTGCACGGCTTTTCTAGCAGCTTTTCGAAATGGTCGGTCCGCACTCAGGCTGGCCTCTCGCTTTCGTGGCATTCAACTGTCGCGACCAAGTCTGAGCCCACCTTGGCTTGGTGTCGTCGCTTTGTTGATGCTGGCTCCCTTCTTCCCTCCGTCCTTTTTATGAGGCGTTGTGTCCTTTGGCGTCTCCTGATTGAGAGATGCCCCAATCGCCTCTCCTCTCGAGACATGGTTGGCGGCGATACCGAGCAGGTCCTTAGTGGCTCTCAGTTCGGAGTAGCTGAGCTCGCACATCAAGGATTTGCGCGCCCTCTTCCCAAAGGCCCAAGGCCTTGGAGCGTCTGGGATAAGACTCTGATCCTCTTCACCATCGTAATGTCCTCCTCAGCACGGTTGGCGCCCGCGCTCGTGACGCGGTTTCAAGGCTTCCTCTTTGGCTCTCCCGTGGGCCTCGGGAACCCTGCACAAGTCTGGTGACTGTGCATGCTCGCGTATTGGTCTGCGTGAAGGGGTAGAGCAGCTGGGCTTCTCGGCCTGACTTGGAGCGTGGGCTCGTGGCGTCCCCGTGACTCTCCTCAGCAGGGAGCAAAGGCTCTGGTACGTCCGTCGTGCCTCAGGCTCGTTGGGTTTCGGAAGGCTCCGCACCATGGCCGCAGCAGTTGCCACGTTTCGACTTAGCTGCTTGAAACGGGACGGGCTGTGCACGTCGACGATGATGTTGGTCCGGGCCTGGTGGCCACAAAAACTTGCACCCCCAAAGCTTGGACGGCAACCCTGCAACATTTTGAACGCGGCACTGTCCATGCTCAGCTGCGCCTGTTCCGCATCAAGCGCGATACGTCGTGCTTCGAGCTGTTCGGCCAGCTCTGGCACGACTGTCTGCTCCTTGTCGTGACTTTGGTGCGAAGCTTCCCACTGCATCAGTGCTAGCGAAGGTGGGGCATGAATGGGAGGAGCCACTATGAAGTCGTTACCGATTTCCATGACGCAGCTCTCGCGGGAGGGACGACGGTCCTCGTTGGACCTGGAGTCGATGCTGTAGTCGCAGCTGGTTAGGTCCTCAAAGAAATAGAGAGAGAAGGGATGGTGACGCCTTGTCGATCATGCACACAAAACTTCCCTTGGGTACATCGTCGATGATGTGGATGGCTGTGTCATCCACCAGTCATAGGATGCCACCATCGTCGACGAGGAACTACAGGCTTCCGAAATGGAAAGACTGGCGTGGTGTAATGTTGGCCTTGAGCCCGTTGTTGGGGGCTATGACAAACTCGAGGCTGCCAAAACGGAGCTTCTTTGCGACGTAGAAGCTCAAGCTCACGAAAGCTATCATAGAAGGAATGAAAACACGAAGCAGCCCCCTAGCTGGTGCGCCAACTGTTGGTTTTTTCCACCGGCTAGTAATTGAATGCTTCATGTTTTGCATCTGGATGGCTAGCTAACAAAGGCAAGGATTTATATTGGTTCGGACAATGTGTCCTATGTTTAGTCTGGGGTGTTCGTCGATCTTGTATTAGCTTAGGCGGTTCATGGAACCGTGGTTACAAACAGGCTCCCTCGTGTGCGAGAGTGTGAGAAGAAAGCCTAAGTGTTGTGCGTGAGTGTGCGTCGAGCCACCCGAGGGAAGGTTTCAGGCTTCCCCTTTTATAGCTCGGACGCATCTACCTGCCCGCAGGCTTCTCATAAATGGGGCGGGGGTTTACATGGTTTATGAGCATCTAAGGTGACGCACCACATCCATACAATCCAGGATCTCAGCGGGTGGTGTCGCATCACACACGATAAGAAAAACATGTATTACATTTAAACTTACTAAATTATTACAAAAGTAGTACAAACCTTCAGTTTACATCTACTTTGCAGAGTTAACTGCAGCGGAAAATAATTGTACAACTCACGTGTGAGGACCCGACGGTCTTGACTAGACAGGATCACGCTGAGGGGTGCTGCGTTGCACAACACCGGATAACACACATAAAAGGTACAAAGCGGAAGCGAAAATTTTATTACATAGATGAGTTTATGAACATGTTTACATCAAAATAACGTCAAGTCTACACTCGGACACAGACTAAGCAAAAGAAGTTCACGTTTAGCCCGTGAACGTGTCCTCACTAGCGCGCGCACACACACACACACACTAACACGGCGGCGTGCATAGCTCCCACTCGACGGTGTTTCCCTCATGGGGGTCTGTCTCCTCCTCGGCAGCCTCCTCCTCATAGCACCCTGCAAACGCTTCAAACACAAGCAGTGAGCACGATGGCTCAGCAAGACTAACCCGTCTTACCTACACATGAAACTCTACATGTTGGGTTTGCAGTGTATAATGGAATGGATATTGCAAAAGACACACCTAAATAGTGGGACCTTATTTTCAAGTTTTAGCAACAAGTGTTGGAGAACCTGGTGCTAAGAAATATAAGAGAGTCGTAATCAAACAAGAAACACATTTCTCTCATGTACTTTGCCTAAGGTTGGAAAGAACTTTAATTAGCTCTAAACTATAGCAAATCATTAACAAGCAAAGTACAGCTTTCAGTCAGCAATCTTTTAACATGACACTAGCCTGTTCTTTCTACGTCACGGTAGAGTGAATAAGCGGTACTCACTGACCGTGAGGGACGGCGATTATAATCGTTTTACACCTGCAGGGTTACCCGAATAACCCGTCACGTATGTTCGTACTCGATGTTGCTTACAGCAACCACCACGGACGTCATACGCAACCACCTTTCATCCGTCAGCCAAGTGTTGAACCGGTCCTATTGTCCCGAGCAGAAGGTCTCTACGTGGAGCATCCGCAGCGCCTGCCAGCCGATTTACACCTCGCTGCTCTCATCCTACCCTCTGGACGACAAGCAATGCCTCAACAGATTGCTACCCGAATTACATCGGTTTCCCGGTTTCCATATATCCGGTAGGTCTTCGGTACTGTTCTAGCTTGTTCAACAGGCCCGCACATGGCTCGGTCCTCAATCGACACAAGCGGAGCTATGGCACCCAGGCCCCAAAGTCCTGCTGCCCTTACCCTCCGTCCGGTCTCATTTTTCTTGCCATGTGATTCATTTGCTATCTCTAACCGAGTGGTGTGCCTCTAGCCTATTCTCGCGAGTAGATCTAACTACTCGACTTGTACCAAATCCTACACTATCTTAGCATTGCAATAGCTACTCTAGGTTTAAAACCTAAGCCCAAAACCCTGGTTCTCTTGGCTATGCCTTTGGGTTTTTAAACAAGACTCTAATGCACAATTGTAAGAAGTACTTAAAGTAAGTTCTCAAAACAATAGAATTATGAAATGGCTAATGCAAACTGGAGCTTGCCTTGCTGCTGGTCGTAAGCTAGCTGTTCCTCCGGAGTTATGAAGTCTAAAACCTCCGGCTCCTCTTCAACCTTAGCGACTACACGAAAGAACATATAATGCATGTAAATTTAAATGCATTTGAATTTGAAGTTGATATTGTGAAGTATATAAGTATAGATAGACAGGTCGAATGACTCTGAATTTTTTACTGTGGTTTGGATACAACCTAAACAGAGACTTGGCCAAATTTCATTTGAAGCAAAGCTCATTTGAGCTCTGCACAAATAATTGTGTATTTGGGCCTAATTAGAGCTCTTAGAATGTTCTAAGGATTTTGATGGAGCAAGCCATGACTTTCTGGAAACTAGATTTTCATAGGGTTCTAGTGGAATTGGTTTCATCTAATTTGAAGATTCCTAGCAAAAGATATGAGCTAAACAAGTTCAGAGAAAATCTGAAAAATGTTTCTGGACATTTTTCATTTTCTCTAGAACAGTTTCATTAATCACACCATTAGGTGTATAAAATGAGCTCGGATGGAACTGAAATTTCTACGGTAGCTCAGGGATATTACAAGGAACATCCTGGCCAAATTTCAGAATTTTTCACTAAAGGGTTCTCCAGTTAAAATTCTAAACAGTTTAAAGTTTGAAGAATTAATTCTGGAGAATAAAGATTTTCATAGAGTGAAACTTGATTTGTTGGAAATTACTCAGAGAGCTAAATCCAACAAAATTTGATTCACTCGATTTGGAGTTTCCTACCCAAAGTTATGTGGGTTTGAAGTTTGAACTAGAAACTGAAATTCGGGAAATGTTTAAATCCCTGCCCGTGGGCCCCACGCATTCGGCTTTCTTCCACCTCGCGCCAAACGTGCCCAACGGCGGTGGTCTACAGCGAGGTTCGCTGGAACCGAGTTCCCGGCCACCTCCCGGGGCCAAACTCGCCGCCCCCACGTATTTTCCCATGCTGAGCTCATCTTGAGGGTCGTCGGCGGCCGACGATAACTGGAACTAGGCGCGCACCAGCGACAGCTCCGTTTAGGGTTCCAGAGAGGTTGACCGACCTCAATCCTACCCCAAACGCTCGGCTTTTGAGCTCTAAAGCACCAGGCGATCACGAGGAAGCAGGAACTAGCATCCAACTTCGTCGGGGAGCCCTCGAACCATGTTGTCACCGTGCGGCCGACGGGGTCCGACGGTCCACACCTACTTTCTCGGCCTAGAATCGATAGAGGATGTGCGCTAACTAGTGAGGATCTCACTTCCGAAGTTTCAATGGCTAAGAACGAGAATTTATCGTGAATTTAACACTTTCCTACCTCGGGGTCGAGTTGTGCCGCCCGGGAGAAAAATTCCAAATTCCCGTGCTGTGATCCGCTGTTAGGGATGAGCTTCATGGAGAAGCTGCTAGGGTTGCTTGTGCGCCGGAAGTCAGGTTTTCTTGAGCGTGATTCGGCTTGGTGTGGGCTGTCCACGGAGAGCCGAAGCTCGTTTTTTCAGTTCTCACTCGGGCGTAGCTGAATCTTTGGATTCCCGCGAGCAACTGAGCCGGGCAACCGGAGGATGGAGCTAGTGGACAGCTAGAGCACTTAGTGGCGCGTCTTTTCTGTGTGAGGAGCTCAGCCAACCAAAGCTCGAGTGGCGAGAGCAATCGGGCGACAGAGAATCTGTTATGACGTGTTCTTCGCGGGAGAAAAATCACCGAGGGCGTACGTGTGAGCGAGGGGAGGTAGGAAACTCGAGTTGTGCTGCTAGTGTGCGTGATGAGGACGCTGAGCGGCAGCTCCAGCACGTGCAAGCGAAGCAGGAGCTGGCGCCGGGATTTGGCTTGGTGGCGCTCGCGGGTGCAGCCCGGAGAACAGAGCACTCGGTCTCAGGCGGTTCACATCGGTTGTGTGGCTGACAGGGGGGTCCCACCACCCTAATTCACCCTAATATTGGTGACCCTCCTGCCCTTTGCAATTTGATCAAACCACAAAATGGCCAGTTGATTGTGAATAATTCAAAGTGCAAAGTGGTTTAAATGAAATTTCAGCAAATGTGCAATCTGAATTTTAAATTCAGTTTGAATTCGGCCCACTAGCTCATGTTAAGATCAATCCCAAATGGGATGAAACTTGGTGGAGTAGTTTATAAAAATGTGCTGAGTGTGAATATGAATCCTACTTTTGAATTCATGTGATGAAAGGAGTTTGAATTTGAATTTAAATTCAAGCTAGCCCTTTTACTAAGTGTACCCAAAAATACCTCAAAGGTTTTGGATTTGGGTGAAATTCGGCATGAGCATTCCTAACAAAGTGTAGGAGTTAATCTAATGCTCAGCCCCTATATGATGCGTGTGGGAAATACCACTTTTGCATTTTATGAGTTTATCTCCTAATGAATCTCTTGATGGTGGTTACTTGCTCTTCAAATGTGTTCATTTGATATCCACAAATGAGATGAGGTGTGGTGTGATGAACACTTTTAGCAAATGAAAAACTTGAGCCCTACATCACGCCTAACCCTAACTAGCAAAAGTCGGTTGTCCAGTCCTTTGGACAACCCACACTAGCCACGCTCTATCTTCATGGCGGGATGCATGGCTCCCACTCAGCCGTCGTTCTTGAAGGAGGGTAAACCTCCCCGGTGAACCCGTACTCCATCTCAGTGGGATACTCCTCACCTGCAAACACTTATAGCAGCAACTGTGAGCATGATGGCCCAGCACGACTTATCCGACTCATCTACTGATGAAACTCTACATGCAAGTCATACCAAAAGTAGGATGTCAATTTGCAGCAGTAGACACGCCTACGAGTTCATCCTTAATTCACCTTTTAGCCACAATTTAAAGGTTCATAAATCTGAAATTTAGTGAGCAATATTTGGTGGCACATATGTTGCAATACAATTTATTCATAACAGCAATAATTCATCACATTCATCCCACATATTTACTACGTCACGACACAGTGAACAAGTGGTACTCATGACCGCGAGGGACGGCGAATCGACTCGATATACACTTGCAGGGATACCCGAATAGCACGTCACATACGCCCATCCCTGGAGCTGCAACGGCACGCTCAACCGCTGTCGTACGGGACAACTATCATCCAACAGCCCAAACATCGAACCGGCCGCACCCAAACAAGCAGGAGGTTCCCTACACTTAGTGTAGTATTTTCCCAAACATGAGTCAAGATGTTTCGTGAGATTAAACAATGAATCGGTAATCTTGCCTCAAATTGGCATCTCAACCATTTAGTCAAGAACCGAATGCTTTGCTTGAACATAAGAGCAGCCACAACTCAATTTCACTAATGTTATCAACATAGCAAAGACTTACTACCTATGGTAACCACAAGGGTTTCAAAGTCACCATATGATCTCTCAAGAATTCAGATTGTGTTCAAGGATTGTCACGAGCTTGAGCAATCAATCGGTAAGCCCCACGATTAGAAATTAGTTTAGTTCCGACAATTACGACACTTGGAGCCATACAAGTCCTAGGTGAAAGTTCAAAATTTTCTTAGGTAAAAGGGATGTTGAGTAATTGGTTTCCCTTGTATTATCTAATGAGGTAGAATCAAGCAACTTGATCAATAATACAAGGATGTGAAAAGACCAAGTTTATTAGACACTATTAATGGTTTGAAGGGAGGTACACAATCTTGCTCAGTATTTTGGTATTTCACATGTTGTCTCATTATTCATGATGCATCATGATGCTTCACATGTGATATGGTGCAATGCATATGCACATGGTATGGTGCATATGTGTGGTGCAAAATGGTGGATATGTATGGTGCATACAAGGTGTTGCGCATGATAGGTCGTGCATCTCTCAATGCTTTTCAATATGTATGGTGCATCATATTTTTATAGTTTGAGTAAGAATTAGTACGACAATTCAAACATGATTAGGAATCATCTCAAACTTTGCAAGGTACAAATAACTTGGTGATGAAATGTGCTAAACCAGGAATGCCCACTTTCATGTTGTGACTAAGTTTAATGAATGTCAAATGTTTGACAAGATTGTTGGGAAATACTCCATAAAAACTTAACCTAGGCAGTCTCTATTATACGTTGACTTCACTTTCTCCTTTATCCTAAGTCTTCATATAACTCGTTTAGCGTTAAAGACCAACTACTAGTTCTAGCTCCTAGTTAGGACATCACCATACTAGGGTTGAGGTTACTACAGTGGTCACTAATAGTGAGTCTTCTCTTACGTCTTGCGATTATGGCGAGCATTTGTGTGTGCATGGTGAATACGTTGGAACTAAATCTTTCTCGGTGATAACGGATCTTGTACTTGAACTTTGATTACTTGGAGACATAATTCCCTCTTGTCTCTTGGTGATGTCATACTTCGGTGTATAGCCAATTGGTGATCAATGATTTGGTTTACTTGGATGCACTCCTTCCCCCTTAAGTTCCAATGTAGGAGATTGAGAACTTACTCCATAATATTCTTATGGGAAAGTGATGCACAACCATAGCATTCTAGAGCTGAAACTACACAGAGAACACTAGGAACCTGTTATGAACTTTTGAGAGTATAAAAACACTCATAATCATAGCAAGTCATCAGATGCTGGACCGATAAGTTTCCCGACAACTCATGTCCACAACTGACCTGTCTGCACTAAAATTCAGTTTTGCTTGATATAACAGCAGATTCAAGACTAGAGTGGGATACCAAAGTTCTGGATCACTTCAGTATCCTTCCAACGGTTATTTATGTGACTCCATATCAATTCAGGTTCAAAAGATATGATTTGAAAGTTGGCAGAAATTCAGGTAGAATTTCAGCAGTACCCCACCTGGAAGTACCCACTTTGATTTAACTTTTTCATACAGTTCCGGACCAATTTTGTCAAAACTCACAACTACAAAGTTGTAGCCTAACTCTCCAGTTTCCAGAACTGTATCACACAACCTTTGGAAAAAAATGTATAGAGGAAGTTATAGTCTAAAAACAGAAAGGTACATAAACTTGACCAGCTTCTGTTCTATGGTTTAAAATCCTAATTCAATGTTTGAAACTGTTGTGGGAGTGAACAGAGAAGTTGGAGAAGACTTCCATATCTTTCGAACGAGTGTTTATTTGTCTTTATAACATTTCTGGTTTCAGAGAGATGGCTTTTCTAAGTGGAGAAAATTAACCGAAGTTTGGCGAAATTTTGACAGTACTTCCTTTGTTTATGGTTGTTCTGTCCCCAGATTTTCATACAGATAGGTTCAAAATTTGACAGAAATTTGAATTACAATATTGCTAAACATCTCGGAATGTTTCCAGAAAGGTATCATATGAACTCATTTGAATCTTCTACAAATAGTTATGGTCGAATTAGTGAAGAGTCCAGAAACTGTTTCCAATTTGTGTCCATTTTGACGGTGTTTGGAATTTTGAAATTTTTACTATGTTCTAAGGATATTCTACTCTAGGTTTGAACAGAAAAGCTGTAGGGGACTCTCATATCATTCCAACCATATATGGAACACCCTCATTGGTCAAATATACTGGGACTTATGGATTTTCAAAATCAGGTCATGTTCTGGTAGAAAACAGGACACTCTGGTTTTTGAAGTACTTGAGTTTAAACCTACTCCAAATTTGAAACTTAGTTCAAAATCAGAGCTTGAGAGCTAATATTTCTTTCGAAATTTCCTTTTATAGTTGAAAGTTCATGAGTTATTTCTCATAGGAAAGAAGATTCTAAAGTGTGGTACGATGTTGATGCACCATAAGAGAATGTCGGTACTACGTTGTCTCACAAAAAGAAAATCCTAACCGGATTTCATCAGGTATTCACGTCTGATAGGTGGCACTAAAGTCGAGCACTCGCAAACGTGTTCTATCGCAATACGATAACACAGTTAGTGTACCTGCATAAAACCACTCAATAATGAGGCACACAAAGTTTTATCATTACAGGCAGGTCCATATCATACGAAAAATACGCCCTGTATCATTTCCATACGGGTCATCCTCGAGTGAAGCAACGTCTCGAGGTACATGATCGGGTTATTCGCTACCCGACGGAGGGCTCCACACCTTTGCAATCAAGCACACCTGTGGACCAGCGTTTTCGTATGCCCTATAGAACATAAAGTCCTAGAGAACATACTTCGTGTGACAAACCACACGATGGGGTCTCCTTCTCTTGCCCCTAGGTTTGTGCACTGGAGCCTAGTGTCATTCATATGTCTTTAAGACATGAAGATTCTTAGAAAACATATTCACTTTCCGTTCGTCGCCGAACAGAACATCTCATGCTACGTTCCTCGCATGAGGGAGCTAACCAAAATTGACGCTTTCGGTGGCGTACCTTACCCCAGACCTGAGCGTAGGTGCGTCTTTATATAATCAAAATACAGAAGTATAACAAGTAAGTTAGTTGTGCCAATTTAAGTAACTATACTAACATAATTCTTATTTGGGCATACTATCGACTCCTCACCGTACTCCTAAGTTTTCCCGTAATACAGTCCTTATTTAGTGTGCTATCCCCTAAGCAGCTCTGATACCAGCCTGTGACGGACCACGTCCGTACAATCCAGGATCATAGAGGGTGGTGTCACACAATACGACACCCGACATCACATACGATAAGGAAAACATGTATTGCATTCAAACTTACTGAATTTATACAAAAGTAGTACAAACCTTCAGTTTACATCTACTTTACAGAGTTAACTGCAGCGGAAATTAATTATACAACTCACGCCTAAACCTAACTAGCAAAAGTCGGTTGTCTAGCCCTATGGACAACCCACACTAGCCACAGTCTATCTTCATTGCGATGTGCACGGCTCCCACTCAGCCTTGCTCCTGAAGGAGGGTAAACCTCCCCGGTGAGCCTGTACTCCATCTCAGTGGGGTACTCCTCACCTGCAAACACTTATAGCAGCAACTGTGAGCATGATTGCTCAGCAAGACTTATCCGACTCATCTACGCATGAAACTCTACATGCAAGTCATACCAAAAGTAGGATGTCAATTTGCAGCAATGGACACGCTTACCAGTTCATCCTTAATTCACCTTTTAGCCACAATTTAAAGATTCATAAGTCTGAAATTTAGTGAGCACTATGTAAAGGCCCAGGATTTCACTTGCTAAAGTATTCATCACATCACACCACCACAGTTCATTTGGTGGAGATTTCATGAACACATTGGAAGAGCAACTAACCAACCTCAAAAGAAGGATTAGAGGAAGAATCCACAAACATCCAAAAGTGGGATTTTTCATATGGATTCTTTAGAGGCTGAGCTCACTAATAACTCCTAAACATTCTTAGGAATGCTCATGCCAAGTTTCATGCAAATCCAAACCTTTTTGAGACACTTTTGGATACAAATATAAAAAAGGCTAGTTTGAATGTAAATTTAAATTTCAGCTACTTTATTCACTTGAATTCAAAATGTGGATTTATTTTCATACTCAACACATTTTTCTGAGTTACTCCACCAATTTTCATCCCCATTAGAGTTCCTCTTGTCGGGAGCTATATTTGAATTAATTCAAAACTGAACTTGAAATTCAAACTCAAGTGTGAATCAAATCTAGCCAAACCAACTCCAATTTTAGGAATTCAAATTTAGCTCATGACTTAGTGGTGAAGTCTACCATTTAATTTTGAGTAGATGAGAAAATATCAGTGAGCAAAAATTAAAGAGAATTAGAGGGGAGGGGGACCCACTTGGAAGAGACTCCAGCCTCACTGAACCGACTCATTTCAGCTCGGGTGAGCGCGTCTGCGCCATGAGGAATTCCACCTCAACGGTGAAGTCCACCTCACGGTGAAAACATTGGCTAAAAAGACAGCACACCGAGCTGCTTCCTCCGTTCTTACCGTTTCCGAGCTGAACAGAGCCTCCCACGAGCTGCTCTTTGTTTTCCACTCGCCAACTCTTCACCGCTCCCTCTGCTCCCCGGCGACCGGTCGATCCCGGCTGTTTCACGCACAAACACCGTAGAAGAAAAGGTGCGCCTTGTCATGCTGCAACTGTAGGAGAAATAAGTTTGTCGTTTCATGCGGTGTAGAGCGAGTATTTCTCATTTCTTTCCACGATGTGTATTAGGGTTAGCGATCGGTCGAGAGCAAAATTTGTTGCACAGAGGCAACCGCCGCTCGAGCTGCACACCACACATGTTCTAGAGGTCGTTGCACTCCTCCTCGATCAAAAAACGGCGAGAAAGACCCACCAGAACCCTAATTTTACCGAGGAGCAGTTCGGCAGAAAAGGGGGTCACCGGTGGGGGTCTGGCTTGCCGGCCGTTTAGGTATAAACTGAGATCATGCCAAGCTTCCCGAGACTGCCCTGAACGTGGTGACGCAATTAGCACGCGGAGAGGGTGGCCGGAGTGACGGGAACACGGTGCCGATGGGGTTCAGTGGCATAGCGCTCGTCGCCGGCGAGTTACGGCGGTTAGCTGTCGGCAGCGATGTGTCCAGCGTGTTCAGCGTCCAAAATTAGGTGGGGCGGCAAGTTTCACCGTCGCCGGCGAGCTAGGTCGCCTGGAACGCTGACCTCGTAAGAGCTCCGGCAGCTCGGGGCGGTGGCGTCGCGAGGTTGAAGACAGCCTGGGTCCCACATGTCAGTCACAGAGCAGAGAGCGCGTGCGGTGGGTTAGTGTAAACTAAAAGCGTGGAGCTCACTGTCAGTGTCTGTTTGGGCGCGGGAAAAGATTTCTTTAGGAAAATAAATCAGGAATCAGCCCAAACTTTTGAAATCCATAACTTTTGCTAGGATTGTCTAAATTTAGTGAATCAAATTTTGTTGGATTCAGCTATCCGTCTACTTTTCAGAAAAACAAGTTTCAGTCCATACAAGCCATTATTTTTCCAGAATTAATTCCCCAATTTTAAATTGTTGGGAATTTTATTTGGAGATTTCCTTTGTGGAAAATTCTGAAATTTGGCTAGGATGTTCATTTGAGTATCCTTGAGTCACATGGAAAATTTCAGATTCATCCGAGTTCATTTAGTCCCCCTAATGGTGTGATTAAGTGAACTGTCCTGAGAAAAGAGGAAAAATGTTCAGAAACATTTTCAGAATTTTCTCAAACTTGATTAGAACATAACTTTCTCTAGGATTCTCCAAATTACATGAAACCAACTCCATTAGAACCATCTAAAACTCTAGTTTCCATAAAGTAATTGCTTGCTCCATGAAAATCCCTGGAAATCCTTAGAAGCTCTAGTAATGACCATTTAAACATTTATTTGTGCAGCGGTCAAATGAGCTTTGTTTCAACTGAAATTTGGCCAAGTCTCCGGTTAGGTTCTCACCAAGCCACAGTAAAAGTTTCATAGCCAAAAGAGATGTCTAGCTAGAGTTAGGGTCGTTCTAGTTCTCAATTCAACATAATTGCATTAAATTGACACATATTGTTAATTTGATTACGTGTAGTCGCTGAAAGCGAGGAAACCCCGGAGATCTTGGACTTCATACCTCCAGAGGAGACTCTAACTACTGACCAGCAGCAACAAGGCAAGTCCCGGTTTGCATTTAACAAATTTTATCAAGTTTTGCTTTATATTCACTTAGCTTTTGGATGTATGTGCATTAAGTTTAGGATGGATGAAACTCTAATTGCATAACCAGGTTATTCCAAAGAGAGTGAGGGTAGTGTCTAAGTCCTAGAGTAGAACATTTTTGCTTAATGTTTATAGACTTCGGTACAAGTCGAGTAGTTGGAATCTACACGCGAGTATAGGATTCGCCACATATGGGATTGGTTCGAGATGTGGGATAACTTGAGTAAGAAAAATGAGAGTAGGCAGGGGCATAGGACGCAGCAAGAGGAAATCTTGTGCGCGTAGCACTGCCCATGTCGATTGAGGATCGATCCGTGTGCGACCCCGCTGAACAAGTTTGAATGTACCGAAGGCATATCGGATATATGGGGTCCGAGAAACTGATGTAACCTATACCTCTGGGCGTCGAGGCATAACGCACTGATTTATAGGTGTAGATTGAGGGCAGCAAGGTGGAAATCCGCTAACGGGCATATAGAGATGCTCCGTGTAGGGAACCTCCTGCTCGTTTCAGTGCGACCGGTTCAACGTTTGGGCTGTTTGGTGAAAGGTTGTCCCGTACGACATCGGTTGAGCGTGTCGTGCAGCTCTGAGGATGGGCGTATGTGACGTGCTATTCGGGTATCACTGCAGGTGTATTTGAGTCGATTCACCGTCCCTCGCGGTTATGAGTACCGCTTGTTCACTATGTCATGACGTAGTAAATATATGGAATGGTTGTGATGCATTACTACTGTTATGAATAACTTGTACTGCTACATGTGTGCCACCAAATATTGCTCACTAAATTTTAGATTTGTGAACCATTAACTTGTGGCTAAAAGATGAATTAAGGATGAACTTGTAGGCGTGTCCATTGCTCCAAATTGAGATCCTATTTTTGAGTATGACTTGCATGTAGAGTTTCTTGTGTAGGAGAGTCGGATAAGACTTGCTGAGCCATCGTGCTCACGGTTGCTGCTATGAGTGTTTACAGGTGAGGAGTACCCCACGGACTTGAATTACGGGTTCACCGGCGAGGGCTATCCTCCGTTAGGGACTATGGCTGTGTGGGAGCCGTACACGCCGCTGTGAAGCTGGGTGTAGCTAGTGTGGGTTGTCCGTAGGGCTGGACAACCAACTTTTGCTAGTTAGGAGTATGTGTGAGTTGTATAAATAATTTTCGCTACAGTAAACTCTGTAAAGTAGATGTAAACTGAAGGTTTGTACTATTTTTTTACAAATTTAGTAAGTTTCAATGTAATACTATGTTTCCTTATCATGTGTGCTGTCAGGTGTCGCATCGCGCGGCATTACCCTCTGTGATCCTGGATTGTACGGATTTCGGTCTGTCGCACAATATTTGATGGCATATATGTTGCAATACAATTTATTAATAACAGCAATAATTCATCACATTCATCTCACATATTTGCTACGTCACGACAAAGTGAACAAGAGGTACTCATGACCACGAGGGACGGTGAATCGACTCGATATACACCTGCAGGGATATCCGAATAGCACGTCACGTACGCCCATCCTCGGAGCTGCAACGGCATGCTCAACCGATGTCGTACGGGACAACCTTTCACCCGAAAGGCCAAACATCGAACCGGTCGCATCCAAACGAGCAGGAGGTTCCCTACACCGAACATATCTCTATGCCCGTTAGCGGATTTCCACCTTGATGCCCTCAACCTACACCTATAAATCGGTGAGTTATGCCTCGATGCCCGGAGGTATAGGTTACATCAGTTTATCGGACCCCATATATATCTAATATGCCTTCGGTATATTCAAACTTGTTCACGGGGCCACACACAGATCGGTCGTCAATCGACACGGGCAGGGCTACGCACACAAAACTTCCTCTTGTTGCGTCCTACGCCCCTGCCTAGTCTTATTTTTCTTACTAGGCGTAGCTCACATCTCGAACCAATTCCATATGTGGCGAATCCTATACTCGCGAGTAGATTCCAACTACTCAACTTGTACCGAAGCCTATAAGACATTAAGCACACCATACTCTACTCAAGGACTTAGACACTACCCTCACTCTCTTTAGGATAATCTAGTTATGCAATTAGGGTTTCAACCACTCTAAACCTAATGCACATACATACATCACTTTAAGTGGATATAAAGCAAAAACTCAATAAAATTTGTTAAATGCAAACCGGGGTTTGCCCATTTTTGTAGGTGCTTAATAGTATATATATCAGTTAGAATCTTCTCTCCCTTGAGGCTTGATCAACTTATCCACATGGATGCACTCCGTCGAACTCCTTCGTTGATCGCCTTCGTCGTGAGCACTATCGACATGCATATGAACAAGTTTTTCAATGCAAATTAGGAAATTAAAGACTTGAACTTGTTAAGAACAGAGGAAGGTGTTGGAGTTCTAAGAATGAATTTGTTGTATCTGTTGTGCAGAGATATTAGGGGTACAAAGCAATCTGCACAAAAAGTTCTATGTTACCGAATGGACATGTGAGTTGGGCTGAAATGATTTCGAAGGAACTGAAGATCCTGATCTCTAATGACTTTGAAATTTTTACAGGAAATTTTATACTACACAGGGACTTAGCTTGCAAAATTGCTGCTAAAGTGGATAGAAATTGTGTCTCTATTAATTCCCAACAGGATTCCTATGCGTTCTCATATACATAAGAACGGAGAACAATTCAGGGAGATCTAAGGCTCAACTTGAGCCGAAACATTGCATGTGAGTTCCTTGTCACAAGAAAGAATTTTGGTAAAAAATTCAGGAATTCTCATTGAGTAGTTCATCCAAAATAATTCCCTAAGCAGTTATGCTAAAATGAATTAATTCTAAAGTAATTTGCATATTCATGCAAAATCAAGTGAACTACAATTTTCCTAATATTTTAGAGGTAAGAATTATCCAAAATTGATTTTTCAAAGTGGGATTATTTTCTGAAAAAGTTTCTAAACAATTTGGAGTACACCAGTTTGTACTCTGAAAATTACTACTCAAATCAACTCCAAATGAGATGAAATTTTGCTAGAAGTTCAATAATGTCCTAAAAAAATTCTGGCAAAATTTGTGAAATTTTGGATGAACCAAACTCCCTCAATAATTCTTTTACAGAAAATCTTCAAAGAATTATCCAGAATTTAATATTGACTTTCCTACCAATTGGGCTGCAAATTTGGATAGATATTTGCAAACTGAATCTAACCCAATTTGAATCACTAAATTCGGAGTCTCCTACACAAAGTTATGGGCTAGTTTGAACATTTTCTAGATTTGTGTTGCTAAAGGAAATTCCTTCACACACTGACAGTTGGCCCCTCCGGCCAGCTGCTTCTTCAACCTCGCGCCGAGGGCACCGCACATAGGACAGGGTGGTGGCGCGCACCGTTCTTTGCCGTTTCTTGATCATTTTCGATGCAGTTTCGACCTACACGATCCTCGGATCGTAGCCTAGCAGCCGGGCAAGGTTGTGCAGCGTGAAACCGCCAGGAAAAGGGTTGGCACCAGCGGTGGCGGTCGGCAGCGTGGCACCAACGGTGCACGCACAATACCAAGCTGTCGGAGTGTGAGCTACGACACTCCTCCCGACCTGCTACAGGAGCAGCCCGCAAAGCTTCTTTGTTTGGAGGGGTTTTGGCGTCCCTAGCGCGATCCGGCTCGAGAGAGCAGAAGAACACCGAGATTTACATGGTTCAGGCCACCGAAGCGTAATACCCTACGTCCATGGGAGTGTTTGCTGTATTCCTTGTGCGTATGAGTGTGGGAGTTACAGGATTGCGAACACGCTGTCGGGTGGCCACCCCGGTCCTTTTATAGCCCAAGACCGGGGTGGTTACAGTGAGGCTTGGGGCCCAAAAAGTGGGCCCGAAGTTGTGTGTACCCTATACATGACCTAGGGTTTTGACTACCCTGAGTAGATTAGTCACTGGGGAGTTAAGTCTCGCCACCTGGCGCGCTGAGCGCCCCTGTCCGTGTGACAGGTGATGATGAAGACATTGTCTTGTCGCCGTGTCTTCTCACTCTGTTTGGTGGCTTTGTACCGTTGGGCAGCATTGTACTGCTGTCACGCCTTGTCGTACTATCTTGTCATCGTAATTATGGGGACCCCGTCCCGATAGTCCAGGAATTGCATTGGATGGTGTCGTGCGATGCGGCACCCAACATCACACATCCGAAAAACACAAATGAACAACAATATATGTCTTTAATACATATTATTGTCACATTTTACAAAGAATGTACAGACGTACATTGCAGCGGAAGATAAGAATACACTCACGAGCTATAGTCTACGCTAAGCAAAATGAAGCCATCCTGCCTGCGGATGCTTCACACTAACACCACATCAAAACATGGCGGCATGCAGGGTTCCAAGGAAGACTCACACCCCTTATTGGGTGCTGCCTCACTCGGATCTCCCTTCCTCCCTAACGTTGCCTTATACAACGTTACCTGCAACACAATGGATCAACAAACCGTGAGCTTATGCTCAGCAAGACTTAACCGAAGCCCTACACATGGAAGTCTAAATTTTGGAAATAGATGCTGAATAAAGAAGTTTGCATAAAAGACTAATTTGAGCTAACAGAGAGTCCTTATGTGACATCCTAGCTCCTGGCTTAATAGAATTGATAAAATACTCATACCATCAAGATATATCTTCTTTTTCGGAAGTTGACCTGTAAAGGACTCCGGGGTTAAGCGTGCTTGGCCCGGAGAAATTTTGGGATGGGTGACCGACCGGGAAGTCTTCCTGGGTGCGCCTGTGAGGCTAGTCTATGATCTTAGAGAGCTGCCAAAAATGGTATCAGAGCCGACCCTCGCAGTTTCACCGGTGCATACGGGTCAGTGAGAAGGATACAAGAGCGTACGGGTCAGGGACGTGGGTATGTATGCATGACGCGTGGGTCCTCTGTGTGGGACAGGGTATGTTACGTATGCTGCTAACAGGACGTACGGTATGCGTATGCCAGTACTGAACGTACGGACGTGGCTAAGAGGGGATGTTCCTGTCTTGGCGTTGAAGTAGGGTGGATTGTGACATCCTGGCTCCTGGCTTAATAGGATTGATAGAATACTTATACCATCAAGATATACCTTCTTTTCCAGAAGCCCACCTGCAAAGGACTCCGGGATTAAGCGTGCTTGGATCGTAGAAATTTGGGGATGGGTGACCGACCGGGAAGTCTTCCCGGGTGCGCACGAGTGAGGACAAAGTGTGCGGAAAAGACTAGTGTTGGTATGTGGGGCTAGTCTATGATCTTAGAGAGCTTCCACATCTTATTTCCAGTTTTAAGCAACTTTTATAATCCTCACACAATTTACATCGAGAATCCATAATCAAACAAGAAACACTTCATCTCGATGCCACTTGTCTGAGGCGAAGGTAAATTTAGTGAGATCTATCCTAGACCAATACATATATTGCGCCATCAATACCGGGACTCCACAATCAAAAAAGAAACGCTTTGTGTGGATGCCACTAGCCCGAGGAAAAAAGTAAATTTAGTGGAGGTGTTTATCATCCCTCATCTCCAATATGAGGATTAATCATGGAGTATATTAACCTTTCCCCTAGTTTCTTACTACGTCATGAATCAGTGTACAAGTATGCTCACTATCGCGAGCGACAGTGATTCGAATCAAAAACACCCGGATAACACGACACATACACCCTTCCGAGAAAAGTGATCAACCATTCCCCTCAACGTTGTATGTGACAACCTTTCACATGACACCCACATGTCGAACAGGTCCCACCGACTCGGAGTAAGTCTCAGTACGACAAACCCTCGTAGTGACGACTTCTTTCTCCTTTCAGCATTTGCACTAGATGGTGGGGATTGCCTCGACACCCATGTTAACATGTTACATCGGTTTCCTGGGTCCCATATAGCCAGTATGCATCCGGTACAAGATCAAACTTGTCCAGCAGGACCGCACACGAGAACGGGCCTTAATCGACTCAGACAGGGACTATGCTCACATGACCACGTCCTTGATCATTCCATCCATGCTGCCCAGTCTCCATTCCCCAATTAAGTGGATCGATTTGCAACTCTTCCGATTGATCTCACTTAATCCCGGTTCACGAGTAGGAAATGGCCTACTCGAGTTATGCGTCTTTTAATCCACTTTTCTTAACTTGATCACAACAGTTGTAATGATGTGAAAACCTAATCTAACCAATACTCCAGGGATTTATTGGGTCATGCATGTGGGAGTGTCATACAATCTAGACTTAATGCAAAAATATCAAATCTAGACAATAGAAGGTGTATACAAATATAAACTTGAAATTTTGATGCAAACCGGGCCTTGCCTTAGTGTTGATCCCGACTACAGTTTCTGTCAATAGGATTCAATTCAGTGGCCTCCGAAGTCTTCTCGAGATGTTTCGCTATCGAAATGATCAAATAAATGAATGCGTCACATTAAGAATTAATGTGATATATAAACTATAGAACCAAAATATATGAAGACATATGATTCTGTGATTGAGATTTTTACAGGGTCTTTCTACACTCATGATACAGCTATGGTAAAATTTTCAGAAGTTTCTGAGGAAGGAGTTGGCCACAAAAATTTTTGGAAACTTTAACCTAATTTGATTTACAGAAAATACCAGATCTTCTCATATATATATGGAATAATCTGATATTCTAAGAATTCAGGTCCTAAGGTTTCTAGGAAAATTGTTCCAAAATTTTCTAGTCCTTTTTGTTGGCCAGAATGGCTTGGTGAAGTTTATTCTATTTTCTGGAATTTGATTCTGTGATTTTCAGCTCATTTCATTAAACCTAAGAAAACCTACTGATTAAGCCCTCTTAATCAGCTCCAAAAATCCTAAATTTTTTACTGGAGATCAGGAACTAAGAGAAGAATTTTCTGACCAAAAATGGGAATATTTCATAAAGCCATATTCCTGAAATTAGTCCCTAAATGAATAACTAAAAGGAAGTCTACAGAAATCCCTGGGCATTTTCATAGCAGGCAATTTGTTTCTCTGCAAAGTACTCCTTATGCGGAATCCAAAAAATTGGTCTCACCTTTTTGGAGTTTCCTACACAGAGTTATTGGCTTGCAAAGTTGCACAATTTTTTCTGGAATTAATTTGCCACAGAAAACTCTTTTCACCGACTGACAGTGGGGCCCAGGGTTCAGTCTTCTTAAACCTCCCGCTCAGAGCTCGCGCGCGTGCCGGAACAGATCGTGGTGCAACTCGTTCTCCCTCAGTTCTCCACCAAATTTTCTCCGGTTTCGCCCTACACACTCCTTAGATCATGGCGCAGCTGCCGGACAACTACTCACCGCATGAAAAAGACCGGGAACCAATCGGCACCGGCAGAGGCGGTCGGAGGCGCGGTGCCGACGAGGACCGGCGTGTCCCGAGCCTCTCCCGACGAGATGAGTTGCCATACAGCACCCCTAGAGCTCGTGGAACATGAATCTACAACCAAAACTTGTAGAAAATGGCGGGAACATGGCCGTCACCGGTGGACCAACGGGTTTTAGCCGGCGGCGGCGAATTCCCATCGCCCGGGGCTTGGGGTGGTGCGTTTGCTTCGGCTTTTTGCATGGGGGGTCACTAGGCCGCCTAGTAGCTTTGGTTTGAACCGTAGAAGGGATGATCAAGTGTGTTGGGAGAATTTCCCGATTCTAATCTCGGTGGTTCCTCATGTACGACGGCGCGATTCTTCAAATTCCGGCGAGCCGGCAGTGGGAGAGCAAGAGGACTACGGCAGGAGTAGCTAGGTGTCATGGCGCACCTTAGAGCGGCTTTGATCGAGTTGGAGAGGCGCGGGGGCGGCCTGACGACGTGTAGCCGTGAGTCGGTGATGTGCTCTGTTTTTCGGAGGAAGAATCAGGTGGCACCGATCAGAGAAGGCCGGGCACGAGATGAGGAGAGTTGGACGATGTCGAGTGGAGGTCGGCGCGTCTCCTGGTCGGTTCAGCTGGGCACCAACGTCGCCGGAACATGATCAGCAATGAGAGCCGTGAGGAGCGGCGCCGTTTTCCTTCAGGTAAGCGCTAGCGGTTTGTGTTGTGGCTGTGTTCATGCGAGCAGGGGAAGAAGTGATCCGTTTGTGCACTGAGGTTTACTGACAGCTAAAGGCAAGGATTGAACGGACGTGGGAAGCATAGGCACACACAGAGCGGTGGAAGAATTGCCGGCGCCTCGGTGTCAAGCTCGCACAGAAGAAAACTCCATCGTATCCTCTATTCCACTGACTTGTGGGCCCCCTTCCAAACAGCACTGGCTCCAAAATTCAAATGTGTGTTTAAATTCAAATCCGTTGATTACTCAAAATGTTGAATTCCGAAAGTTAGACTCTTATGAATAATTTATGTCTAACCGTGCCCTCAGCTTTTGAATTTGACTTCTCCATACTTCTACTCCCCAACCACAGTAGCTCCTTAATTTAAATTCAAATTTTTGCAGCAAATTCTGAAAGATGAATTTGAATATAGTGGGCTAATCCTCTCTCATGCCCCTAATTAAAATCCTGTGATTCACCTTCTTTTTGCTACACTTTCTTTACCATAGTCTATCCTTTATTTCATGCGGTATATTTCAAATTTGAACACTATTTTGGAAGGAGTCTACCCCGCTGATTTGAATTCTCTAGGACAACAGGTGAGGCTCAACTTGGGGATTTTACAATCCTCCCTTCTTAAAAGAATATCATCCCGAGACTAGTGAAAGAATGAGATGGAAAAAAATGTTACCGGTGATAGTTCGATAACATTTCTCGGGAATTCATCCGAAGAAAATCCTCGCTTTCCCATGTAACCTCGTCATCGGTGTGGTTATTCCACAAAACCATGTAAAACCACAATGATCGACGCCTTGTTTCATGAGTCTTTTGGTCGAGGATTTGTACCGATGCCTCGCTATTGGTGAGATCCGCTTCAAGGTTTCCATGCCTCCTGAAAGAACCAGTGTCGGTTCATTCAAACATTTCCTTATTTGTGAGACATGGAAAATATCGTGTATGCCCGACAATGATGTGGGTAGCTCCAAACAGTATGCTACTAATTCACACCTCTCCGTAATAAGATACGGGCCAACAAAACAAAGAGCTAGCTTTCCCTTTTACCCCGAGTCAATGAATTCCTTTCATCGGAGATACTCGGAGATAGATGTGATCTCCGATTTAAAAAGGTCAGGGTTGGCACTAACTCATTAACTCATTGAAGTTACTTCAATTTGCCAAGATCAGTTTCTCCTTTAACTTGGCATCTAGGCTGCGAAAGAACCATTCGCATTGTCAGGCCTCCATGTTCACGTGCTCAGGCGCATATTATGCCAATTTATTGAACACTTTCTAATGCTCATGGCATCCATCCCTACTTCTTTCCAGACTAGAGACTCCTTGAGCTTCCTCACGATTATTCCGGACAACATGATAAGCAAGGATGATTTTCTGGAATTACGTCCATGGGAGTTGATGTCCAGCTGGTAGGGATGTGAGCTGATTCGCCCACCTAGTACCGGCGGAACTGTGAAGTTGTTGTGCCACATACCGTACTTTCTGATATTCGATGCAATGAAGCAACTCAAACTTAGACTCAATGGTACGGGTCCAGTTACCCGCCACCAGAGGATCCTCGGCCTCTATGAAGACCGGGGTTGAGACACCAAGAACTCAAAGTATGATCTCGTTTGAGGTTGGCTAGAACCCTCGTCTTGACATCCCTCTTGACGATATGGTTAGTCCGTACAACCTTGTAGAACCACACGACCAGATCGGTTGGCTTGAATCTTTACTGTCCTAATCTTGACATGGATAACTAATACTTGTCTAGATCAACTAAGTCCTTAGAAACTTAGTGTAGTACTTCCCAAAAGATGAGTCAAGATGTTTGGTGAGATTAAACAATGAATCGGTAATGTCACCTCAAATTGGCATCTCAACCATTTAGTCAAAGACTGAATGCTTTGCTTGAACATAAGAGCGGCCACAAGTCAGATCTACTTATGTTATCAACATAGCAAAGACCCACTACATATGGTAACCACAACGGTGTCAAAGTCACCATATGATCTCTTAAGATTGTGCTCAAGGATTGTCGTGAGGGGCGCAGTCAATCGATAAGCCTTGCGATTAGAAAATTTGTCTAGTTCCGACAATTACGGTACTCGGAGCTATACATGTCATGGAGGAAAGTTCAAAATTTTCTTAGGTACAAGGGATGTTGAGTAATTGGTTTCCCTTGTATTGTTCAATGAGGTAGAATCAAGCAATATGATAAATAGTACAAGGATGTGATAAGACCAAAGTTATCAGACACTACTTAACGGTTTGAAGGGAGGTACATAATCTTACTCAGTATTTTGGTATTTTTACAAGTTGTAATGCATCATGATGCTTCACATGTGGTATGGTGCAATGCATATGCACATGGCATGGTGCAAAATGGTGTCTATGTATGGTGCAAAATGGTGCATCATCTTTTTTTATAGTTTGAGGAAGGGTTAGTACGAAAATTCAAATACGATTAAGAAGCATCTCAAACTTTGCAAGGTACAATTAACTTGGTCATGAAAGGTGCTAGACAACGACTGCCACTTTCATGTTGTGACCAAGTGCAATGGAATTATGTCAAATGTTTGACAAGATGGTAGGGAGAATATTCCATGAAAACTTAGCTACTATACATTGACTTCACCTTCTCTCTTTTCCTAAGTCTTCATCTAACCTTTCAGTGTGAAAAATGAACTACTAGCCCTAGCTCCTAGTTAGGACCTCACCATACTAAAGTTTAGGTTACTAGAGTTGTCACTAATAGTGAGTTTCTAAATCTTCTTCTTTGCTTAAGTCTTTCTATTATGGTGAGCATTGGTGTGGACGTGGGGAAGGCGTTGCAACTACCTCTTTCTTGATGATGACAGATCTTGTACTTAAACTTTGATTTCTTGAAGGCGAAATTCCCGCTTGTCTCTTGGTGATGTCATAGTGTATAACAAATGGGTGATCCATGCTTTGGTTTACTTGGATCCACACCTCCCCCCTTAAGTCCCAATGTATAAGATTGAGGGCTTAATCCATATTATTCTTGTGGGTAGGTGATGTACACAATAACCTTCTAGAGTGGAAACTACACAGGTTTTGTGACCGACGAAAGTGGTGGTGTTGTAGTCGGTCTTCATCACTAGGGATGGTCTTGTACCTGAAAATCTTCTGTGGTTGAAGTCGAAGTTGATGATATATAAAGACACTTGGAACTTGTTATGTACTCCTGAGAGTAAGAAGAAAAAAACACTCATAACCACAACAAGTTATCAGGTGCTTGACCAATCAGCTTCCCAACAACTCAGGTTAACAAAACTGAACGGCCTGCACTAAAATTCCATTTTTGCCTGAGCTAATAGCAGACTCAAGACTAGAGTGTAATACCACAGTTCTGAATCACTTCAGTATCATTCCAATGGTTATTTATGTGACCCCATATCAGTTCAGGTTCAACAGATATGAAGTGTGAAAGTTGATAGAAATTCAAGGAGAATTTCAGCGGTACCCCACCGGGAGGTACCAACTTTGATTCAACTTTTTCATACAGTACTGGACCAAGTTTGTTAAAACTTACATTTACAAAGTTGTAGCCTAACCCACCAGATTGCCATAAATGTATCACACGACCATTCGTAAAAAGAATACAGAAAGTGATGGTCCAAAAACAGAAAAGTACAGAAATTGGACCAGCTTCTGTTCTACGATTTAAAATCCTAATTTAACTTGTGAATCTGTTGTAGGGTGAAAAGAAAAAATGGAAAAGACCTCCATATCTTTTCAATGGGTGTTTATTTTCATTCAACTAAGTTCTAGATCAAAAGTTATGAGCTTCTAAAGTTAACAGAAATTCTGGAAGAATTTGCAGCACCTCCCTTGTAAGTGCTCACTTTGGGTCAACTTTTCCATATAGCTAGAAACGTATATGGACCAAATTCATAATTATAAATTTGAAGCATGATTCGTAAACTTTCTAGAATTGTAAGATTTCACATTTTACAATTCTTATACAGGAAGTTATAAGAAAAAATCCAATCAGTACAGAAACTATGCACAGCCTTTGGGTACTCTGGACAGTTTCACTTGTACTGCGAATTTCACCTCTTTACAGGAAAATTATGTCCTGAGGTTGAACAGTAACATTGTAAAGGACTTACCAAGATTTCCGAAAATGTATTTATATGACCTCTTTGCATTCCTGGATCAAAAGATATGATAGTTCAAAGTTAACAGGATTTCTGGCAGGATTTTGACAGCACCTCCTTAGAGGTAACTAGTTTCAGTCCACAATTCCAATTAATTCTGCTCCAGTTTTGGCAAAACTTTGAACTACAAAGTTGTACCATATCTCATGCCATTTTAGGAAATGTATCACAATAACCTTAGTGATTTTTCCACCGAGAGTTATGGTGGAATTACAGAGACTCTGTTTTAGGTTCTACCCCTTTATAGCAGTTTTGGGTTTCTAAGATGTTTGACCAACTTAAAGTGTGTTTATGTCCTGCAGGTGTATAGAAAAGTTTTAGAGAATTTCTCCACCTTTCCAAAACTCGATCACACACTACCATTGACCTTTTTCTACAATGAGTAACACACTGTACAAATTTTAGCAGAAACACTGCCAAAACAGGGGACCCTGTTTTTGGGTCTCTCTACACTCACATCTTCTTGAGTGGGTTCTTAAATGAGTTTTTTAACCAATTACTTTGAACTGTCTTCATGCAAATTTTACAGAATATTCAAGTTTATGATATGAATGAGGTATTGATGCAATCTTCATGATAATACCGGTACTACGTTCCTCACAAAAGTTAGCAAAACCTAACCGGATTACATCCGCCATATACGTTCTATTAGTGGTACTAGAATCGTTCACTTTGCAAACGTATTCTACTCGTAATATGGATACGTGGTTAGTGTACCTGCATAAAACCACTCAATAATGGGGCACACATATGTTTCTCATTTCAGGCAGGTCCATATCATAATAAAAACATACGCCCTGTATCATTTCCATACGGGCCTTCCTTGAGTCATGTCACGTTTCAAGATACATGGTCGCGTTTTCACACCACACGACGGGGAACCCGAGTAGAGCACAAACGGGTCGTCATGGTTGGGAATTTTATCAACCCAACGGATACCACCTACTGCCCACCAGGGCACACCGATGGCGACCGCTGCGTATGTCCTTCTAGGCTAGTTCCAGAAGAACATACTATCGTGTTATCGACCACACGACGGGGTTTCCACTTTCTTGCCTAATGCACGCTAGGGATCGGCGTTTCATATGAGCTCAGGAACATGAAGAGTTCCAGAGTTCTCATATTGACGTCTCACACCAAGCTGTGAGATCTCTTCCCTAAATCGCTTTCCTAATCAGGAGAGCTAATCGAAATTGACCCGCTTTTGGTGACGTACCATACCTCTTATCCGGTCGGCGGTGTGTCGTTACAAAATAGAACAAAAAGTATGTTAGTTATCCACCTTACATAACTTAGGCTAATAGTAAACCTTATGTGGGCCTAGTACCGAATCCTCACTCGTAAACTCTAAGTTTTTGAAAATACGTGTCTTTTCAGTTGCGCTATTCCCAATGCAGCTCTGATGTCACGCCTGTGGGGACCCCGTCCCGACAGTCTAGGAATTGTATTGGGTGCTGCCGTGCGGTGCGGCACCCAACAGCAAACATCCGAAAAACACAAATACACAACAATATATGTCTTTAATACATATTATTGTCATATTTTACAAAGAATGTACAGACATACATTACAGCGAAAGATAAGAATACACTCAAGAGCTATAGTCTACGCTAAGCAAAATGAAACCATCATGTCCGCGGATGCTTCACAATAGCACCACATCAAAACACGGCGGCGTGCAGGGTTCCAAGGAAGACTCACACCCCTCATTGGGTGTTGCCTCGCTCAGATCTCCCTTCCTCCCTAACGTTGCCTTATGCAACGTTACCTGCAAAACAATGGATCACCAAACCACGAGCTTATGCTCAGCAAGACTTAACCGAAGCCCTACACATGGAACTCTAAATGCTGGAAATAGAGGGCTGAATAAAGAAGTTTGCATGAAAGATTGAACTTGAGCTAACAGTGAGTCCTTACTTCCAGTTTTAAACAACTTTTATAATCCTCACATAATTTACATCGAGAATCCACAATCAAACAAGAAACTCTTAGTCTCGATGCCACTTGTCTGAGGCAAAGGTAAATTTAGTGAGAACTATCCTAGACCAATACATACCTTGCACCATCAACACCGAGACTCCACAATCAAACAAGAAATGCTTTGTCTCGATGCCACTAGTCCAAGGTAAAAAGTAAATTTAGTGAAGGTGTTTATCATCCCTCATCTCAAATATGAGGATTACTCACGAAGCATATTAACCTTTCCCCCAGTTTCTTACTACGTCACGACTCAGTGTACAAGTTTGCTCACTACCGCGAGAGACGGTAATTCGAATCAAAAACACCCGGATGACATGATACATACGCCTATCCAAGAAAGGTGATCAACCAATCCCCTGAACGTTGTATGTGGTAACCTTTCACATGACACCCACATGTCGAACCGATCCCACCGACTCGGAGTTAGTCTTAGCACAGCAAACCCTCGTATTGACGACTTCTCTCTCCTTTCAGCATCTGCATGAGATGGTGGGGATTGCCTTGACACCCAGGTTAACATGTTACATCGGTTTCCTAGGTCCCACATAGCCAGTATGCATCCGGTACAAGATCAAACTTGTCCCACGTAGAGATGGCAATGGATATCCATTACCCGCATACCCACGGATATCCGATCCGATAGGTACGAGTTTGGGTAGGAATTTGTACCTGTGGGCACGAGTTCGAGTAACGAATAAAACCCAATGGATATTTTTTATCGGGTAACAAAATGTCATATCTATATCCGCTTACCCATACCCGAATATTAACATGTGGGTTTCATGTGACATGTGGATTAATAATAAACTAAATTTCCATTATCATAGAAAAAAAACTATTTTTGTAGGCATTGATTTTTGAATATTTAGATCTAGCAAGATTATGTATTTTTTGTCACTATTTAATCAAAGGATTTCGAGTAACGGATATACCCGCTGGTAAAAAATATCCACGGGTAATGGATACAGGTAAAGTTTTTTACCTGTTGCAGGTAACGGGTACGGGTTCGGGTACAAATTTTATCCAGCGGGTATGGATAAATGAGGCAATATCCGCGGGTATTTTACCCGTTGCCATCCCTAGTCCCGCGGGGCCGCACACGAGAACAAGCCTTAATCGACTCAGGCAGGGACTATGCTCACAGGACCACGTCCTTGATCATTTCATCCATGCTGCACGGTCTCCATTCCCCAATTAAGTGGATCAATTCCCAACTCTTCCGATTGATCCCACTTAATCCCGGCCCACGAGTAGAAAACGGCCTACTCGAGTTATACCTCTTTTAATTCACTTTTCTTAACTTGATCACAGCAGTTGTAATGAAATGAAAATCTAATCTAACCAATACTCCAGGGATTTATTGGGTCATGCATGTGGAGTGTCATACAATCTAAACTTAATGCAAAAATAACAAATCTAGACAATAGAAGTTGTATACAAGTATAAACTTCAAATTTTTATGCAAACCGGGGCTTGCCTTAGTGTTGATCCCGACTACGGTTTCTGTCAATAGTATTCAAGTCATTGGCCTCCGAAGTCTTCTCGAGATGTTTTGCTATCGTATGATCAAATAAACAAATGCGTCACATTAAGAATTAATGTGATATATAAAATATAAAACCAAAATATAAGAAGACATAGGATTCTGTGATTGAGATTTTTAAAGGAGCTTTCTACACTAATGATAGAGTTATGGTAAAATTTTCAGAAGTTTCTGAGGAAGGAGTTGGCCACAATTTTTTTAGAAAGTTTAACCTAATTTGATTTACAGAAAATAAACCAGATCTTCTCATATGGAATAATCTGATATTCTAATAAGTCAGGTCCTAAGGTTTCTAGGAAAATTGTTCCAAAGTTTTCTAAGCCTTTTTTTCTCCAGAATGGCTTGGTGAAGTTTATTCTATTTTCTGGAATTTGATTCTGTGATTTTCAGCTCATTTAATTAAACCTAAGAAAACCTACTGATTAAGCCCTCTTAATCAGCTCCAAAAATACTAAATTTTTTACTGGCGATCATGAACTAAGGGAAGAATTTTCTGTCCAAAAGATGGGAATATTTCACAAAGCCATATTCCTGGAGTTAATCCCTAAAGGAATAAATAAAAAGAATTATACAGAAATCCATGGGCATTTTCATAGAAAGCAATTTGTTTCTCTGCAAAGTAATCCTTATGAGGAATCCAACAAAATTGGTCTCACCCTTTTTGGAGTTTCCTACACAGAGTTATTGGCTTGCAAAGTTGCACCATTTTTCTGGAATTAATTTGCCACAGAAAACTCTTTTCACTGATTGACAGTGGGGCCCAGGGTTCAGTCCTCTTCAACCTCCCACTCAAAGCTCGCGTGCGTGCCAGAACAGATCATGGCGCGACTCGTTCTCCCTCAATTCTCCACCAAATTTGCTCCGGTTTCGCCCTACACGCTCCTTAGATCGTGGCGCTGCTGCAGGACAAATTCTCACCGCATGAAAACGCTCGGAAACCAATCGGCACCGGCGGTCGGAGGCGTGGCGCCGACGAGGACCGGCATGTCCCGAGCCTCTCCCGATGAGATGAGTTGCGGTACAGCACCCCTAGAGCTCGTGGAACATTAATCTACAACCCAAAATTGCAGAAAATGGCGGGAACATGGCCGTCACCGGTGGACCGACGGGTTTTAGCCGGAGGCGGCGAATTCCCATCGCCCGGGGCTTGGGGTGGACGGTTTGCTTTAGCTTTTGGAATGGGGGTCGCTAGGACGGCTAGTAGCTTTGGTTCGAACCATAGAAGGGATGATCAAGTGTGTTGGAAGAATTTCCCAATTCTAAGCTCGGTGGTTCCTCATGTACGCCGACACAATTCTTCAAATTTCGGCGAGCCGGTGGTGGGAAAGAGCAAAGGGACTACGGGAGGAGTATCTAGGCGTCATGGCGCACCTTAGAGCGGCTTTGATCGAGTTGGAGAGGCACGGGATGGCCAGATGACGTGTAGCCGTGAGACGGCAACGTGCTCTTTTTTTGGGAGGAAGAACCGGGTGGCACCGATCGGAGAAGGCCGGGCACGAGCTGAGAAGAGTTGGACGATGTCGAGTGGAGGCCGACGTATCTCCTGGTCAGCTAAGCTGGGCGCCAACGTCGCTGGAACGTGATCGGCGATGAGAGCCGAGAGGAGCGGCGTCGTTTTCCTTCCGGTAAGCGCTAGCGGTTTGTGTTGTGGCTGTGTTCGTGCGAGCAGGGGAAGAAGTGATCCGTTTGTGCACTGAGGTTTACCGGCAGCTGAAGGCAAGGATTGAACCAACGTGGGAAGCATAGGCACACACAGCTCGGTGGAAGAATTGCCGGCGCCTCCTTGTCAAGCTCGCACGGAAGAAAACTCCATTGTGTCCTCTATTCCACTGACTTGTGAGCCCCCTTCCAAACAACACTGGCTCCAAAATTCCAATGTGTGTTTAAATTCAAATCCGTTGATTACTCAAACTGTTGAATTCCGAAAATTAGACTTATGAATAATTTCCGTCTAACCGTGACCTCAGCTTTTGAATTTGACTTCTACATACTTTTCTACTCCCCAACCAAAATAGCTCCTTAATTTAAATTCAAATTTTTGCAGAAAATTCTGAAAGATGAATTTGAATATAGTGGGCTAATCCTCTCTCGTGCCCCTAATTCAAATCCTGTGATTCACCTTCTTTTTGCTACACTTTCTTTACCATAGTCTATCCTTTATTTCATGCGATAAAATTTCAAATTTGAACACTACTTTGGAAGGAGTCTACCCTGCTGATTTGAATTCCCCAGTAAAAGAGGCAAGGCTCAACTTGGGGATTTTACAGTATAGATAACAAGCGGAAGACGGAGGCGTGTGCCGTGTGCCATGATTCTGGGGAAGGCGCGATCCTTGAATGCACGGCCTGACAACGCACTTCCTCCTTGACTTCATCGACCCACGGCCCATGACGGATCGTGGGGCACGTGGCGGCTCCGGAGCTCTCCTTGGTGGATTCGGAGCCGGGATTCACGTGGCAGCTCCGGACCTTGCCTCATCGGGGAGACTTGGTCCGGGGCCAAGGGCATGTGTCGGCTCCGGAGCCCTCCTCAACAGGGAGGAGGTTCGGAGCCCACCGACATGTGGCAGCTCTAGACCTTACCTTAGCAGGGAGGCTCGGACCGGAGCCAAGGGCACGTGTTGCCTCCGGAGCCCTCCTCGACAGGGAGGAGGTTCGGAGCCCACCGACGCGTGGCAGCTCCGGACCTCACCTCAGTGGGGAGGCTCAGACAGGAGCCAAGGGCACGTGTCAGCTTCAGAGCCTTCCTCAGTAGGGAGGAGGTTCAAAGCCCACCGAGACATGGCAGCTCTGGACCTCACCTCACCGGGGAGGCTCGGACCGGAACCAAGGGCACGTGTCAGCTCCGGAGCCCTCCTTAGCGGGGAGGAGGTTCAGAGCCCACCGACACGTGGCAGCTGCGGACCTTACCTCAGCGGGGAGGCTCGAACCGGAACCAGGGGCACGTGTGGGCTTCATCGCCCAAGCGCACGTGGCAGCCCCATGGATGACCTCAGGGCCAAGGGCACGTGGCTATGTTGGCACCCGCCTCAGCGGGGAGACGAGGTCTGTGCTGTCTTTTTCCCTCCACGCGTGAATACCTGGTCTACAGGGTAACGACAGTGGCCCCTGGGCTCATCTCGGGGGAGGCAACGAGCCCACAAGTGGGGCCTCCATATTTCCCAAGTGGTGGTTTTTGAGCTTGCACTTTGGAAGCCGAAGCGGTGGCAATATTCCAGCGTAGTGGGTGTGTGGTTGTACCTGAAAGACAAAAAGGTCGCACGTCCTCAGCGTAATGAGCGTACTCAGAAGTTAAAGCGGCAGCACGTCGTCGGTGTAGTGGACGTGTGTCTGCCCTTGACCGGCGGTTCGTGGAAACGTGCTCGAGGGGTTGCCCCGGGGTATTTACTGTGGCTGCCCTTGGGTTGCCCGCTGCAGTTCCACCACGCCGCTTTCCTCAGGAACCGCTGGACGTTCCCAAGAGGTTACCCACCTGGCCCCCAGCGTCTGACGGGTGGACATGGGTCCTACCCATCATTGGGGGTAGCAAATAGCCCGTGGCGCACGGCGGTGGAAACCCAATCGTCACGCTTGTTTCCCTATCAGAGGTCGCGGGCGTTCCACCATGCTGCTTTTCTCGGGAACCGCCAGACGTTCCTGAGAGGTTACCTGCGTGGCCCTCAGCGTCTAACGGGTGGACCTCGGTTCTACCCATCATTGGGGGAAGCGAATAGCCCGCGGCGTGTGGCGGTAGAAACCCAAACGTCGCGCCTATTTCCTTGCCAGAGGTCGCGGGTGTATAAAAGGAGGCCCTCCAGAGAAGGGTGGTACCTTCCTGCCCCTTGCGTTCTTCGTCTTCCTCTTGCACGCTGGAAGCCTCCGCTTCCTAGCGCTCTCATCCACATCACTCCTCATGCCCTCGCACTACAGGAATCCCGACAATAGACGACGGCCAAAAACCGTCGTCTATAAGCACAGTACCGTCGTCAATAACTTATTAACGCTGTAAACTGTTATAGACGACGATTTATGGTTGTCATCAATTATTAGTCGTCAATAAGCTTATTGACGACGGCCAGGGTTTGACTCTCGTCAATAAGATAGCTTATTGACGACGGTCAAGGTTTGGCTGTCGTCAATAAGCCAACTTGTTGACGATGGTACATTTATACCGTCATCAATAACAATGGCTTATTGATGACGATTTCCGGTACCTGACCATCGTCAGTACTAATGGCTTATTGACGACGGCCAAGTACCAGAAATCGTCGTCAATAAGCTTTGCAATTTTTTTAAAAAAAAAAACAGAAAATACTGCCCTGGCTTCGAGGCCAGCCCTGGCTTGATGGCCAGATCACAGGCAATCAAAACATACATCACAGGCAGGCACAAAAACACTATACGCACGCCACACTACCCTACCCTACACCGACCGCTGCCACCAGAGTCCAGGAAGTCGTCGCGCGCCCGTCCAAACGCCGGATGCTGAGCGGATGGAGTTTCCTGAGCCTGCGTCGCCGATCCCTGTGATGTACATGTATAGTTAGATAAATTAGAAGTTCACAAATGTGTATATGACTAAATAAACTCATTACAAGTTAGAATTGAGCAAGTTAGCTAGATTTGGCTATGTTTGAGTAAGTTTGCTCATATTTTACTAAGTTTGAGAAGTATGGACTAGTATTGTTTATGTTTGAGCTAGTTCAACTAGTTTTGGCTATGTTTGAGTAAGTTTGCTCATATTTGACTATGGTTGAGTAAGTTGTACCATATTTTACTCAGTTTTGAGGATGTTTAACTAGTTTTCCCTAAGTTTGAGTAAGTTTGACCAAATTCAACTAAATTTGAGCAAGTTTAACTAGTTGCAGCTATTATGAGAAATTTTGTACCTGTGCTCCTGACGTCAGCCCCTGTGGTAGTTGTATCGGTGGCGGCGCCCACTGAGGAAAGACAGCCGGCTGTCCTGCGGCCATAGCCTGCAAATATGAAGTAAATTATTATACATGTCATTTATATATTAGAAACGTTGAGTACAACGATCTGAACTTACCTGCATGGCAGCTTGCAGCTGTAGCATGTACGAGTGTTGATACTCGTCCCTAGCCCGGAGCTCGGCTGCCTGTCTCTCGTACCTAGCTCTGAGCTCGGCTGCATGTCTCTCGTTCGCGAGCATCAGTGCTTCCTACGTCCTCTGGAGCTCCTCCTGGACACTCTGGAGCTCTAGATCTCGGCTGCCACGCCTGTTGTATCCACCCTGCGATGAAGAGGCCCTCGAGGAAGACCGCGCCTCCCTCGAGTCAAACTACTCCATCGAAGATGGCCAACCTACACAACGAAGTAAGAGTATTAAAGTTTCGTGTCTCGAAGTTCATAAAAGTAAATGAAAAACAACAGAACTCTCCGGCCGTGAGGTTTACCGCCACCGCTTGCATAGGCGGCTTCAGGTACGATTGGTAAGTTCTGCCAATCGTAATCTACGTCTCGAAGCCTCCATACCTCCTCCCCATACTTTTCCTGAAAATATAGAAAATTAAAGTCATCAGAAGTTTTAAAGAGAATACAATTAAGTTAACTAAAGTACTCACCAACATCTCCGTCACTGTCTCAGAAGACAGCTGATCAGGTTGCGAAGGGTCACTTCCCATGTGACCCCTCCTCCACACCTAGATAGCAGTCGGCTCCTGACCGATCTCGCGCTCCTATCAATACGTGTTAGCACAATGATAGCGATAGAAATTAACTAGAATAAAATTCGAGTATCACTTACCATCCGTTTAGCAAGGCGTACGTAGTCGTCCCCGCCAATACAGTGTTTCCCGTCCGTCCCTTGACTCTGTCGGCTGGTCATCGACACGCCTTAGAAGCTTTGGCTCGCCCAACGAGCACACAGGGAACTGTAGGCGTCCGGACGGGACTCAAGCCACGGTACACTGACCTGCACACATTTGTTATTGGATGAAAACATTGATCAAAATTGGATAATGAAACAAAGTAAAATAAACATTGTACCTCTGCATACTGTGCCTCCGTCAAGTACTTGTCGGCCACATCCCTAAACTGCCCCGGCTCACCCTCGTCCGGATGCAACTTATAGTACGCCTTCGTAGCCTGAATGTGAGTCGTTGATATCGACTGCGTCAGGAGCTTCCTAGCGTTGTTGTTGAAGACCAGGCGAGCGTGATCCACCTGGGCCTCGTCCTCCAACGGTAATATTTCTATAAGAAGAAATATACAAGTTAATGTATTTAACATATAATAGGTTCGCATTTAACGAATAGACAATTTACTTACCATGAATTCATGCCACACATGCTCCTGGTGGTTGCCGTAGGTAATGTCCTGGGTCGTAGCATAATCGTCCGAAGATGTAGCAGCCCGTTCGATCACTAGACCGGGGTAGTGACAACGGATGAGCTGGACCAGGACAGCGTTGACCTGGCGGTGGCATCCCTGACCCGTGAACGAGTCATCGGCCCAAGACCTAATACACGATTCTCAATTAGTACATATATAAGTGTTAAAATATCTAAATTAATTTGTTATAGATTTACTTACCTATCGCTAACCGGACGAATAACGACCCGATCTTCTGGCCGTGTAGGAACCGGAGGAGGAGCCACGTAGTGGCTCCTCCTGTAACGCCGCTATGGAGCCGGCTCCACATCAGGCTCTGTGGAAGGCTCCGAAGCAGGGTCTGAAACCTTCGGTGCCGGAACCTGAAGAGGATCCAAAGCAGGATCCGAAACAGGCTCCGAAACCTGTGGTGTCTGAAGAGGACCCCTGACCTCTGTCTCCTCAGACGTAGAGTCGTCCTAAAAATTTAAATATTTGTAATATAGATTTAAGAAGTTACTTATATAATTTATGTAATTTAATGTTCTTTACCTGTCATGACCGCTCTCGTGACCCCTGGCCTCTGTCGAGGCCCAATAGCTGAGACAGTCTACCCTCGCTAGACTGACAGCCCTAGAAAACGGAGTCTGCTCTCGGGGGCAGAAAGCCCCGCGTCCCCCGTCGTCTACTGCTCGACCACATCCTGATGAAAAGAAATTTGATAATGAATTTAAAGGACTAGAAGACGAAAGAAATGATGAAGGAAACGTTACTTGTACTCAATTTCAAAATTCATCAGTATCATGATCATGTACTCTACTTCGTAAACCGGACCATCGATCTTTTGTCGTGGTTGTTCGCAATTTTCGTTTTTCACATTATGAGTCTGTACATCTTGTGCATCTCCAACTAATTCATCGAGTCGTAGACCAGGCTCAACGACAAAAGAATTTGGCAACTCTTCTTCTTGGTAAACAACATCAGCCTCATCAAGGTAATTAGTATTCTCTGGTCTATATAACCGCTCACGAGGATTCACCTTTTGTACAACCCACCATGCACTAAGCTTTTCACATGGATATTGTAGATAGTACACTTGTTTACCAATCGCAGTCAAAGAAGACTACTTTAAGGTCTTTACTCCCGGCAATATTGAATTCTAGGATTTTGTTTATGATCCCATAGAAATTAGTTTCACGTCCTTTGGCATCGGCAGCCCTCGTCACAACTCCGGTGTTAGATGTTGCCCTTAGAGGACGTTGAGCTTCAAATTGAGTTGAACGAAATCGGAACCCATTGACATCATATCGACCAAAGAGTTTAACTTTAATGGATCTGTTGGACAGTTGTCACAAATCTTCATGAACACCGGCTTGTGTCTTGCACTGTCCAACATATAAAGTAATAAGACTATTTTATGCTATGAACATAATTACTAAGAGGAACAAGACAAGGAAAATGTTACATGATTTCGAAACCAGGTTTGAAAGTTAGGTCCTCCATTTACTTCATAATATCGTATTGTTTGTATTTGCTTGCTCGTAGGTTGCTGCTTAGACTTCCAATTTTGTCGATCGAACTCACTAAATAAAGACAAAACAGAATTATTAGCACAGATGTATAACACACCATGCAAATTAGTATAGATGTTGAACAACCACTTACTGAAAAAAATTGTTCATCCCATCTATGTTAGCGTACATGTATAACAAAGCAGCTGTCTTTTCATCTGTTGAAGCATCATAGCTCGTGCCACTACCAAAAGTGGTGCCTCTCGTCTGAAAAAGTGAGAGTTCGTTACAAGAGGTTGCTTCAGCCATATTGTACCTCAACACCGATGCATTAACATTGTGTTCTTCTACAAAGTAGACACTTGAAAAGTATCCTATCTCCTGAAGTGTAAATGCTTCGGCGATGCATCCTTCAACCCTTGCCCTGTTACGAACCATCGGTTTCAGACATCTGAGTGCTCTTTCAATGCGGTACATCCACTTATATTGAACAGGGCCGCCTACTTTAGCTTCATATGGAAAATGGATTAGAAGGTGTTGCATTGGATTGAAGAATCCTAGAGGAAATACTTTTTCCATCTTACATAAAAGCACGGGTATCTCTTTTTCCAACTTCTCCATCATCTCCCTTTTGATTTCTTTAGCACAAAGCTGTCTATAAAAATAGCTAAGCTCGGCTAACACCTTCCACACCTCATCGTCAAGATAGCCTCGAAACATAACCGGCAGAAGTCTTTCCATGATTATGTGATAATCATGACTCTTTAAACCAGTGAGATTTCCAGTCTTAACGTTAACGGCTCTTCTCAGGCTAGCAGCATAACCGTCTATGAACTTCAACTGTTTCAACCACTTGAAGACTTCTTTCTTTTCTTTTGGTCGAAGGCAGAAAGAAGCTCGTGATTTGCCACCAGCTTCAGAGAGCTCAAGGCTTGGTCGGTTACAAACCTCTGCCAAATCCTTCCGAGCTTTTATATTGTCTTTTGTTTTGCCCGTCATATCCAAGCACATGCTTATGATGCATTCGCCCATGTTACGTTCCTGGTGCATGACATCAATGTTATGCATTAGAATTAAAGACTTCATATATGGTAACTCCCATAGTGCACATATATGAGTCCAATTGTGATCCTCTCCGTAACCAACAAAATATCCAAGACGACCTTCATCTGGCACTAGATTGTTGAGTTGTTCAACAATCTCCGACCCGTTCAGACGTTGTGGTGGTCCCTTTTTTACAATGGTACCCTTCCCGAAGGCATTTCTCTGTTGCCTAAACACGTGATTTGGCGGTAACCAACGTCTATGACAATCAAAGTAGCATATCTTGCCACCATGACTTAGACGAAAACAATATGTGTCCGAAGCACATATTGGACATGTCAAATGACCATGAGTGCTCCAGCCAGAAAACATGCCATAAGCTGGAAAATCATGAACAGACCACAAGTACGCAGCTCGAAGGTTGAATTTCTGTTTTCTATAACAGTCGTACGCTTCGACTCCTGTCCATAACATTTTCAACTCTTCAATCAATGGTTGCAACATCACATTTAGTCGTGAACCAGGATAATCCGGTCCAGGTACAATAAGGCATAGGAACATGAACTCATACTTCATACAAAGAGACGGTGGTAAGTTGTACGGAATAGCGAACACGGGCCAACAAGAGTATGGTGCGGTGTTTGTACTAAACGGTGAGAAGTCATCTATCGCCAACCCAAAGCGAATATTTCTCGCATCATTGGCGAAATCTGGATCGAATCGGTCAAGCGCCTTCCATGCCTCACCGTCCGACGGGTGCACTGAAAGTTGCCTAGAGGGGGATGAATAGGCTAATAAAACCTGAAATTAAAATAAAGAGCGGATAAAACCAGAGTGGGCCGGACTAGTCCGGTATGAGGTCGGACTAGTCCGGTCTAAGCCTACTTTGTGTTCTAGGTTTCCTGTTAAGTTTGTTTGAGCTAAAAATATGTGGTAGTCAAATAATGTCACAAATTAGTTAAGAATAATCAGATTGTAAAATAATAGAACAATTTGCAGAAAATAACACAATGAAAGTTTAACAAGTAATTCTAGTGAGCAAGTAAGATAGTAGAGAAGACAAGAGACCCGAATTATCCCGAGGTTCGATTCCACACAGGAACCTACGTCCTCGTTGAGGAGTCCACCAAGGACCGGGTCTTTTCTAACCCTTCCCTCACCGAGTGATCACCAAGATCAAGCCCGGGCTTTCTCACTATCAATCGAATGTGAATACAATGCTCTTAGGGGCTACTCACACTTTGAGGCTCCCTAAACCAACCAAGCAGTTCTAGAATTCAAAGTACAACTGTTGAGAACTCAAAATAACAGTTAGAGTGCAAAGGAATCAAACCGAGAGCTCAAACGTCGGTCACCACGTCTTTCCTCTCACAAAAATCACTAACACCTTAAGATTCAATCTTAGGGGTCTAGAAGGTGAGGAAAGAGGCTTAGAAGAGCTCTAGGAATGAGTTTTCAGCGCTTGGGTTCGTGTTTTCTTCATTCTCAGCCGGGGGGTCTCCTTTTATAGAAATCCCGGCATTTAGCCGTTACCAACTAAAGTCCGGACTAGTCCGGTCCCAACCCCGGACTAGTCCGATCTTGAGGGACCACTCACGTCACGGCTTACCAAATAAAGTTTTAATGATCGTTGATATCAAACGGTCATGAGACCCCGGACTAGTCCGGCCAAGAGCGGACTAGTCCGATCTCAGTCAGGAACCTTTGTTCCGTATGAGAACGGACTATTCTGGTAAGGGCGGACTAGTCCGGTCTTACCAGACTTAGTCTAAAAGACTCTCTCAACTGGAGCTGCGGACTAGTCCAGCCAACCTCGGACTAGTCCGAGCTCACACAGGAACCTTTGTTCCGTCCTATTTCGGACTAGTCTGAAAAGATCGGACTAGTCCGGCCTGTGGAGCGGACTAGTCCGATGACACTCAGAGATTTCTTCTCCGGACCTAAGCGGCTTAGTCCGCTTAGTGGACTTGTCCGGCCTCTTGGCCGGACTAGTCCGGCCTTCTGAGACTTAGTCTCATAACGGCTGAGACTCACACAACAACGGACTAGTCCGGTCTTTATCGGACTAGTCCGGCCTTTATCGGACTAGTCCGAGCTGACTCAGAAACTCTTTATCGGGTCTAAAACGGATTAGTCCGGTTCTGAACGGACTAGTCCGGCCATTTGTCCATACAAGTCCGGTCTTCCCTTTTCTTCATATCTATGACTACCTCATCTCGTGATTCTAACGTTCTATCCTTCGTTTGAGCTCTCTAGTGATTCTTAAGCACTCTAAAAGAGAAGACCCTATACACAACTAAAAATGTGAAGATTAATAGAAAATTCTATTTTCAACTCTTCCAAGTCTTCTTCTTTTCCTTTTGCTTCTTGAGAGACTCCATATCCATTTCTTTGATAAACACCTGTGCTCATACTCAGTAGAAACTTATTAGCATCTTAATTGTCGTCATCAATCAACCAAAAACACGGGGATTATCTAGATGACTTTCAATCTCCCCCTTTTTGGTGATTGATGACAACTCATTAAGATTTTCGAAAAGTAGATATAGTAGATTGTTTCCATAAAGATTTACTCCCCCTCGATGTGTGCATAATGGATTATCAAGAACGAGAGAAAAATGTGCACAAGAGTGAGTTTATGGGGAATTTCATGCTTACATGTGTTGTGGTGGTGTGACTAAGTACAAGCAGTAACCACATTTAGAAAGATATAACATTTATGAGTAAGCAGATTTCATTATGGCATAATTTGAAGAGATAAAGTAACATAGTCATTACAAAAACAACATAACGTGGCATAATGTAGCATAGTTATTCCAAACTATCATGAAATGAGTTTAATGAGCAAGACTAGACTGTGACTATGACTAGAATACTCCCCCTTATTCTCTCCCCCTTTGGCATCAAGGCACCAAAAAGGGAAGGAAAAGGAGAAAACCTAATCACTATCATCTTGATCTTCGTCGTGGTCACTCTGGGTCTCTTCGTCCTCATCCTCTTCTTCATCGTCATCTTGGTGATAGGTGTGGGAGGTAGGAGGAGCAGCTGAGGTGGATCCAAAATAGGCAAGCTCATCCTCCGTGAGAGTGGAAAACTCTATCACGTCGTCATCATCTGATGACGGTGGAGACATAGGTATCTCCATCTTGTCGCACATGGCCTTGAGATACTTCTCTTGGCGTTGCTTCGTCTTCTGCGTGCGAACTTCCATGTGATTTTCCTGTTTCCGTAGGTGTGGAAGTAACAGGTGGTGTAGAACTGGACTATGACCTCAATGTTCCAATCATATTGAAAGGCCATCAAGTCTTTGATCCCATGGCGTTCTGTTGCTTCAATTACTGCATCAAAGACTTGATGTTTCTTGTTGGCCATGTATGGCCAATCCACCCACTGAGCATCAACTATCGGTGTCTTCATTGGGAGATAGACATGCCGGTAGTAGTCACAATGGAAGTCACATCAGAAGTGAGGGTCTGGTGTGGACTTCTCGTACTTGTAGACCTCCTCCTCCCGGAACCTTCTAGCCTTGTCGGCTCCTCTCCCCTTGAAGGTTGCACTCCCCAAATTGGGTTGGCGGTTTGGGTTGTGCATGGGCGGTGCCCTTTCAAGGGGCCCAACAGGTCTCTGTGGGGGATTTTCCCTTCCCCGTCTAGGGTTGTCACGAATGACGAGTCCCCTGTTGGCTAGAGCCTTTTTCCTGGAGGGATCAGCTGCTTTGCCTTTTCCTTTGTCCTGGGTTGATTTTTGTGGCTCGGCAGTCTGTTTGTCCTTTAGGGTGACTACTCTCTTCCTCCTCGGAGGGTCAACGGACTGGGAGGCTTGGGCTTCCCTGTCAGCCCGCTTCTTCGTCCGAGCTTCCCTTGCAGCAGCCTCTACTGCCTCTGCTTCGGCTGTCGCACGATAAGCGGCTTTACGAGCCGCTTCGGCCTCAGGATTTGGAAGAGGGCTGTCATTTGGTCCTGACATGATCTGGTGAGAAAAGAAGTTTTTAGTTGATAGAGTATTGCGTTTAAATTAGTTTACAAACCCAAAGTTAGAGGTTAAGACTGTATCATCCGGACTTGTCCGGGCAGGTGGCGGACTAGTCCGCTCTGGCCGGACTTGTCCGGTTGGAGTCCGGACTAGTCCGGACTTTACAGTTTTAAACCCTAACTAATGTGATTTACTTATTAATTCATCAAAGTAGGTGCAATATTATGGGGGTTTGAAATAATATGGCCTAAACTCAGAGAGGCCATAAGGTACCCAAGATATGTTCTAGGAATAGGATTTTTTGTGAAAAATCAAGGCTAGGTTAAAAAGTACCTTGGAGTGAAGGAATGTGATGAAATCCGCGGTTCGAATGAGCGGAGATGGTCGGAGAAGAGTTCCCCGCACTTCACAGGCCTTGAATCGAGGATGCCCTCGAGGGATTTGAGGGAGAACTCCAAAATCGCCAATGGGGGCGAGTTTTAGAGGAGAGAAGTGGAGTGGAGGTGAATGAGAGAGAGGGAGGGGTTTCAGCCCGACCCTTGGAGGTTAAGTCTCCAAGGGCCGGACTAGTCCGGTCCCTAGTCCGGACTAGTCCGGTCAGTCGGACCAGGTCCAAACTAGTCTTCAGTCCGGACTTGTCCGAGTGCCAGGCGGACTAGTCCATTGTGGACTTGTCCGCTGCTCCTCGGACTTCTTTAGAATGCCCAGACTTGTCCGGCCTCTAGGTCGGACTAGTCCGGCTTTTAAAGTCTAAAAATTCTTATATATCAGAATTCTGCCTTGGTTTGCGGTGGATTTACTTGTACCTGCTATATGGTCCATATATATATATATATATATATATATATATATATATATCAAACACATAATTATGTGATGACAATATAGCCAAAAATAATGTGAGATGAAAATAGAGGAGGTACAAGTTTTCATAATCATGCACATTTTTTAAGGTTGTGAAAGAATTTTTGAGAACTTCTATTTGCACAATTTTTTTAACTTACATTCCTAGAGTCTAATATATTCAACTCATTTCGAAGTTCACAAAATCGTTTTTCATCTAGTGGTTTGGTAAAGATATCGGCTAGTTGTTTTTTAGTTCTTACGTGTGAGATTGATATGTCCCCCTTTATAGAATGATCTCTTAAAAAGTGATGCCGAATGTCTATGTGTTTGGTTCTAGAGTGCTCAACGGGATTGTGGGCTATCTTAATAGCACTCTCATTGTCACAAAGGAGTGGAATGTTGTTCATATTGTGACCATAATCCCTTAAAGTTTGTCGCATCCAAAGAAGTTGAGCACAACAACTTCCGGCTGCGACATACTCTGCCTCTGCTGTGGAGAGAGCAATGAAATTTTGTTTCTTGGATGACCATGATACTAGGGACCTACCCAAAAATTGATAAGTTCCTGAGGTGCTTTTTCTATCTATTTTACATCCGGCGTAATCCGCATCCGAGTATCCGATGAGATTAAACTTAGACCCCTTTGAATACCATAATACTAGGTTGGGTGTGTGAACTAGATATCTTAGGATCCTTTTAATGGCTGTTAAATGGCATTCTTTAGGTGATGCTTGAAATCTTGTTCATAAACATACACTAAGCATGATATTGGGTCTAGATGCGCAAAGATAAAGTAATGAGCCAATCATGGAGCGACATACCTTTTGATCTACGCTTGGTCCATCTTCATTAAGGTCGAGGTGCCCATTTGTTGCCATTGGTGTCTTGATAGGTTTTGCTTTGTCCATGTCGAACTTCTTGAGTATGTCTTGTGTGTACTTGGTTTGACTAATGAACGTGCCTTCCTTGAGTTGCTTGACTTGAAATCCGAGGAAGAACTTCAACTCTCCCATCATGGACATTTCAAACCTATCTGTCATTATCTTGCTAAACTCATTGCAAAAAGATGTGTTAGTAGAACCAAATATAATATCATCAACATATATTTGGCATACAAAGATATCGTTGTCTACAATCTTTGTGAACAGTGTATAATCTGCTTTACCTATCTTAAAGCCGTTATCAATAAGAAAGTCTCTAAGACATTCATACCAAGCTCTAGGAGCTTGTTTAAGGCCATAGAGAGCTTTATGCAATTTAAACACATGATCAGGATATTCTTGGTCTTCAAAGCCGGGTGGTTGCTCCACGTACACCTCCTCCTTGGTTGGACCGTTTAGAAAGGCACTTTTCACATCCATTTGATAGAGTTTAAAATCATGATGGGTAGCATAGGCTAATAGAATACGAATAGATTCAAGCCTAGCTACGGGAGCAAAAGTTTCATCGAAATCCAAACCTTCGACTTGAGCATATCCCTTTGCCACAAGTCTGACCTTGTTTCTTGTTACCACTCCGTGTTCATCTTGCCTGTTGCAGAACACCCACTTGGTGCCTACCACGTTTGCGTTTGGTCTTTTCACTAGCTCCCATACTTTATTTCTTGTGAAGTTGTTTAATTCTTCTTGCATGGCTACTACCCAATCTGGGTCCTTGAGTGCATCTTCCACCCTAAATGGTTCCAAGGACGACACAAAAGAGTAATGTGCACAAAAGTTAGCTATACGAGAACGTGTTGTTACCCCTTTTGTGATATATCCGAGGATGTTATCAATGGGGTGATCTCGTTGAATGCTTTGATGAACCCTTGGGTGAGGCACTTGATTTCTTGAGTGGTTTTCTTCTTCTTCATCTTCTTCTCCCCCTTGATCAACACCATGGTTTTGATTTTCTTCTTCCTCAAACTGATCGTCTTGATCTTGGAGTTCTTGGTTTTGATCTTGAGTGAGGGGTGCCACTTTTGATGAGCTTGTAGCATCTTGTCCTCCATTTTCTTGGGGACGGATTTCTCCAAGCCCCATTCTTCTTAGTGCTTCACTTGGTGCTTCTTCTTCATCTAATACACATTGATCAACTTGCTCCACTTGGGAGCCATTAGTTTCATCAAACACCACGTCACGTGCAATTTCAACGCACCCGGAGGTTTTGTTGAAGACACGATAAGCGTAGGTGTTTGAGTCATAACCATGTAGGAAACCTTCATCGGATTTCGAAGCAAATTTTGAAATCCTAGGCTTCTTGTTAAGAATATAGCATTTGCTTCCAAAGACTCGAAAGTAGGAGATATTGGGTTTGTTACCGGTTAGGAGCTCGTATGAGGTTTTCTTTAAGAGTCGATGAAGGTAGAGGCGGTTTGTAGCATGACAAGCGGTGTTGATTGCCTCCGCCCAAAATCGATCCAAGGTCTTGTATTCGTCGAGCATGGTTCTTGCCATCTCTATGAGTGTCCGGTTCTTCCTTTCAGCTACCCCATTTTGTTCGGGAGTATAAGGGGCTGAAAACTCATGTTTGATGCCTTCTTCATCCAAAAATTCTTCTACTTGAGTGTTCTTGAATTCAGAACCGTTGTCACTTCTAATCTTCTTAGTTTTTGAAGAAAACTCATTTTGAGCTCTCCTCAAGAACTTCTTGAGGATTCCTTGAGTTTCTCCCTTATCATGCAAGAAAAATACCCAAGTGAAACGAGAATAATCATCAACAATTACAAGACCATACTTGTTACCGCCAATGCTTATATAGGTGACAGGGCCGAAGAGGTCCATGTGAAGCATCTCCAATGGTCTTGTTGTCGTCATCACGTTCTTGGCGGGGTGAGCTGTTCCAATTTGCTTTCCTGCTTGGCACGCACTACATGGTCTATCCTTTTCAAAAACAACACCTTTTAGTCCACGGATATGATCCCCCTTTAGAAGTTTTTGTAAATTCCTCATTCCAACATGGGCTAGTCTTCTATGGCACAGCCATCCCATGTTGGTTTTTGCTATTAAGCATGTGTCAAGCTGAGCTTTACTTGTGTAAAAATCCACCAAGTAAAGCTTTCCTTTTAACACACCCTTAAAGGCAATTGAGTTGTCACTTCTTCTAGAGACGGTCACATCCTCGTTAGTAAACAAGCAATTATAACCTTTCTCACATAGTTGAGATATGGACAATAGGTTATAATCCAATGATTCAACGTGTAGAACATGTGAAAGAAAGTGTTGAGAAGAGATTGCGATTTTACCAATACCTAGTACCCTTCCTTGGCTGTTGTCACCAAAATAGATGCCTTCATTTGGATCATCATTTTCTTCATACTCAACAAACATTTTCTTCTCTCCGGTCATATGGTTAGTGCATCCACTATCTAGCACCCATTTAGTGCCACCGGAGGAGTAGGCCTGCAAAACAATTTAAACATTGCTCTTAGGTACCCAAACTTGGTTGGGTCCTTTGAGGTTAGTTACTAGGCATTTGGGCACCCACACACAAGTTTTCGGACCCTTGTGGAGTGGCCCAACATATTTTGCATAAACTTTACCATACTTGCTTTTCATAAGAACATAAGATGCATCGAAATTATGAAATACTATTGATTTTATATTTTTGGTAATCTTATGTGAGGTAGATAAAAAGTTATTACTCTTGTCTTGACTTGAGTTTTCTTTCACGAAGGCTACAAATTTGCTATTGTTTTTAAGGATTCTAGCATTTTGCTTTCCTCCCCTAGTATATCAAAGTCCATCTTTGATGAAGGGAGATCTTGTGATTGTGTATGCACTGCGTGCATAATTGATTTTTTCTTTATCAAAGATCCCACTCTTGTGTGTATTCTTGCATTGTGCCTCTTTGAGCTTATTTTTTAAATTTAAGACAATGCTAGCACATTTGCAAGTTTTAGTGTTGGATTTTGTCTTTGTTGAGAGAGAGCTTTTAGAGGATGGATTAATTGGGACGCTAGACTTAAGTGGGTCAAGTTGTGCTTCAAGATTCTTGTGAGCTTTGGTTAACCTTACGAGTTCATCTTGAAGCGCTATATTCTCACTTTTAAGCTGAACGCATGTCTCTTTGCCCATGGCAAGTTCGCTTTCAAGTGTTCTACACTTTTCTCTCTCAAACTCAAGAAGTTTCTCAATCTCAAGGTTTCTTTCCTTTTCAAGGATAAGCAATTCTTCTTGTTGATTGAGAAGCTCTTCTTGTTCAAAAATTTCATCCGATAGCATTTTCATTTTAGCTATAGCCTTTTTGTTTAATCCTCTAAACATGAATTCATTTTCACTACTACTATCGAAGTCACTATCATCTTCAATATGTAACTTAGAAGGTTTAGTCATTACCTTGCGTTTTCCTTCCTTTGCCATGAGGCATGTGTGACTTCGGCTCTTCCAATCACCGTTGTTTGGCAAGAGTGCTTTCTTCATGGTTGGCCTCTTGATGGCTACGGTTGCCACTTTTTCTTCATCTTCGGAGGAGGATTCTTCATTCGAGTCCCATTCTTCTCCGATGTGGGCTTGTCCATATGTCTTCTTCTTTGTGAAGAATTTCTTGTCTTGTGGCTTCCCATCCTTCTTCTTTCTTTTGTCATCTCTGGGGGCAGTTCACAATGAAATGCCCATGTTCTCCACAGTTGTAGCAAGTCTTCTTTTTTCTTGACTTGCCTTTGTCTTTGCTCTTGTTCTCATAGTGATAGCTTCTCCTTCTCCTCATCAACCTTTTGAATCTTTTGATGAAGAACGTCATTTCTTCATCATCCATGTTTGTGCTTTCATCATCACTTTCTTCATCTTCACTTGTGAGTTGTGTTTCTTTTGCCTTTGACTTGGATGTGGCCTTGAGAGCAATGTCCTTCTTCTTGGATGAAGTGATCTTGGCTAAGTCATTGACGTGTTGGGCTTCCTTCTCCATCATCTCATGGTTAATGATCTTCCCTAGCACTTCATCCGAAGTCATCAAATGAAAGTTTGGACTTTCCCGGATTAGGGTGCATAGGGTCACATTGCGAGGCATAAATGCTCTTATCATACTTTTAACCACCTCATGGTCATTCCATTTCTTGCATCCGTACGCCCGACTCTTGTTGATAAGAGTTTTGAGTCGGTTGTACATTTCTTGAGGTGTTTCGCCTTCTTCCATGGCAAACCTTCCAAGCTCTCCTTTTATCATCTCAATTTTAGCTTCCCTCACGGATCAGTTTCCTTCATGTGCAATCTTGAGGGTGTCCCAAATATCTTTGGCGAGCTCCAACCCATCTACCTTGTTAAATTCTTCAATGCTCAAAGATGAGTTGAGCATGGCTGCTGCTTGTGCATTGGGATGGTTTGTTGTTCTTGTTCTAGAGTGAGTTCATCCTCGTCTTCGGGGATATCTATATCTGTACATACCACATGCCAAAGACTTGGGTTCAAGGAAATTAGATGCAACTTCATGTTGTGTTTCCACATTGTATAGTTAGTTCCATCAAAGTGAGGTGGTTTGCCTAGAGGAATTGATAAATAACTGGAATGAGAATTTAGTCGTTCATAGTTGAAAGGATATCGCGAGTAGTCTTGTTGACTACTCTTGTGTTTCTTCTCTAACTTCTCCTTCTTTTTCCTTTTGGCCTCCTTCTTCTTTTTGAGGAGTGCCATGAGACGAAGAACTTCTTCATCTTCTTCTGAGCTTGTAACGTCTTGTGGAGGAGCAACTGCGGGAGGTGGGATAGAACCTTGTTCTTCAAAGTTGCTCGAGCTTGCTCCTTTTCCCTTGTTAAGATCAATTTGGCTACCGACCTTGTCCCCCATCTCCTCTCCAAGCGGTTAAGCTTTTATGGAGAGTTAGGCTCTGATACCAATTGAAAGTTGCCTAGAGGGGGGTGAATAGGCTAATAAAACCTAAAATTAAAATAAAGAGCGGATAAAACCAGAGTGGGCCGGACTAGTCCGGTATGAGGTCGGACTAGTCCGGTCTAAGCCTATTTTGTGCTTTAGGTTTCCTGTTAAGTATGTTTGAGCTGAAAATATGTGGTAGTCAAATGATGTCACAAATTAGTTGAGAATAATCAGATTGCAAAATAATAGAACAATTTGCGGAAAATAACACAATGAAAGTTTAACAAGTAATTCTAGTGAGCAAGTAAGATAGTAGAGAAGACAAGAGACCCGAATTATCCCGAGGTTCGATTCCACACAGGAACCTACGTCCTCGTTGAGGAGTCCACCAAAGACCGGGTCTTTTCTAACCCTTCCCTCACCGAGCGATCACCAAGATCAAGCCCTAGCTTTCTCACTATCAATCGAATGTGAATACAATGCTCTTAGTGGCTACTCACACTTTGAGGCTCCCTACACCAACCAAGCAGTTCTAGAATTCAAAGTACAACTGTTGAGAACTCAAAATAACAGTTAGAGTGCAAAGGAATCAAACCGAGAGCTCAAACATCGGTCACCACGTCTTTCCTCTCACAAAAACCACTAACACCTTAAGATCCAATCTTAGGGGTCTAGAAGGTGAGGAAAGAGGCTTAGAAGAGCTCTAGGAATGAGTTTTCAGCGCTTGGGTTCGTGTTTTCTTCATTCTCAACCGGGGGTCTCCTTTTATAGAAATCCCGGCATTTAGCCGTTACCAACTAAAGTCCGGACTAGTCCGGTCCCAACCCCGGACTAGTCCGATCTTGAGGGACCACTCACGTCACGGCTTACCAAATAAATTTTTAGTGACCGTTGATTTCAAATGGTCATGAGACCCCGGACTAGTCCGGCCAAGAGCGGACTAGTCCGATCTTAGTCAGAAACCTTTGTTCCGTATGAGAACGGACTAGTCTGGTAAGGGCGGACTAGTCCGGCCCAAAGGGCGGACTAGTCCGGTCTTACCAGACTTAGTCTAAAAGACTCTCTCAACTAGAGCTGCGGACTAGTCCAGCCAACCTCGGACTAGTCCGAGCTCACACAGGAACCTTTGTTCCGTCCTATTTCGGACTAGTCTGAAAAGATCGGACTAGTACGGCCTGTGGAGCGGACTAGTCCGATGACACTCAGAGATTTCTTCTCCGGACCTAAGCGGCTTAGTCCGCTTAGCGGACTAGTCCGGCCTCTTGGGCGGACTAGTCCGGCCTTCTGAGACTTAGTCTCATAACGGCTCAGACTCACACAACAACGGACTAGTCCGAGCTAACTCAGGAACTCTTTATCCGGTCTAAAACAGATTAGTCCGGTTCTGAACGAACTAGTCCGGCCATTTGTCCGGACAAGTCCGGTCTTTCCTTTTCTTCATATCTATGACTACCTCATCTCGTGATTCTAACGTTCTATCCTTCGTTTGAGCTCTCTAGTGATTCTTAAGTACTCTAAAAGAGAAGACCCTATACACAACTAAAAATGTGAAGATTAATAGAAAATGCTATTTTCAACTCTTCCAAGTCTTCTTCTTTTTCTTTTGCTTCTTGAGAGATTCCATATCCATTTCTTTGATAAACACATGTGCTCATACTCAGTAGAAACTTATTAGCATCTTAATTGTCATCATCAATCAACCAAAACCACGGGGATTATCTAGATGCACTTTCATGCACCATCATGCCGTTGTTCTCATGTACACCTTCTTTATGCCACCTCATGTGTCTAGCTATTTTTTTAGATAGAAACAAACGCTTGAACCTAGGTGTGACAGACAAGTAGCGAAGCTGCTTCTGTGCGAATTGAGTCATTACTTTTGAACCGTCGTCATTAACAACTTCGACAAATCTCGCTTTACCACATTTTAAGCACTTGTTCTCGTTGGCATGCTCTCTCCAAAAAAGCATGCAATTGTCTAGACACATATCAATCTTCTCATATTTTATACCCAGACCAGAAATCAACTTCTTAGACTGATACATATCTTTAGGCACTTTATGTGGTTGTGGAAGGATATCGCTGATCAATTTGATGAGATCGTTGTAGCAGTTATTGGAGAAGAAATACTTAGACTTAATGGCCATAAATCTAGTCATGAAAGTAAGGAGCGTCACTTCGGTGTGTTCATGCAACGACTCTTATGAAGCTTTGAGAAGCATGAAAAACGCTTCAACCTTTGTTGTAGGAGGATCCTCCATCAAGAATTTATGGCATCAAGCATCTTGTCCATCCTATCGACCCCCGTGTTGTCATCCTCATCTGAAACTTGTAAGGGTTGAGAAAATGTCTCACCGTGAAAAGTCCACACCTCATAATCTTGTATGAAACCGTATCGACACAAGTGAAACGCCAAATTCACTTTGTCCCAACACTTGGCACCCTGACATTTCATGCATGGGCACCGCACCTTACTGTACTGTGACTCAGAAAAAACTCGTTGTATGAAATCATCTGTCTTGGTGAACCACTCATCTGAGTGACTGCCATCCCTTTTCCAACCAGTATACATCCAACTGCGGGCTCCAGCCATGTTTCAGGGTATACCTTCAAAGCAGACAAATCATTATTAGTTTCCTTTTTACGTTATGTCACGGCCCTACAACTAGGCAGATAGATCCTAACAATTAATCTAAGCAACATAAACATGTAAATAACAATTAATCTAAGCAACATAATCATGTAAATATAACAATTAATCTAAGCAACATAATCATGTAAATAACAATTAATCTAAGCAACATAATCTTGTAAACATAAGAAATTATTGATTGATGAAGTCAACCAACAACACTGAACTCGTTCGTCCAACAACACTTTAGCTGTTGAAAAATTTCTGTTTCAGATAAATAGAGAGGAGAGCATTATTGATTGATGAAGGCAACCAACTTGGTTCGCTATTCTGACAGCTAATGTCGTGATTGGATCTAGTTGTAGTATGTTAAATCTTTTTGGTGGAACAGTACGGGCTATGGTTCAAGTGAGGTGTAGCTCAAGAGTTGCAGACAGAGGTGAGAGTGAGAGGTAAGATGAGAGATGGAGTCCAAAACAACATAAGCCAGCGAATGCAAACATTCGATGAAGCATGCAGCTGGCCGGAGGCGATGAAGCCCTTGAACTTACCAGTGCCGCCGGTAATGGACAGCCGGCACAAGGGGGTGCCCACCTTGTACGCCCCGAAGAAATTCAACGTGTCTCCGTACTCGCCTTTCGATCCAAATGAAGTATATTGTGGGCAGGACAGGAGAATCGACACCAAGGGCAACCGACGGAGACAAATATGTTGTGGGGGGACGGGATTACCTCGGGGAGCAGGGGCGGGCGATTCGGCGGCGAGGCGGCGTCGCAGCAGGGGCAGCAGGTGGGCGGCGCCCATGGCAAAGGAAAACCGCCTCTAGAAGAAGAGAAGACTTTGTCTTCCTCCTGCCCCCCTGTCTTGGTCGGGTTGGGCCCGATGGAGAAGAGAGCCCACTAGATCAACGGCCCTTTTCAAGTGGGCCTCCATTCTGAGCTCTCTTATAGGATTCAGCTCTGGCCCAGGTAAAGAGAGAACCTAGTGGACCAACGGCCCTTATGCGAGTGGGCCTGCATTCTGGGCTCTCTATAGGATTCAGATTTGGCCCATCGAAAGTGGAGGTCCTGTTAGAAGCCTGCCGATCTATGTACGTGTGGATTAGAAGGTACCAATCTTGTAAAATATAACCTATTTATTGAGCCATGGTCTATGATGACTTACGTGTTGTGTATATATATATATGAGAACGACAAGGAAAATGTATCTAAAATATTGCCTGAGGTCCATATTAACCAGACCGTGTCTTTGTGAGTTCAACTCAAATAGACAAAACAAGTCTAGATCAAAATATTAAATTGAACGGACCTAGAAATCGAAATGAAATGGTGCCCACTGTTATAATCATATCATCCATACTCGCTGGATAGAAAATCCATTCTATCTAAGGCACCAAAAAGGCTCTACCTATTTTATTGGTGCGTGCTGCATCTTTCAGATTTGGATTGAAAGGTAAAACATACTTCATTCACATCCCTTGTGTCGGCACAGGGGGAGGGGGGAGGGGGCGGGACAGGGGCCAGCGCGGCCGGGCGGCCGGTGGCCGGCGGCCTGCGGCTCGGCCGGAGGGGGGGAGGGGCCTGTCCAGTGGGGGGAGGGGCCTGTCCAGTGGGGGGAGGGGGAGAGCAGGAAAGGGGCCGGCCCGGCCGAGCGGCCGCTAGCCGGCGGCCGGAGGGGGGAGGGGCCTGTCCAGGGGGGAGGGGGCGGGACACGGGCCAGCGCGGCCGGCGTGGCCGCTGGCCGGAGGTGGGAGGGGCCTGTCTATTAGGGGGAGGGGGGAGGGGGCGGGACAGGGGCCGGCGCGGTCGGGCGACCGCTGGCCGGCGGCCGGCGGCTCGGCTGGAGGGGGGAGGGGCCTGTCCAGGAGGGGTGAGGGGGGAGGGGGCGGGACAAGGGCCGGTCTAGTGGGAGGGGAGGGGGCGGGAGAGAGGCGCCAGCGCGGCCAGGCGGCCAGCGGCTCGGCCGCAGGGGGGAGCAGGGAAGGGGTCGGAGGGGGAGGGGCCAGGCCAGAGGGGGACGGGGGAGGGGCCGGAGAAGCCGGACGGGGGGAGGACGGCGAGGCCGGCTGGCCGGTGGCCGGCGGCGCGGCCGGGGGGCGAGGAACCGGAGAGGGGAGCGAGGGAGAGGTCGGAGGGGGAGGGGGAGGGGGACTTACCTCGAGCCAGGGACGGGCGGCGGCGGCGGGGACGGGCGGCGGCGACGGGGACGGCCAGCGGCGATGGAGCAAAGGCGCGAGTCGGGAGGCGGCTCCCGGCTTGCGTACGGGGTATATGGTCCGTTATTGACGACGGTTCTTGGTCACTGTCGTCAATAACTCCTCGGATAGGCCCGGATTAAGTTAAAGACGACGACCCCCGTCATCAATAATTTATTGACGACGGTTCTTGTCTAGCCGTCGTCAATAACTATGTTATTGACGACGGCTTTATCTAGCCGTCGTCAATAATATTAAAGACGACGGCCCCGTCGTCAATAAATTTGGCTGTCGTCAATGATCGTTTTCTCCTGTAGTGTCGCACCAGTGGTCGTCTTCTCCACTTCTATGAGATGTTCGTGTGCGTGCGGCCTCAGTGCGGCTCTTTAGAGTGTCCTTCTCCTTGATGATCTTGAATAGAAGCACAAGCCATCCGGATGGCTTGCTAATGGCAGAGGAAGCCATCAGGGACAAGATCCTCGACTCGCAGGGTGCCTTCGCGCCGGTGATGGGGAGGATCAGGTACTTTACGGAGGAAGGCTTGACCTCCCTGAAGGACGTGACCTTCTTCCGGTCCCGCCAGATCACCCTTATACGGCAGCACAACTGGCCCACCCGACACTGGACGTCATCGTCCGCAGGGCAGAGCTGTTGGGGACAACCAAGTCTGCCATTGAGCAGGAGGTCGCCCGACTTGTTGCTGCTAGGTTCCAGCGCGGGTAGCTTCTAGGTTTCCCTTTCGCCATGTATCCCCCTTTGTATGTCAGAGATCTGCCATTAATAAAGACTATTTTGTTTCAAGTCTTGTGTATCTTGAGTTGTTGGTGTAGACTTCGGACCCTTGGCAGCGCAAAGGTCCGGAATGACTTAGCCGAGGTGGATAGATCGTTGCCGATATCTAGAGCATGTTCCTCCGGGTCCTTAGCAGCGTAAGGACCCAGAGCACTCCGGGAGTGTGGCTAACACACCTCTCGGATCCTTAGCACTCCGGGACGTCAGCATCGGTCCTTCTGGGAGTTCCGGGACACCAAAGACCTGCTCGGACCTGTAGACAAGGCAGAAGAAAGGGAGTAATCGTTCTCTCTGGTCACTCTATCATGTTTGTTAGTTTTACTGTAGCTTACGGTCCTCAGTTGAGCTACGGGGCCTTGGTAATTCGATGTGGGTCATCCGGGCCATGGTTAAGGCCTTACCCAAGGGTATGAGTCATCCGGTTCCCTAGTACTGAGCTCTAGCGCTGGAGACGCAGAGTGTGTACGCTTGGGGTATGGGACCAGGTGTAAGTGCATCTAGGCATCCCCGTGGGTTTTGGATAATTGATGACGACAAATTAAGAGACTAATGAGTTGAGATGATCATAAGCACAGGACATTTCCAAGGCGGGCACCTAAACTCTCAAAAAAGGAAAAAGATGAAGAACGGCGTCGAAGACTAGAAGAGTAGAAATTAGGGTTTCACTTGAGTCTTTAGTAGGCTAGCCGTGTAAAAGAAAGAGTGTGTGTGTCAAGTGCATTGAGATCATAGAAGAGAGCTCAAAGCGTTAGAAGTGTCAAATCCTTAGTGGAGAGAGGTAGAGAGGTAAACTTGGGCAGGACGGACTTGTCCAGGGGAAGAGGCTGGACTAGTTCGAAAGTCCTACGGCTTAGTCCATTTTAGGGCGGACTAAGAGTTCCTGACTAAGACCAGACCTGTCCATTTTGGACGGAATAGTCCGTTTCTCTCTAGGTGAGAGTGTTTTGGGGGCTAAGCCCTGGTAGACCGGACTTATCCGCCTGAGTGGCCATACTAGTCCGGGCTAGCCAGACTTGTCCGTTTTCACATGGACTAAGAGTTCCTGTGTGAGTTCGGGCTAGTCCGTTCTAAGGTGGACTAGTCCGTATGGGTGTGAGATGAGAGCTCCCACGGCTAAGTCTTGGTGGACCGGACTTGTCCGCCTTAGTGGCTGGATTAGTCCAGGTCCTCCAGACTTGTCCGTTCTCACCCGGGCAAATAGTTCCTGTGTGAGATCGGACTAGTCCGGTGTGAGGCGGACTAGTCCGTACTTTCGCTAGGTGGCCACGGTTAGCTTCGGGACTTCTATAAAAGGAGATGCCCCAACGTCATTTAAAAAAATCTGGAACCCTAGCGTTGCCACAGCGATCCAAGAGCCCCCCTAATCCTTCTCTCTTGCCTACTCACCCTCTAGAGCCAATTCTTAAGTGAATTTGGGTGTGTGCGAAGAGGAGAAGGAAGAACTTCACATTTTAGGCTCTTGGAGTGATCTCGTGCACTTGGTGTGATATGTGGCTTGTGAGATCTGTGAAGTTTGTGGAAGTGATCAAGTGGGAGCCTCAGATAGTGAGCAGCCCCAAAACTTTGTAAGTTCACCCTTGAGATAGTGAAGAATCGGGTTGGCCTTAGTGGCGACTTGGTGAGGAAAGGGTTGTTAGACCCGGTCCTTTGTGGACTCCTCAACGGGGACGTAGATTCCTGAGTGGAATCAAATCTCGGGAAAAAATCCTCAGTGTCTCTCTTGCATGTACATTTCTTTGAAGATCAAGATTGCTTAGGGTTTGTTTTAATTATTTTGCTATACATTGTCACACTCTTGCAATTCATTTCAATATTCTGTCACACTTGTCGTATAGAAGTGCTAGTTGTCTCATCCACATTTTGTTAAACTAAAATTTGGAGAAAAACCCTTAAAAATCAAGTTTTAGATCTTTCCGGCGGTTTGATCATACTAGTCCGCCTCCAAGGCAGACTAGTCCGGCCTTTTAGACCTTTCCAGCAGGATGATTGGACTAGTCCGCCCCTGAGCCAGACTAGTCCGGCTCCTGAGTTCTAATCTCGTTTAATTAAGTCATTTCAGGTATTTTAGCCTATTCAAACCCCCCTCTAGGCAATTTCAATTGGTATCAGAGCAGGTCTCTCCATCAAGAGTCTAACCACTCGGAGAGAAGATGGCCAGAGTGGAGGAATACGAGATTTCATCGACGTCACAAAGTGACAACACATATGACAAGAAAAAGGACACGGATGTGCTGCAAGACCACTCGAGTGACGATGAAGAAGTTCGCCAGCTCAAGGCATGACTTCGCGAGAAGCTAGGTCACTCAAGTAAAGAGAAGAACAAGTTGCACGATCAAGAAAGGAGTGGTCAACAGGACTACTCCCAATATCCTTTCAACTATGAACGATTAACTTCCAACAATCACTACTTATCTATTCCTCTGGGCAAACCTCCTCAATTCAATGGAAATGATTACTCAATGTGGAAGCATAATATGAAGATGCATCTAATATCATTAAACCCTAGCTTGTGGCAAATTATCTTAACAGGTGTCCATCTTCGAAGAAATGAAGAAGACGTTACCCCGGAGCAAGCCATTCTACTTCATCGCAATGCTCAAGCAGTTGGGGTGATCACCTCATCCTTGACTCGAGAAGAGTTCAACCGAGTCGATGGATTAGAGGTGGCCAAAGACATATGGGACACACTCAAGACAGCGCATGAAGGAAACCGAGTCATTAGGGAAGCCAAGATCGAGATGATTGAAGGAGAGCTTGGGAGGTTCACCATCATGGATGGTGAGTCCCCTCAAGACATGTACAACCGTCTCAAGATCCTCGTCAACAAGATCCGATCTTATGGATGCACCCGGTGGACGGATCATGAGGTGGTGAAGAGGATGCTTCGGGCATTCATGCCTCGAAACATTGCTCTTTGCTCCTTGATCCGTGAGAGCCCAGGATATGCTCAAATGACCCCGGAGGAAGTGCTTGGAAGAATCATCAACAACGAAATGATGGAGAAGGAAGCCATGTTCTACAGCGACCTCCAAAGGCTCGCCTCCTCAAAGAAGAAAGATGTTGCTTTCAAAGCAACGTCCTCATCACAAGACTTCGAAGCAAGTGATGACGAGGGTCTCGACACCGATGAAGAAGAGGCGCTCTTCATCAACAAATTCAAGAGGATGATGAGAAGAAGGAAGGGGAGCAACCATTATGAGAACAGGAACAAGGAAAGGTCCAAGCCCAAGACGAAAAGAGCATGCTACAACTGTGGTGAATATGGACACTTCATTTTGGATTGTCCATATGAAGAGAGTAAGAAGAAGAAAGATGGCAAGTCTCAAGAGAAGAAATTCTTCAAGAAGAAGAAGCCATCAGGGTATTCTCACCTTGGGAAGGAATGGGACTCAAACGAAGACTCATCCTCCGAGGATGAAGAGAAAGTGGCAACACTTGCCATTGGAAGGAGCAAGCTCTTCTCAACAATTGAAGACTTCAAGTCTACATGTCTCATGGCTAAGGAGGGAAGAAGAAAGGTTAAATCTAAACCATCCTCCTCTACCTCTTCACTTGATAGCTTTGATAGTAGTAGTGATAATGAATCCATACTTAAGGATCCAAGTAGGAGCACCTTGAAAAAGATGAGATTGCTGTCGGAAGAAATCTTTGAGAAGGATGAACTCATCAACCATCAAGAAGATATGCTCATCCTTGAAAAGGAGAGATGTTATGAGCTTGAAGAGCTCCTTGAGGTTGAAAGGGAAAGAAGCAAGGCACTTGAGCGTGAACTCGCTTTGAGCAAGGAAACTTGCTCAAATCTTGAAGACACAACTGTTGTGCTCAAGGATAAAATTATTAACTTGACAAAAGTCAACAAGATCCTTGAAACACAAGTTGAGTCTCTCAAGATCAATGCACCTTCTTCCTCTATGATTTCACCCTCCTCAAAGAAATCTCCCGAAGCAACTCAAACTTGCAAGTGCTCAAACTTAATCCTAAAACTCAAAGATGAACTTAAGTTGGCACAAAACAAGCAATCACCGAAAGGTGGTATCTTTGACAAGGAAAAAGTGACATATGCACGAAGTGCATATACCAATGTAAGACCTCCACATGTCAAAGATGGTCTTGGCTATTCTCGGGAGTGGAGGCAACATGATAAAACTCCCAAGAAGGGAAAAGACTTGATTGTTTTTGTCAAGGAAGGTTATCCAACAAAGAAAATGTAAAGAACATTGCAAACTCATCTAACATGCCTAAAAATAAACCTCATCCTTTGTTTCATGATTTTGATGCCTCATATGTTTTATTGAGAAACAAATTTGGAAAGATCTATGCTAGGTTTGTTGGGCCACTCCGCAAGAGTCCAAAACCTTGTGTGTGGGTGCCCAAGTGCCTCTTGACTAACATGAAAGGACCCAACCCCGCTTGGGTACCAAAAGGTAAGGTATACCTCTATTTTGTAGGCATACTCCTCCGATGGATCAAAATGGGTGCTTGACAGTGGATGCACAAACCATATGACCGGAGAGAGCAGGATGTTTGTTGAATATGAGGATAATAAAGATCCAAGTGAAGGAATATATTTTGGGGACAATAGCCAAGGGAAAATCCTTGGCACTGGTAAAACTGCTATCTCTCCCCATCATACTCTCTCAAATGTTTTGCATGTTGACTCCCTTAATTATAACCTTCTATCCATATCCCAACTATGTGATAAAGGTTATAATTGTATTTTCACTAACGAGTGTGTGACTGTCTTGAGAAGAAGCAATGACTCAATCGCCTTTAAGGGTGTGCTCAAGGGAAAGCTTTACCTTGTGGATTTTACCATGGATAAAGCTCAACTTGACACGTGCTTAATGGCAAAGACTAACATGGGATGGCTTTGGCATAGAAGGCTAGCCCATGTTGGGATGAGGAACTTGCAAAAACTTCTCAAGGGAGAACACATTCGAGGCTTAAAAAATGTTGCTTTTGATAAGGACAAGCCATGTAGTGCTTGTCAAGCCGGAAAGCAAGTTGGAGCTCAACATCCATCCAAAAATGTCATGACGACCACAAGACCCTTGGAGCTACTTCACATGGACCTTTTCGGCCCAATCGCCTACATAAGCATCGGCGGTAACAAATATGGTCTTGTTGTTGTAGATGATTATTCTCGTTTCGCTTGGGTGTTATTTTTGCATGACAAAGGACAAACTCAAGGTGTGCTCAAGAAATTCTTAAGAAGAGCTCAAAACGAGTTCTCCTTAAGAATTAAGAACATAAGGAGCGATAATGGCACCGAGTTTAAGAACACTCAAGTGGAAGAATACTTGGATGAAGAAGGCATCAAGCATGAGTTTTCAACCTCTTACCCCCCTCAACAAAATGGGGTTGCTGAGAGGAAGAATAGAACTCTCATTGAAATGGCAAGAACCATGCTTGATGAGTGCAAGACGTCGGACCGGTTTTGGGCGGAAGCGGTTAACACCGCTTGCCATGCCATAAACCGGTTGTATCTTCATCGACTTTTGAAGAAGACGTCTTACGAACTTCTAACCAGTAACAAACCAAACATCTCGTATTTTCGTGTCTTTAGGAGCAAGTGTTATATTCTCAACAAGAAGCCTAGGACTTCGAAGTTTGCTTCAAAATCCGATGAAGGTTTCTTGCTTGGTCATGACTCAAACACCTACGCCTATCGTGTTTTCAACAAAACTTCCGGGATTGTTGAAATAGCGAGAGACATAGTGTTTGATGAGACTAATGGCTCCCAAGTGGATCAAGTTGATCAAACTGTGCTAGATAAAGAAGAGGCTCCACAAGAAGCATTTAAAAGGATGGCACTTGGAGAAATTTTTCCTCAAGGACATCCTCAAGACTCAAATGATCATCCAACAAATGAAAATATGTCTCCCTCCCATGATCAAGCTCAAGATGAGCAAGGCCAACCTCAACAAGATCAAAACGATCAAAGTCAAGATAGAGGATTGGATCAAGGTGGAGATGAAGAAAAGAGTGACAATGAAGATGAAGATCAAAGAGTTCAACCACCTCATCCAAGAGTGCACCAAAGTGTTCAACGGGATCATCCCGTCGACAACATACTAGGAGATATCTCCAAAGGGGTGACCACTCGCTCTTGAATGGCTAATTTTTGTAAACATTACTCTTTTGTTTCCTCTTTGGAGCCCCACAAGGTAGAAGAAGCACTACAAGATCTAGATTGGGTGGTGGTCATGCAAGAGGAACTCAATAATTTTGAAAGAAATCAAGTGTGGGAACTTGTAAAGTGACCCAACGCAAATGTTGTGGGAACCAAGTGGGTATTCCGCAACAAGCAAGACGAGTATGGGGTTGTAACAAGAAACAAGGCAAGACTTGTTGCAAAGGGATATGCTCAAGTAGAAGGTTTGGGTTATGATGAAACTTTTGCTCCTGTAGCTAGACTTGAATCAATTCGTATCTTGCTTGCTTTTGCAACTCACCATGATTTCAAGCTATACCAAATGGATGTGTGTAAGGATCGAAACGCCCAAGAGGGGGGTGAATTGGGCTTTTTCAAATTTTAGAGCAATTTAAAACTTAATGGTTGAAGCCCAATTCCCTATGCGAACTAACTACGCAAGCAAGAGTATTAAGTGCGGAATAGTAAATGCGTAATAGTAAGAGGGTGAGGAGAGAGAGATGCAAACTCCCGCGAAGACTCGGAGACACGGCGATTTTTCCCGTGGTTCGGTAAGATCACAAAGATCTACCTACCACGTTGTGGCACCCACCAAAGGGTATAGCCACTCCCAAGTCACCAAGACGAGGGAATCCACTATCTTTCTCCGTTCGCCATCTCCGGCAAGGTGGAGCTCAAGCCTTGTACAATGGTGATCCTCCGGGCTTCCACAAACGCCTTGGTAAGCTCCGGAGCGATCTCTTCTTCCTCCAACTTTTACAAGGTGAGAGAAGTCACCAAGACACTCTCTCTCACTAGCCTAGAGATTCCAATCACCAAGAATGGACGCACACAAGCTTCTCTCTAGCTAGATCTAGCCTATAGTTGGGGTACAAGAGGTTTTGAGGTGTGGAAGTGGTAGCTCTTGGTCTTGAATGCTTGAGGATGTGTAGTGAGGCTTTGGTAATCAAGACTTTACGAAATGGCCGGTTGGAGGGGTATTTATAGCCAGCCCACACGAGATAGCCGTTGGAAAAGTAGGCAGACTTTTTCTGTGAACATCGGATCATCCGATGCACCCCTTTATTTGAGCATCGGTCGAATTCCAAATTAGCTGATGTCATGTGTCAGATGTGACCGTTGGATCTGACTGTTTAATCGACCGATGTTACTTCAACTTCATCATCGGATGATCCGGTGAGTTGATCTTCGGAATTGGTTCAGAAATAATGTCTCTGTTGAAATTGACCGATGTACACTTACTTCATCATCGGATGATCCGGTGTGTACTTCTTCAGAATAACTCAGAAATCATCCTTCTGTTGAAATCAACCGATGTGCCACTTCCTTCACATCGGATGATCCGGTGTGTACTGGGCTCTGAGGTCTTCTTCTTCTGCCAACTCAAACTCGACCGATGTAGTCATTTTGCAAGACATCGGATGATCCGGTGAGTGAAACTTGTTTGCTTCGAGTTGTTTTGAGTTGATCTTTTGGAATCTTCTTGAGTGACCTCTTTGACACTTGTTTGAAATGATATTTTGATGAAGTGTAAGCTTCTTGTGTTGCCAATTTTGATAGAATAGAGTCGTTGTATGAGTTTTTTCATTTAGTCTTCATGAGTATCGAATAACCCCTTAGAATAGATCGTTGAGGGGTCTCCATTTGTATCCAATGAGCAGTAGATGGTGTGAATAGATAGTTCATTAACGTTTGATGTGATATACGTGAAACCTCGCATCCACAAACTCATTAGTAATAACGAACGGTTGTCATTAATCACCGAAACCATACCTCACGGGGGCCTAGATGCTTTCAATGTGAAAAGTGCTTTCCTCAACAGTCCAATCGAGGAAGTGTATGTGGAGCAACCACCCGGATTTGAGGACGATAAGTATCCTAACCATGTCTTTAAACTTCGGAAAGCCCTCTATGGCCTCAAACAAGCTCCTAGAGCTTGGTATGAGTGTCTTAGAGATTTTCTTATTAAAAATGGTTTTAGGATAGGAAAAATGGACTATACACTCTTCACTAAGCATTTTAACGATGATTTATTTGTGTGCCAAATATATGTCGATGACATTATATTTAGTTCTACTAACAAAGCTTTTTGTGATGAGTTTTCAAAGATAATGACTGAAAGGTTCGAGATGTCAATGATGGGGGAATTGAAGTTCTTCCTAGGATTCCAAGTCAAACAACTCAAGGAAGGAACGTTCATAAGTCAAACCAAGTATACTCAAGACATACTTAAGAGGTTCGACATGGACAAAGCCAAACCCATCAAGACTCCCATGGGAACCAACGGACATCTTGACCTTAATGAAGATGGTCCAAGTGTGGACCAAAAGGTATTTCGTTCCATGATAGGCTCTTTACTTTACCTTTGTGCATATAGGCCCGACATAATTCTTAGTGTGTGTATGTGTGCACGGTTCCAAGCAGCTCCTAAGGAGTGCCACTTGACGGCCGTTAAGCGAATTCTTAGATACTTGGTTCACACTCCTAACCTAGGACTTTGGTATCGCAAAAGATCCAAGTTCAATCTCATTGGATACTCCAATGCCGATTATGCCGGTTGTAAGGTAGATAGGAAGAGCACGTCAGGGACTTGTCAATTTCTTGGTAGGTCCTTGGTTTCGTGGTCTTCGAAGAAACAAAACTCCATTGCCCTATCCACAGCCTAAGCGGAGTACGTCGCAGCCGGGAGTTGTTGTGCACAACTCTTATGGATGCGACAAACTCTTAGGGACTATGGTTACACTTTGAGCCATATTCTACTCCTATGTGACAATGAGAGTGCCATCAAGATTTCTCACAATCCTGTGGAGCATTCTAGAACCAAACATATTGATATCCGTCACCATTTCCTGAGAGATCACTCTATCAAGGGAGATATCGTTATCTCTCATGTTAGGAGTGAAAAGCAATTGGCGGACATCTTCACAAAACCCCTTGATGAGAAACACTTTTGTGACCTAAGGAGTGAACTGAATATCCTAGATTATCGAAATGTTGCTTGAAGTGTGCACATCTATTTGTTGCTTGTTTATAGACTTCAAAAACCGCATGTTTTCAACATACTACCTTAATCTCTCTTACTCTATGAAAACTATGTTCAAAAGGACCCTTTGTCAAATATGATCATTGTTTGTTTGATGTATGCTTACTGACCATGTTTGCCAAAGATATTTGCAAAAACTTATCCAAAAGGATCATATTATTGAACTAAAACTCAAATTATATGAATTTCAGCTTGTAGTCGGACTAGTCCGCCTATGAGGGCGGACAAGTCCGGCCCCAGAGAAGTTCGGCTATGGTCCGTCAAATGGACTTGTCCGGACACCGAACCCAGACTAGTGAGGCCCTTCCAGACACGTGTCGCCACCGGAGCTCACCCCTGTGGAAGGGATGAGGTCCGGCCCCGCCAGACACGTGTCACCACCGGAGCTCACCCCTGTGGAAGGGATGAGGTCCGGCCCCACGGGACACGTGTCACCACCGGAGCTCACCTCTGTGGAAGGGATGAGGTCCGGCCTCGTGGGACACGTGTCACCACCGGAGCTCACCCCTGTGGAAGGGATGAGGTCCGACCCCGCATGACACGTGTCGCCGCCGGAGATCACCCCTGTGGAAGGGATGAGGTCCGGCCCCTCGGGACACGTGTCACCACCGGAGCTCACCCCTGTGGAAGGGATGAGGTCCGGTCCCACGGGACACGTGTCACCACCGGAGCTCGCCTCTGAGGAGAGGAAAGGCCCCGGCCCGCTGGACACGTGTCGCCACGGGAGCTCACCTCTGAGGAGATGGGAGGTCCGGCCCCGCCGGACATGTGGCGCCCTTGGAGCTCGCCTCTGAGGAGAGGGGAGGTCCGGCCCCGCCGGACACGTGGCACCCTCGGAGCTCGCCTCTGTGGAGAGGGGAGGCCCAGCCCCGCTGGACACATGGTGCCTTCGGAGCTCACCCTAGCAGTGGCCATGTGGCAAGGTCGGACTTCGTAGCGGACAAGTCCAAACCGAACTAGTCCGCCTGGGTAGGTCGGACAAGTCCGGCCCCAGAGAAGTCCGGCTCTGGTCCGCAAACTGGACTTGTCCGGACACTTAACCCGGACTAGTCCGGCCCCTGGGGACTTAACCTCCCAGGGGCAGCCAAACTTCTCTCTTCACAAACTAGTCCGCTCACATCCTCTCTCAAGCCGGAAGCGCTCACAAATTGGTGATTTTCGCTTTCCTCCACCAGAAATCTTGTCCAATCCACGGATTGGAGACCTAAGGAGTGCAGAAACCCTTCCCCGGGCTTCGTTACTCAAGTTTCAACTCCAAAATTCATCACATTTGAAGATTTCAAGAGGTATTCTTGACCTAACTAAAAAATCCTTCCTTTTCTTCACTCTTAGGTCTTTTGATAAAAACCTCTTCACAAATGTTGTTCCTAGTGTCGATGCGATCATAGCCTAGGAGTATTGCAACTTAATTCGAAGTTCTTGCGAAAAATTGTTAGGGTTAGGGTTCTTTCTGTATAACCTGGACTAGTCCGGTTTTGGGCGGACAAATCCTTCTCGAGCAAACTAGTTCGGTCCTTTAACGGACAAGTCCGGTTTACACAGAGCAAACTCCAACTTTAGCCATTTTTCATGAATTCTCTTGCAATATTCCACTTCCTTGACCTCTAATATCCTGTCTCTCAGGAAATATGTCAAACTCCGACCAAAGCTCTCCCCTTCCAAGTCCCACGGCCGAGGAGGCTCGACAAGCCCTTCATCAGCGCATTGCCAAAGAAAGGGCAGCAAAGGAGGTCCAAGCGGCTAAAGAAGTCGTCCGTCGAGAGGCAAGAACAAAGAAGAAGCATGATCTCGACGAGGAGGCACAAATTGTCCAAGCCGTTGAAGAATCCTTGAATGATCAACTGAGAAAGAAAAGGGCCGAACGTGAAGCCCAGAGCTCCCAAGCTGCTAGTGCCTCAGAGCTAAAGAGAAAGAGGTTGGTCACCTTGGTAGATAAAGAGAAGGAAAAGGAATCTGAGGGTAGGGTTCCTCGTGATCCAAAGAAGGGTAAGGCTCCACTTCCTGAGCAGCCCAAGAACAAAAAGGCAACTGCCAAAGCACCGACAAACAAAGCAGGGGGAATAAAAATCAGAGAGAAAGTGCAACTGAAGCCGATCGGCCACTTAAAGATGGCTGCCCCTGCTAGAGACCCAAACCAGCAGCCCAACAATCTCGCATTTGTATTCAAAGGAAAGGGGGCTGAAAAGGCAAGAAGGCTGAGGATGGATAAAGTCTATGACTATGAGAAGCACACAGTCGACCCTAGGTTTTGGTGTGACTTTCACTGCGATTACTACCGCTTGGTGTACCTAAAAATGAAGACCCCAGTCACTCAAGCTCAATGGGTAGATTGGGACTACATGGCCAAAAGGGAGCACAAAGCTTTTGATGCAGTGATTGAAGCCACAGAGTGCCATGGAATCAAGGAAATCATGAGCTTCAAGTATGACTGGAACATTGAGGTAATTGTGTAGTTATACATCATTGTGTACTTCTCCACTTACGGTGACCGGAAAATCACCTGGATGACTCATGGAGAGCAGTACTCAGTCACCTATGAGAGGTTTGCACAGATACTTGGCCTCAAGGAGCACTTGGATCATGATATTATCATTTCCAATCTCAAGGCAGTGGACAGGGATCAGCTTGACTATATGTATCCTAGTCATGTTCCCTATGAGGCCGGGCTTGCTAGGAACATCAAGCCGTTCTATAGCATCCTCAACCGGATTCTGAGGAGGATCATTTCCCCCAAGGATGGAGATGCACGGGTAATTCAAGGAAACTTAAGGCATCTCCTCCTCTTGATAGATGTTGAAGAGAAGTTCAACCTTGTTGAGCATATTTATGATGACATCTTCAACATCTCTCACACTCCAACCGCTCATGTGGTTATGCACCGTACATCATGTGCCTAATTGAGAAGGTGTCGGGGATAATCTTTGTCAAGGATGTCACTCATCGACCTCTCCGTCCTTAGCTACCCCCCATTCTGCCAGAATCCTCAAGGAGAAAAAATGCTCAACCTCCGTCCAGCTCAACGGCCCCTTCTAGCTCAGCGGCTCCCCCATCATCTCCTCCTCCGTAGTCCATGAGTGGATTCTTCAAGTGCTTCAATGCACTTTTTGCCTCCTGTCGGCGTGTGGAGGTCCAGACTCGATGCACGGAGAGGCGTCAGGAGAAGTACCTCAAGGTTGTGTGTGACAAGCTTGAGGTACCCATGTCTCCCCTTGAGGAGAGTGATGGGGAACTCACTCCATATCCAGAGTTCACCGCTGATGAGCTCGCCCAGTTCAAGGAAGATGGAAGCTCTTCCAAGGCCGTGCCTCCATCCACCACCGCCGACGAAGAAGAAGAGGATACGGAGGCTACAGAGAGCGATGAAAATGGCGATGAAGAAGAAGACGAAGATGATGATGAGCAGACTTAGGCGTATCTTCCTCCCTCCTTTCCTTTTTGGTGCCTTGATGCCAAAGGGGGAGAAATGTGAAAAGGATGTCCTATTTTTTATCATCTTCTAGTCTCGTAATAGATCTTTTGGACATGACTCTTTTAGACATGGCTATCTATGTTTTATGTTTTATGCATGCCTATCTTTTGTGTAACACTACGTGTTGGATTTTATGGATGTTTTATGCTTATTGTCTTATCACATTTTTAATTTTGAGCACAACACGTAGGCACCCCACCATAACATGTGAATGTATGCCAACTCCCCTCTTTTACTCTTACATACATTCAGGGGGAGTTTTGCATGCGTACACTTGTTATAAAAATAAAATTTTTACCTCTTATGTTGAAACTTAATGTGTTGTCATCAATCACCAAAAAGGGGGAGATTGTAAGTGCATCTAGGCATTCCCGTGGGTTTTGGATGATTGATGATGACAAATTAAGAGACTAATGAGCTGAGATGATCATAAGCACAGGACATTTCCAAGGCGGGCACCTAAACTCTCAAAAAAAGAAAAAAGATGAAGAACGGCGTCAAAGACTCGAAGAGTAGAAATTAGCGTTTCACTTGAGTCTTTAGTAGGCTAGATGTGAAAAGAAAGAGTGTGTGTGTCAAGTGCATTGAGATCATAGAAGAGAGCTCAAAGCGTTAGAAGTGTAAAATCCTTAGTGGAGAGAGGTAGAGAGGTAAACTTGGGCAGGCCGGACTTACCACGGGGAAGAGGCCGGACTAGTTCGGAAGTCCTACGGCTTAGTCTGTTTTAGGGCGGACTAAGAGTTCCTGACTGAGATCGGACCTGTCTATTTTGGATGGACTAGTCCGTTTCTCTCTAGGTGAGAGTGTTTTTTGGGCTAAGTCCTGGTAGACCGGACTTATCCGCCTGAGTGGTCGGACTAGTCCGGGCTAGCCAGACTTGTCCGTTTTCACACGGACTAAGAGTTCCTGTGTGAGTTCAGGCTAGTCCATTCTAAGGCGGACTAGTCCGTATGGGTGTGAGATGAGAGCTCCCACGGCTAAGTCTTGGTGGACCGGACTTGTCCGCCTTAGTGGTCGGACTAGTCCGGGTCCTCCAGACTTGTCCGTTCTCACCCGGACAAATAGTTCCTGTGTGAGATCGGACTAGTCCGGTGTGAGGCGGACTAGTAAGGACTTTTGGTAGGTGGCAACGGTTGGCTTCGGGACTTCTATAAAAGGAGATGCCCCGACGTCATTTAAAAAAATCTGAAACCCTAGCGCCGCCACAGCGATCCAAGAGCCCCCTAATCCTTCTCCCTTGCCTACTCACCCTCTAAAGCCAATTCTTAAGTGAATTTGGGTGTGTGAGAAGAGGAGAAGGAAGAACTTCGCGTTTAGGCTCTTGGAGTGATCTCGTGCACTTGGTGTGATCTGTGGCTTGTGAGATCTGTGAAGTTTGTGGAAGTGATCAAGTGGGAGCCTCGGATTGTGAGCAGCCCCAAAACTTTGTAAGTTCACCCTTGATATAGTGAAGAACCGGGTTGGCCTTAGTGGTGACTTGGTGAGGAAAGAGTGTTTAGACCCCGTCCTTTGTGGACTCCTCAATGGGGACGTAGATTCCTGATTGGAATCGAACCTCGGGAAAAAATCCTCAGTGTCTCTCTTGCATGTACATTTCTTTGAAGATCAAGATTGCTTAGGATTTGTTTTAACTATTTCGCTATACATCGTCACACTCTTGCAATTCATTTCAATATTCTGTCACACTTGTCGTATAGAAGTGCTAGTTGTCTCATCCACATTTTGTTAAACTAAAATTTGGAGAAAAATCCTTAAAAATCAAGTTTTAGATCTTTCCGGCAGTTTGACCAGACTAGTCCGCCTCCGAGACAGACTAGTCTGGCCTTTTAGGCCTTTCCAGCAGGTTGATCGGACTAGTCCGCCCCTGAGCCAGACTAGTCCGGCTCCTGAGTTCTAATCTCGTTTAATTAAGTCATTTCAGGTATTTTAGCCTATTCACCCCCCCCCCCCTCTAGACAATTTCACCAGGCAAAGTAGGCTACACACACTGGACCTCCCGCGGGCTTAAGCCTTTCAGGTGAGGGACCTTTCGGCGCCATAAGGACCCTAGGCAATGAGACAACCATAAGGGCACGTGTCAGCTCTGGAGCCCTCCTCAGTAGGGCAGAGGTTCAGAGCCCACCGACACGTGGCAGCTCCGGACCTTACCTCAGCGGGGAGGCTCGGACCGGAACCAGGGGCACATGTGGGCTTCATGGCCCAAGTGCATGCGGCAGCCCCGGGGCTGACCTCGGGGCCAAGGGCATGCGGCTATGTTGGCACCCGCCTCAACAGGAAGGTGAGGCCTAGGCTGTCTTTTCCCCTCCACGCGGGGGTACCTGGTCTGCAGGGTACCGACACAAGCCCATTCCAACGAGCAAACTTGCCATACAGCATCCCCAGGATGCGTAGAACATGAAGCTATACCCTAACCGATCAACACACGTCGAGAACATGGTTGTCACCGGTGAACAGACGCATTTTGGCCGGCGACGGCAAATTCCCGTCGCCCAGCTCAACCGATGGTCGGTTTTCCCGGGGGGTTGGTCCAAAGTGTTGTTGGGGACCCTAGTTTCTATGGCTTGAACAGATTTTGCATTGATCACGCACTCATGGAGAATTTCCTATTTAGAGTACCCTCGGTTCTTCATGTCTACCAGCGCAAAACTCGGAATTCCGGCTATCCGGCGTTAGGAGAGAGCAAGGGGAGTGTGGGAGGAGGAACTAGACGTCTGTGCTAACCTTCGGGTGCTTGTGATTGGGCCGGAGAGGTTCTGAGCTGGCTGGATGACGGTGAACCATGGGGCGGCTTTGTTTTGACTTGAGGAGGAAGAAAACGGCGTAGCACCGATCGGAGGAAGCCGGAGACGAGCTGGTGAGGTGTGGAGGATGTCGAGGAGACGCCGGCGCAGCTGTTGGACGGCTCAACCGGGCGCCAAAGCCACCAGAGGCCAATTGGCGATGAATGCAGAAGAGCGGCGCCGTGTTCTTTCGGTTTGAGCGGCCGAGGGAGCGTGTGAGCAGAGAACAACGACTTCGTTTATGCATCACTGGGGCTTATCGATCAGAAGGGATTGGAGTGAACCGCCTTCGAGGAGAGCAGGGTCACTAGCAGCTCGCTGTTGCCTCGGTAGTGCATGCCCCCCCCTCGGTGTTGCACCCACACAGAAGAGGAATTCAATTGTTGTCTCCGTTCCAATGACATGTGGGTCCCACCAATTTTCCCTCTCCTTATCCTCCAAAAATTCTCTCCAATTTGGCAGGTGATCAATTAAAATGTATATAGTTCAATTTTGGGATCCATTTGGACATGTGACAAAGTTTCATCCAAATTCAAATTTGAATTTGAATTCAAATTTGAATTGCTCACGTTTTAATTTCTAACAAATAGTGAATCCTCGCCATAGGAACTAGAATTTAGACGGCTACTATTTGATTTATGGGGAACCAAATTATGGATTTAGCTCTCCATGTTTGGAAGTTTTTGCAAATCTAATTCCGTACTTTGAGCTCATACTTTTATATTCAAAATTTTCAATTCCTCCTCATTTACCTAAGTGTGATTTGGCTGCTTCAACTTGCTACAATTTTCGGTGGTTTCACATCCCCCCTTAAAAAGAATCTCGTCCCGAGATTTCGACGAGGAGAGGAAAGTATGGATTGTTATCGGTGATATGACGATAACAAACTGAACGGCGATAATGATCTTCTTGCTTTTCCATAGTGCTTCTCTTGACCGTATGGTTAGTCCATAAAACCCTGTAGAACCACATCGACCTGGTCGATTGGCTCGAATCTTTACCGTCCTAATCTTAACATGAATAACTAACACTTGTCTAGATTAACTAAGTCCTTAGAAACTTAGTTTAGTACTTTATCAAACATGAATCAAGATGTTTGGTGAGATTAAACAATGAATCGGTAATCTCGCCTCGAATTGGAATCTCAACCATTTAGTCAAAAACTGAATGCTTTGCTTGAACATAAGAGCAGCCACAAGTCAAATTAACTTATGTTATCAACATAACAAAGACCCACTACCTATGGTAACCACAAGGGTGTCAAAGTCACAATATGATCTCTCAAGAATTCATATTGTGTTAAAGGATTATCGCGAGGTTGAGCAATAAATCGGTAAGCCCCGCGATTACAAATTAGTTTAGTCCCGACAATTACGGCACTCGGAGCTATACAAGTCCTGGATAAAAGTTCAAAATTTTCTTAGGTACAAGGGATGTTGAGTAATTGGTTTTCCTTGTATTATAAAATGAGGTAGAATCAAGCAACTTTATCAATAATACAAGGATGTGAAAAGACCAAGGGTATTAGGCACTACTTAAAGGTTTGAAGGGAGGTACACAATCTTGCTCAGCATTCTGGTATTTCACATGTTGTCTCATTATTCATGATGCATCATGATGCTTCACATGTGGTATGGTGCAATGCATATGCACATGGTATGGTGCAAATGGTGCATATGTATGGTGCATACAAGGTGTTGCGCACGATAGGTTGTGCATCTCTCAATGCTTTTAAATATGTATGGTGCATCATCTTTTTATAGTTTGAGCAAGAATTAGTACGATTCTTCAAGCATGATTAAGAATCATCTCAAACTTTGCAACGTACAAATAACTTGGTCATGAAAGGTGCAAAACCAGGAATGCCACATTCATTTTGTGACCAAGTTTAATGAAAATATGTCAAATGTTTGACAAGAATGTTGGGTAATACTCCATAAAAACTTAACCTAGGCAATGTCTATTATATGTTGACTTCACTTTCTCCTTTCTCCTAAGTCTCCATATAACCTGTTTAGCATGAAAGACCAACTACTAGTTCTAGCTCCTAGTTAGGACATCACCATACTAGGGTTGAGGTTACTAGAGTGGTCATTAATAGTGATTTTCTAAATCTTCTTCTTCTCTTACGTCTTGCAATTATGACGAGCATTTGTGTGTGCGGGGTGAATACATTGAAACTACATCTTTCTCGATGATGACGGATCTTGTACTTGAACTTTGATTACGTGAAGACATAATTCCCTCTTGTCTCTTGGTGATGTCATACGGCCAATTGGTGATCAATGCTTTGGTTTACTTGGATGCACTCCTTCCCCCTTAAGTTCCAATATAGGAGATTGATAACTTACTCCATAATGTTTTTATGGGAAAGTGATGCACAACCATAGCCTTCTAGAGCTGAAACTACACAGGTTTTGATCAACAAGAGTGGTGGTGTTGTAGTTCGTCTTCATCACTAGGTATGGTCTTGTAAATGAAAATATTCCATGCTTGAAGTCGATGATGATGATATAGAGAACACTAGGAACCTGTTATTAACTTCTAAGAGTATAAAAACATCCATAATCACAACAAGTCATCAGATGCTGGACCGATCAGTTTCCCGACAACTCATGTCCACAACAGACATGTCTGCACTAAAATTCAATTTTACTTGAGATAACAGCAGACTCAAGACTAGAGTGGGATACCAAAGTTCTGGATCACTTCAGTGTCCTTCCAACGGTTATTTATGTGACTCCATATCAGTTCAGATTCAACAGATATGAAGTTTGAAAGTTGGCAGAAATTCAGGTAGAATTTCAGCAGTACCCCACCTGGAAGTACCCACTTTGATTCAACTTTCTCATACAGTTTCGGACCAAGTTTGTCAAAACTCACAACTACAAAGTTGCAGCCTAACTCACCAGATTTCCATAACTGTATCACACAACCTTTGTAAAAAAATGTATACAGGAAGTTATGGTCTAAAACACAAAGGTACAGAAACTGGACCAGCTTCTGTTCTATGGTTTAAAATCCTAATTCAACGTTTGAAACTGTTGTGGGAGTGAACAGAGGAGTTGGAGAAGACTTCCATATCTTTCCAACGAGTGTTTATTTGTCTTTATAGCATTTCTGGTTTGAGAGAAGTGGCTTTTCTAAGTGGATAAAATTAACCGAAGTTTGGCAAAATTTTGACAGTACTTCCTTTGTTTATGGCTGTTTTGTCCCCAGATTTTCATAAAGATAGGTTCAAAATTTGACAGAAATTTGAATTACAATATTGCTAAACATCTTGTAAGGTTTACGGAAAGGTATCATATGAACCCATTGGAATCTTCTACAAATAGTTATGGTCGAATTAGTAAAGAGTCCAGAAACTGTTTCCAATTTTTGTCCATTTTGACGGTGTTTGGAAATTTGAAATTTTTACTATGTTCTAAGGAGATTCTACTCTAGGTTTGAACAGAAAAGTGACTCTCATATCTTTCCAACCATGTAAGGCACACCCTCATTGGTGAAATATACTGGGACATATGGATTTTCAAAATCAGGTCATGTTCTGGTAGAAAACAGGACACTCTGGTTTTTGAAGTACTTGAGTTTAAACTCCCTCAATAATTCTTTTACAGAAAATCTTCAATGAATTATCCATAATTTATTATTGATTTTCATACCAATTGGGTTGCAAATTTGGATAGATCTTTGCAAACTGAATCTAACCCAATTTGAATCACTAAACTTGTAGTCTCCTACACAACGTTGTGAGCTTGCAAAGTTTAAACATTTTCTAGATATGTTTTGCTAAAGGAAATTCCTTCACACACTAACAGTGGGCCCCTGCGGTCAGGTGCTTCTTCAACCTTGCGCCGAGGGCACCGCACACAAAACAGGGTGCTGGCGCGCACCGTTCTTCGCTGTTTCTTGATCATTTTTGATGTGGTTTCGACCTACACGATCCTCGGACCGTAGCCTAGCAGCCGGGCAAGGTTGTGCAGCGTGAAACCGCCGGGAAAAGGGTCGGCACCGGCGGCCGGCAGCGTGATGCCGACGGTGCATGCACAATACCAATCCCATTCTGACGAGCAAACTTGCCGTACAGCATCCCTAGGACGCGGAGAACGTGAAGCTATACCCTAACCGAGCAGCACAAGTCGGGAACATGGTTGTCACCGGTGAACCGACGCATTTTGGCCGCGGCGGCGAATTCCCGTCGCCCAGCTCAACCGATGGCCGGTTTTCCGGGGGTTTGGTCCGAAGTGTCGTTGGGGGCCCTAGTTTCTATGGCTCGAACTGATTTTGGACTGATCAGGCACTAGTGGAGAATTTCTCGTTTAGAGTACCCTCGGTTCTTCACGTCTACCGGCGCAAAACTCGGAATTCCAGCTAGCCGGCGTTAGGAGACAGCAAGGGGGATGCGGGAGGAGGAACTAAATGTCCGTGCTAACCTTCGGGTGTTTGATTGGGCCGGAGAGGTTCTGAGCTGGCCGGGTGACGGTGAACCGTGGGGGGGCTTTGTTCTGACTTGAGGAGAAAGAAACGGCATAGCACCGATCGGAGGAAGCCGGAGACGAGCTGGTCAGGTGTGGAGGACGTCGAGGAGACGCCGACGCAGCTGTTGGACGGCTCAACCGGGCGCCAAAGCTGCCAAAGGCCGATCGGCGATGAGAGCAGAGGAGTGGCGCCGTGTTCTTTCGGTTTGAGCGGCCGAGTGAGCGTGTGAGCAGAGAACGACGACTTCGTTTGTGCATCACCAGGCTTTATCGATCAGCAGGGATTGGAGTGAGCCGCCTTCGGGGAGAGCAGGGGCACAGGCAGTTTGCTGTTGCCTCGGTGGTGCATGCCCCCCTCGGTGTCGCGCCCACACAGAAGAGGAATTCAATTGTTGTCTATGTTCCAATGATATGTGGGTCCCACCAGTTTTCCCTCTACTTATCCTCCAAAAATTCTCTCCAATTTGGCAGGTGATCAATTCAAATGTGTATAGTTCAATTTTGGGATCCATTTGGACATGTGACAAAGTTTCATCCAAATTCGAATTTGAATTTGAATTCAAATTTGAATTGGCTCATATTTTAATTTCCAACAAAAAGTAAATCCTCGCCAAATGAATGGAATTTAGACCGCTACTATTTGATTTATAGGGAACTAAATTATGGATTTAGCTCTCTATCACTACAAGAAAACGTTATAATTTCGTGGGCCAGACATATTTTCGTCGGCCCCCACGAAAATAAATTTATTTTCGTGAGCTAGTACGTAGCCCATGAAAATATTGTGTGTTTTCGTCGGCCAGCACATGTGCTCACGAAAATAATCGTTGTTTTCGTCAGCCAGCACGTGTGCTCACGAAATAATTGATATCTTCGTCGGCTCGCACTTGAGCTCACGAAATTTTAGTGATATTTCGCATGAAAGCGAGGCTGTTTTCGTGGGTTTCAGGGAGGCCCACGACTTTAAGCATCGGTTACAGATCCGTTTTCGTGGGTTTCTGTGCAGCTCACGAAATATTAGACTATCTTCGTGGGTTTCCGGCGCGGCCCACGAAATTAAAGTAGGGTTCCACGGGGCGTTAAGATCAAGGAGATAATTTCATGTGCCAAGAGTCGGGCTCACGAAATTATTGTACTGTATTGTCGTCGGCCACTCGGTTGGCCCACGAAAGTAACTCTATTGTCGTGGGTGTCGCCCGAAGCTCACGAAATTATATATATTGTCGTGGGTTGTTCTCCTGGCTCACGAAAATAGTTCCGATATCTACCAAGCGTCGACTCGATCTCAGTTGCTACTCGCTTCCGGCCGCCGACACGAAAATTTCTTGCCGCGCCGCGCCTCACCGACGACGCCGCAACCAGCGCCGGCCGCCTGCTCTTGCGCCAGCGTCGCCGGCAGCAGCCCCGGCCGCAACCAGCCCCGAACGCCTGTCAGCGTCGCCGGCAGCAGCGCCGGCCGCTACCAGACCCGGCCGCCTGTCAGCGTCGCCGGCAGCAGGGCCGCGCCGCAACCACAGCCCCGGCCGGCTGTCCTTGGGCCATCGTCGCCGGCAGCAGGACCGCGCCGCAAGCAGCCCTGGGCGCCTGTCAGTGTCGCCGGCAGCAGGGCCACGCCGCAACCACAGCCCCGGCCGCTGGTCCTTGGGCCAGCATCGCCGGCAGCAGGGGCCGCGCCACAATAGTGTTGCTAGCCCCAGCCACAGTATTGTCGTGGGTTCCTGGCCCACGAAAATAGGTCCTTTTCCTGTAATGTATATTTGGAAGTTTTTGCATGTCTAATTCCGTACTTTGAGCTCATACTTTTATATTCAAAAGTTTTAATTCCTCCAGATTTTTTTTTTGGAGATTTCACAAGGTCCAGCAGGACAGTGACCTGAGAGGCAAGTGGTCGCCGGGCAGAAATCTTTTCAAGTCTTGAAAAGAAGAAGAGGAGCAAGAGGAAACTTAACTCGCTGCCGTCGCCACCAGGACGCGACGACGTGCCGTCTCCTTCGAAAATGACCCCCTGTCACTTCACCGCAAGATCTGTGTGGCACCAGCATGCCGCAGCAAATCTCACAAAAAAAAAAGAGAAAAGTGTTAGCCGGACACGAAAGGTGCGTTCCTACAGTGCACACTGCATCTCAAATTATACTCCTACTTACGTATTCTTTTAAGATAATGTTCATTTTTGATTGACTGAAATTTGATATCCTTTCATTCAACACTTGAGACGGCCGACCTATTTGAAGATTTGTGCACTTGTTGTTAGTTAAATTTTTCGAATTTTATAGGATTATATATTGACTATAGAGCAAATTTATTAATGGACTATATAAAAATATAAATTACATTTATTAGATCTAGATCTAAGCATTATAAAAGTTGAGGAAAAGACCTCTATTTCTAGCTGATTGAAAGTTAAACCCTCCTGTTCTTTTATTATCTGGGCAGGTAGACGCGGCCACTGGTTCAGTGTCACTGTCCAGACCTAGAGGCCAACGTGGCAGGCACCGAGGCATTATTAGTCTATTAGTGAGCAATTTGTTGTTATTAGTGTTGTGTAGTAGTCCCTCCGTTTCAAATTATTTGACGCTATTTATTTCAATTTTAAATTAGCAAGTGTCAAGTAATTCGAAACCGGGTGAGTATATAACATACTACTATGAGATAAGCGTATTCAACAATCAATTATCATTACAACACGGTCAAAATCATGAAAATAGCTATCAATTGTCATGACAAAAAAGTCGGTGTCAGGCGTAACAAGTATTTACATGATATAAAAATTGGGCCATATTTTTTTGCGTCACAATAGGTCTCCTATTACCACGCAATAAGGATTGCATTAGATAGCAGTTGCAACAGATTATTTCGTTTCAACTCAATAACACATTGCAATTGAGACTTGCATTAGATCGTAGTTGCAACCATATAGTTTATGGCAATAGTTTATATCCCAACACAACTAGGTGTTGTCCTAGATAGTATTTGCAACGATCGATTATGTTGCATGATTATCAAACGTAAAAAATATAAAATTATTTCAGCCTTATTGCTCTGAATATGGATCAATGAACCCTGTATCTCAATGTTTCTGGGAAGACATTTTACCACTACGTTAGCGTTATATTAATGTGTATGATACAAATTGTATTGCTTTAGCCTATCTCATGAAGTGAAAAAAATTCTATAAAAATCATGGCCATAGATTTTGCATGTTACAACCGTTCTTTTCTTGCGGCAATAGTTTGTACCATAACGCTAATTATCCGTGGCAAAAATTGGACATGCTACCACAACATATTTTTCCATGACAATACAACATCCCATTTACAATGAAAAATCAATGCTATTACAACACTAATAAAAATTTGTGGCAAAAATTCGGCATAATGCTGCTGCACCCTTTTTCGTGGCAATTGCACCAACCTATTGAAACGTAAAATTAAGATTATCACAACGCTAGATATTCATGGCAAAAAATTGACATGTCGCCACTTCATTTTTTATGGCAATAGAACTAACCTATTGCAATTGAAGTTAAAATTACAAAAATGTGATAGTATTTTTCATATATTACAATGATTTATGAAGATGGTTACAATAACACCTCAGTAATTAGCTAATTAGCATTGAGGCTGTGGCGTCCACATAGGAAAAGTTTGCTGGTCCCTTTCTCGCACTCATTATTTGTGATCTTGCGACGCCATCCAATGATTAATTGTGGATACCGGTAACATTTTTGCCTCAATATTGAAGCGTTATCTTCACAAAAATGCTCGAGGACCCTACACTTTACTGTAGCAACGAAGGGCGAAAGGGTCATGTCTAGACACAAAAAAAAATCAGAGAGCACAGTATCACCCATAGTTAGAGGAAGCAGGGCCCTACAAGACAGACTATTCATGATAGGAAACAGAAACCGATGTACAAGCTCGTGTCGTCGCGTCCAACCGGGGACCAATCTCATAGAACGATGGATCTACTGTTATTTTCTCCGGTTTCTTGTGAACTTTTCATTATGTCAATATGCCTCCACTCGTGGTAAAACTCAGTTTTCCCACTTTTTCTTTGAACGGATAAAAACTTGATAATATGCTTTAATTTAAGCATCAAGAAAGCGGTAGGATTCCATGATTATGTAGGTAGAGTGTAACGTTAGTGTTTGCATCAACTCAGTTTTTATTAAAATAATTTCAGTTCAATTTTAACTGGATTTGTTATATTAACAACATGAAAAATTTAGAACTGAGCGGTATCATTTATTTCATCAAAAATTATATTTCTCATTTACTTCTCAGATATAGCTGGCATGGGCTTTCATCGTGCAACTCAGTTCAAATCTACGTCTTTCATTTTCTAGATGAATTCAAACTTACATTCTAGATACACAAAGTTACAAAAAAATTGTTCTTGCCGTGGGGCGTGGGTAGATGTATGGCATGACTTAAGGAATATTCGGCAAACAGAGAAGCCAACATGATTCCGTCCAAGTCAGCCGACAAGGTGGTCGCACACTTCACACCTTTCTCTCTCTGCGCAACTGTGCTTACGTAATCTGCGGGTCCCGTGTTGGGCAAGCCGATAAAATCCAGAGAGTTTATCCGTGAGGGAAGCTAGGTACACCAAGTTCATGGACACCGCGAGTTGTTGTTCAATGGAAACATGACCAGCATGGTGCATGGACTAAATCCAGGAGGAGCAAGTCATGTTCTTGTGTGGTTAGGTCCACTAGACAGGTCACTCTAGTCGCTCTTATTTCTATAATACCTAACCATATGGACTATCATCGCAGGTAAGCATCAGTAGATGCGTATGGGTTTGTCGTAGATCAAATAAGGTTTCATCTAATTTGTCGAAGTGTACTCATTCCACTATTAATTAGTATTATTAACATAATAAATTTAGTTTAGAAGTAAACTAAATTCTTATTCTAATGACAATAATTTTAAAACATAGAGAGTATTAGCTAGCAAATTTTCAGCTAACGGTTTGCTAATATAGTATAGTGCCCTCGATGAACTTGTTGTAGGAGCAAACTACCTATGAATGATATACACTAAAATCAACGCGTAGTGGTTAAGCGGTCTAAATTTAGTTCACTAATCTAGAACCTGATAATTTAAATAAAGATGTGGGTTAAACTTGATTGTGTGACCGAACTATGATAAACATAATTTTACCCAGATAATGTTGTAACCCTATTTCGCACGACTTACGACAATTGCTTTATAGTGAAAATAGATAGCATGTCTCTTCTTAGATCAAGACTATAGTAGACATTATAAAAAGCAAAGAGGTTCATAGCAACCACATAATAAGTGACAATTTTGTATTAGAATTTGCACTTCAAAAAGAGATTTTCTGAAAATTTGGGGTGGGGGAGATTAGGTGCGGAGCAGCCATGCCAACCTATATAGGAGTTAGATCTACTATATAAATGACCATGGAGAGCTGATCATTAACAAGCTGCTTATTTGTGAGTAAGCCTGGCTATGTCTAATGTAAAATTGATGGTGGTAAATTCTGATGATGATAGAAGAGGATTAGTACTAAGGATACATATATAATACATGGTTGGGGAGTGAAGAGATTTCCTTTGAGCTTCAATTCGTTCATGATGTTGAGCTTGTGAATTGGCCATGACTTCTATCATTAAGTTGCATCTGTCTTACCTTGCAAACTGGACAACATAACAGAATTTTAAACTTATTTCAACATAAAATATACAAACCTGATGTTAAAGTTAAAGTTGATATAGAAACGTCTGTCTTTTTAATATGACTCCATAAGCGAGGGATGTCATCTAAAATTTATTTATGGGACAAATCCTGGTGAGAATATTGGTGTCCATGGTAGGGGTGGAACTAGTGAACACCGAGCCACTGGATGTTCTTGCTGAGTGATACACTTTATAGCTTGGAGCGAGTGTCGGACTGTCTTGTTTACCTTGGTGTGCGTAGCCATTCTTGCGCTCTTACCAACCAAAGGAATGCCGACGACCCGACTCCGCTACAAATTAGCCGCGCCGCGTTTTCGAAAGGCCACACGAGCGCCACCCACCCGCGACCCGCCGCGACCGATCGAGCCGTGCTCACCGCGCCGCCGCCGCCGCAGAAACCCTAGCTCCTCCTCCTCATCCTCGTCCTGCGCCATGGCCACCGTCTCCCTCACTCCGCAAGCGGTCTTCTCCACCGACACCGGCGGCGTCCTCGCCTCCGCCACCATCCTCCGCTTCCCGCCCAACTTCGTCCGCCAGCTCAGCACCAAGGCCCGCCGCAACTGCAGCAACATCGGCGTCGCGCAGATCGTCGCCGCCGCGTGGTCCGACCGCCCCTTCGGCCGCCCCCACTCCGGCGGCGGCGGCGGCCGCGCCCGCGGCGTGTCCTCCTCCCACGCCGCGGCCGCTTCGGCCGCCGCCGCCGCCTCCCCGGCGGCGGAGGCGAGCGCAATCCCCAACGCTAAGGTTGCGCAGCCGTCCGCCGTCACGTTGGCCGAGCGTAACCTGCTTGGTTCCGACGCCAGCCTAGCCGTCCACGCGGGTACCCTGCTCGCTCGCCTCTTCCCCGTCAGATCTAGCTGTTTATCCTTCAAATAAGCTTTTGTCTTTTGCTGATTTCATTTATGGCTTTTCTGCTTTGATCTTAAACAGGCGAGAGGCTGGGAAGAAGGATCGCCACCGACGCGATCACCACGCCAGTAGTGAACACCTCGGCCTACTGGTTCAAAAACTCGCAAGAGCTAATCGATTTCAAGGTTCGACCGATCCCCTCATTTCTGAATATTCAGTATCGCACTTTGTCAGATTTGATGCCTGAATGTCAAAATCTCTGGTCGTTAGGAGGGGAGGCATTCTAGCTTCGAGTACGGTAGGTATGGGAACCCGACCACAGAGGCATTGGAGAAGAAGATGAGGTAAAGTGCATATTCTGCTCGTGGACCTTTGTTATGGAAATGTGGACACCTTGTTGGTTGCATTTGTGGGGATTCTGATAACTGCCTTTTCTGATGGTGCAGCGCACTGGAGAAAGCTGAGTCCACTGTGTTTGTGGCGTCGGGGATGTACGCAAGTGTGGCTATGCTCAGCGCACTTGTCCCAGCTGGTGGGCACATTGTGATCACCACGGATTGTTACCGCAAGACGAGAATTTATATGGAAACCGAGCTCCCAAAGAGGGGAATTTCGGTAATACACTGCTATGCTTAATCACATTTTTGTTTTTAATGATGCGGGCCAGAACTCTTGCTGAAACTATTATGATTTCCTGTTATGGATATGACTGCTACAGTAGCATGAATAACGATTGTGTTGTTTTTCTCCAATTAAATTTTATATTTGCGGTACAAAAACTAATAATTTTCTTTCATGGTAAGATTTATATTTATGCCCTCAATAATGAGCTGAAATAAAACTATCTGTTGTAAAAATTCCGTCAGTAAAAACTTTTGGATAGCAGTCATACATATTTAAAATATTAAATTGATGTTTTTGGATCTGTATGGTGGTACAATATATTATTCTACAGTCTAGATATTCCAGTTACTTTTTTGAGTCATTATCTAAAAAAAGTTACTTTTTGAGCCAATATGTGCCACATGTATAGTATAGCAGGGCTACTCCATAGAAACAATGATTCTGTACTATCTGTGAAATATAATATAGCATCCAACTATATAGAAGTCTTTAAATTTACTAAAAATTTAATATGGTATTTTGAAAAATGATGTGATATAAGCAGACAAATCTAACTGTAAATCCATAATTTCAGAAGTACATCCTTCTACATTCTGTCTAACTGCAGCTGCAGATGTTTCCTGTACACTTAGTGCATCTGTTGTAAACTAATGTTTGCTATGTGTTGCTTATTTTGTGATACTTTTTATGCTATGATGCTGTTGGTGCCAGATGACTCTCATTAAACCTGCTGACATGGATGCTCTCCAAAGTGCTTTGGACAATAATAATGTGAGTAGTTTTTGCTACTTCCTTCAATGTTGGCAAAAAAATTATATATCAACTAAAAGAGTCAATCTCTTGGACATGTTCAGGTATCTCTTTTCTTCACCGAGACTCCTACCAATCCTTTCCTTAGATGCATTGATATTGAGCTTGTCTCAAACATGTGCCATAGAAAGGGGGCATTACTTTGTATTGACAGCACTTTCGCTTCCCCTATCAATCAGAAGGCACTAACTTTAGGTGCTGACCTAGTTATTCATTCTGCAACAAAGTACATTGCTGGGCACAATGATGTGAGTTGATTGAATGAACCCCCCTCTTCCCTCTTTAATTTTTTATATATTTGCTCTAACAAGTGTATTTGTTCAGGTTATTGGAGGATGCGTCAGTGGTAGAGATGAGCTAGTTTCCAAAGTACGGACCTATCACCATGTTGTTGGTGGTGTTCTGAACCCGGTATGTTTTGATTGGTGATGTTTCTCCCCATTTAGGTTTCTTGTTGGCGCATCTATGTAGCTTTCAGAAGTGCCCAAAAAGTGAACTGAACTGAAATAAGGGGCAACCCAATGCATGTAGCTCCTGCTTGCACAGGGTCCTAAGAAGGGTCCGACCCACTTGGTCTTTTGTACGCAGCCTTTCCCTGCATCTCTGCAAGAGGCTGTTTCCAGGACTTGAACCCATGATCTCATGGTCACAAGGCAACAACTTTACCGCTGCGCCAGGGCTCCCCTTCCTGGACTGAAATAAAAAGGAAAAAATAAGGTCTATGCTCTACAATGTATATGCACTAGTTCATCATTGGTACTTTGCTATATTTTCATGCTATACATGGACCTGATATCCCCAAAAATTAGAACCTGTTTTATGGCCATTGTCATGCTTGTTCACATCACTGTCCTTCTTCCTCCAATATCTTAAGTTGTATAGCATGGATGTTTTCTTATCTGGTTCTTATATTGGGTTGTGTTGTTAGAATGCCGCCTACCTGATCCTTCGAGGAATGAAGACACTGCATCTCCGTGTGCAATGCCAGAATAACACTGCACTGCGGATGGCCATGTTTTTAGAGGAACATCCAAAGGTGAGAACTCTGTTCAATCTATTCCGGTATAAGTTATGGTATTCTCTGTTTCCATTGTTTTAGCTGAATATATTATCTCTTGTTCCCAGATTGCACGTGTCTACTATCCTGGCTTGCCAAGTCACCCTGAACATCACATTGCCAAAAGTCAAATGACAGGCTTTGGTGGTGTGGTCAGTTTTGAGGTATTTTTTTCCATCAATCAGGAATACCTTGAGTCTCTGAGAACATGAAATAGTTAATTCTAAATCCCCTTTCTTGAGTAGGTTGCTGGAGACTTTGATGCTACAAGGAAATTCATTGATTCTGTTAAGATACCATATCATGCCCCCTCATTTGGAGGCTGCGAGAGCATAATTGATCAGCCTGCTATCATGTCTTACTGGTATGAACTCAATATTTTCCCTACTTATTTTTTTTAGAAAAAAAAAGTGATATGGTTGTGCGTTTGTGCTAATTTTTTAATTGTGATCCTTGAACAGGGATTCAAAGGAGCAGAGAGACATCTATGGGATCAAGGATAACCTCATCAGGTTCAGCATTGGAGTGGAGGATTTTGAGGATCTTAAGAACGATCTTGTTCAGGCCCTCGCGAAGATTTAAGCTCTTGATTCCTTCACAATATGGAAATCTATATGATCATGTTTCACCCCAATAATTTAGAAAACTCTGGCATTTTTATCTATGGCTGCGAATAAAAGACTCATGTTTTCCTTATTCCATTCTTTTATTCCAATAAGTCAGACTTTCGGGATCCATATGGAGCTTGGTGTAGTGATCGTCAATTTTCAGTTGATTGGTGGCATGTGCTTATTGGTTGGCCGCTTTGTAACAAGTGCTGTGTGTGTAATGAGCTCCTGACTCTTTGGTGTATGTAGGCAACAATGGGATCAGCCGAGAACGAGAAGAGCATCTAACTTATGTTTATCATGGTTCGTTCTTTTTCCCAGCATCTAACTCTTTGTTGCATGTAGGCAACACTGAAGGATCTCCATCAGTTTCAGAAATTCTGAAGGACTCCCAACATGTAAGAGGAGGGACATGACAATGACTTTCCAGAACAGAGAGGCAAAATGTCATGAGGGAGATAGAGGCCTAGAACGGTAGGGAGTTGCGTCTGCAAAAGACCTGCGTGTCAGTCTTAGTCGGCTAAATCACCCTGACGTGCACAAAAACGATTTTGTTTTACAGGCAAAGGTATACAATAATGCAGTTTTAGAAAGAGAGGCTAAATAAACGGTTTTATAGTTTAGTGATTATCTAAGACTCAGGGTAAACTTGTAAAAGTAATTTGGACTTCTTTCTAAAGAGAACTGTAAAAAGAACATAAAAACACATAGTGGTTTCGAAGGAAAAGTCAGTCGCCCCGACACCTTCTCGCGCGGACGACGGCTCCCTCTCGTCCTCGTCGCAGTCGCAGCAGCAGCTCCCAGACACCCACCGCATCTCTCTCCGGGTCACCTTGCCCTACGGCAGCAGCCTGCACTACTCGGAGAACGTTCAGTCGGGCAACTTCACCTTCACGGCCTCCGAGGCCGGCGACTACCTCGCCTGCTTCTGAGCGCCCGACCACCCGCCACCATGGCCTTCGAGTTTGATTGGCGCAGCGGCAAGGACTGGGGCACCGTCGCCGAGAAGGGCCAGGTCGACGTGAGTACTGGCTTTTACTTGATTATCCGTTCAATTTCAGTTTTTTCCAATCTGCCTGTTCGGTTTCACTTTTACTTTTCTCTTCGCATAATTGACCAACCACACGCATGTGATTTCATAGACAACTAGGATGTTAGGAGTTCGTAGGTAGTAAGCAGAAGAAATTACGCAGCACTTAATCATTTATTCAACACACTACACCTTAAGTTCAGTAGGGCACTGCACGTTTGACAGGTACAAGATCCTTACCAGGTGGGATCAGTTGGGTCTGTTATGGTGCAACACCGATTGTGACTTGTGAGCAACTCAATTACATAATGTGACATTTGGGGCATGCGTGTAAAAGTCAAATCTTATTAAAAGGATGTATGTTCTAGTTTCATCTAGCTGAATGTGTCACAAATTTGGTTGCATTAGTTTGTGACAGAAATCAGATGTTGATATTGGTTTTGAAAAGTGGATCCATGCGTCAAATTAGTGAATTACCTTACCTGCTACGAGACGTTCATAGATGTTCTTCGATGTTCTTTTTTTGTGCATAAAAGCACATATACAGGGTGCGATTGGCAAAAACAAACATTTCAGTTTCTATGTTAAATCAGTTAAAACAGTACCAAACAGTAAAAAAAAACATTTCAATAATAAATACATAAGAAACAATTCACAATTTTGACCCATCAGTGTTCCACACCTGAAACACTTAATATTATTATACCTCCTCTCTAGTTTTATTATTATTTACAAATATTTGCCACCGACTATCTTTATCCTTAACTCGCTGCCACCCTAAGCCATGCAACTCACTGCTACCAATACGCAATAGGGATTTATTCGTACACGTGAATGGTGACATATATTATGTAATGACAATTATAAATAATATATATTAGAATATTTCATTATATGTTATACTATGATAAAAATAACATAGTTAATCCAAATATAAATAGGTCATTTCAATGCTTCTCTTCTCGTACTGAAACTGGAACTAAAAAACTAGTCAAATGGTTTCTAAATTGATTCTATTTCAGATTGAAAAACATATCTAAGTTGAAACTGAAACGTTTATAATTTTCAAAGAATCTAGAACCATAGCAAACAGGGCCATAGATGGCAGAAAGCTGCAATTTTGATAGAAGATGCATTGTGTAATTTCAATTTGATAAGCTAAAATGTTCCAGCATTTCTATTTCAAGCACGAACAGGTAAATGAAAATTTCTGGCTGAAGAAAGTACAAAATTACAATAAATGATAAAGGAGAGTTAGATATCTGTGCAAAAAAAAATTTGCACTGAGGTACAGCAGAGTAAACTAGTGGCTGCAATTCAAACAGGAAAGGTCCACATGGTTAACTCTGAATCACAAAGCAGGATTTCTACTAGTACTTGCTGCTTGAAACCAAGCACGAGAACTGCAAACAGTGGCTTTCAGAGACGGGAACTATGTTGTGATTCTTCTCAGGCTGTGAATACTATGACGTCAGAAACCATGCAGATTCACATGACAAAACGCTAAAATTTGACTCATTTTTTAAGTGCATTCATCCTGTCCCTCAGATAATACAGCTTAGCTCTTCTGACTTTCTTCCGGTCCAAGATCTTGATTTCTTTAATGTTGGGTGAGTAACTGAATGGATAAGAGGAGTTGTATTACGAAAATCATCCAGAAAAAAATAGTTGGTAGCTATTCATGAGCAACGCAGGTTACCATTCAAACTGTAAAATGTAATAAAATTAGGTATCCATTCAAACTATGAAACATATATGAGAGAAAATTAAAGAGGATCTGGTGTATATGCGCAAAGGTTTACAAGTAACAGGTAACATGCAATTATAGATTACATGTTTAATTTAAACATTTGATGATTCTCAATATTAGAAATTCAATAGATGTTACTACAAAATGGAATACACAGATCCAGATCTTGTACGGTGGTGGCAGCGACCTGTACGGTGGCGGCGGCCGGCCGGCCAGGCGAGTCAACCGGCCATGGCATCTAGGCGGAAGCGCCTGGACGCCGTCTAAACACTGGTAGTCACATGAATGATATGTGTACTGTTGTTTGATGCGAAGCATTATATGTGCCCATTTTATCACTCTTTTCTGAAATTGTTGGCTTTACCGTCTATGTGTTCAGCAAGGAAATGATATGTCAAGATACCAGAAGAATTAAGGTTAGCACTGGATAAATTGTCTATGAACCTAAAATCTCCGTGTGTAATAGGCGCTAAAAGGGCACGAGCAATTATGCTTATCGCAAAAATGGTTGAGTATATGTACCAGCGGCTTGCTATTCGACACTAGTGGTGCCTACGTCATCATTCACTCAGTAAAAGATCTTATATGGAATGACAGCCTGGTTCAGAATATTCTTGGATTTACAATGAATGCAGGGACCAGAATGAATTTAGTTCCACTATCTCTTCAGCAAACATTTCTTGGGACAATGGCTTTGTTGTTGTTGTTGTTGTTGTTGTTGTTGTTGTTGTTATTCTTGTTGTTGTTGTATCACTTCAGCAAATGAGTAACTATGAGGAATATCAAGAAGCCAGCAGATACAATGTCATACCAAATCTGGCCAACTGATTACAATTACCCTTTTCCCAGTTATGCCAATATTCAGCCAAAATTTCTCATATGAACTGGTCTCACTGGCCCTAATTTATCCGCATGTAACCAAAAAATATACGGATATATTCACAAATGAATAGTAAGAACCTCCCTGCAGCATCCTAAAGGACAGAAACAGAAGGGCATAACTTATTGTTTGTTGAATGATTATAAGATTCTTATGAACAAGTAGATAATCCTAGCAGCATAAAGATTGTACCGAACCAGGTCGTGCTTCAATCCCAGCACGACAAGTTGCAGTATGAAAGTGAGAAAAAAAAGGGGCAAAGACAAGCATGTATTTGGGTTCACTTACAGCGGAAAGACAGACTCCACTCCGACACCAGCAACTAATCTACGCAGTCTGAAAGTTGTATTGATCCCAGCATTGCGCCTTCCTATCACAATCCCTTTCAATGTAGACTCGCGCCTTTTGTTCTCAGGAACTTGCTGTTTTTATTATACGCAGGATCAGAACCACAAACATGAATTAAGCCGTTAAGCATGTAAAGACGGAATACGAAAAGTCATACCAGTCTCATTTGAATGATACATCCTGGCTGTACGTCAGGAATCTCTCTCTCCGAGTGAACCTTTTCAACTGCCTCCTTGTTCAAGATCTGTGGAGCGACATAACAAATGCACTATGCTGTTTAATGTGCTTGCCATAAAATTGTTATAGTTCTCACAATGAACATTGCGATTACATTCATAATGTGCCTAGCAGTCTTGTCAGGCCTCTTGAACTTAATGCGCAGTGGGTGCTCAACTGCAGGAGAGGTGGAATCGTCCTCCTCAAGAGCAACCTCAGCATTTCCCACCGTCGACAAACCCCTCAGCATCAAGGCCTTACACAACAAAATCGATCCAATCAAATGACCAATAGAATTTAGTACAAAACACGGGAGAGAATTTAGTACAAAAAACAGGAGTACAGGACTACAAAAAAAAAAGAAAACAACAAGATGTGCATCATAATTAGAATCCAACCCCTACCGGACGAATCAAAGGCCTCAGGAGGTTGACGGACGCCTGACTAGCCACCGGTTGCAGCAGAACTGCAGGCGTACCCGTGGCACATTCCAAGAGCTTCGCATAGGGTCCACAGCTTCCGGCTCGGAAGACGCTCCGGAGCAAAGACTGCATCCTGTGGTACGCACCCTGCATAGAAATGCACGAGTTCGGGATCAGAAGCTGTGGTTGGATCCTGTTGTTGCAGGAATGATACGAATGCACAAGTGCCGGATAAAATCTACAGAACTCTTGCCCCAGATGATTTTTTTCAGGGGAAAACATCGATATTAGCATTCGACAACGCAGCCAAACAAATCCTAGAAGGAATGCATGGGCAGGCAGTTGCGTCCGTCCGGACAAGGAACATTTGTTTTTGTGGTCTCGCAGTGAGGGAAAGATTGCAGAATGGAAGGAAAGGTAGCATCCGGGAAACCGGGTTTGGGCACGATTACCAGGAATAGAAGCCAATTCGAGTACGGATGAAGCTAGGCCGGGGTGGAAGAGGGCTACCTTCGAGAAAGGGGCAGCCGAGACAGGCGACCTGGAAGAGCTGAGCCGCGAGGACCGGAGGCACCGCGCGCGTCCTCGGGCTGGCCTGGAGAACGACGGAGGCGCCGCCGCCGGAGATCGCGAAACCCTCTCGTCCTGTGCGCGCTCCTCGAATGGTGCTCTTGTGCCTTGGGCTCGCAGTCCCAGCGTATCCACCGCTCGCCGCATCGAATGGCGGGCCGATGTTTGCTTCAGTTCCCTGCGGCCCAGCCCGGTCCAGCTACACACGAACATGAGAGACGACGCGCCAACTGACGCCGTTCGTGTTGCTTTCATTGGCTCTCACTTAACTCACTACCAAGCGCTTCTTCTACTTTAGCGACTAGTACTACTTTAGTTAACCATCGTCAGCAGTATGTATGTTGGATGGACGACTGACTGATGCGTGAGCAGTTAGTTAATCGTGATGAGCAGCTGCTCAGGAACGTGTGGCCAGGACAGGACCGACTCATTTAATTGCCTGCCCATGCACATACATGTAAACATGCATACACATCACGCCCAGTAAAGCCTTCATTAGCAGGGATGGCCAAAACACAAGCGCCAAGACTTGTTACCAAACCATCTCGAATAAAAAATCTTACGCCAACTGCCCGATTTAGAAATGGATGGTTTGGCCGACCGGGATGAAAAGGCGTTCCGTTCCATGTACTAATTATCTGTAGCTCTAGCGTGCCCCCTGATCCACACAATCAGATGGGCACCGAGAGCTCTGAGCGAGCCTCTGACGACGGCAAAACTCCACGCGACTGACGAGGCACCGCGGCCGGTGCGTTTCTGCAAATTGCAAGCGCGCGCGTCACCGGAGCAAAGCAGGGTCGTGTCGACAGACATGGTGCGTTCTCCGGTCCCGGCAAGATCATTCGTGGAGACTTTTGTGGTAACAGGGGGAGTATTATCTAGTTCATAACAGGGAGAGTAATTATTTTGTTCATTTTGAACTTTTGTGGTTAAGAAAGTAACTTTACTTACTAATTATGGCTTTATTGGGTGTGATGCATGCACAAGGAGATGAGTCAGTCCTGACCACACGTTCGTGAGCAGCTGCTGATCACGATTGATTGTTCACGCATCAGTCCATCCAACGTACCGCTGACAATAATTAACTTATTAAAATGGAGAGATTAACAACGAAGACCCCAAAATACATATATATATATAATATCAGAAAATAATAATTGTTCTGAAAACACCGCTCTCGTGCCAACTGCCAAGGTTCGCTCGGCGACGAGATACGTTTAGACTCGTAAAGGACTCTGACCCACGAGCACTTTGACAGTTTTTTTTAACTCTTATGGAACTTTAGGTCAGAAATGAATATAAATTAGCTCTGATTTTAATCTAACCCGGCCCTTATCATCATCAAATAATCTTTTTGGGCCCGTTATCAGGGCTAATGCGTTGCGCGGGCAGTTGCATAGCTCCGTGACGGACGGAAGAATAGGGCGACGTCATCCCTCTCCGATCCGTTCGCCACCAGCAGGAGAGGGCGCCAGCGGCGACGACGCACAAACCAACACCGACATCTGGTCACTGGGCGTGTTGCTACCTAGCTTGGCTTGACGCCGTCCGTACTGGCCTACCTCACGCCGGGCCGGACGTACGTAATCGGGTGCAGGAGCGAGATGGATGGATGTGTCGTTCACTTGGTTGGACTGGACCAGTGGTGCTGGCTCGCTGCTGCTCACGTACATGCACCCAGCTTCCTCTAATGACGGATCCACCACGGTGCTATCTGTACTTTCTCTGTTCTGAATCAGATAAAGTTTAAAATAACTAATTTAAATTGATCTAAATTTATTGTCCGAAATATTATTTATTTTAGAACGAAGTAATTAATAACGACAGATCAATCAGTATCTTCATTTGGCGATCAAAACGACATGGCAAGACGCACATTTAGGAGAATACCGGCCAGGACATAACCCACCGAATAAAGCTCGAGATATGTAAACAACTAAACACACGCATAGATATACAGCTTATCGTGATACTCCTACATTTTCATGTAAAAACACAACATAACAAAAAGGGAATCGCAAGACTGGTGTGCTGAGCATACACATTTAGTTATAAGCAAAGTTATTTCGGATGTTGCCTAAGGACATTAAACAATTATACAGTATCAAAATATAACCTAAAGTTCTCTGCATTAGTAAGGACAGTGAAACACGTCTCGTTCTTTAGAAGTCAACGGCGACGTTTCTTAATTACGGCGAGCTACATAGTGCTGATATAAATAACTAAGGCAGTGGAGTCGGGATTTAATTAGGACCCGCTGTGTCTCGGTTGTATATGTATGCGTAAGGACGCCCCACATGATAGAACGGCAGTCTTGCTCCGATCCACTGTATAGTGCCTAGACTCTCTCTCTCTCTCTCTCTCTCTCTCTCTCTCTCGCCATGAACGAAGAGATCCAAATAACCAAGCAGCCATCCCAGCGTCAACAGCAACCAGAACTGTCACGAGATGACGGCACGACGACAGTGCAAGATGCACAACAGCCAGAGCATGGTCCCCTCGCAGCCGTGCAAGGCGGCGGCGCGGCCGCGCGCCACCACCACGGGAGCAAGCTCACGGTCCTCCCGCTCGTCTTCCTCATCTACTTCGAGGTTGCCGGCGGGCCGTACGGCTCCGAGCGGGCGGTCCGCGCGGCGGGACCGCTCTTCACGCTACTCGGCTTCCTCGTCTTCCCCTTCGCGTGGGGCGTCCCGGAATCGCTCGTCACCGCCGAGCTCGCCGCCGCGCTCCCGGGCAACGGCGGCTTCGTCCTGTGGGCCGACCGCGCCTTCGGCCCGCTCGCCGGATCGCTCCTCGGCACGTGGAAGTACCTCAGCTGCGTCATCAACATCGCCGCGTACCCGGCCCTCGTCGCCGACTACCTCGGCCGCGCCATCCCCGCCGTGGCCGGTCCCGGCAGGACGCGCACGGGCACGGTGGTCGGCATGACGGTGCTCCTGTCCTTCCTGAACTGCGCCGGGCTGAGCATTGTCGGGTGGGGCGCGGTGGCGCTGGGCCTCGTGTCCCTGGCGCCGTTCGTGCTCATGACGGGGATTTCCCTGCCGAAGCTGCGGCCGCGGCGGTGGACGACGCAGGTGAACGGGGGGAAGGACTGGAGGCTCTTCTTCAACACTCTGTTCTGGAACCTCAACTACTGGGACAGCGCGAGCACCATGGCCGGCGAGGTGGAGCGGCCGGAGCGCACGTTCCCCCGGGCGCTGGCCGCGGCGGTCGTGCTAATTGCCGCGAGCTACCTGCTTCCGCTCATGGCGGCGACCGGCGCGACGGACGCGCCGCCGGAGAAGTGGGAGAACGGCTACTTGGTCGACGCTGCAGGTAGGTACGCTCACATGTGCCTGCGATTAATCAGAATCTCGGTGCTTCCCTTTATGGTTAGAGACAAAAACGATGCCTTGTGTGTATCAAGTAACTTGTTTTTTCAATGTTGTCGATTATGGAGCAACACGATTCCTTGGTTCTAGTGATCCACACTCGTTTGGATCAAAAGAATGACGATTTGAGCGAATGTAAAAGTCACATTTAGGAAATAATCCACTAAAGTAGTAAATTCAGCTTTGTAAAGCTAACTAGAGAGATGTTTCAGACATCGACATGGCAAAACTCAATTTTGATCTGCTATAGCGTGAGTTAGACGGCGGCCCACCTCTTACCAGGCCGGATGTGCTGCTGTAGGTGTCATCGGCGGCGGGTGGCTCAAGTACTGGATCCAGGGCGGGGCGGTGCTGTCGTCGATCGGCATGTTCGAGGCCCAGCTAAGCAGCGGCGCGTACCAGCTGCTGGGCATGTCGGAGCTGGGCCTCCTCCCGGCCGTGTTCGCGCGGCGCGCCACCCGCTTCCGCACCCCGTGGGTCGCCGTCGCTGCCTCCACCGGCGTCACCCTCGCCGTCTCGTTCCTCAGCTTCGACGACGTCGTCTCCACCGCCAACCTCCTCTACGGCCTCGGCACGCTGCTCGAGTTCGCGGCGTTCCTCTGGCTCCGCGCCAGGCGGCCCGGCCTCAAGCGGCCCTACCGCGTGCCGCTCCCGCTGCCGGCGCTGGTCGCCATGTGCGCCGCGCCGTCGGCGTTCCTGGCGTACGTGTGCGTGGTGGCCGGGCGGAGGGTGTTCGCGCTCGCCGGAGCGCTCACGGCGCTCGGCGTTGGGCTGCACGGCGCCATGAGGCTGTGCAGGTCCAGGAAGTGGCTCAGGTTTAACACTGCCGTCGTTGCCGCCGCGGAAGATCACCAAGCAGATCACGCGTCTGGAGACCGGGTTTGAACCGTGGAGGCATCTCCGGCTGCTCTCTTCTCGCTCTTCTACCTCTCCGTTTCTGTGTTTAGCACTTGATTTTATTTTCCACTTTGAGGGAAGGGTTCTTGGGTTGTATGTCTTGTATATTGACTGCGTGATAAAATGAGACGAGCAGTTACGCCTTCTTTGATTGCAGGCTGAACCGGATTGGAAACAAACTAGTACATCAACTCATACGAGTTAGTAATATTCACAAAATAAATAATGTTTAGTACGGTTAATTTAGTTCAGATTAAATTAAATTTTATAACTTCGTCTATGTTGTAATGACATAGTCGGTCTCAAGCTCGGGTAAAGGAGGAGGGGTTGTGATGGACTTGGCGAGCCAAGAAATACACTTAGCTATTCTCATGAAAATGAAACCCAATAGAAATTGGTTGAGGCGTAACCCTCTTAGCGACGCGCCATATCGGAACCCGGGTATGGTGTTAAGTGGGCAAAAGTAGGGTCGCCACCGCCTTAGTGGCGCGCCATATCGAAACCTGGATATGGTAAATGGGCAAGGACCGGATCGCCACTACCTTAGTGGCGCGCTACATCATCGCCCGGATGTAGTGATAAGTAAGCAAGGGTCTTTGCATCTTACTCGACGGGTGCAAAGCTAAGAAAGGTAGCCGAGGAACATAGATTTCGGATGGGTAGTTGGAATGTAGGATCCTTGACGGGGAAGCTACGTGAGCTAGTAGATGTTACCATTAGGAGATGAGTAAATATCCTTTGTGTACAAGAGACTAGATGGGTGGGTCAAAAGACGAGAGAAGTCGAGAATACCGGTTTCAAGATTTGGTATTCTAGAATGGTTGGGAACAGGAATGACGTAATTGTTCTAATAGATAAGAGTCTTAAGTATGGAGTAGTGGATGTTCGAAGACGAGGGGGTAGGATCATCTTAATCAAGATAGTAATTAGAAACATTGTTTTAAACGTCATTAGTGCTTATGCCCCACAAGTTGGGCTCAATATGAGTGCTAAGAGGCGATTTTGGGAGTACTTGGAGTATATGGTTAGTAGTGTACCATTAACCGAGAAACTCCTCATAGGAGGAGGTCTCAATGATCATGTGGGTGCAACTAACGTAGGGTTTGAGGGGGTACATGGAGGCTTTGGATGCGGCGATAGAAATCAAGGGGATAAGGACATCCTAGACTTTGTCGTAGCCTATAATTTGTTGGTAGCTAACATCCTCTTTAGGAAGAGGCAATCTCACATAGTGACCTTTAGTAGTGCCCAACACTCTAGAAAGATTGACTTTGTCCTCACTAGAAGAAGGGATAGACGGGAGTGTCTAAATTATAAGGTGATCCCCGAAGAGTGTGTTGTGACACAACATAAGCTTGTGATAGTTGACTTTTGCTTCCATACATGTTCTTTACGGGATAAAGGTGTCAAAATCACAAGAACAAAGTGGTGAAAGTTGAGAGAAGAATCACAAGAATCCTTTAAAATAGGGTGATCACAGAAGGACCCTCGGCAAAAAATGGAGATGCAGATAGTATGTGGACGAAAATGGTAACTTGCATTAGAAAGGTAGCTAGTGAGGTGTTCAGTGTGGCAAAAGGAAAAAAAACTTGTAGATAAAGACACTTGGTGGTGGAATGAGAATGTACAAAAGGCCATTAAGGAGAAAAAGGAGTGTTACAAGAGTTGGCATCATGATACAAGCGCAAGCAACATGCTTAAGTAGAAAGAGGCCAAGAAAAATACAAGGCGGGCTATGAGTAAAGCAAGAGGACAGCACTATGATGAGTTATATGAGAGTCTAGAGACAAAAGAAGGTGTAAAGGACATATACAAGATAGCAAAAATTTGTGAGAGAAAGATGATTGTTTTAAATCAAGTTAAATGCATCAAATATGAAACTGACCGCATTCTAGGGAACGATGAAGAGATTACAAATAGATGGCGAGATTACTTTAATGGGTTATCCAATGATGGGAATGTGAGCACTATGGTTGAGTTGGATGACTCCTTTGATGACTCCAATAGGCGGTTTGTACGGAGGATACAAGAGTTTGAGGTTAAGGAGGTCTTAAAAAGGATGAAAGGAGGAAAGACCCTCGGCCCTGACGATGTCCCTATTGAGCTGTGGAGATGCCTTGGGGACGTGGCAATAGTATGGCTCACTAAGCTATTCAACCATATTTTTCAGGCAAACAAGATGCTTGAAGAATGGAGGAAAAGTATATTAGTACCTATCTTTAAAAATAAAGAACATATTCAAAGTTGTACTAATTATCGAGAGATTAAGCTTATGGGTCATACTATGAAGCTTTGGTAGAGATTGATTGAACATCGCTTGAGGAAAGTGACTAATGTCACTAAAAAATAGTTTGGTTTTATGCCTGAGAGGTCTATTATGGAGGTGATTTTTTTGCTTCGGCAGCTTATGGAGAGATATAGGGAGCAGAAGAAGGACCTATATATGGTGTTCATTGACTTGGAGAAGGCGTACGACAAGATATCAAGGTCAGTCATGTGGTGGGTATTAGAGAAAAATAAAGTGCCAACAAAGTACATTACCCTTATTAAGGATATGTACAATAATGTTAGGACAAGTATGCGCGTAAGTTATAGTGAGACTGATGCATCTCCTATAACGGTAGGACTACATCAAGGATCAGGTTTGAGCCCATACATCTTTTCCTTGGTGATAGATAAGGTGTTGAAGGATATACAAGGGGATATCCCTTGGTGCATGCTCTTTGCCGATGATGTAGTGTTGGTAGATGAAACTAGGGATGGTGTTGATAAGAAATTAGAGTTATGGAGACAATCCTAGAGTCCAAGGGGTTTAGACTTAGTAGGACCAAGACCGAGTATATGAGGTGTGACTTTAGTGGTGTTGGTCGTGAAGAGGGAAATGTTAGTCTATAAGGACAAATAGTACCTAGAAGTGACCCTTTCCGATACTTGGGATCCATGTTACAAAGCAATAGAGATATTGATGAGGATGTTTGCCACATGATCAAAGTAGGGTGGATGAAATGGCGACAAGCCTTTGGAATCCTATGTGATAGGAAGGTCTCACAAAAGCTAAAAGGAAAGTTCTATAGGACGGTGATCAGACCCGCGATGCTATATGGGGCGGAATGTTGGGCAACTAAACGACAACATGTCCAACAAATGAGTGTCGCAAAGATGTGCATGCTACGGTAGATGTGCTAGCACACGAGAAGAGACCGAATAAGAAATGAGGCGATTCGTGATAGGGTAGGGGTGGCGCCGATTGAAGAGAAGTTAGTCCAACATCGACTGAGGTGGTTTGGACATATCTAGCGGAGACCTCTAGAAGCACCGGTTAACAGCGGGATTTTAAGAGATAGAGAAAATATTAGAAGTGATAGAGGACGACCAAGATTGACCTAGGAGGAGGCGGTAAAACGAGATTTGAGAGATTGTATGTATCTAGAGACTTAGCTCATGATAAGACCGCGTGGAAATTAGCAATTCATGTGCCAGAATCTTAGTCTTTTTTTCTTTTTCTTGTTACTCTTATATCTGTCCCTATCTTTTATTTCATTGAAATATATATATATATATATATATATATATATATATATATATATATATAATTGTTGGCTTTCATGTCTAGCCGACCCCAACATGCTTGGATAAAGGCTTCGTTGTTGTTATATTAAATTAAATTTCCTGTACTAAACGTTATTTATTTCAGAACGGAATTAATGAGTATGTTATTATAGATAATACATAAAAATTTATTATATGAACATATAAGTAATAATTTAATAAATTTTTATCTATTCAATATAAAAGTTTATATTTTATATAGACTTTATTTGATATGAATTTTAATTATTTGTAAGTCGCTGAGCTCGCGGGTGCGATCGCGGGCAACGGCGGTTTCGTACTGCGGGCCCACTGCGCCTTGGCCCGCTCCTCGGCACGTGGAAGTACCTCAGCTGCGTCGTCAACATTGCCTACTACCTCGGCCGAGTTGTCCCCGGGAGCAGGGTGCGCACGGGCACTGTGGTCGGCATGACGGTGTTGCTATCCTTCGTGGACTACACCGGGTTTACCATCGTCGGCTAGGGCGCCGTGGCGCTGGGAGTCGTGTCCCTGGCGGCGTTCGTGCTGGCGACGGCGATGGCGGCGCCCAAGGTGGTGCAGCCGAGGCGGTGGGCGTCGGGCGGTGCAGGTGCAGGGCAGGAAGAGGACGCTCTTCTTCAACATACTGTCCTGGAACCCCAACTGCTGGGACAGCGCTAGCACGATGGCCGGCGACGTAAATTAAACGACCCGAGCGGACGTTCCCGCAGGCACTGGCGCTTGCTCCGTGGGTGGCCATCGCCGTCTCAAGCGCCATCACCCTCGCCGTTCCCCTTCCTGGACTTCGACGACGTCGTCTCCACCGCCAACTTCCTCTACGGCCTCGGCACGCCGCTAGAGTTCGCGTCATTCCTCTGGCTCCGCGCGAGCCGGCCCGACCTCAAGCGGCCCTTCCGCGTGCCGCTCCCCCTGCCCGCGCTGGCGGCAATGTGCGCGGTGCCATCGGCGTTCCCGGCGTACGTGAGCTTGGTGGCCGGATCGAGGGTAGTTGCGCTAGCCGGCACCGGGGATGAAGATGTGCCGGTCCGGGAATTAGCTCAGGTTCAACACTGCCGCCGTCATTGCCGTTGAAGAAGAGATAACGGTACTGGTATGATAGAATAGTGTCGTGTTGAATGAACTCAAACATCATGATTGTCCCAAGACTCGCCCAACTCACGTCGTACTGACACTGAGCTCCATGTATATACGCCTCCTAAACACATATCCAACAGTATCTGACTGTAATCCAACCTGACATCTACATGACCAGTAAAATAGCTCCTCGATAATCAAGAACATCAAACGAGACCGATCCCTGTATAATCACTACCTGCACTAGTCTCTAGACCTAATCCAGGTATCCTGTGCATTGAGGATTCACATCACGTCCATGGACATGAGAAGAAACGTGACCGCAACGGCGGTCAGAACAGTCAGGCCGGCGCTTGACACGGCGCCGCGGCACCCAGCACCGTAAGGGTTGAGCATGCCGCTCGGGCCGAACGAGCCGCTGCCGTTGAAGGAACCAGGCGGGCCGAACGCCGACGGCGGGCTGCCGAATCCGCCGGACGGAGGGCTGAATTCGCCGGTCGGGGTGCCGAACCCGCCGACCGCCGGCGGGGTGAAGCCGGTCGGAGGGGCCGTGCCGACCGCCGGGGGGCTGAAGTCGGACGACGGAGGGCTGGATCCGACCGGAGGAGTGAAGCCTGCCGGAGGGGTAAGGCTGGTCGGCGGGCTGGCGCCCACCGGCGTGCTCGAGTTGGAGCCTCCCGCCGCCGAGCTGCACAACGTGCAAAGAATGACGATCTCATGTCAGTGCTGCGAGAGTTCTTGCAAAACTTAGCAGACCAACTGCAAGCAGAATTCGAAACCGTGCTCACCTTCCCGCGAAGACACATGATCCAGAGCCTGAAGAAAATGAGCAGAGCATTAGTGAGCGTTCATTAATAATGCTTCATGTGAGAAATAAGTTTGTGACTTTGATGAGTTGCCGCTTACTGGGATCGTTGGTGGTGGCGGTGGCGGTGCCGTTGAACGAGCAGGTGGCGCCGGTGCTGGCCTGCTTCTGGTAGTAGTCGTTGTAGGCGTAGGACGCGAGCGCCGGCAGGTTGTTCTCCTTGTAGCAGGGCCCGCCGGGCTGGATAGCCGAGCAGTCGGCGTGGCCGGGACCGCACGCCCAGTTGAGCCCCGCCTGCAGCGCCGCCGGGTCCGCGTTCTGCAGCGCCACGCAGAACGTCCCCGTCGCCAGCGATCGCCGCTTGCCTCCTTCAGCGCCACCCGGGTGGTAGCCGTAGCTGTAGTAGTACGTGGCCACCTCGCCGCGGGCCCCGAGCTCCCCGGCGATCACGGGGACGCCCGAAACGCCCAGCGCGCGCATCGCGGCGAACGTGGCGTCGACCTTGGCGTCGCTGGCCTCCGACGGAAGGGACTTTAGGAACAGCGGCGCGCCGGTCCTCTTCAAGAAGCGCAGCAGGTGCGCCGCGGCGTCGGACCACGCCGGAGCGGCCAGCACCTCCGCGGACAGCGCGCTCGTCACCGTGACGCGGCCGTCGAGGCCGGTGCCGGCGAGGGCGGAGCGGAGGTTGAGCATCGCCGGGACCAGGAAGTAGGCGTTGCCGGGGGAGCCGGCCAGCACGTCGTCGCCGGCCAAGACGTGCGTGATCTTGGTCGTCGGGAGGAACCGCGCGACGTTAGCGATGACCCAGATATCGGCTTCCCCCTTGAACTCGGCGATGTGCTCCAGGTGCTCGTTGGGGATGGTGACCATGATGACTTCGGTGTTGCTCCCTGCCAGTGAGCTCAGCAGCTGGGGATCGGCTCGGCAGACGCGAGCATGCTTGATCTGCTTAGCCTGAACAATCTTGGCGAACTCTGACGGGCCGGAATCTTCTGAAGACGCCATGCCTGGCAGTTACCGAAAACAGTAAATATTTTGCGACATTGGGATCAATCCTTATATCGTGTTTAATGGACATTTACGAAATGCAGAAGCCGTAGTTGTTTTCAATTAAAAACGATAAAGAGATACTAACTGATAAGCTTGGCACATGCGTGATGCTTTTTGCTGACTGAAGATAAAAGACATAAAAGTGCAGAAAGCCACGAGCATATCCAAAGGCTTTTGAGCTTTGTGAATGCATGTTCATGCATTTCTAGTGTGCTAGTGAAGTAAAGAATCTAACAGGTAAAAAACGGACCTTTGTGGACGACAGAGAAAGCATCGAGAAAAGTTTTCGACAACTGGAACATACCTCCTGACTAGAGGTGGGAGATGGGCCGGGCCAAATTCGGGCGGGCCGAAGCCCGACGGGCCGGCACGGCCCAGGCACGAAAATGGCCCGAAATAGATTCGGGCCGGGCCGGCCCGGCACGGGATTTCGGGCCGTGCCGTGCCCAGGTTTGGAGGCTTCGGGCGGCCCGGCCCGAAATTGAGTTTCGGGCCGTGCTCGGGCCGGCCCGGCCCGAAATGGGCCCATCGGCCCGAAAAGGCCCATTAGCACGAAATTGGCCCGAAATGTCTGAAAAAGTCCGAATTTTTTGGATTTTTCTCTGTATTTTTTTGGTTTTTTAGATTTATTTGGAATTTTTTTTGGAATTTTCCTGATTTTTTATGGATTTTAAATTTTTTTTCGGTTTTACAGATTTTTTTTTTGAATTTTTTCGAATTTACAGATTTTTTTTGAATTATTTGAATTTTTCTGTTATCGGGCCGTGCTTGGGCCGGGCCCGGCCCGAAATAGGCCCGCCGGGCCGCGTGCCGTGCTCGGGCCGCCGGTTTGGTAATTCGGGCCGGCCGGCCCGGCCCGAAAAGGCCCGACGTGCTTTCGGGCCGCGGGCCGAATCGGCCCGAAGCACGGAAATTTCGGGCCGTGCCGGCCCGGCCCGGCCCGACTCCCACCTCTACTCCTGACGCATTGCAGACAAGGTAAAATAAGGCGAGCAAGAACACGCGTCCCTGCCATCGTTTCTGCAACATATCGGACACGAGAAGGCACGAACCTCCTGCAAGGCTGCAACCGGACCGTGCAGATGGAAGACTTCAGAACTGTATGCAACCAGAAACTTTTGCAGTATCAGAACACACACAGAGTGAAGCTGAAGAGGAGAGGGAGAGGCTCGAACAAACAAAGTGTTTATACGCAAGACGACCAGCATATGTCAAGATGAGTCAGTTCAAGATGCTTCGAGACGAAGCCAGATCTCGCACCAACCGACCGGCAGCAGTCCTACAGGCTACTACGGAGCGACGTCACGCGGGAAATGACTGATTGAGATGCGGCGCGCACGCACGCGCGCACCATGGAGGCGAAACCGGACTGGAACTCGCTGGTGTAGGCGCGCGGCAACGAACCTTTCGGTACCTGACCGGCTGACCCAAGTGTTAGCACGGTGTATGCTGATGCCACATCCATCTGGTAGCGTAAACTAAGACCGTTCACATTAGCATTTTAAACTGTAATATACTGTATAATACGAGTTCGACTGCCACGACAAGATGTTGTAATTAAAACAAAATACAAACAGTGTTACCCTAAATTTTAAAAACATTCTCGTACTGATCTTGTTTTCATAATATAGAGTAGGATATAAAGTATGATGAATGCGAAAAACTATAATACTGAGAAAGAATCTTTTACAATGTATTTTAAAGGACAAAAAACCCTTTTAGAATAGTAATTTATAGTGAATAAGTACAGATAGTCTAAGTGCACTAGGGATGATAGTTATGTATTGAAATTATCTCTTAATAGCTCCAAACAAGGCAACTAATGGTCCAATTAATTGTTACTCAACTACTATCAAATTATCTAGTTCAACCCATCTAAGTTGATCTAATATATGGCTACAGTGCTTTTTATCCTCGTTCATCTATATTTGCAGCTGCAATTAACACAGCAAAATAAATAAGGACATCACAGGAATATTGTATACATAATTAACAAACTAATCACCTATTAGCTGCAGGTTCTAAATATATTCAGATGATGGTTAGTCAGCTAACAATTAGTCGCTAGCTATTAGTTTGATAACTATTATCTCTTTCTAGTGGTTACAAACACGTATAAAACACACCTATTTTTTAGGGGGGCGAAGATTGATTAAGAGTACGCTCTTAGAATTCTAGCGGTTACAACTGTTAAGCTTCTTCGTTTTTGAAGAAGAAGTTGTGTGCTTAATTAGAACTGCAGCGCGAAGAACTGGAACGGGGCAGATGGTGGCTAGAACTGAGGGAGAGGAAACGACGCTGAGGCCTGAGAAGTAAGAAGAAGAAGGAGATGGCTACAATTGCGAAGACAGATAAGCAGCCCGGACCCAGCTGGAAACTGATAAGAGGACAAGACTCAAGAGGAGGAAAGATGTGCGTACCTTGGATCGAAGCTTCCCAGTTTGGCTCCCTGCCTTTGCTTTGCTTTTTCTTGTCCTCGACGAAAGAAACGGTAAGCGCGCGAGCAGAGGGAGGAGGAGCAGCCGTCTCTAGCTAGGTGAGGGATCGGGAGTCCACCACCACCACAGACCAGGGGAAAGCCTCCTCCTCCTCGTCCTGGTTTTATATCATACGCGCACCGCCAAACAAAGACCACGACTAGAACGCTAATGACTGACGTGCGCTAACTGACATCCGCGGCAGTGATGAGGTTTGTGAGGGTGCCACACGGCCGAGGCTCCTTTGCTCGGCAAGTCGCCGGAGGCGCTGCGTGGCGATGATCCCACGCTTCGTCAGGAGGGAACGGGAAACGGAAAGACGATTCTGCCTCCTCATGCCCGTCCGTCCGTCCGTCAGGCGATGTGCAGCGGTGACCCATTTGGTTTTCTGAGAGTTCTTACGTGTGAGGTGCGCAGATCCATGCAGAGCTCGGGAAGCAGGTGCTGGCTGACGACTCCTGATCGCCAGCCGACGGAAGCTCGAGCCAAGCCGATCGACACTTGTTGGTGCAACCCCCCCAACCCCCCATCTGAAAAGTACCGGAGAGTCGCGCGGTCAAACCAAAGAGCAGCATCCGGCGAGCGGCGCGGGTCCCCTCTCCACCCCCCGTTTCCTGGATTCGTCCAACCAACCAAACGCCACGTCGCTTTGTTTGCGCCAACTTCTGCACCTAGTTGCACCTGAAAGGATGGCCAAACAGTGCACCAGTCCCTTCTCACCATCAGTTTTCCAGTCTTTCGGATAAGCGTCAGATCGGCAGCCAGTGCTCGGCGAGACCTCCCTTTGGTTGTTCAGGATAGAGGTTGGGTGATCGTGTACGCTGCTCGTGTATCTATACATCGGGGATGTGACTAGCATGTAAATAATCTTTTAGCGTGATCATGATCATGCAAACAATTATTTTAGGGCACACGATTTTATCCGACGGGCGCTGCTTTTTGTACAATGAAATTAAATTGTAAGAACCACAGATATTTCTAATGCATCTCTAATATACCCTGACCACATCCATTTCTCCTATTTTATCGGGGGGTCATATAACGGGAATACTAATTTTCAATCAACTGAAATTTAAGGTACTTTTGTTCAACGCGTGAGACAACTTTTATATATCAAGATTTGTGCGGTTGGTAGTTTTTTTCTTCTTCTATTTTTTGTAATATTATGTGTTAATTATAAAAAATTATTAATGTACTGACTAAAGAAAAAATAGTAAGCTATAACTGTCAGAAAACTGAAAGGATCATGTTTTCAGCTGATTAAAAACCAAACCCCCCTTTATATAAAGCCTACTCCTCGTACACGTGGAATCCATCCGCTGCAGTCAGGGACGTCAACAACATTATCGTGCCAAACCCCAAAAAAAAGAAGAAAGGCAGCGCGAATCGCTGCATCACATCACGCATGTTCGGCGCCATTGGGATGGAGCCAGATGCTTGAGTTCAAAGCAACTTTAGTCTGAGTCGGCACAAGGAAAATAAACTTATCATTGCTTTGGTAGCCCCGACCCATGCTCGGATTGATCGAGGCGATCCGTCGATGCACATGCGCGCGGTGCCGTCCTTTCTTGACTCGACCACTGGTGTTCTGCGACGAATGACGATACTTTTGGGCCTTTTTCGTCACCTCGCCGCGATTGATACCAAACTTAAAGCAAAAGGAAAGCTGTCGCCAGAATTTGTGAAAACAGATTAGGTTAAAAAAACAAAAGGATTTATATTGCTCTCTCCAACTTTTTTCTCCCTTCGTTCTTAACTAAATAACATTTAGTATAGCTAATTTAGTTCAAACTGAACTAAATTTTTATTCTAAATATCATTTATTTTAGAACGGAGAGAGTATATAATATGTACAAAATGAACTAACCAGATCCAGATAAAAAGAAACAGAAGAAATATTTCTAATATAGTCTAAACTGTGTAAATAGAATTAAACAGTTTAAAGAGCACTAAACAACTTAAAGGGGAAAAGAAGGGAAATAGTTCCTATCTAGACTAGAGGATAAAAAGTTAGTACAAACCTGGGTCCTAGATGGACCTAATCTCATGAGCTACAGTTCCTGTCCCAAAGCCCAGTGTCGCCCCGCCTTAAAATCACACGGCCTGTCACGCTCTTCCGTCGTTCGGAAGCCTCTGGAGGCTACGAGTCGACCTCAAACCCTAGCAAAGAGGAGGTACGCTCCGAATCGAGCGGCCGATTCCGCCGCCTTCCATCTCGGATCCAATCCTAAACCTCGCGAGCAGTTACGCCTGGGCTTTGTAATCCGCGGAGGTGAGCGCGCGCTTGCAGTTCCCCTCGGTTCCAACTCGACGCGTCGATCGATGTAGAGCGTACCCGTCCATCCGCCCATTGTTTCTGAACACTAGTTCGGTTCCCCGGCGATTCGCGCCGGATCTGTTGCCTGGTTGAGCGCGTGTTGCGTCCTCGGTTCTGTGAGTGACGAATTGGTTTCGTGGTTTCGTTGTAGAATCGGGGAGTTCGTGCCTGGATTCGAACGGTCGTGGATACTACTACTGGTTCCGGCCTTTCTGGGAGTCGCCACCGTTGAAGGGTGATGCTGGCTTTCGAATTGGGAGAAAGAAGTCTGTTGATTTACCACGACTAAAGTATGTTAGGGACTAGCGGTATTGCTCGGTATCTGTTGCTATGTTCATCGTATTTTGGTACTGGGTAACTTCATGGTAAATAACTGAGTTGTGTCTTTGAGGACGTGGATGTCTGCAGTCTGCACCTACGTCTTTCATGAGGATGTGAATGTCTTACTATGGTATTCATCAATGCAATGATTGTAGCTGAGGGATTAGGTACACCTTTTCTGCATAGAAAGCTGTAGTTTCAAGTTAAAGTTCTAGTCAAATAGATCATTAGTGCTATTAGATCCTTTCCATACTTGTGCTGAAAATACAGCTTCTTGTGCAAGTCCAACTCAATATTAGTGAAACCTCTTATTTTCGTGATGACTGATAGCTAAAATGCTAGCTTCATATTTTGGTCCTTGTTTGAAAAGATTCTCCTCAGTATGACTTGTTTAAAGAATGTCTGTTATTATGTAATACAGATGATGAAACCTGATTCCTAATCACCTAGTAACTGCTATTTTTTTTCTCGTGTTATTAGAACAGTATGGGAAGAGGCTACGATTACAGTCCATCACCGCCAAGAAGTTACAGAAGAAGAGGCCGCAGTCCGAGTCCTCGTGGTCATTATGGAGGCCGTGCTAGTGACCTTCCAACTAGTCTTCTTGTGAGGAATCTTTGCCGAGATTGTCGGTAAGATTCTCCTTGATCATTGATCAATAGTAACATGATTTTTTCTCAAATTAACTTTGTGTAATAGTATATTTGTGGTAGTGTCAATAGCAGTTGGATTGACACGTGCAGTTTAATAAAAATCAGAATATGCTAAAGAAAGTAATATCCGTGCATGTGTTTGACAGGTTGTTATATTTATCATATTCACAAGTTTTCCATCTTTCTTGTGTTTTCTAGTATTTCATTCACAAAGCAAAGGGATCATTTAGCTACTGCTTCAACGTAAAACAATTAGAAATTGCACATCTATGTGTCTTTTTTAGCTGTCTTCTGAACTACTGTTATGCTATCAATGGCGACTGCTTATTCTCTATGCTAAAATTCTTTAACTTGGAGACGATGAAAAATGCAGGCCTGAAGACCTCCGTAGACCATTTGGGAGATTTGGCCGTGTTAAGGACATATATCTGCCAAGGGATTACTACACTGGGTAAGGCACCTCATCTCAATATCTGCAAGGGGGGCGCCGGTTAGAGGCCTGCGTGCAATGTTCAGATCTCTTCATGAGCTGTATAGTTGGCTGCATTTTATTATTCCACTACAGGCTTATTGTGGATGCAACCTATTAAACCTGTCCTTAGCAAATTATTTTGTCAGTTATTGGTTTATATTGAATTGCTTTGCCCACCTGAGCTTAACAGCGAAAGTAACTTTTCTGAAGAAGCAAGTCTTAAAGAGTACTATTGAAGAGAAGGAAGAAATAGAGGTTTAAAGAGATACGAGAGAAATTGTGTTTAAGAGATATGCAAGTTATGAGGAGTTTCAAGTCTTTTCTTTAAACACTCACAATTGCAAGGTCAGCAGCTTAGTGCCTGCTTTACCATTAAAATTGATATGTTTATGTACCAATCATGGGAGGAAGATTTCTTAATTTGACTGATTTGTAGAGTACTACCTGCAGGGCATTGTTTCATTTTCTGGAGTATTGCCATATTTATTGGATAGGAACATACTAATCCTGGTATTCTGTTTCAGGGACCCTCGAGGATTCGGGTTTATCCAATACTTTGACCCTGAGGATGCTGCTGATGCAAAATACCATATGGACAGGCAGTTTTTCCTAGGAAGAGAAATTACTGTTGTTTTTGCAGAGGAGAACAGAAAGAAGCCTTCTGAGATGAGGGCCAGGGAAAGAGTCAGGTACTACACTTCCCTTCCTCATCCCCATTTTTGAACTGTGCCTTGGTTCCAATTCATGTTGTTTCATGTATGTATCATCCACCTTTTGTGGCATTTTAGGCGGCAAAAACTAATTCTATTTGTATACTCCTTTAGTAGCAGAGGCCCTTCTTATGATCGGAGGTCGCGCTCAAGGTCACCTGGACATTCCTACTCTCCAAGGGGTAGATCAAGGTCCCGCAGCCGAAGCCACTCTCCCGCACCTAAGAGAAGCATCATTCGAGGTATAGTTTTGCTGTCATTCTCTTATGCTGACACAACATGTTCCTGATTTATCGAGTCCTGATGTACTCTACACATTTGCCATCTGTACAGGTCTCGCTCTCCTCGGAGAGATCTATGTCTCTCTCTCTTCGCGAGAGGTCTGTGTCTCGCGAGAGGTCTCTGCCCTTGCAGCGGTCCCCTTCTGTTAGCCACTGAAGAAGCTCTCGGTTCAGTTACCTCACAATCTAGTTGCTCTTTGGTTGAACAGTATGTCCTGGATTATTCTGTCACTTCTAGCGTATCCGAGGAGTGTTAGTCATTATATTGGTGTCCTATGGATCCTCGTTGAGTGTGCTTTGAAAAACGGCTTGGATGCTCTTATTTGTTGGTTGCTGGCGGTACGAAGTGATTTTTTTTGCCACGGTTTCATTGGAACTTGTCTGGAATTTGTGCACAGGATGAGTTATGCTTATGCACCGCCATGACATTAGCGTGCTGTCCAACTAGAAATCAAGCGGTGGCTGGTGCAAAGGGTAGTGAGTGGATCATGACTCCCTCCAAGGTAAAAGCTAAATACAAGTCGAGCGAATCCATGTCAACGTTTTGTTTCGTGCGTTCGTGTCACTTTCTTCAGTGCGATGTGGGTCAAAAAGGCGCCCCTCTGTTTTTTCTCCGTTTACATCTTATCCGTGGCCACCGGCTATGGCACCTGCGCTATTTCCACGTGGGCATGGGAAGGGAGGGATGGCGTACGGCGGCGTACGTCAGTGTTAGCACCGTGTACGTGTACGGCCGGTCAGATTGGATCCAGTGAACGTGATCTAGCCAGATCGAGTTGCAGTGCCTGGAATCTGGATGATGAACTAGTAGTTTCTGACGGATCAAGATCCTCCTGTTGTTGGTCCGGTGGGACATGCCTATCATCATAGTGTCGTATTGGCAGCGACTTTTGACCACCCCAGCCCGGTGACCGCGTCGGCGTGGCCATGGGCCATGGCCAAAACTCGAGTACATTAGCGCTGTACAGGTTGACGTGTACTCTCTTCACGAATCTAAATACCATTCCAACGACTTTTCTCTCTCCCTAATCCAGCCCGCCAATTAAGTAAGTTGCTGCTCTCCTTATACCATCATTATTTGTGGTCGAGTAAAGTGCGTCTTTGGAAGACCCCCTCCTCTACTATTCGTGGAAACGGAAGTGGTGCTCTTTTCAAGCTCAAAACTGTGATACACATGTTCATACATGCATGTATCCTCACCGGTATCCTTAGGCCTCTTTTGGAATGCAGGAACGTCAAATGAATTCTATACCAATTTCACAAGAAACATTCCAGTTTCACAGCGAAAAATGCAGGATTCGATTCAGAAGAATCTATGTGAAGGGTCAGTTGTTTGATGGATCGTTATCTTCTGATGCTTTTGTTCTTAATCATGGATTCATGGTTGTGGATGTAAACAATGAGACTAAGATTGAGAAGATTTGGAGCTGGAGAGCGTATCCATCCGACTGTCCTAGGACCGATCCATATTTTCTTTCCTCCAATTCTTACCATCATTTTTAATTTAGGTATGTTGCTCAGGGTTCTTTCTTTTTGCACATTTCTGGGTAGCGGCGCGCCGCCACGGGAAATGCCGCAGTCACCACAGCAAAGCGCACCGCGCCCGTACGATAATAGATAAGCAGAAGAAATTAGAGCCGGAGCCCACCAAATCCGGCTGCTCTTCGCCGTGACCCGGACAGCTTTGGATTTGCCCCCTTGCTGTCCCTCATGTGCACCGCCACGCTCGACTTAACAACCGTTATACGAGTACCAGCTGTTTTCGGCTTCCATGGAAGGTTCGCAGCGGAAGAGAGAAGCCATGCCTGACGACGGTACGTGAGGAAACAAACATATAGCATAAATGGGTCAAATTGCTACGAGCATGAGCTCAGGTTATGGAATCTAGCAAGCTATGGAGAGCAGGAGCTTTACTTCCATCCACCTTGCCGTCCAACCTCGAATAGTCCATTGTTGCCAATCAGTTCACACTTCTTTCCCTGATTACCGTAATCCAGCTTATACAACCCCGTTTGCAAAAAAAGGCCCCCTAATTCATAGGAAAATAGAACACACTATATAAATTGGTTCTACCAGTGGAGTGCGTTATTGGCCAAGATAAAGTCAGTCTAACTTTTAAAAAAGGCAGCCTAGTGTATGTAGCTCCCGCTTACGCAGGGTTCAAGAAGAGTCTTTTATACGCATGCTTTCTCTATATTTTTAGAAGAAGAGACTGTTTCAGGAGTTGAACCCATTAAGTCTTTACTGTGCATTTGCAGTGTCTTTACTGTGCATTTGCAGTGGCGCTGCAGCAGACTGATGACTGGACGATGAATGAAGATGTGCATACACTAGGTACTAGAAGTTAGGGATATAAAGGAAGGCAGTATTTTTGTTAAACGTCGTAGGCTAGGACGTGTACATATACGCATCTTCCATCAAAAGACGTGTACGATACCGTTAGCATGATGACCGGGATATACAAAGTCATTCATTCTTTTCAATTGAACTATCTTTGGAAAACTGCAGACATGCCTACAATGTAACACCCTACATGTAACATGATTTTTCGATGTACATATTAGAGCAAGATGTTTGATGTTCAAAACTTCTCATTGTTTTGTTGGGACCCCCTCATATAGAAGAGATGCCCTCCAAAAATAGGCGTATGCTGCTTAGTGCAGCGAGCACACGGTATTCTTTAGTAAAAGGCGAAAGAATAGTTCGCTCTGTGCTCACTGCGCAGCTGCGTGCTCTTCAACGTCCGCGACCTGTGCTTCTAAATAGCAGCGCCTCCTGCTAACTCACAGGTGAGCAAGCGGTGTGGGACTAAACGAAAGGCGCCGTTCCCTCGCTCGTGACGGGCTGGCGGCCCACTGCGAAGCTGCTTGGGAAGATTTTGCTGGGCCCAGCACGCATGCTCGTATCTTATGGCAAACTCGTTGCAAGACTCCATGCTCGTGTAGAGTCGGCAGTCTCTTCATCATTAGATCAACACCTGACAATAAGGACATCGTCAAGGATAGTTGGCGAAACTTCATGACTAGATCAATGTTTCTGTACGTAGAAAACTTTTTCTTTCTCATGAAACACAATACAAACCCAAGCACTCCTATACACACCCATCACTTTGAAAAAATAGGTCGACTGATTTTAAATTTACAAAGTAATTACAGGCGTTTCACTGTCGATAGGGACATTGGTGGGGTCTAGAACCCCGACCCGATTAGTAGGTTCCATTGGCAGACTCGGATCCCCTCGGCCTCAACCAGGCCAGTGTTGTATCTACTCTTCCGGTGAAATGCACCGTTACACGACATCTAGTTCTATGGAATGTGAAGCCGCACGCTCCTGACGATGTCGATTCTTCAGTGAGCCCGACCCAGCAGGGCCGCAAGGTTCTTTACAGATACCTTCTGACATTTTTATGTCGTCCAGCGCACTATTGGCATGTACTGGGAAAGTGACGGTGAAGACGATGGCGATGATGAAGGAGATGATGTTGTATGTTATCTTCACCGGTGTCCAATATTTTGTAGTTGCCGTACTTCATGTTAATTGCAAATGTACATATTACCGCTCGCTGCACCCAACATAGAAGCATGAGCAAATCACAAAGTATTAATTCTGAAATCATTTCGGGTACCTTCAATAATAGGAAAAAATGTATCTCTCTCTCTTACTTGAGCATGGTTACTACAAGTCTTTAAAATAATTTCCCAAAAAGTTTATCGACCGAAAAAACTATGAACAATTATCTTGTCTTATTAGATAACATCAAGAAGACAAGCTTTCACTGACCCGGAACTACCGCTCAAATGGTGGACTCATGATAGAAAACCAATTGGTTAGGTCGTTCACAGTAAGAAACGCAACCTACTATATCACTGAGCACACGGATACATTGATACATGGTGATGGGATGAGGTTACAGATTTAATGGTCCGAATCTTGATGAAAACAAAAATGATAAACAGGTAAAAGCAATGTGCAATGTAGAGATGTGTTTCTAACCTCAGCCCTCAGGTACCATTCCAGCAATTGAATCAGAGGTAAGGGTTGAACTTAATTTCTGTCGCAGTTACTGCATAGTTGAAAATAGTGTACGAGAATGATGAGATTCTGAATAGAGCATAACCATGCCTGAAAGTAAAAGGAAGAAGGAAGCAGGAAAAAGAAACAAATTAGAGAATATTTGTACAATAGAAGCATGACAAAACCTATAATTTCATAAACTAAAAATTGGATAGCTTCAAGTGCGACGTATCAGCTACTTGTTAAGTATATATCGCATGAATTGATAGGTGTACGTGTACCAGGATTTTTACCAGATGATGCACATATTATAAAATAAATTTAATCATCAGTAATTTTTTGATCAAATATGAAACATGAACTCGTGCTTCAAAATTCTACAGCCGTGACGAAAACTCAAAAGCTAGCATTGAACAGGCAGCGCCAAAGACTAAACTGCGAGGATGAATGGATTGGAGCACTGGTGCTATCATGTGGAGCATCCACTACAGCTAGAGTGAGAAGGAACGGACTGGGCCCACAAGACAGGATTGAACCGGGCCCAGGCCCCCTACGACCGGACCGCCAGAGTTCGGCCCTGCCTGAACCCGACGCGTTTGTTTCAGATTCAAACCCTCCAATCTCAACATCCCATCACTTCCCCAACCTCGCCGCCGGCCACAACTCCGGCGAGGCTCCCCGCTTCCCCCCTCTCCTAAACCCCGCCGGAACTAGCCGGAGCCCAGAAGCGCCCAATCATGCGGAGAAACTTCCGCAAGCGGAGCATCGAGCCGGACGCCGACGACCGCTCCGACGACGAGGACACCCGCCGGTACTCCCGCCCTCCGTCCAGCCTTCTCCTCTCTCTTGATTCGCCGTCCCTCCTCTTTCTGAAGCGCCCTCCACTCTCCTCACAGCGTCGCCCTGGAGGAGATCAAGTACATGCAGAAGCTCCGGGAGAGGAAGCTGGGCATCCCCGCCGACCCCGTCGCCGCTTCCACCAACGGATCCTCCGCGCGCGGACGAGGGGGTGGCGGGACATCTTCCGCTGGTGAGGCAGATAAGGAGGACCTCGTCCTCCAGGACACCTTCGCGCAGGAGACCGCCGTCACCATCGAGGACCCCAATATGTATGTACTCTGCTGCTCTTGTCTATGTGATCCTGATGCAAGAATTGACAGGACTATTTGTGTCCTGGTTGAAGGTTGAGGTATGTAGAGACCGAGCTGGCGAAGAAGAGGGGCAACACGATTGATGTGGCGAATGGGGAGGAGGACCATGTGGATGAGCTCTACACCATGCCAGACCACCTTAAGGTTCGTTTGTGACTCAACGCTGCACTCTAAGTTGGGTTTTGCATGATGCTGTGGTCCGTTAGGATGATACTGCTATTTTTTTCCCATACAGGTGAAGAAGAAAAACTCGGAGGAGAGTTCCACACAGTGGACCACTGGCATTGCTGAAGTTCAGCTGCCAATTGAGTAAGCTCTTGCATCATCATATGTTTTTCTTGTTTAGAATAAAGTTTGATATGGTTGAGTTGTATATACTATTTTAGATTTAGAACTCCGCTGAGAAGATGTCTATAAGGTAAAAGTATAAACTTGGTGTAATTGTTTTTATTGTTTAGAATAAAGTCTGATATGGTTGAGTTGTATATGCTATTTTAGATTTAGAACTCGGCAGCGGAGATGTCTATAAGGTAAAAGTATAAACTTGGTGTAATTGTTGTACATGCCTTGAGGCTACCATATCATGATGTACATCAGGATTTATAATCGTAATGGAATACTATGGTCAGGAAATCAGACTAGATGATCGTATATTAGACTTAGTGCCTGCTTGTATGGAACAGATATATGCCCTGTTTGACACAGCTAAGACTTATGAAGAAGCTAGCTTATTTCAAGCTGCTACGAGAAGCTTCTAGCTAGAGAATCTGCTGCTAGAATGAGCTGGATGTTTGGCATACTGCTTTTAAGGACAGGCCTCACACAGTGGTAGAGTCTCTCCAGTTATGTCCTGGAGGTCATGGGTTCGGATCAGCCTCCTTGCAAAATAAGCAAGAGGAAAGCTACCTAGAATTTTCCTTCTCCAGACCCCACAATGTGTGAGAAATTTCAGCACTAGGTATGCCCAACCTTTTTGAGGCGCCGCCTAGACGGCGCCTAGTCGTCCAGTCGGTCCGGAGGCGACGCCTGGACAGGTCGCCTCGCCTGGAGGCCGCCGGTCGCCGCCGCCACCGCCATCGGTGCCGGTGGAGAGGAGAGTGAGGGTGAGAGGTATTATGTTTAGGGTTAGGGTGGGGTGGGAGGTATTTTATATACACTGACGTGGAAATACTACCATTGGATTAGATCCGACGGCTCAGACCGCCCGCCCGCCTGCCCGCGCCTCCGCCTCCGCTCGCCTGCCTCCGCTGAGCAGCCGCCGTGCCCGCCGCCTCCGCTGAGCCCGCCCACCTCCGCTGCGCCCGCCGCCTCCACCCGCCGCCGCGCCCGCCACCTCCCCTCCTCGCCCGGCGCTCGCCTAGGCGTCCGCCTAGGTGCCTAGGCGTCCCGGCGGCCGGCGGGCGCCTAGGCGTCCAGGCGAGGATTCGCAACACTGGGTATGCCTCCTTTTTTTGCAAACTGCTTTTGTGATTGGGCTGCTTAACTACAGATTTCCATTGAAAGTGAGAAATGTCTAAATAGTATAAGTTTCATGCAATTTGGGATCAAAACATTATGCATCAGAAATTTGACACATCAAAATGTTACCAAGTTACCAAAACCAATACTCATGGTAATACAAGCAAACATCACATCTGGGCTCAACCGTTCAAGCAACACATAACTCAGGATCTTCTTTTTTCCAAAGAAAAATGACTTGAAATTTAGGAGCGCCGAATCTGTAGGAATAAACAAAAATCAAGCTCAGCTTGCTAGGCATGGAGTCATCTTGGGCGAAGTGCAGATCGTGATTCTGTCCTTTTAGATCCAAAAGGCAAAAGCTCTCTCTGTCTGTCATGAAGATCCAGAGCTATGGGCTACGGAATCGATCCCCAGAGCCATTAGAGAGGAGACCAGACCACTGGATTTGGTTGGGGGCTGTTGGGCAGACAATTAGATTAGGAAAAGAGTGATTAGATGATTAACAACCTGTCAAGAAGGTACATATATAGGGGGACAGCTTAAGGGCTAAGCAACCCTAATACAAAGAACTAAAATGCCCCTGCCCCCTAATCACGTACAGTCCAACACCCCCCCGCAGTCCCAACATCTAGCTACGACAGATGTTGAGACTGGACCGAAACTCGGTGAACACCGTCGAAGGGAGTCCCTTGGTGAAGATATCGGCGAACTGCGACGACGTCGGAACGTGCAGGACTCACACCTCCCCGAGAGCCACCCGCTCACGAACAAAGTGAAGGTCGATCTCTACGTGCTTCGTGCGCTGATGCTGTACCGGGTTGGTGGAGAGGTAGACGGCGCTGACGTTGTCGCAGTAGACCAACGTACTCCGGGCGAGGGGAGAGTGGAGCTCCTGAAGTAGCTGCTGAAGCCAGGAGGACTCGGCCACGCCGTTGGCCACGGCGCGGTATTCCGCCTCGGCACTCGAGCGGGACACCACGTGCTGCCGCTTCGAGGACCAGGAGACGAGGTTGCCGCCTAGGAAGACGGCGTAGACGGAGGTGGACCGACGGGTGTCCGGGCAGCCCGCCCAGTCAGCATCGGTGTAGACGATCAGCTCGGAGGCAGAGTCGCGCCGCAGAAGAAGGCCGTAGTCGTGAGTGCCACGCAGGTACCGAAGGATCCACTTCACCGCCGTGAGATGTGGCTCCCGCGGATCATGCATGTGGAGACACACCTGCTGAACCGCGTAGGAGATGTCCGGCCTGGTGAAGGTGAGGTACTGCAGTGCACCTGCAAGACTCCTGTAAGTGGTGGGGTCGGCGACCGGGGCGCCGTCGGCCGAAGATACCTTTGCCTGGGTGTCCACGGGAGTGGAGCACGGCTTGCAATCAGCCATGCCCGCTCGCTCGAGGATATCCAGGCAGTACTGCCGCTGGTGGAGAAACAGAGCACCCGGTCGGTGCTCGACCGCAACGCCCAGGAAGTGGTGGAGCTGGCCGAGATCCTTCATCGCAAACTCGCGCTGCAGTGCGGAGATCGTGCGCTGAAGAAGAGCCGAGTTGGACGCCGTGAGGACAATATTGTCCACGTACAGGAGGAGATAGACAGTGTCACCCTCACGCCTGTAGATGAAGAGCGAAGTGTCCGACTTGGCCTCGACGAAGCCGAGCGAGGCCAGGAAGGAGGCGAATCGGCTGTACCAGGCCCGAGGCGCCTGCTTCAGCCCGTACAGGGACTTGTTCAGCTGGCAGACCATGTCTGGACGGGCTGAATCAACAAACCCTGTCGGCTGACTACAGTACACCGTCTCCGTCAACGTCCCGTGGAGAAAGGCGTTCTTGACATCCAGCTGGTGGACAGGCCAAGAACGCGACAGAGCCAGCGACAGAACGGTACGAACTGTCGCCGGCTTCACCACCGGGCTGAAGGTCTCGTCGTAGTCGATGCCGGGACGCTGCGTGAAACCGCGAAGCACCCACCGTGCCTTGTACCTCTCTAGAGACCCATCCGCCCTCCTCTTATGCGTGAACACCCACTTGCCCGTGACAACATTGCCACGACCAGGACGGGGAACGAGGTCCCAGGTCCGGTTGGCAAGTAGGGCCGCATACTCTTCTTCCATAGCCCGACGCCAATGAGGATCGGCGAGGGCGCTACGGACAGAAGAGGGGATAGGCGAGATGGGTGATGAGGCAGGCTCCGGGGGGTTCGAGGACGAGAGAACGACCCCGGAGAAACGCTCCACAGGACGAAGAACGCCGGCGGCCCGTCAAGTCACCATCGGGTGAACGTGACGAGGGTCCCGGTGAAGCAGCGGAGGGTGATATACCAGATCCTCAGGGCGCGAAGAGGATGATCCACCATCCCGCGCTCGTCGCTGATAGACAAGAGCGGGGTCGGCGTACCGTGCTGCAGGAGCCACGCGTGGTACAGTAGTCGAAGTCGGGGACGTCGAGGCCGCGCACAGCGCAACTGCTGGTGTTGGGGACGCCGAGGCCGCGCTCGGCGCAGCAGGCGTCGGCAGGGACGCCGGATCTACGCTCGGCGCAGCAGGTGTCGTCTGGGCCGCGCGTGGCGCAGCAGGTGTCGTCGGGGTCGCGCGTGGCGCAGTAGGTGTCGTCGGGGCCGCGCGTGGCGCAGCAGGTGTCGTCGGGGCCGCGCGTGGCGCAGCATACGACGCCGGGGACACTGGTACCGCGCGTGGCGCAGCAGGTGTCGTCGGGTCCGCGCGTGGCGCAGCGGTCGACGCCGGGGACACTGGGGCCGCGCGTGGCGCAGCTGGCGGCGTCAGAGACGCCGGTGCCGCGCGTGGCGCAACAGATGGCGTCAGGGACGCCGGGGCCGCGCGTGGCGCAGCAGGTGGCGTCAGGGACGCTGGTGCCGCGCGTGGCGCAGCAGGTGGCGTCAGGGACGCCGAAGCTGCGTGTGGCGCAGCAAGAGGGTAACCTGCAAGAGGTAAAGGACAAGGTCGTGATACAGGAGCCGCCCCGGGGTCAGTGGAGAAGAGGGAATCCAACTTAGCGACGGAGTCAGAAGACGGGGTGGAAAAAGGAAAGGAAGACTCGTCGAAGACGACGTGTCGGGAGATCAAGATACGACGGGTGGTAGGGTCAAGGCACCGGTACCCCTTGTGGTCTGGGGAGTACCCAAGGAAAACACACCGAGTCGAGCGAGGCGCAAGCTTATGGGGAGCTGTGGCGGAGAGGTTTGGGTAGCAAGTGCACCCGAACACTCGAAGGTGGTCGTAGAGAGGAGGGGTGCTGAACAAATGTAGTGAGGGGTGGGAGCACTAATTGCCTTAGTAGGAAGGCGATTAATGAGGTAGGTGGCGGTGTGAAGCGCCTCCGCCCAGTAACGAGCAGGGATAGAAGCCTGAAACATCAGAGAGCGCATAACATCGTTGGTGGTCCGAATCATGCGCTCAGCCTTGCCGTTCTGGGGGGAAGTGTACGGGCAAGACATGCGTAACTGAACGCCGCGAGAAAGCAGAAAGTCACGGAACGCAGAGTTGTCAAACTCGCGCCCGTTATCGCACTGGACCGCACGGATCGTGCGCTCAAACTGGGTAGACACCCAAGCGAAGAAGTGAGAAAGAGTGCCGAACGTATCAGACTTCTGTCGCAAGGGAAAAGTCCACGAATAGTGCGAAAAATCATCAACGACCACCAAGTAATACTTATATCCAGAAACACTGAGAACAGGTGAAGTCCAAAGATCACAATGAATCAAAGCAAAGATGCGCTCGACACGAGTGACAGAGTGCGGAAAGGGAAGTCGAACGTGGCGACCCAACTGACAAGCATGGCAAAGAGACTCATGAGTACCCCGAGTACACGGAATCGCTGAACTACCAGACAACTTCGACATAGCATCAACACCAGGGTGGCCAAGCCGACGATGCCAAATAGTCGAAGAAGCTGTCGTAGTCAGGGCAAGAGGCGGAGCGGAAGCAGGAAGACACATCGTATACAGGGGACCCGTGCTATCACAACGAAAGAGAACGCGTCGAGTAGTGAGATCCTTCACAGTTACACCATAAGGATCAAACTCAAGGGAAACATGGTTGTCAGTAGTAAAACGACGAACGGAAAGAAGGTGCTGAATGATGTTAGGAGCAACAAGAACATCACGTAGCTGAAACGAATCCAGCGAGCCCAAATCACCTACTGAGGTGACTGGAAGAGTCGTCCCATTCCCAACAACGATAGATGAAGGATCAGAGGGACGGGAAGGGCGGGTAGAAGAGAGGATACCGACGTCAGGGGTGGTGTGGTACGAGGCACCGGAGTCCACCACCCAGTCGGGGCCAGACGGCGTGAGACCTCGTAGGTAGACCGACGGTGTAGAACGGGTCGCGACATGCCCCGGCGGTGGCGGCGCCGGGAAGGAAGGCAACGCGTAAGGTGGCGTCGGCTGCCAGGTCAGAGTCGGTGATGACCGGATGTAGGCCGATGGTGACGGCCGAGGCGAGGAGACAACGGCCGAGGGAGGCAGCCCAACCCAGGTGTCCGGCAGCGGCGTGGCCCAGACGGACGGCGGCATAGCTGGTGGGGCAGCGGTGGCCCAGGGTGGCGCTGCAGGGTTGGCGGCGGGACGAACACCAACATCAGTCCTCCGGAAGTGGGCGTCCTCGCTGCACTGGCCGCCGAGACGCGGGCGGCCCTGGTCAGCCGCATGGAGGCCGCGCTCGAGGCAGACGGGCCAGATCTGGCCGCTGCAGAAGAGGTCGTCGGTGGAGGACATCGCGGAGGTCGAGGCAGCCGGCGCAGGTGGGGCTGCCCGGGGTGCTGGAAAGCCGCGGGGCAGGCGGCGTCGGGGAGAGGCCCTGCAGAAGAGGTCGTCGGCGGAAGGAGAAGGTCCCCGCGCCGCGGTCCAAGAATCTTGCAGAGGGCACTAGCGCGCCGCGGAGGGCGCAGCCGGGAGGGCGCGCGCGCGGCAGCTGGGAGGGTGCGCGCGCAGCGGCTGGGGGGGGGCGCAGCAGCCGGGAACTCGCGGCAGCCGGGCGGGCGCGACGGCCGGGAGGCGGCGCGGCGGCCGGGGTCAGGCGAGCGCGGCGGCCGGGAGGCGGCGCGGCGGCCGGGGTCAGGCGAGCGCGGCGGCCGGGAGGGCGCCGCCTGGAGGGCGCGCGCGCGCGGTCAGGCGAGCGCGGCGGCCGGGAGGGCGCCGCCTGGAGGGCGCGCGCGCGCGGTCAGGCGAGCGCGACGGCCAGGAGGGCGCCGCCTGGAGGGCTCGCGCGCGCGGTCAGGCGAGCGCGGCGGCCGGGAGGGCGCCGCCTGGAGGGCTCGCGCGCGCGGCAGTCGGGCGGGCGCGGTGGCCGGGAGGGCGCGGCGGCGGTGCGGCCGGGCGCAGCCGCCGGGAGAGAGAAAGAGGCAATCTGATACCAAATTAGATTAGGAAAAGAGTGATTAGATGATTAACAACCTGTCAAGAAGGTACATATATAGGGGGACAGCTTAAGGGCTAAGCAACCCTAATACAAAGGACTAAAATGCCCCTGCCCCCTAATCACGTACAGTCCAACACAGACGAACCATACTTGGGTCTCCTGTTCATCTTCTCTGTGTTGCCTGCATTGTTTAGAGATGGAGGAAATGAGGGGTTAGGGCAGCTGCGGCAGGTGGAATCAGTCCCTTTATCTGATAGCAAAATGCAGGTAAATAACTCGAACTATAAGGGGCTCAGGGCCATTGCGATTTCTGAGGCCCGCCAAAGCTGTTGCCCAGCAACTTATCCCGCAAGCGGTCACGTAGATAAAATGGAGAAGCACTTCCCTGTGAAGCAGCAACAAAAGCTAGCTGTTTGTAAGGACAAGCGCTTTTATGTGTTGAGAAGCCCGTCCATAAGCGGCGCCAAACAGGGCCATCGATTGTCCAAAGATCTTAACTTTTTACTGTCTGGGGCAGCCTGGTGCATGTAGCTCCCGCTTGCGCAGGGTCCGGGAAAGGGTCCGACCCATTTGGGTCTTTTGTACGCAGCCTTTCCCTGCATTTCTGCAAGAGGCTGTTTCCAGGACTCGAACCCGTGACCTCATGGTCACAAGGCAACAGCTTTACCGCTGCGCCAAGGCCCCCCTTCCAACTTTTTACTGTCTATCAAGCTATTTTTTTTAAAAAAGACAGCCCTCCTTTACAGTCTTTGAAACATTTGCTGAAAATTCTTTCTCATTGCAGCCTAATAGTTCTTGCGGAAATTATATAAAGGGCATACCCAGTGCTGAAAGCTCCCACACATTGTGGGGTCTGGGGAAGGGAATTTCTAGGCAGCCTTCCCCTTGCTTATTTTGCAAGGAGGCTGATTCGAACCCAGGACTTCCAGGACACAAGTGGAGAGACTCTTATATGAGGAAGGAAATTATTAAATGTTCTAGTTGATGAGTTATTTGTCCCTTTCTCTCCCTTTTCTGTTCTTTCTTTCGTTTGTCTATTTTTGTTGATCCTTGTGGCTTTGTTGTTGTGATGAATTATTCGTCACCGGTCTATTGATATATGAGAACTTGATTTCTGTAAGATTACTGATTCGTTCACCATCAGTTGACTTCAAACTGGCTTAAACAGTATATTCAAATTTGGACTGCTTAACATGTCAGTCATCATGTTTTACTATTAGTGTTACCTACACCCCTTCAAAAAAATAATGTAACCTATATGGAAATTATTTGTAACATTTTGTTGCTTTTATGATGCAATTTTATTTTTATAGTAGTCTCTTTAATATTGAATGTGGATGCACAATTACATACAGCTCCATGTTGTCATCGTCTTTGTTTCATCTTTGCAGGTACAAATTAAGAAATATAGAGGAAACCGAGGCAGCTAAAAAGGTGCTGCAAGAGAAAAGGCTTGCAAGTAAACCAAAATCGGATTCGAACATTCCATCAAGTTACAGTGCTGATTATTTCCAACGTGGTAGGGAACATGACCAGAAATTGCAAAGAGGTTTGTTACATGTCAGTTTTTAAGATTTTTTCTATGGGAAACAGGTATTGATATATCAGTTGTTTTTAATACGTATAAACTATTGTGCAAATGTAAGGCCAAGAGATAAAAATGATACAGTCCTTCAGTTAGACTGAAATATATCCATAGCCCATAGGTGCAGGTAGCAATGTAGCATGGAACCTGTCTACAGCTTTACATGGTATTGAGTTGTATTATACTTTATCCTTTTGGTGGATAGAACTGCTTTTAAAGATTCAGGGGTTTGTTAACTGATTTCTTTCAATCTAGGTTTTAAACAAAAATGTTTGATGCATTTCAAATTACACAATAAATACTTGTGAAAAATAGTTTATATAAGTTTGGATTTGAGTATTTGACTTTTACGAGTAAACTACTTCTTTACTGCTTTCCTATATGAGCTTTAAAAATAAGTACATCTCAATTTTTTTATGAAGTCCACATATAAAGTATTTTCCGTTGCTATTTATTAGGAAGGGGGGCCTTGGCGCAGCGGTAAAGCTGTTGCCTTATGACCATGAGGTCACGGGTTCGAGTCCTGGAAACAGCCTCTTGCAGAAATGCAGGGAAAGGCTGCGTACAAAAGATCCAAGTGGGTCGGACCCTTCCCCGGACCCTGCGCAAGCGGGAGCTACATGCACCGGGCTGCCCTTTTTTAAACCATTTTCAAATCCATTTGTTCTTTGGAAGCAGTTTGTTCCATCATGGTAGCGAAATTAATGACTTGATGAATATATCCTGTGAGCCAGCTTAAGATTTGCAGTCACCAGCTTTGATAAATTGAAGCACTCATGTTATATGGCTGAAAGCGATTCACTTTAATCCGATTTTATTTGACATGTTATATGATTTTCTATTAACTTTAATTTTAATGGCAACAATATCAAAGCCGCTTTTGTTTTACTCATGTGATTTAGTTAGATACATTATGTGACTATAACTTTTTACCAATAATCAAAGGAAACATTAATGCCAATATGCCATAATGGTGCTGGAGTATGATTTTTTTTGGGATGGGAAATATTTAATCTGGATTTACTTATCATATATGAATACAGTACATATTAAATGTCTTACATAGCAATTGATGTATTAGAGATGTGTGGGTAATCACAATGGTCGGTAGTGCACAGATGAGGTTCAGGTCCCTGATGCCCAGTAAATGATGACTAAGATGGCTTTTTCTTTGGAATATCCTGCCCTGTAATAAAAATTGATACTCAATGAACGGCTAGCAGATAGGTTAGCAGGAGTATCTAAGTCAACATAAGATTGGCGACACGGATAGTTAGTTTTTAAAATATAAATTGTGAATATGATGTGGACCATACTGTACTGCAGCAGATTCATGTAATATGCAGCATACAACAATAGTGATATTATTTCTGACCTCTTCCATCCAGGGATCACTAACTATGTCCATGTGCATCTTTATCGTTCTCATTTAATGTGATAAATTCTTTCCTTGTAATGCAGAGCATTCTGGGCCGTACAAAAATAGAGATTCCCGGTACAGTGAAACTACAGGAGGCAAAGCAACTGATACCAAAAACCCAGAAGGTCCAGCTGGAGGCAGGAGAGAAGCTGCTAGTGATGAGCTCATGCTTGAACGTTTCCGCAAGCGAGAAAAATTCCGTGGTATGCGAAGGTAGCAAGCAAGAGCCAACAAAATAGGCTGCTAGCTAGTGCTATTGCCTGTGAAGCCCCAAATACTGTCTGCCCTTTTAGCGAAAGAGTAACAGTGAAGTGCATTCATTGTTTTTGACTCTGCCTTGGCAGCTCCTAAGACCAAGGAGCAGCGTAATCCTCTTATTATAGAGGTGGGATAATTTGATAGGAAGGGTAATGGAAATTCCTGTGTTAACCTGGAGGCTCGAGGTGGGGCTCTGCAGTGGCCTAGGACGTTGGAGCTCCTAGCTTTGCCAGTATGGTACCAAGCTCCACGTTCATCTTCACGGTAAGAAACAAAGTGGTGGTTCTTTGACCAATGAGAATGAGCTACATCTTCTGCAAGGGCCGAAGGGTAGAACGATTTCATTTTTCTGAGTGCAAGCCAAACCAATAATTTCGTCTCTCTACCTGGGATGTCCTATTTATCTGAATTTAGTCTTGTGTTGTAGTGGAAACAGAAAGCAATTGCCAGTATTAAATATGAGTTAGTTTTTTCTGCCACATGTCTGCTTTCTTTTCTTTCTAGTGTTAAGAACGATCCTATAAAATGTGTAAATAGAAAAGAAGACTACAACTATTTTGACATATATTGTAGCAAAACAACTTCATGTATCTACTGCAGTTACCTGCAACTATTTCCACGTTTTGTTGCAAAAACTTACAACTTTCTTATCATGCCCACTTCTGACACTGTTGGCCCACCTGCTTCATGAAATAGGCGCTCGCGTGGGGCTATGGCTAGACATTGTATTTTTTTTTTTTGCAATTTGGTGTCGAAATAGTTGTAAGTTTTGCAACTGAAACAAAATGTAGCCTTTTGCAACAAGTATTAAAATAGCTGTAGATTTTTTTATATTTATTCAATGAAATCTGAAGTTTCTGCAGTGATTTTGTGATCCAAATATGCTCTGACATAATTTGTTTTAGCGCTGAGTTGTATCGGTAGCATTGTAGCTACTAATTGGGTTAGGAATCCATGAATTGCACTTTGCAAGCACCTAAACTGACATCACATAAAGCTTTAGACGACACCTTATATCCTTTTCTTTGTGTTTATTAATGATCAAATCGTCCTATAACATACCCAATGATTCAGAGAGAGAGAGAGAGAGCAACTCAATTTTGCCGTCCCCTTATATTCTGTGTTGCGGGAACTAAGCTGTCGAAGGAAGAACCCGCACCTCTTCCTCTTCTCCCAAGCTGATCTCAGGCGGCAAAACGCCCTCCCCGTGCATCACCACACACGCGCCCTGCCCTTTGTTACATCCACCCTTCTCCCGGACGTTGCAGGCATCGATCCGGTCTTCCAAGCGGAGGTGGATCACCTCGGCATCGTCATCGCGTTGCACGACCCTACATTTGTTGCCGTGGCACACGTGAGCCTCGGCCACAGATCGGTGCCGTCGTCATCCAACCGGATCTACCATCCTTGATCTTCTCCTGGAGCTGCCAGGTCCGCAGGTCGAAGTAGTCGTCGACCTCGACCACCCAGGGCCGAGCACAACACGGTAGCGCTCTGGGTGCTGTGAAACGGCGCCGGGGACCCCTTCGCGGCGAGCCTGGCCACGGACTGCGCCGGCTGCCTCGCGTCCGCAGCGAGCAGGTGAATGCAAACTGCGGGACTGCGTCGACACTAGGGCCTGCTAGCCCGTAGACTTGCGGCTTGCTCGGAGATTTTTTTATCCTTTCATTATTATACGAAGAGGACTAAGAAATACTTGGAGTAAGGTTTAACGGCGTGGAAGGCCAACAAAGACATCAATAACAAGTTAGAGGTCGAGTCTAAGCCTAACTCCTACTCCGAGTTCAACTCAAAATTTAGAAGTAATTACCCTTGAAACTGACATATACAAACTCTGAACATTCTACATATGCACTAAAAACTAAAAAGATAGGATTTCCAATGGCACTGGTTGTACATCCAAATTTCACCGAATCCAATTCATAATCTGTTAGGATGTTATGCCACTGTCTATTGGGCCAGCCATTGAGACTTGTATCCAGTCTGAATGCATTAAGGACGTGTATAGAGAGGCCTTTGGCCGGACACTAAACTATAAATACAACAGCCGTCGGCTAAATTACGTGGGTTTTGATTAAATTAATCTGTTATATACAGTTCATCGTTCTACGGTTTGTGAAACCTAACTTTACCAATTTCAGATTGCTTCTTTTTCGTTCTTACTCGTGTTCTCAATTGCCCCTATATAGATTATACTTCTTGACAAGATCGATCGTGTGTCACAGTTGATAATCAACAGAGCATTGGTGTAGCGATTGCAATAGTTATTCAAGTTATGATCAAGCCTCGGATCATCAACGTCGTCATCTTTACCTCAATCAAGTCAAGATTCCTTCTACTACGGCTGGATAATTTCCAGGATTTTATAAGTCATGTAGCCTGCAATTTAGTTGAGCGTGTGGTCTAATGAACACTAATGTGGTCTAATGAACACTAATGCACGCATGTATCTAAACCATTCTATGGCCAATCAAACTCGTCTAGATAACAGTTGTTAGCTAAGTTGGTCCGGAGGCCAAAAGTAGCCCAAATACGTATGACTATGTGTTCTGGAACAGTTGATCACCAGGGACTAGGACGGGGAAATCTCGGGCCAGATGAAGGAAACGACGACGCAACCGACGAGCCTTCCTGAACAATGTTGCAGTCGGCAGCACCGCTACCAGGCACGCGGCACAGGGCGCGACAGCTGCGTTTCAAACGGCTTGCATGCACGGAGGGATCCGAATTGCAACGACAACAACAAGCATCTGTTTTAAACACCTTGAGGTAGGTCAAATATAAAATTCAATAGTTTTATTTTTAAAAAAATAAAAGAACAGAAGAGGTATAATAGCAAAAAATACAAGTAAACTAATATTTCGACACATGAATTGCAAATTTTCATATAGTTCTAATATAGGTTAAATCTTTAGATACATTCCAATTCTAAGTCTCGTTTTACCGTTTTGTGCCGTGTCAATCTCGATTGTTCTCTACCTTCCTTATTTTTCTTACCCTTTTGTCGTTACCCTCAAAACCGGGTACCCCACGTGTAAGAGCAAAAGAAGACATACGTACGTATGTCCAACCGCCAGCTAGTGAGCACTCATGAGAAGGCGAGTGTCCTAGGCCTCGGGTCCGACCACCTGCGAAGGAGGGCTCTGAGGCTGCCACGTGTCTGCGGGCTCTAAGTCTCACTATCGGCCGAGGATGGCTCCGGAGCCGCCACGTGTCCGATGGTGTCGGACCCGACCTCCCGCCAGAGAGGACTCCGGCGCTACCACGTGTCCGGAACCTCAGAGCCACGTCTTTCGCCGGAGAGAGCTCCGGAGGTGCCACGTGTCCTACAGCTCCGGGCTCGACCTCTAGCATAGGAGGGCTCCGGTGCTGCCACGTAGGCAACAACTCTAGGCGTCCGTTCCCGCTAAGGAGGGCTTCGGTGCGACACGTGCATGACAGCTCCGGACCTCCCCTCCTACCAGGGAGAGATCCGGCGTTGCCACATGTCCAATGACTCTAGACCCCCTCGCTACTCCGCAAGACAGCTCCGGTGACGACGCGTGTCCCGGGGGTCAGCCACCTAGACGTCGCGCCGACAAGCATCGTACAGATAGCTAAGGAGTAAAGAGGAAGGTGCGCTGTCCTATCGCGCATTTAAAGTTCGCATGTTTTCCAGGCAAGCAATCCAGCGTATCCTGGTACAGGCGTGCTTGGCAGCAGAGACCAGTCGCGCGGCGCACTGATGGAGCTACAATGCAGCGCCGCGACACAAGACGCATTCCTACCGCCTTCATCAGACAACGTTTAAGGAAGTCGACGTGACAGGGCGACGTGCTCCACGGCGCGATCAAGTGCGCTACTACTAGCAGGGAGTAGAGTACCCGAAATAGAGTCAGCTGGCCATAATGAGGCCACCAGCCAGGCTCCGGACCCACATATAAGGTTGCTTGGTCTTAAACTATAAAAGGTCCAAGCAGCCAACGGGCAAGGACAACTCCAGCCAACAAAGAATAACCAACACTCTATGAACGTAGGATATTACGCTTAGAAGGTCCAAACCATGTAAATCTTCATATTTATCTCACCATTGTGCTACGACGCTCAAAACCACTAAGCCCATCCTAAAGTAAAACCTCCGCGGGAGTAGACCAGGGGAAGTGTCGCAGAAAACACCTCAACACCTTTAAAATTCAACTATTAACCAGTACTTTTAAATATCTTCGTTTAATATGCTCAAACCAACTTAGGCAATGTTAAACTAATCTTTTTTTAATTGATGACACCCCTACCCTATCACGTATCACTTTGTTCCTAATGCAGCCTTTTTTTACGATCACACATACACATTAGCTTACACATCTATGCGACACTCATTTATTAAACATGTTACCCTTTTAAATGATCAATATTCTACCCCATATAACATCATAGATCTACTCACCGTTTTATAGAAACTCCTTTTAGCTTTTGTACGATATTCTTGTTGCATATGATTCTAGATGTTTACAATCAATTCATGCACGTACCTTAAAGCTTATGACAAACATACTCATTACTTTGCAACATTGATCTTAAATACAAAAAAAGTTCGTACCAAGTACTATTTACACTTATAGGCTAACATTTCTCTCTTGACATTTAATACTACCAAAATCACACCTTATAAGCTCAATCTTGATCCTACTAAGCCTAAACACCAAGACCTAAGATCTATCTTCATAGCTCTAACTTATTAGCAACGCGGAAGAGAAAAGAGCATACGCGAAATGATATCTCCTTATATATACTTTAACATCTCATCCATCAATAAAAATAAATATATGAGCTCAAAAGTGATCCTTGGTGTTATTATCGTGATTAAAAATGTATCACTTACGCACATGGAGGGATCAGAATTGATTCCTACATATTCATATAAAATTCTTACAAGATCCAATATATGGGTACACAACTATTCCTCTCCTTCAGTTAACTTAGCAGCACTCCGATTACAATGTCCATAGCAAAGTTTTGCTTTGAGACAACTCAAGATCAAGAGAATATGTGAATGGCCACGACTCTGCACTGGGCCCTCCTGTCGACAAAAACTACAAGCATGGCAAAAGACGACCCAGGCATGAGATATCCATGTATTCTTGCCTTCGAACCATAAACATGGCAAATACTAAAATTCTTTGATGATCAATCAATTGGAATTTTAGCTTACTTATCGTAGGAAACACATATCCAAAGCCATTACCTGTTACACAAAAACAACTTTCAACATTGACAAAATGGTTTGATTTAGGGGTATATCTAATGCAGACCAAATTAACATGCTAAGTTCCTACACCATTTGATCATAGTTTTAAAATGCATCAACGTTGAGATCAAACTAAAGGCTTGGTTGTTGTACTGAAATCAAACTAAATTTATATTGGGATAAAAGATTAAACAAAACCATGATTGGCTGTGAATTCAAAAACAAAGAAAAAAGGTAAAGAATGGAAATAGTATCCAAGACACGTGTTCAATTTTTTTGTTTATGCAATGGCTGCTGACACACGTGAATCAATTGTGCTCAGTAACCATAAGCCCATTGCATTCTGTTGTCCCCAAACACATAAGAACTGCACATCCCCTTTTCTTTTTCCCTTCACTGCTCCTTGCTATAAACCCCGCAGGATAAGAGCTCCCCCCATTCAGCAACCCCACAGGCCCACACCCACACAAAACCCAAGATGCACATCCCACCACCAGTGTTTCGTTGGAGACTGGAGTTCAAAGCTTGGTATCTGAGTCCATAGTTATTAAGACGGTAAGGCGACACCGCGACATAAGGCGACCTGCTACCTTTTTATCTTTTAAGCGGTAAGGCGTAAGGCGAGGCGACGCCTTACTAATAAGAATAAAATCTCAAATATAGTAGCATTTACTGGTAAAATTTGTCAATTAAAAAGAAAAAAAGAAAAAACAAGAAAAAAAGACTACATGTGCTTATTTCAGTGGCCCATCCAGCCCACTATCAGCCAAACAGCACATATTTACCCTAACCCTAGTCACCCCGCCGCCCCACTTTCACGGCGCGAGTGTCCAGCCTGCGCCAGGCCGCCGCCTCCTCTGCGCCCGGCCACTGCCGCCGCTTCCTCTACGCCCGGCCACCGCCGCCACCTCCCCTGTGCGCGGGCGCCGCCGCCGCCTTCACCCACCTTACGCTGGGATCTAAGGCGACGGGATGTCTTACGATCCCCAGGCGTCTTACCGCTTAAGCGACGCCTCAACAACTATGGCCCTGTTTGACACAGCTTCTGAACCAGCTTTTTTATAAAAATAAGCTGCGGGTGTACCAAACAGTCAACTTCTCCAGCAGCTTCAGTTGCTTCTCAGGATGAACTAAAAGCATAGTATAAGTTTAAGCTGTTGTTCACCAGCTTTTCAGACAAACTGCTTTTTTAACAAGTTTAAACCGTGCCAAACAGAGCCTATGTCTGAGTCTGATCTTAATTTCTGAGTTTTTAAAAGTTAATTTCTTGAGTGCAAATTTAGATATTTCAAGTTAAACTTGACATAATGGAAGTTGCATTTGTCACTTTAAAAGCTGAATTCATATGAGATTCAAGTTCAGAATCCAGAGCCTGAGGGATATCAGCCTTTTTAGTCATTAATTTTGAAGCAAAGTTGAGGGGAGCATTGGCAGCTTTTAGGATGGACCGACCCATGCGATGAAAATCCACATATCACAATCATTTCAAACAGGCTAACACATATTAGAACCTACAAAATCAAAAAAATACATTTTTGTGTCTTAAATCTTAATGCCTTTTATGTTTACCTTTTATTTTAATGGTGTACCCAAATTATTTGAGAAATTCCATGCAAACAAATATTATTTACGTGACAACTTTATTTTGAACATCAAGTGGTTTGTATGGTTTCAACATACTAATTGTTTATCATGAGATAACATGATATGATATCAGAGTATGAGTTGTAGTCATTTCTAGGTTACACTCCCAAGACATCAATCTACTCAATTCACATATGCATCAAGAGATCCAAAACGGTGACACTTACATTAGCCGTATAGAAGATGGTCCAGTAACAGCAGCAACTTTCTGAGCCTTCTGTGTTTCAGATTTATACAAGACTTTGAGTTCTTTCTTTGCTTTGCGTGCTTCTCTCTTCTCCTCTTTCACTGCTGCCTAAAGGTAGAGCGAAAGGCCAGAGGCTATGATGTAAAGATCAGGAAAAGAGAATCTAATGGTTGTTGCAGTCAAAGATTTGTTGCATTGCATCATGAAGGTTTTACAAATCTTCTGACAACAGAGAAGCATGGGGACATCAATTGAGTCATACAATCATTATACAAGTAAAATTCACGAAATAGAAACACTATAACTAAGATGCCAATATTTTAATAAAATTGATATTACTAACACAAGACTGCCACAAGTCAACACATAAAACGTAAGCTTCAGGTCTACCAATGTTGCAATTCTGGTGTTATTTACACCAAATTGCCTCTGCACTCTTTTCTGATGAACTATAGTAGTCCTCAATTTGCTCCCACTTGATGTTGCAACTTGCTGGCACTTGATAGCTGCTGCAACTTAGTCTTCTGACGTAAGGGACAGAGGCAGCAGGAATCTGCTATGGCTCAGCCAAGAAGAAAAACAAAACAGGAGAGAACAGTGCTGCCTCCTGTTGGATTGTGTCTCTGGTCGGGACAGAACAGAGAAGAGAGAGAGAAGCTGGTCTGTTCTGATCTGGGCGCAGAACAGAGGAGAGGCGGCGGCTAGGGCAGAGGAAGTGGAGGAATTTTTCTTTCATTGATCTCATCTAAAACTAGGGTGTTTGGCTTCTTTATATAGCCCACCCTTACAAGAGTCCTGATCTATTACAACTCAATCTTTTAGTCTATCTCTAAGAAGATTAAACTCTAATATCTTATAGAAGGAGATCTGGCCTGGGCCACGGGCAGATCAGCTCACACAGGCCAGTTCTGGCCGCCCTGGGCCAGGGGCAGATCAGCCCACATTCTCCTCCTGATCCTGACGCTGGCCCATGTCTAGGATCCCGATCCTTTTCTCATCTCCACGAACTTCTATCTTCCAAGGGCCTTGGTCAAGATGTCCGCCATCTGGTCTTGGGTGGAGATTTGCTCAAGCACAATAGTACCGCTGTCCACACACTCTCACAGCGTTACAGAAGGCATTGCGAGGGGGGCGGAAGAAGGGGAGAAGGAACCGCAGAGATCGGCCGTAGGAGGGCGGAGATCGGCCGTGGGCGAGGGAGGGGGCGGTCGCGAATCCCAGGGAGCGCATCGAGGAAAAAGTAGCAGCCGAGCGGTGCGGATCAGGGAAGAAGAAGCGGCCAAGAGGAGCGGATCGAGGAAGAAGTCGGGGATCGGGGTACCAGCGGGGATTGAGGAAGAAGCGGTCCACGGGGAGGGGATCAGGGAGGAGAGAAGGACAAATATCCTAGGAAGGCACTGGGCCAGGCTGAATCAGTGGGCTATGTGGACAGTATCACTGGGCCGTTGAAAATTAGTTCAGCAGGGTAGAAATATAATTTTACTTGTATATTTTCAAATATTTATAGTACATTACTGCTACAGTACGTAACGCCTAGGCGCCGACTAGAAACGCTTAGGCACGCCTAGGCTCTAGGCGGAGGGTCACCGCCAGCCTAGCACCTAGCGCCTTTTAAAACAATGCACTCTCGTATGTAGTGGTACTTTACATCGATGTGCTTGCTTCTGTTATGGTGTACCGGGTTCTTGCTCAAGTCTATAGTTGATTTGTTGTCAACCCGCAGCACCGACGACTTCGATTTTTCAGCTAAGTCCTCCATCAGCCGTGCCATCCATACACCTTGACATGCCCCTTGAGCTGCTGCGATATATTCTGCTTCACATGAGGACAAGACCACCACCTTCTGCTTGCAGGACTGCCATGAAACAGGGCTCTTTCCAAGACAAAACAACACACCGCTTGTGCTCTTGCGGACCTCCACGTCTCCCGCATAGTCACTATCCGAGTACCCAATAATCTCCATGTCTCCTCTTGCATAGAAGATTCTATAGTTGATTGTGTTGGATATAATCCCGTTTTTCTAGAATAATTGCTGTTAGAGATAGAGTCCTAGTCCAATAAGAGTAGGAGTTAGTATTAGATTAGGACTCTGTAATTTGGGGCTATATATACAGCCCCCCCCCGGTTGAGATTAAGAAGAAGAGAACAGATTAGAGGAAATTAATCCCCGGATTTCCAACAATTGGTATCAGAGCTAGGGTTTAGGATCTAACCCTGTGCTGCCCCGGGAGAACATGCTCCCGGGGCGGCCAACCCCTAGGCGCGCGGAGGAGGCGGCGCAGGTGGCCGGGCGGGCACAAGCTGCAAGGGCGGCGGGCGCACGGTCTGCGGGAGGCGTCCTCGGCGGCGGCTGTGCTGGCGCGGAGCTGCTGACACCCGGCAGCAAGAAGCGATCGAACGTGGCCAACGGGATCTCACAGGGGGAGCTCGGTGGCTGTCGGAGGGGAGGAGGCCGTGCAGGGCTGCGCGGTGTGCAAGGCAGAAGAGGCGGCGACTGAGCAGAGGGAGGGTACCGCGCCGAGGCAGGCGGATCAAGGGATGAGCGTACCTCAGATGGGCGAGGAGCGCGTCGAGGGTAGGCTGGTAGGCGGTGCAGCGCTCCGGCGGTCCCTGCGGTCGGCTTCCCCGTCGGTCGACGCAGAGGCTCATGACGAGATCGAGCTCGGAGCCACGGGCGCTCGAGTGCCGCAGCGGCTCGGGGTCCTCGGAGACCATGGCGTCACGCGCCTGCTTGAGGAGGAAGGTCCCCAGACCGGGGTTGTCCAAGGCGGGCGAGCGGTCGGAAGGTGGCAACAACAGCGGAACTGGGCCCGCTGTGCTCGAGCTGGGCAACAGCTGCTGCCGCGCGGAAGGCCGCCGTCGAGGAGGCCGAGGTCCTGGTGGTCCAGGGCGGCGTGGAGGAGCGCGGAGACGCATCTGGCGGGGAGGTGAGCCAAGCGGCTGGGCAGAGCAAAGAGGTGGCGGCAGCTCTGCCTTGGAGCACGGCGGCGAGCACTGGAAGCTGGCGGCTGGCTTGGAGAGAGATGCTGCTAGGGTTTGGGAGATAGAGTGGGCCAGCTGGGCTGACCTGGGCCAACAAAGGCCTAGTGTGCTCAGCTGGGCCGGCTTGGCTGAGGTGGGCTAGAGGAAGTCAAGTGCTAGCCCATAATCAAGGAGGTGTCTGCAGAACATGACACATAATTCGACTTTCAGACCAACAGAGGACGAGTTGGTGCTTCACTTTCTCCGACCACAGCTGCGTGGTTTTCCACCGCGTGAGGTGGGCATTGTGATAGAAGCAGACTTCTATGATGTGACGCCGTGGGACCTGTTAGCAAACTACAACCTGCGTGACTTGGGATATTTCTTCACGTTACGCAGGCGGAGCAAGCCTCGAGTACAGCAGTCTAGTGGCGGCGACATCTGGAAGCATAGCGCGACCAAGTGTGCACAGTCAATTTCCAATATGGGAGTTGTGGTGCAATGGCGTATGGTCAAGTTTTGCTTCTACATGCGCGGAGAACTCGGGAAGCGTCGTAGCACGGGATGGATCTTGGAGGAGTACGAGATCACCGACCCGAGGTGCTATCGCCACGACGATGAAGGTGACGAAGAAGAATATTGGGTGCTCTGTCGCGTGCGGAAAAGCAGGCCAATGCGAGGTGTGCTCGAGATGAAGACGTGACCATCTCGAGTATATGGTCGGAATGAAGATGCGTCCATTCCGAGATCATATGCAGGATGAAGACGAGTCCATCCTGAGGTTGAAGATGTGACCAACCTGAATGCGTGTGCAGGATGAAGATGAGCCCATCCTGGGTTGAAGATGTGACCAACCCGAATTTGTGTGCAGGATGAAGATGCGGCCATCCTGGGGATGAAGACGTGCCCATCCCAAAATTGAGTTGTGCAGGGTGTAGATGTGACCATCCTGGGGGTGCAGTTGTGTCCATCCCGAAAGTGTGTTTAGGGTGGAAGTGTGTCTCCATCCTAATTAGTGTGAGTGTGATCTAGAAAAACGAGATTAGGGGGTGATTGTTGGATATAATCCCGTTTTTCTAGAATAATTGCTGTTAGAGATAGAGTCCTAGTCCAATAAGAGTAGGAGTTAGTATTAGATTAGGACTCTGTAATTTGGGGCTATATATACAGCCCCCCCCCGGTTGAGATTAAGAAGAAGAGAACAGATTAGAGGAAATTAATCCCCGGATTTCCAACAGATTGTACCCGCTATGTAGCGTACAATGCGCTTGACTGCAGCAAAGTGCTCCTCCTTGGGCTCCAGAGACCGACTCACGTACCCGACCGAGTAGGCAAGATCGGGACGTGTGTTCACCAAGTATCGCAGCCCTCCAACCAAGCTCCTATAGTCCGTTGCATGCACCAACGGGCTATCACTTGTCTTGTAAAGCTTGAGGCCTTGCTCTATGGGAAATGCACAGGGGTTGCATCCCTCTAGACTAGCTTTAGAGACAAGTTTGGAAGCGTAGGCCGCCTGCCCAACGCTTATCCCTGCATCAGCTTGCCGCACCTCTAGGCCAAGATAATATGACAAGAGACTCAAATCGCTCATCTTGAACCTCATCATCATCTCCCCCTTGAACTTCTTGAGGTCGCCTCCTCCTGTGATCACAAGATCATCGACGTACACGCCGACGATGAGCTTCTCATCTTCAGCTCCACGAAAATAGATCCCGTGCTCGCTCGTACTCTTCTGGAAACCAAGCAATAGCAAGCTATCGTTGAGCTTGGCATTCCAGGCCCTAGGCGCCTGACGAAGTCCATATAAAGCCTTCTTGAGCCGATACACCTTGTGTTCAGTTCTATCGATGATGAAGCCAGCGGGTTGGAAGACATACATCTTCCTCCATCAAATCGCTGTTCAGGAAGGCGCTCTTCACGTCCATGTGGTGTCCCTCCCACCCCTTGTGCGCAGCAACTGCAAGGAGCAAGCGAACAAATTCGATACGAGCTACAGGAGCAAATACCTCGTCAAAATCTATTCCTTGCCGTTGGACATAGCCTTTTGCCACAAATCGAGCCTTGTGCTTCACCATCTCCTCATGCTCGTCCCTCTTCACCTTGAACACCCATTTGAGACCAATGACACCTTGTGTCCTACAGGAAGATCAACAAGTTGCCAAGTCTTGTTTTCTTCTATGGACTCCATCTCCTCGAGCATGGCCCGTCTCTAGCACGGGTGTTCATCAGCATAGGCGAAGGACGTGGGCTCCTCCGCGGTGCTGAACATGAGCTTCAAGCTTGGTGGGCGCTCAGCCCGACCAGGAGGGGTGAGGGTTCCAAGCACGTTGCGCATCGTGCGGAACCGTAGTTTCGCGTCGTCGTCGAGGTAGGCGTCGACAACGTTGCTGCCGGGGTCCGACAAACGGTGTGGCGAAGCAGATGGGTCGTGGAGGATTCCGGGGCGTGACGAAGGTGCTGGAATCTTCAAGTCCGGAACCCATCGCTGCTGCTGACCCCCGTGCAGGACTGTCCCAGACCTGATCTGCGTTGAACAGTCCCTACAGGAGCCTTTGGGGCGACGCCGTGGGTGCTAGACCCTCTCCAGCAGGTGGAGGAATTTTTCTTTTATTGATCTCATCTAAAACTGGGGTGTTTGACTTCTTTATATAGCCCACCCTTACAAAAGTCCTAATCTATTACAACTCAATCTTTTAGTCTATCTCTAATTCTATCTCTAAGAAGACTAAACTCTAATATCTTCTAGGAGATCCGGCCTGGGCCAGGGGCAGATCAGCCCACACAGCCCAGTTCTGGCCGCCCTGGGCCAGGGGCAGATCAGCCCACAACCAATAAGCTGCAGTGCAACAAAAATAACAATATGTCATTTCTTTTCTTCATCCAATTTAACTAACCTTAGCTTATCGAGCGACAAGCGTAAAGTAAACTTAACCTTTTTACCTTTCTTGCCTTCTTTTCCTCCTTTGTTTCCTTGTGAGCTTCTTTTTTATGTTTTTCAGCACTCAAAGCTTCTGCTGGTTTTAGTTTTTTCTCCTCTTTTTCACCGTTTCTCTTCCTTCGAGGTAAGTAATCTAATGGAAGTTTCTCTTTCCCATGAAGCTTGATAAGATCATTTGTCGTAGCTGTTTCTCCAGGGAAAACTCTAGGAAGTCGCTTTCTAGGATTCCCTGGAGTTTCAATTTTCCCAGGATGATTGTCAAGGTTCGAATATGTTGAAACAATGGTCTCACAGTCCCAAACTTCGGACTCATCACTGCTTTCTGAAACTAGTTCAACTTCTTCCTGTGCAGGTTCATTCAAATACCTTTCAGCATATTCAGCACACTTTCTTATTACGTTAGCAGATTCATCCACTTCATCTGCTGTGGTTGATTCCAGTTTCCCACGAACAAAATCTGCCGGTGTTCTGTATTCTTCATCAACACAACCGTTTTGATCATGGAACAATTTTAATTCATCCATAGCTTCATTCGGCAGTTCATAGAACCCATCTCTACCAGCTATGTCATCATCATCACTGTCTCCATATTCTTCTAAAGCAAGCTGCCAATTGATTCACATGGAGTAAAAATTCAGCATACAATTTGCAGCGCAGAACAGACATCCATAAAAAATGTGAACAATGAATTCCAGTCCACTGCTATATAAGGCAAAGCTTAAGACAGTATGTATTACTTTCATGGGCAACAGTTATTACAAGTGCAGCTTTATTGTAGACAGTTTTTATGTGGCTCAGTACAACCTGCCTACTCATCCAGAGATTTCAAATCTACAGAATGTTCAAATACAAATGACAAGCTGATAAGCAAAGAAGTAAATAAGAGGTTAAATATCTCAGATACTACCATATGAAATAAACATGAGTTCTCCATAAGAGCTATAATTGCACTGGTAGCAAACAGCTCAAAGCTGTGTGGACTTCATAACACAATGTTTCCACTTCATACCAAATTCAATATCAGAATTTATTAAGTGAAATATGCTCACCAGATCAAACTGTTCATCCAGCAATCGGCGCACCCTTGGCTTGGGCTCATCTTCGAACTCTTCCACCTCTTCCACATCACTGAGCACACCATTCCCCAATTCTTCCTCTTCTTCCTCCACCTCATCCCCCTCGGCTCGGTTCGCCATGATGACAAAATCCTCTTCCAGCCCCTCATCGTCTGATCTGCCATGTGACGCATCACTCTCATCAAGCAACCTTGCAACGTCAGGATCCACAGCCCTCTGAACATGCCTCAGCGGTGCCGTCTTCGCAGCCACCTTACATATCGTCCTCCCCTCGTCCAAGTCATCCGCGCTGGGAGCAACCCGTACCCGACTTGCATCATACGCCTGCACCAAATACAAAGATTAAGCATTCCAATTGCGGCAGCAGAAAGGACCATGTTGTAGGGGGGATGGAGCGACCTTGACGTCGAGCGGGAGGGGCTCGGGGCGCGCAGTGGTGCTGGGAACGAAGGAGGAGGCGGCGCCGGCGGAGGGGCGGAGCTCCCGGAGGTGGAAGAGGTAGTTGTAGCCGTCGTCGGGGAGGCCGAGCTCGAGGATCTCGCGGCGGACGTGTTCAGGGATGGGGCCGGAGGCGGAGTGGAGGTCGGCGGCGTCGGTGGTGGGATCGGAGTCGAAGGGGTCCTCGTCGGCGAAGCCGGGGACGGAGTAGTCGTTGTTGTCGAGGCGGACGAACACGCGGTCGTTGGGGTCCGCCGCGCCGGCGCGCGGGAAAAGGCGGAACGTCGCGAAGTTGCGGGGCTTTCGGCCTCCTCCTCCTCCTCCTCCTGCCCCTCTTCCCCCCATGGCGACGGCGGCGGCGAAGGTGGATGCCTGGATGGGTTAGGGTTTTGGGGATTGGGAGAAAGCTGTAAAGAAGAGAGTAACTGCCTGTGGGTTTATACAAGGCGGATCATCTGGTGAATCTGGACTGTCTAGATTGATACGAACGGCTGTGATTGCAGAGAGAAGCGATGCTCCTATACATGGTGATTGGGTATATACTATATAGCACTCAAAAAATGATTTTTTTAAAAAAAATAGAATTCAAATATCACCCGACGTGATCATATTTATCCCTTTTCTGCAGAAAATGTTTATAGTAGTAAGTTTTGACGATTCACAAATTACATGTAAGTTTTTTACTAAAAATATTGAGGCTCCTTAACTAAGAAACAGGAAAAATATATACTCGTGCAAGGCCGACGCCAAGCTCCCCGTGGTATTGTTTACAAGAATTATTTGCGCAGGAATAGTTGGAATAATTTCTGTGGCCGCAAGCTACAAGTTGCTGCATTGGTCATGGGAGCGGCACCAGGAGTGAAGTCCATGGCGATGGTCGGGGAGAAGCTGACACGGTGGTCGGCGTGGGCAAGGCGCTGCGCAAGGCCAAGTTCACGCCGGCGGTGGTCCTCGGCGTCGGACCGGACAAGGAGGAGAAGAAGAAGCCCGAGCCCCCCAAGACCGACGCCGACGACAAGAAGCCCGCCGACCATCCCAATAAGCTGCCGTCCGCCTCCGGTGGCGCCGTGGGCGGGACAAGGTCGTGTACCTCTGATGATCGTCAGGCTTCTTCAGTCGATCGCCACTCTTTTCGTCGACGGTACATGAGTGCAAGGAGGCGGTAGGGTCAGCACAACACATGCCAGAAAAAGGTCATCCACCAACAGTTTCTCGGAAACAAAACAGTTGATAGGTTATCATGATGCGAACAACTGAACAACCTTGCAGAGAAGTGAGGCGATAAGCGCATGGTCTGGCCGCATTCTCAATGCTTCGCTCAGCACATATAGTGATTAAACCTTACTTGGTACGAACCTCGTTGTGTTAACAGATTAAATAGCCAAAGTAGGGCAACATATACAGTGCACAAGATGCTCTTTGATACAAATTCCAATCCCCATTCCCCAAATAATCTATTTACAAATAGAATTCTGCTATGAAACCTACTATCAGTTTCCGTTCTAGTCAACACATGCTTAACATGGATGTAAAACAGTAAACACAGCCTCACCCCTACTTAACATCTTTTTTTTATCGAACACAATTAACCTTTCTTTCAAACAAAGGAAAAACAGCAAATACCTGCCACAACACAAAAACAAACTAACACGGACACTTGCAAAAGTAATCAGCCCAAAAAATAACCTTTTCCTAATAAGAAAAGAGAAAACATGTATATCTAAAATATGACTGGTCAAACATGCACCAAAAATCCAAAATGTTGGAAGATAGAAAGAGCACATGGATTGCCAGACAAAAAATTGAACATAGTTAAAAAACTAAAGACAAAAACAAGACAATGATGCCTTTCCTGATTGAGGACTATGACTACACTAAATGATGCTACAAGGAACATACCAGGTCAATGTCTTGGTATTCAACCAGAAGATCGCCAAATTTGACCTTCAAATGAGATTACCATTACAGAAACGTCATCATGGTATTTGCGACGATCACCTTGAGGGATATCCAGTAACTCGTGAAAATCCATCCCTGCATGTGATATTCAATACATAAAATAAGATTTATTAATCAGATTAAAAATACCTCCTATAAAGACTTGAACAATAATCCAAGAGACAATTATGTTTTGACCATAGTTTTTTAGTCTAATTGTGATCTAGACCCTGATTTTGAAATTTTGCGTTTTTACCATAACTTTTTCATCCGAACCCGCCGTTAACCACAACTTTCTAACACCGTCAGTTGAATTGGAATAAACAGAATAAAAAAATGTTTGAAAACTGAAAAAAGATCAAAATGCCCCTCACTTCTTTTCGTTCCACCTGATCCACCAGCCACCAGATGTTGAGAAGAAAATTAGTTTTTGTCAAATTACATGTCAAAACAATGATACAAACACAATGTTTAACATCAAAACTGTGTAAAATCATAAAGGATAAATTTGTCTTTCAACATCAAAGTTAACACCGTTATGTGCACTAAACGGACTTGTGGTAATATGGAGGTTCGAGTGAAAAAAATTATGGTAAAAACGCAAAATTTTAAAATTGGGGTCTAGATCACAATTAAGCTTTAGAATTATGGTCAAAACACCAATGCCCCATAATCCAAATGTCAAAAGTACTTCCATAATTTTACACAGTTCAATTCTTAAACATACGTAGTATATGTCCAAACAGGAGGAAAATAAAAAGTTTACACTGACCATGTAAATAATTAAACTAGCATTTTGAAAAATTGGTCACATAATAACAACTCCTAGAGGTTAAATCCAGAGTATGAGCTTGCCAAAAATTTTTGAAGAGTATAACACTATATGAGGTGAAACATCCGAAGTTTAAAACTGAATGAGGTTTTTTAACAACTTTAATGCAATTAACATTAACACACGTTCCTAACACAGATACACGATATCTGATATTTAAAGACACATTTGTGAAGCATTTATCATTCAGTACCAACATCAGGGAAAGGAAGCGAACTACATTAGGCCAAACACAAAGAAGTTATCATGATTGTTGTTCCTAGCAGCAAAAAGGGTGACTAGATGTGCTATGAGCAATGCTGCAATAAAACTTTCAGCATTATAACATCAAGTATAAAATATCTGACTGCTATGTAGGATTTGAGTATGCTCAGGTACATAAAACTCCAAATAAAGGTACTGTGTTCTGAATACAATGATAAAATGCCTACAATTCATGAATGCAGAACTGACCATTCTTTTTGGCTGCACGACAAAGAAGTTCAGCTACAAGGTATTGCGCTGGGTCTCCCTCCGGCACATTTTCCATAAACCATGAGACATGCGAAACTACCTCATCATTGCTAAAATATTGATACAAGCCATCTGAGGACAGGACAAGAAACCGATCATTTGCACATAGACGATGGTGAAGTACAGCAGGGTTGCAGCTGATATAGGGTGACGTTCCAACATAGTTAATGCGAAACATCTCGAGTAGAATGTCGTTGAATTTTGGCTGCAACAGGCAAAGAAAATAATCAAACAATGCTGCAATGCGGTTATCTTGCCACATGAAACTAATGAGAGCAGTACTATAGTGTGAACGGGTCTTAGACTAGTGTTAAGACTCTACTAGCACCCCTAGGGTCCTGGGATCCATTCCTCACGGGAGTGAATTTTAGGCTAGGGTAAAAAAGGTCACTCGTTAGTTCTCCTGGTCAGCAAGGGTGAACCGACCTATGGTGGGCAGACCCTTGTTTAGGGGGCTGGTAGTGAGCTGTGACTTAGCACGAGATAAGGCCCGAACAGCACGGGGCATCCTCATGTATGAGGGCCTGAGGGGGGCAGCGTTCGTGACCTTTCTCAACCGGGCTCCGGTTGAGCTCTTCTAAAAAATAAAAATGTGAGGGCGATCTATCCCCCACCGGACGAGTCTTTAGAGTAGTATTATAGTCTATAGTACATTCCAATAGAGTTGTCATTTGGAATTTTAGTTAAGAAATTTAGAAAGCACTAGCAAAATTCCCGACGTCGACTACTGCACCACACGGCTCCTGTGCCGCGGTATGCCGACCCCGCTCTCGTGTATCAGCGAAGAGCGCGGGTTGGTACACAGACTTCTTCCCGCCCAGAGCCTCCGGTGTACCACCCCCTGCTCCACTAGGACCCCAGTCACGTTCACCCGATGGTGACCCGACAGGCTGCTGGGGTTCTCCGGCCGGTTGAGCGGTTCTATGTAAGGGCCCAAGTTTTGTAGATATTAAAAGTGTTCATCACACCACACTCACCTCATTTGAGGAAATCTTATGAACACCTTTGAAGATCAAGTAAACATCATCAAGAAAGTCATTAGATGATAAGTCACAAATGCAAAAGTGGTATTTCCCACATGCATCATATAGGGGCTGAGCACATGTTTAACTCATAACTTGGTTAGGAATGCTCATGCCGAATTTCACCCAAAGCTAAAACCTTTTGAGGTATTTTTGGAAACAATTAGAAAGAGGCTAGTTTAAACTTAAATTCAAATTCAAACTCCTTTCATCCCATGAGTTCAAAAGTGGGATTCATATACACACTTAGCACATTTTTGTGATCTCACACACTAATTTTCACTCCATTTGAAGTTGATATTGACATGAGTTATTTTGGCTAAATTCAAATCAAATTTGAAATTCAGTTCACATTTGCTGCAAATTCAATCAAACCAATTCCACAATTTGATCACTTTACAAACCAAATCCCAATTTGGTGATTTATCAAATGGCCAAGGATATTAGGGTCCCTACTGTTTAGAGCAGTGGAGAAATTCAATTGTGGGACAAAAATGGAAAAGTGGGACCCACTTTCAGTGTAATAGCTGAGTGAACCGACTCCACCGCTGCTAACTCGGGTTCTTGCGCGCTGCTAAGACCGCCACGGCGAGCAGCCGACGCCACCTCCTGTTCTCGGGACCTGGCCGACGGGAGAACGCCCCAGCGCCTTATCACCGCGCCCGAGGGGGCCAAAGATCGTTTCTCCACGGCTCGCCACTCGCTTGCACCGAAAACCAGCGCAACGCTCGCCGCTCTGGCGTCCGACCCACCCTTACCGTCGACACGCCAAAACCGACCTTTCCACCTCGAACTGAGGCCATAAACGGCACCGCCGACCTTCACTCGACGTGCTCCAGCCCTCAGCTGCTCGTGATCAGCTCCCCTCGAGCTTTCCCGAGCCGATTTTTCAATCCCCTGTTCACCCCGAAGCGCCTCCGACTTGACACCGTCGCCCGGACAGCTCCGAACTTCTTCGGCGCAACCAACTGCTCTCTGAGATTAGCATCGAGGTCTAGTAGCTCCTCCCAAACTCCCTAGCTCCCTCTTAGCGCCGGCTAGCCGGAATTTTAAGTTTTCCAATGATGGCCGTATATAACCGAAGCCCAGCAAAACTTGAAATTCCTTTCGCATGGTTGATCATTTCCAAAACTGGTCGAGCTATAGCAACCAGGGTCCTTCACGACCACCCTGACCAAAAACCACGAAGAAACATCCATCTGACGGGCAGAGCAACGCAACTCGCCGCCGCCGGCCGAAATGGCTCGAGTCGCCGTTGAGCTCACAGCTCCGATCGTTTTCCGTGGAGTTTGAGTACACCATCACCTTCCTCGAGCTCCAGTGATGCTTTACGACCGCTTCGGGCATCGAGATAAGCATGGGACGCGTTGGTCATCGTCGGTGTCACACCACCGATCGCCGCCGTCGATGCCGACCGGTTTTCCGTCGATGGCGTGTTGCACAACCTTGTTCGGCCGCTAGGGCTTGCTCTGAGGAGCGTGTAGCGCGAGCCGGAAATGGTCCACCACAGTTGGAGAACGGACCGCTCCACGGCCTCTGTTCGTCGCGCACTCGGGTGCCGGTGGGAGGTTGAAGACAAGGTTGTGCGACGGGCCCGGTTGACAGCCGTTTAAACATTTCCCGATTTTTAGTTTTTAGTTCAAACTTCAAACCCACATAACTTTGGCTAGGAAACTCCAAATCGAATGAACCAAATTTTGTTGGATTCAGCTCTCTGTGTACTTTCCAACAAATCAAGTTTCACTCTATGAAAATCCTTATCTCTCCAGAATTAATTCTTCAAATTTTAAACTGTTTAGAATTTTAACTGGAGAACCCTTTAGTGAAAAAATCTGAAATTCAGCCAGGATGTTCATCATAATATCCTTGAGCTACCATAAAAATTTCAGATCCATTTGAGCTCATTTTATCCACTTAATGGTGTGACTAATGAAACTGTTCCAGAGAAAATAAAAAATGTCCAGAAACATTTTTTAGATTTTCTCTGAACTTGTTTAGCTCACATCTTTTGCTAGAAATCTTCAAAATAGGTGAAACCAATTCCATTAGGACCCTCTGAAAATCTAGTTTCCAGAAAGTCATGATTTGTCCCATGAAAAATCCTTAGAACACCCTAAGAGCTCCAATTAAGGCCAAATACACATTTATTTGTGCAGTGCTCAAATGAGCTTTGCTTCAAATGAAATTTGGCCAAGTCCCTGTTTAGGTTGTATCCAAGCTATAGTAAAAATTTCAGAGTTATTGGGTCTGTCTAGTTGTACTTATAGTTTTAACAATATCAACTTCAAATTCAAATGCATTTAAATTGACACGCATGTATATTTATATTGTGTAGTCGCTAAGGTTGAAGAGGAGCCGGAGGTGTTAGATTTCATCACCCCAGAGGAACATATAGCCTAGACCAACGGCAAGGCAAGCTCCGGTTTGCATTAGCCGTTTTATAAATTTTATTGTTTTAAGAACTTACTTTGAGTATCCACTTTAATTATGCATTAGAGTCTTGATTGAAAACCCAAATGCATAGCCAAGAAAACCAGGGTTTTGGGCTTAGGTTTTAAACCTCGAGTAGCCACTGCAATGCTAAACTAGTGTAGGATTCGGTACAAGTCGAGTAGTTGTAACTGTTCGCGAGAATAGGCTATAGGGACACCACTCGGTTAGAGATAGCAAATGGAACACATGGCAAGAAAATGAGACCAAGCGGAGAGTAAGGGCAGCAGGACTTTGGGGCCTGGGTGCCATAGCTCCGCTTGTGTCGATTGAGGATCGAGTTGTGTGCGAGTCTGTTGAACAATCTAGAACAGTATCGAAGACCTACCGGATATATGAGAACCGGGAAACCGATGTAATTCGGGTAGCGATTTGTTGAGGCATAGCTTGTCGTCTAGAGGGTAGGTTGAGAGCTTAAGGTGTAAATCGGCTGGCGGCACTGTGGATGCGCGCGCAGAGACCTCTTGCTCGGGACGATGGGACCGGTTCAACATTTGGCTGACAGATGAAAGATGGTTGCGTACGACGTTCGTGATGGTTGCTATAGGCAACATCGAGTACGGGCGTACGTGTTGTAGACACATTCTTTGAAAAAGGTTACAGCCATAGAAAAAGGAATGTTTCAACTCAAAGTGGCTGAGTAGTAATTTATTTGGACTGATAATACTGTTTGCTATAAAATAGAGTTGTAATCAGGGTTAAAGTCAATATATAGAGTTGAGTCAGAGTTAGAGTCAATAAGAGTTGGAGTTAGGACAGGAGTCCTAATCCTAGTAGAATTGTAATTAGGAGAGCCACAACTATATAAAGTTGGGGCCTATTGAGAAATAAAGCAAGCAGGAAAATTACCCCTTAATTCTCAGAGCCTCCTAGGGAGGGCGAGCTAGGGTTCTTCCAGCCGTATTATATTTGGTATCAGTCCAGGTTCTGCCTCCGCCACCCAACCCGCCCGCCGCTGGTTCCGCCCAGCCCCGTCGCCCAACCCACAACCGCCGCCCGCCGCTGCTTCCGCCCAGCCCCGCCGTCCAACCCGCCCCGCCCGCCCAACCCGCGGTCCAGGTTCCGCCTCCGAAGCCCAAACCGCCGGCCGCAAGCCGCTAACAACCGCCGGCCGCCGCCGCTTCCGCCAGCGCTCGACCCGCCACCTAACCCGCCCACAACCGCCGCCGCCGCTGTTTCCGCCCAGCGTCCGCCGGCCGCCCGTCGCACAACGGCCGCCGCAAGTTGCGCCCTGCCTCGCAGCCCCCATCCGCCGCTAACACCGACCACCGCCGTACAGCATCGTCGCAAGCCGCCTTTCCCCCCAACCGCTCCCTTGCCACGCCAAGGCTGTTCTCGGCGATGACCAAGGCAGAGGAAAGCAAGATGGATATTGAAGCAACCCTCACGGCCATACTTACTCAGATGACAGCCATGAGATCCTCCATCAGCATGTTAGAATCGAAGGCAGCTACCATCTCCAATCTGGAGGCCAAGATCACAACAATCCAGGGTGAACAGAACCGTCAGACTGTTGCCATAAACAGACTGCAATCCAAAAAGCTGGAGAATTCAACAATTTTCGACAAGACTAAACCAGAACCTTCCAAGGAGACTGCATCTGTGGACAACATTGTTGCTGCACAACGAGTCCACAAGCTTGTGTTTCCCTGTTACGACGGTTCTGAGAATCCCCTACCATGGTTAAACAGGTGTGAACAGTTTTTCCGGGCACAACAGACATCGTATGATGGCAAAGTGTGGTTGGCATCCTTGTACATGACCGGTGGTGCACAACAATGGTACTACCGCCATGAGAAAAATCGAGGCGTGCCCACATGGGATCAGTTCACCAAATTAGTAAACAACCGCTTCGGGCCACCTCTCGCAGTAACCCACTGGGCGAGCTTATCCATTTGCAACGTACCGGAACTCTGGCTGAATATCAAACACAATTTTTGGCTCTTTTAGCACGCTGCGACGGGGTTACGGAGCGACAACAAATTGATATTTTCACAGCGGGTCTGCGCAATCCCTTGCATACAGACGTTGAGCTCCATAATCCAGAAACATTGGATGATGCAATGGGCTTGGCCAGAGCTTTTGAGCGTCGCCTGGACTTGACCGACGATGACAAACATACAGTAGTACGATATCCATCAGCAACACGTGTGCCAACACATTCACGGGGTGTTGCTGGCAAACCACCAGTCGTTCCTGTCAATATACAACAGACCGCTAACAAACCACAAGCACCTACAGGCAATCGTTTTACACGATTATCTCCCGCTGAGATGGCTGAACGACGTCGTCAAGGACTTTGCTTTAATTGTCCAGAAAAGTTCTCTCAAGAATACCTGAAGATCTGTCCTATGAAGGGTATATATCTGTTGGAACTAGATGACTCCATAGAATCTCAGTATGAGGAGTTTCCTTCTGAACCAGAGATATCCCTACATACGCTAACTGGAATCAAATCGAGCAGCACAATGTCCTTGACAGCCACTGTTGCAGCACAAAATCTGCATGTTTTGATCGATTCCGGCTATACACACTCTTTTATTGAGGAAACAGTCGCAAGTGCCCTTCATCTACAAATTGAACCATGTCCTGGTCTCAGTGTGGGTGTGGCAAATGGTGAACGTGTTCCGTGCAGTGGCAGGTGCAGCAATGTCCACATACAGATCGGAAGTGAAGACTTTATTATTGACTTATTTGTCATTCAGTTGGGAGGATTTTATTTGGTCTTGGGTTGTCAATGGCTGCGCACTCTCGGGCCCATTTTATGGGATTTTGACCGCATGTACATGTCATTTTGGCGTGACAATAGGCGCATCAAATGGTATGGCACAGGAGCACCAGAGGGTATTAGCGTAAAGTCAATACAACAACAACAACAACAACCAAGCCTTTATCCCAAGCCTGTTAGGGTCGGCTAGACATGAAACCCAATATCAATGAAGTAAAAGAGAGGAAGAGTTATAAGAACAAGGAAAAAAGATAAGAAAAAAAGAAAAAAAAAAGAAAAAAAAAGAAAAAAAAAGAAAAAAAAAGAAAAAAGAAAAAAAGAAAAAAGAAAAAGACAAGAGAAAAGAGAAAAGAAAAAAGAAAAAAAAACAAGACTACGATTCTGGCACATGGATTGCTACTTTCCATGCGGTCCTATCATGAGCTAAGTCTCTGGATACATTCCAATCTCTCAAATCTCGTTTTACCGCCTCCTCCCAGGTCAACCTTGGTCGTCCTCTACCCCTCCTAATACTTTCTCTACCTCTTAAAATCCCACTGTTAACCGGTGCTTCTGGAGGTCTCCGTTGGATATGTCCAAACCACCTAAGTCGATGTTGGACTAACTTCTCTTCAATCGGCGCCACCCCTACCTTATCTCGAATCACCTCATTCCTTATTCGGTCTCTTCTCGTATGCCCGCACATCCACCGTAGCATGCGCATCTCTGCGACACTCATTTGTTGGACATGTTGCCGTTTAGTTGGCCAACATTCCGCCCCATAGAGCATCGCGGGTCTGATCACCGTCCTATAGAACTTCCCTTTTAGCTTTTGTGGGACTTTCCTATCACATAGGATTCCAGAGGCTTGTCGCCATTTCATCCACCCTACCTTGATCCTGTGGCAAACATCCTCATCAATATCGCCATTGCTTTGTAACATTGATCCTAAGTATCGGAAAGAGTCCCTTCTAGGTACTATTTGTCCTTGTAGACTAACATTTCCCTCTTCACGACCAACACCACTAAAGTCACACCTCATATACTCGGTTTTGGTCCTACTAAGTCTAAACCCCTTGGACTCTAAGGTTTGTCTCCATAACTCTAATTTCTTATCAACACCCTCTCTAGTTCCATCTACCAGCACTACATCATCAGCAAAGAGCATGCACCAAGGGATATCCCCTTGTATATCCTTCGACACCTCATCCATCACCAAGGAAAAGATGTATGGGCTCAAAGCTGATCCTTGATGTAGTCCTACCGTGATAGGAAATGCATCAGTCTCACTATCACTTACGCGATGCCTCGATAATTAGTACAACTTTGAATCTCCTTTATTTTTGAAGATAGGTACTAATATACTTTTCCTCCATTCTTCAGGCATCTTGTTTGACCGAAAAATGTGGTTGAATAGCTTTGTGAGTCATACTATTGCCACGTCCGCAAGACATCTCCACACCTCAATAGGGACATCGTCGGGGCCGAGGGCCTTTCCTCCTTTCATCCTTTTTAAGGCCTCCTTAACCTCAAACTCTTGTATCCTCCGCACGAACCGCCTGTTGGAGTCATCAAAGGAGTCATCCAACTCAACCATAGTGCTCCCATTCCCATCATTGAATAGCCCATTAAAGTAATCACGCCATCTATTCTTAATCTCTTCATCCTTCACTAGAATGCGGTCAATCTCATCTTTGATGCATTTAACTTGATTGAGATCCCTCATCTTTCTCTCGCGGATTTTTGCTACCTTGTATATGTCCTTTTCACCTTCTTTTGTCTCTAGTCTCTCATATAACTTATCATAGGCCTGTCCTCTTGCCTTACTCACAGCCCGCTTTGCATTCTTCTTCGCCTCTTTGTACTTAAGCATGTTGCTTGCGCTTCTATCATTGTGCCAACTCTTGTAACACTCCTTCTCCTTAATGGACTTTTGTACATCCTCATTCCACCACCAAGTGTATTTATCTACAAGTTTCTTTCCCTTTGTCACACCGAACACCTCACTAGCTACCTTCCTAATGCAAGTTGCCATCTTCATGCACATACTATCTGCATCTCCATTTTCTGCCCAGGGTCCTTCTGTGATCACCCTATTTTTAAAGGATTCTTGTGATTCTCCCTTCAACTTCCACCACTTTGTTCTTGTGATTTTGACACCTTTGTCCCGCAAAGAGCATGTATGGAAGCGAAAGTCAGCTACCACAAGCTTATGTTGTGTCACAACACACTCCCCGGGATCACCTTACAATCAAGACACTCCCGTCTATCCTTTCTCCTAGTGAGGACAAAGTCAATCTGGCTAGAGTGTTGGGCACTACTAAAGGTCACTAGGTGAGATTGCCTCTTCCTAAAGAGGGTGTTAGCTACCAACAGGTCATAGGCTACGGCAAAGTCTAGGATGTCCTTACCCTCTTGATTTCTATCGCCGCATCCAAAACCTCCATGTACTCCCTCAAATCCTAGATTAGTTGCACCCACATGACCATTGAGATCTCCCCCTATGAGGAGTTTCTCGGTTATCGGTACACTACTAACCATATCCTCCAAGTCCTCCCAAAATTGCCTCTTGGCACTCATGTTGAGCCCAACTTGTGGGGCATAAGCACTAATGGCGTTCAAGACAATGTCCCCAATTACTATCTTGATTAAGATGATCCTATCCCCTCGTCTTCGAACATCCACTACTCCATCCTTAAGACTCTTATCTATTAGAACACCTACGCCATTCCTAGTCCCAGCCGAACCAGAATACCAAAGCTTGAAACCGGTATTATCAACTTCTCTCGCCTTTTGACCCGCCCATCTAGTCTCTTGTACACAAAGGATATTTACTCGTCTCCTAATGGCAACATCTACTAACTCACGTAGCTTCCCCGTCAAGGATCCTACATTCCAACTACCCACCCGAAATCTATGTTCCTCGGCTAGCTTCCTTACGCTTTGCACCCGTCGAGTAAGATGCAAAGACCCTTGCTCACTTATCACTACATCCGGGCGATGATGTAGCGCGCCACTAAGGTGGTGGCGATCCGGCCCTTGCTCATTTAACACCATATCCGGGTTCCGATATGGCGCGCCACTAAGGCGGTGGCGACCCGGCCCTTGCCCACTTAACACCATACCCGGGTTCCGATATGGCGCGTCGCTAAGAGGGTTACGCCCCAACGCGTAAAGTCAATGAAAACTGAAAATCTGATGAAGCTATTATTGGCAGAATTTAAGGACTTGTTCATCGAGCCTGCAGGTCTCCCACCAACTCGTCAATTTGATCATCGGATTCATCTTCTCCCAGGCTCGACTCCGGTGGTTGTGCGTCCGTATCGTTACCCCCAGCTGTTAAAGGATGAGATTGAGCGCCAATGTGCACAGATGTTGAAACAAGGAATTATTTGAGAGAGTACTTCTGCCTTCTCTTCACCAGTGCTGCTTGTTAAGCAGCACGATGGGTCATAGCGTTTCTGTGTAGACTATAGAGCTCTCAACTCAAAGATGATCCGTGATATGTTTCCTATTCCTGTAGTTGAGGAGCTCATTGATGAACTTCGCGGTGCCATATTTTTTACAAAACTGGATTTGAGAAGTGGCTGTCATCAAGTTTTGATGCATCAAGATGACATAGAGAAGACATCATTTCGTACTCATCATGGCCATTTTGAGTTCTTAGTAATGCCATTTGGCCTTACCAATGCACCAGTAACATTTCAAGCCTTGATGAATGCTATTCTAAGTGATTTTACCCGAAGGTTTGTGCCGGTTTTCTTTGATGACATCCTAATTTTTAGCCCATCATGGAGCACCCATATACAACATGTCTGTGCTGTTTTCCAGAGACTACGCGAGCATCATCTAGTGCTCAAACACTCTAAGTGCTCATTTAGCTCTTCTTCAGTACCATACTTGGGTCATGTAATAAATTCAGATGGTGTTGCGATGGATGCTGAAAAGATACAAGCAGTTAAGGATTGGCCAACACCGAATTATGTAAGGGTTGTTCGTGGGTTTCTCGGTCTTACCGAGTATTACCGTAAATTCATTCGATCTTATGGTGAGATTGCAGCACCTTTGACACAATTTCTTAAAAAGGAACGTTTTAGTTGGTCTGTTGAAGCAGAGACTGCTTTTAATATGCTAAAGACAGCATTGACTTCAGCCTCGGTTCTTCAATTACCAGATTTTGAAGCACCGTTTATAGTAGATTGTGATGCATCTGGATCTGGAATTGGCGTTGTTCTTCACCAATCAACAGGACCAATAGCATTTTTCAGCCGAGCCATAGCACCGCACCATGCAAAGCTTACAGCATATGAACGGGAGCTGATTGGATTAGTTAAAGTTGTTCGTCATTGGAGACCTTATCTCTGGCCTAAGCCGTTTGTGGTCCGTACTGATCATTTCAGTTTAAAATATTTATTGGAACAACGGTTGTCAACAATTCCACAGCATCACTGGGTGAGTAAACTTTTTGGTTATCAATTCTCAGTGGAGTTTAAACCTGGTAGTCTTAATGGAGCTGCTGATGCCCTGTCTCGTCGAGACGAAGAATTGTATACTGCTAATACTGTGTCCATGCCTGAATTTGATTTTTTTTGAACTATTTCAAGAAGAAGCTCGTTCCCTGCCAGAAGTTATTAATAAAAGGACAGCTATTGAGGCAGGAAAAGCACCTAAAGGATGGAGTATTGTTGACGATATAGTTCTGTTTGAAGGAAGAATTTTTTTGCCTCAATTCAAAATTTTGGTCAACAATATTGGAAAGTGCACACAGTGTGGATCATGAAGATAGTCAGAAAACATTAACTCGGCTCAGAGCTTCATTCTTCACACCACATGATAACAGAATGGTGTGTGAGTTTATTAGAGGTTGTTATGTTTGTCAACGAAATAAAACGAAACATCTTCATCCTGCTGGATTGCTATAACCCTTGGACGTACCATCTACCGTATGGGCTGATATAGCAATGGACTTTGTAGAAGGATTCCCAAAGATTGGTGATAAATCAATGGTGCTTACAGTAGTTGACCGTTTCTCAAAATATGCTCACTTTATAGCAATCAGCCATCCTTATACAGCTTTAACTGTTGCTCAAGCCTTCTTTGATCATGTGGTCAAATTGCATGGTATATTTTATTCCATAGTAAGTGACAGAGATGTTGTCTTCACTAGCAAGATATGGCAGGAATTATTTCGACTTTCGGGAACCAAGTTGCGGTTAAGTTCAGCTTTTCATCCACAAACAGATGGTCAGTCAGAGGTGACAAACAGAATTTTAATTGCTTATTTGCGTTATTTGGCTGGTGATCGTCCAAAAAATTGGTTGCGTTGGCTCCCTTGGGCTGAGTATTGTTTTAATACTTCTTACCAATCAGCATTGAAAACAACACCGTTCCAAATAGTGTATGGAAGAGAACCACCTGCTTTGATTCCCTTTCAACCTTCTTCAACAAAGATGATTGCTGTGGAGCATCAAATGCAAGAACCGAATATTTTTCTACATGAGATCAGAGATCGATTGCTGCAGGCCCAGAATCAGATGAAGGAAAACTATGATAGTCGTCACCGTGACCTACAGTTTCAGGTGGGTGATTGAGTATGGCTCCGTTTGCAGCAAAGAATGGCGATGGCAATTAAAGAAGGCACTCAAACTAAGCTATCACCAAAATATTTTGGGCCTTACCAAATCTTGGAACGCATTGGAGAAGTATCTTACAGAATTAAATTACCCCCAAAAGCTCGAATTCATGATATTTTTCATGTGGTGTCTTTGAAGAAGTTTCATGGTGAACCTCCCTCTTCACTTGTGCCACTACCTCTGTTCGTGGTCGTGTTGTACTTCAGCCTGAAAAAGTATTGCGGGCTCGTCCAACTAAAGATTCTTGGGAGTTGCTGGTTCGGTGGGAAGGAAGAAATGCAGCTGAAGCCACATGGATGTCTTTTGATAATATCAAAACAGATTATCCCGAATTCTAGCTCGAGGACGAGCTGTTTCGCCTAGAGAGAGGAAGTATTGTAGACACATTCTTTGGAAAAGGTTACAGCCGTAGAAAAAGGAATGTTTCAACTCAAAGTGGTTGAGTAGTAATTTATTTGGACTGATAATATTGTTTGCTATAAAATAGAGTTGTAATCAGGGTTAAAGTCAATATATAGAGTTGAGTCAGAGTTAGAGTCAATAAGAGTTGGAGTTAGGACAGGAGTCCTAATCCTAGTAGAATTGTAATTAGGAGAGCCACAACTATATAAAGTTGGGGCCTATTGAGAAATAAAGCAAGCAGGAAAATTACCCCTTAATTCTCAGAGCCTCCTAGGGAGGGCGAGCTAGGGTTCTTCCAGCCGTATCAGTACATGACGGGTTATTCGGGTAACCCTGTAGGTGTAAATCAATTATAATCGCCGTCCCTTGCGGTCAGTGAGTACCACTCGTTCACTGTACCGTGACGTAGAAAGAACAGGCTAGAGTCATGTTAAAAAGTTGCTGATTGAAAGATATACTTTGGTTGCTAATAATTTGTTGTGGTTTAGAGCTAATTAAAGTTATTTTTAATCATGGGCAGAGCACATGAGAGAAATGTGTTTCTTGTTTGATTGCGGCTCTCTTATGTGCCTTAGCACGAGGTTCTTTCATAACTTGTGCTAAAAACTTGAAAGTAAGGCAACTATTTAGACGTGTCATTTGCAACTTTAATTCCATTACACACTACAAACCCAACATATAGAGTTTCATGTATAGGTAAGACAGGTGAGTCTTGCTGAGCCATCGTGCTCACTGCTTGTGTTTGAAGCGTTTGCAAGGTTCTATGAGGAGACTCCCAAGGAAGAGACTGACCCCCAAGAGGGCAACCCCATCGAGTCGGAGTCGTGCACGCCGCCGTGTTAGTGTGTGTGCGTGCTAGTGGTAACACGTTCACGAGCTGAACGTGAACTCTTTTGCTTAGTCTACGCCCGTGAATGTAGACTTTGACTTATTTTGTTGTAAACATATTCAAAAACAGTTTATCGTAATAAAACTTTTGCTTCCGCTTTGTACCTTCTAATGTGTTATCCGGTGCTATGCAACGCAGCACCCCTCAGCGTGATCCGGGCTAGTCGAGACCGTGTAGTCCTTGCATTCTCCGGGGTCATCCTCTCCTCGACGACCTCCCCATCGCCTGCATCTTCACCCATCTCGCCTATCCCCTCTTCTGTCCGTAGCGCCCTCGCCGATCCTCACTGGCGTCGGGCTATGGAAGAAGAGAATGCGGCTCTGCTTGCCAACCGGGCCTGGGACTTGGTTCCCCGTCCTGGTCGTGGCAATATTGTCACGGGCAAGTGGGTGTTCACGCATAAGAAGTTGGATGCGTCTCTGGAAAGGTACAAGGCCCGGTGGATTCTTCGGGACTTCACTCAGCGCCCTGGGGTCGACTACGACGAGACTTTCATCACGGTGGTGAAGCCGGCGATCGGTTCGCACCATTCTATCGCTGGATCTCTCGTGTTCTTATCCTGTCCACCAGTTAGACGTCAAGAACGTCTTCCTCCACGGGACGTGACGGAGACGGTGTACTGCACTCAACTGACAGGGTTCGTTGATTCAGCTCGTCCAGACATGGTTTGCCGACTGAACAAGTCCATGTACGGGCTGAAGCAGGCGCCTCGGGCTTGTTACAGCCGGTTCGCCTCCTTCCTGGTCTCACTCGGCTTCGTCGAGGCCAAGGCGGACACCTCGCTCTTCGTCTACAGGCGTGAGGGTGACACTATCTACCTCCTTCTGTACGTCGACGACATTGTCCTCACGGCGTCCAGTCTAGCTCTCCTTCAGCGCACGATCTCCGCCCTGTAGCAAGAGTTTGCGATGAAGGACTTGGGACAGTTACACCACTTCCTGGGTGTTGCAGTCTAGCACCGACCGGACGCCCTGTTCCTCCACCAGCGACACTACTGCCTGGACATCCTCCAGCGAGCGGGCATGGCTGATTGCAAGCCGTGCTCCACTCCTGTGGATACCCAGGCGAAAGTGTCCTCTACCGACGGTGCTCCTGTCGCTGACTCCACCGCTTACAGGAGTCTTGCAGGTGCCTTGCAGTACCTCACCTTCACTAGGCCGGACATCTCCTACGCGGTTCAGCAGGTGTGCCTCCACATGCATAATCCGCAGGAGCCGCATCCCATGACGATGAAGGGGATCCTTCGATACCTACGGGGCACCCACGACTACGGCCTTCTTCTTCGGCGTGACTCCGCCTCCCAGCTGGTTGTCTACACCGACGCCGACTGGGCGGGTTGCCCGGACACCCGTCGGTCTACCTCCGGCTACGCCGTCTTCCTGGGTGGCAACCTCGCCTCCTAGCCCTCAAAGCGGCAGCACGTGGTGTCCCGCTCGAGTGCTGAGGCAGAGTACCGCGCCGTGGCCAACGGTGTGGCTGAGTCCTCCTGGCTTCAGCAGCTGCTTCAGGAGCTTCACTCCCCCCTCGCCCGGAGTACGTTGATCTACTGCGACAACGTCAGCGCCGTCTACCTCTCCACCAACTCGGTGCAGCATCAGCACACTAAGCATGTGGAGATCGATCTTCACTTTGTTCGTGAGCGGGTGGCTCTCAGGGAGGTCCGAGTTCTCCACGTTCCGACGTCGTCGCAGTTCGTTGATATCTTCACGAAGGATCTACCTTCGTCGGTGTTCACCGAGTTTCGGTCTAGTCTCAACATCTGCCGTGGCTAGATGTTGGGACTGCGGGGGGGGGGGGGGGGGGTGTTAGAGTACTCTATGTTAAATTGTCATTAGGAGGCAGGGGCATTTTAGTCATTTTGGAGTAAGCCTTGATAGCCTATATATGTATCCCTTGACAGCCTATTATGCTAATGAAATCATTTTTCATCGTCCAATTCAAGGTATGGCTAGGCACCTAGCCAGCGCCTTAACACCCAGGCCCTACAGGCGACAGTATACCAACACCATATTAATCAGCATGTAGCAATTTCAAATCATAATGAAAGAAGATAGGGGGTTGTCGCATTAAGCCAACTATTGGGGATACTATGCATCGATAATCAGTTCCTTAGCTCACTCATCCTGGTGTGCTGTAAGCGTTAAAGGGGATGAGCACTTAACAGTTTAAGAGCATTTATCAGACTACATAATCACATGCCCAGTTCCCATCATTCATCACAAAACAAAGGGAAAAATCATGGATAGGTAATCCTACATGACAGGCACATCATACCTCATGAAAAAAATAAAGGAGGACTTTGCATAAAGAGTTGGATAAATTATTAAGCATACACAATATAAGGTTCTGTAAAGCTACCTCCTTTAGAAAGCCTGCCCCAAATGCTCTGGTCACCTTCAACTGTCCTTTAACTCTATCATTAAATACAGCTTGAGGATCATCAGGATGTTCAGCTTTAATCCTCAAGACTTCCTGAAGACCATAAACATGAAACAAATTGACTGATTAAATCATAGTAAGTAGTGTATTAGAGTTCAAGGTAGAACGTTAGCCAGATTTAAATGCAAATTTGAATCAGTAAGTCAAATTGTTCGACAAGAATTCTTAAAAGAGAATGGATGAGCCACTTAAGGATTTATTCTGAGAATGAATGAAGAAAATATTACAAAAACAGTTGGTTTCACATATTTTTTACTACCACAAAACCACAGCTGAGTTCCTTCAAAGACATTTCTACTAGAGCAAAGAAGCCTGATTACATTTACGTAAAGATATAATTAACAGCACTAATGGGACACCCTTCTAAATAAGTAGTGCAGAGGAAAAGCACAGGACCAAAAGTACATCAAGAGGGCATTTAAAAATCTAGGGATCTGGCAATAGAAGGGTGAATCCCATCAAACTAGTAAACAATTAAGTGCTAAAATAATAAAATGTTGGACCCCGACAATTAAACAAGAAACTGCTAAGCGCCAACTTCTCTGCTGTTCAGAAAAAAAAAACATAAGAAACACTACTATATGATAGTTAAGTAGTTAACAAATAACAATAGAGCCTGCTTTTTGTGGCGTTGTGGCATCCCGTGGCGACCCATCCCACTCACAGCGCCTACGCGATGCCTAGGCATTGTGGCGTAACTAAACTGTGTGGCGCCCTGTGGCGACCCACCACCCTCACAACACCTAGACGACGACTAGGCGGTGCCACAAAAACATGGAAATAGAGCCCTTAGTTTCTTTGATAAACAAGAATCTTAAGAAGCCATGTGCAAATTAAGAATAGCATTTTTAAGAGCCACTGTGCAAACAAATTATATTTTACTGTCCACGCAGAACACTAAGAGCAAAGAGCTAACATGCAAACAGATTCGGCAGCAGTCAGCAGATTGCATGTGCACTAATGCATTTTATAAGAAATAATAGTAATGAACTAGGAATACTAATTTTCAACCTCTTAGTCATGTAGTACCTTCATAGTGTACTTCAACTAAACTTGAACAGAGTTTAGCTCAGTTCTATCTCAACAACTAAGCATAACATCAATGAAGTCAGAATATATCTAGATCCAGGTTCTATAAAATTAACAGCAGGCCGCACGTGCACTGCATTTGCATGTCCTGACACTCATAAGTCTTGGAAAAAAATTGAGTATTACGGTCATTCAATTTTAACTGTGAGGATGGGCCTAGACAATACTCAAAACAGGTCGGTAGACAGCAAGTTTCAATCTTGTTGACCAACAGAAAGAAAGGTACCAAAAACCACAGAAGCATATAAAAGCGCCTTCATATTTCTTTTCAAACAACAATATCCAAACCACTAATCTCCTGTTATTTGAAAAGTGAAAAATTGGCAATACCTTTGCAAATCACAATAGCATTATTTTCACAAAGGACGTACCTGGTGCTGAAAGCTCCCACCCAATGTGATTGTGGGGTCTAGGGAAGGGAGTTTCTAGTCTTCCCCTTGCTTATGTTGCAAGAAGGCTAATTCGAACCCAGGACCTCCAGGGCACAAGTGGGGAGACTATATACTACTGCTCCAGGCCCGCCTTCATAATAACATTATTTTTACATTACCAAGGAAAATATTAGGATTCGCGAGAGGTCTAGACACTAAGACAACCAACATTATCAAATTCCCTAACAAATAGTCAACTTTTTAGAAGTGTGCATTTTGTAGTATCACTGTTGTACATACAATGTATTACTCAGGCACAATGCACAGCTAGAAGTTAGTATATCCTATAGTGCTTCTCATACAGACATAAACAAAGATGATAGAAGGACCTGTCAAAGTGTACAGTATTATATACGAACAACTCAAAGCTGAAATACATCAAAATGTGTAGGGCAGCAGATGCTATTAAGGAATCACCGAATCAGAATAAGAATAGAACCATTACCTCCTCAATACTTGTGCTGTGATCAGTTGATAATTGCACTGCCCTCATTTTTAATCTACATATAGACAGTTGTTTAATTTTTGTATTGCTGCTTAGGTGTCTGTTAGGATTATGTATCGGGGACTCTTCTGATATCCTATCAAGTTCGACATGGACAAGTGACTCTCTTGACCTGTTTTGATATTGTAAATCTCCTTTTGTGAAATTTAAGCTGTTATACTGATCATTGTCCTGTCCCAAGATGACCCTGCTATCCCCAAGATTCATAACATATACATCCTGGTCCTTCATCAACATTACAAGGACACATGAACCCATCAATGCAAGCTCCGGGTTTCGATCAAGCTCCTTCTCCACTATTTCCATGTATGCTTCTTCTGTTGTTTGAAGGGCCTGTGACATTGCCCTCAATACAGCATCATGATCTACTGGTCCTGACTTGCATCTTCTAGTGATTTCTGAAGGTTTAATAACACTTCCATCTACATGAGGTTGATCTCGATGCCAATCATAGTTCCATGGGAGAAACTTCTTCGGTAACAACTTTTTCTTTTTGTACATCTTCCTCAGCTTTGACCCAAATAACTTTTTCCCTGTGATTTGCTTGTGCCCTGATGATGATGTAGAAACGGAGCACTCACCACAATCCTTGGGATCTATGCCAACTATCCTATCACCACATCTTGAACTACCAGGATCTCCCGAGTCATCCAAACATTCTCCGGATGCTGACAAAGAATAACTGGAGAGCCCTGATGCGTTTCTAGAACATTCTTCTGTAGAACCAGCCCGTATGTTAGGCAAACTCCGCCTTTCCCTTCCCTCTGGTGACAACTTAGATATACTCCTATTATATTCTTCTATCAACTCCATCTCAAGTAGCTCAAAAAGACGTTTGCTCTTTCTGCTTTCTTTCAACAATTTGGCATCTGGATTGCAATAAGTAATGTCCTCTGTGCAGCTACAGTTCATGCTTACATCTGCACTTGAAACACCTATTTTTGGGTTGTTAGAATCTCTATTTCGGAGATTATTCCCCACATTAGCTCCATCCATTTCCTCTACAATCCCATTAGCATCCAACTCCTGACCACTTGAAACCTGTGTAGCTGAATCTTTCTGTTCACTACTGGTAGAGTTTGGCTGACCTTGTAAAGAACTTTCATCAGCGTCCTTCCCAGCTGATACACTTTGTTTTTTAGAACTACCAAGTTGATCTTGTTTTGATTTGTCAACCTGGATCTCAGTTCTATCACCACAAGGTGGGTCCAGGGAAGCAGCAACCGATTGACCATTTCCATGAGTATCACTGCTTTCAGCGATGTCTTCATAGACCCAGAGCAGTCCTTCCAGTTCCTTATCAATGGCTTTGTATAGGTTGCTCATAAGGAAGTCAGGTGCATCTGGACCACTAAAACCATCATAAATTCCAATAAACAGCCATCCTTGCTCTTCCGATAGAACAACATGAACCCTATCTTCCCCTGCCTTTCCATGAGCCCACTGCAGGTTCCTTGTCACATTATATTCAGTTTCCGGTAGTCCAGCTTCCAACCCATTTTGTGAACCTTCTGATCTGCTTTTTGCATCCCTTGACCAGGCCAGTTGCGCCATAGAATACAACAGAAACTTTTGGATCCAACCAGAACCGTGTGAGCGCCTGCTAAATGTTCTCGAAAAAAATGCAGTTTTCATCGGTCTGCTAATCCTATGGACAAGGTGCCCTAAACCAGCCTTCTTCTGACCATGCGAAAGAGGTGCTGAGAAGTTGCTTCTGTTGCCAGAATCAATCGGGCCTGACATGAAGGTTCCCTTATCCAGTGGCCCAGACATGAAGCCAGCACCCTTGTCCAGTGGCCCCGATGCAAACCCTCTCTCCAGGGGCCCTGAAAAGAAGGTATTGAGTGGCCCTGACCCTCGTGGTACCGGCTGCAAGGACACAGCAGTGAATGAGGCGGTGCTCTCGAATGCAGCTGCAGGTTCCTGCACTTCACTAGCAAGGGAGACACGCAGGTTGCCTGTCCGAGCAGAGGATGCATTGGCACTAACCGAGGCTCCTGATATGGTCCGGAAGGTGGTCTCAGAGAAGCTCCGGCTCGGCCGCTGCAGCCCGGTCGCAGCCAGGTCCTCAAGAGCCTCCTGCCGGAAGGACCCGCTGCGGGTCTCTGAGTCCATGACGCTGGAATCCAGCGTGTAGCGCTCGGAGTTAGACGGTGTGATCGCCAGTGAGTCCGCAATCGCCCCAGGACGAACATAACAGAAGGAGTGGCCGAGACCTTCGTCGAGTGGCTCGAGGAACTCGAGGTTGACGCCGGCCTTGTCGGCCGGCGCGAAGCAGCCGACGACCCTGGACGTGCTGTTGCCCATGGCTGGCTCACCACCCTAGTGGAACAGCGCCCAGCCCGCACCGCAACGCCCGTCGCCGAGGGCTGCGGCCGCCCGGCAGCATCAGAAGGCAGACGCCGAGCGGCAAGAAACGGTCCCCCACCCGGTGCCGCCTGCCCCGGGCCAACCGTTGCATCCTAGGCCGCCGCCCACCAGCTGTTCGACGAAATGCCCCAGAGCGGGGTCCCCATGCCACAGACCGCCGACGCCGCCGAGAAACCAAAAGGACCGATCAAGAATCAAAGATTCCTGAGAAACCGAGAACACCTCATATCCGTATCAAACCCGCAGGCGGCGGATCCCGAATCTGGCCGGCGACCAAGAAAACCGGAGCGAGGCCAACCCGTCCTGCACAACAACGGATCAAGAAATGGGGTGTCCGCGCGGGGTGGATTTGGGGGGAGCGAACGGAGACCTCTTGCTATATAGCTCTGTAACTCTGTTGGGGTTTTCAAATGGCTTGGGAGGGGGAGGACGGGGAGCAGGAGGAGAAAAGGCGGAGCGGCGGCTGAACGGGGAGTGGAATTGTTGGAAGCTGTGTGTGAGAGAGAAGTGGAGTGAGCCTTGCAGCCCTTGCTGTTGTCGCTACGTGGAGTGGAGGAGAGAGGAGTTGGTGCTTGCTTTCCTGCTCCAACCCTGGCACTAGCCTAGCCAAGCTACTTCTGCCTGCTCGATTTCTTCATTGACTTCTGCCTCAATGCACTGGCTGACCCCTATGGGACCCGCGGCCCGCCATGGATTTTATCATCATCATGATGGTTGCCACGATATGGGCGGACTGGAGAGGGTGGACTTTCTGAGGATTTGCTAGCACCTGAAAAAATATTCCTTTTTTTAGATAATCCTGGAAAACATTCCTAAACAAGCATGTTGCTTGCACACCCCCGAGTCAAACTTTGCTATAAATTGTACTAAAATTCAACGAACCTGGTTGCGTATATGACTTGTGCAACGGTGTATGGATGTTCCTATTAGTAATGCTCTTTTTTGGTAATGCTCTTTTTGTCATTTAGTATTATTACTCCCGGTGGTTTGAATATAGGAGTTTAGGATTAGGTTTTATAATTTTTAACGCATGCACCTTTTGTTAGAAATGGTTGTTTAAACAAGTAAGGATATTGTTGGAATAATTTGGATAGGGTCCATTGATTTCCCAAATTAATCTTATTAATTTTAAGGTCCACATTAATGCTATGTGGCTAAACTATTTAATCTCACATGGGTAGTTAAAGAGGATTCTGACCAACTTAAATAGGTGGACTATTCCTCTCTATTTGAGGAGTTGGAAAGAAGAAAAGGGAGTGCTACACGCGCGCCGAGCCGTGCCGTGCGCGACGCGTACGCGTCACGCGCATTTTCGCGTGAGAAAATCGCGTGACTTGTGACGAGCGGCGTGTGCGTGTGTATAGAGAAATTGTTGCATCATTCTTATTGCGTTGAGTTAAATATTTTTATCGTTTCTGAGAATTGAATCAACTCAATTATAATGGTGAATTAAATATAGACATTACTAGTAACCGACGTATTAAAACAGATGTTACTAGTAACTGACGTATTAAAACAGATAATTAATCTCGCGCAATAAAGCTGATTCAGTATGTCAAGTAGCTATATAAGACGCTCCTCATTCACCCTGGAAAATACATACTTCACTACTATCGTTGCGCACTCTGCATTCCCTTCGCAAGTCTCTGCACGCACAGAACTTGCGAGAGCAGGCCTCCGAAACCTCGTCTAGCTGCGATATTTGCACGGGTAGACGGACGATCAAGTTTTTGGAAAGCGCAACTCTGTGCGACTGCTCGCTTGTACGAACGACTACTTCCTGGTAAAGGACGTTCGTGGGACTTCACTGCTTCCATTCTTCCTGCCTCAACTAACGATCGACTACTTCAAGCAGCTCAACATGTCAACTGTTGGGAACGGCACCGCCAGTGCCTCCGGTATTGGTCTTGCCTTAGGGTACAACCTGACGCTCTCACGTTCATTTGTTGTGTTCTTTCTGTTCCTATACAGATTAAGCGCGCACACGAACAATCCTTATGGAGCCATAATATTGCTCATTTTTTATTATATCATGATTTTATTTATTACTTTTGGAATTAAAATGTAACATAAAATTCCTAAATATCTAATAGATATGTCCGCATTCAGAAAGGAAAAAGGTAAAAAATTTGAGATATCGTGTTAAATTCACTGCTTTAAGCTTCATTTTCTTCACGAACCTTTTCTGAGCATGTGTTTTATTAAAAAGAAAAATAAACCAACGACCGTCTCTCAAACGAGTTGTGGCATTTTTTTGTGTACATAACTTCCAGCTTCGAGTGGGAGCCTTCGGCACTGGGTACGCCCTTTGTACACAACTTCCAGCTTCAAAAGTGCCACAAATATTTCTTTTTTTGGGGGGGGGGGGGAGGGGAAGCAAAACAAAGAGGGATAATAAAACATTCTCTGTACAATCCACAAAGCGTGCCCCAACGCATACAACTAAAAATACAATGATTTGTCTGTAGGCGAGTGTAGTAGCTGTGCATCGTAGTGTGCATGGACATCGTATCGTGATCGTGTGGAAGGAAAAATGATCGATCTATAGTTTCGTCCAGAGAGTCAACCGGGTCACTAGCTAGCCAACTCTCTCAATGAGAACACTTCAATGGACTACTGATTACTACGTGGAAAACTAGAAGCAGCCCAATAAACTACCGCGTTAAATAAAGAACCCAAAGACAAGTTCCCAACACGCATGCATGTGCAGACAATGATGCGGCGTCAAGCCTGAACAATTCGGATCAAATGGAATCCGCTCATCATGAGCACATCCATGTGCCCCCGTGGTTGCACAAATGGCTAGCAGGAAATAATATACAAAACTAGTTTGGGGTTGATATAACTGCCAGCGCAGTCCTTACAAATTTTGGAGAGAAAAAAAATGCTTGCGAGAGTTGGCCTAGTTGCTAAAATAAAGGTCCATCTTTGGACTCAAACAACTCCATGCATAGGAATGTGATTAGTGTATCGATTCACTGAAAGATTTTTTTTTGTCTCAAACTGAAAACTATGTGAATATATGATCCATGCATTCCAGCTTTCAGCTTATTTTTTTTAGTCCATAGTTGAAGGGGTTTCAGTTTCCCCCCCCCCCCTGAAAACTGGCGTTAGCAGTTTCTGGTTTCACACAGTTCATGTTTCTTTCTGCATCTGAAAACTGAAAAATCACAACGCGCATAGTGACGGGTACATGTGAAACCGGTATCTGAACAAGCGACTTCCCATGGTCTGAAGTGTGAACCCTGTATTCAAGACTCAACGCTAAGTTGCAGCAACTGAACTGACCGAGGCGATCGATGTAACATGCAAATCATCTAGTCACTCTGACTGGACGGACAGAGAGGATTAAACGGGACCCCGTTGATTGGCCGGAAGTGGCACTCGGCTGCATTAGACATTTAGACTCAGGCCCATATAGCCTATACACGCTCCTCGGCCCATACGGCCCACGTATCAGCGAACCTTAGGATCGGTCGACGGTCAGGCCTAGGAGTTGGCATGGGCTCCGACCCATGCGTTTCGGCCCTCCCAAACAGGCCGTTATTAGTTAGCTCAAGGACGCAAGCAGACAAGTTGCTCACTGCTCGGTCGTCCACATGGACGGACGGACGGACGGATGGTGAGTTCAATAAACGCCGGCCGGGCCAGCACGCATCGATGGCGCGGTCGCCCGCCGATCGCGTCGCGTGCGCCACCGATGGCTGACTGGTTTGGGCTACAGTGAGGCTGAGGGACAATGATATTTCCACCTAAAGTACAAGTTAATTTAGACGTTGGCACAATTGTCTTCAATGACTTTTGGCATCCATTGATGTATTATTCCAAATCGAAGAGTTATAGATTTTTATAGAAACTCGCATAGGTCCGCCTACATCTTAAGAAAGTTTTCATATATCCTTCGGCAAATAAAACCTTTGTTGCAGTTTTGCAATTACTTTTCATGTACGTCCCATGCGGCTCCAAATGACCTATCCTTGCTGGGTACCTTATCATATGAAGAGCATCACAAATATACATCACAATACCCAAGCTTTTGTTCCCTCTACATGTATTTGCTCGTACCATTGTGTTTATGTGTTTTGATTTATTGATGATGATAAGACAAAACCTATTTTGGGTTCTCAGTAGTAACCCAAACTCCTCCAACAAATGACCCATTATTTCTTGGACCCATTTTGGGTTGCATTTCAGTGGTGCCCCAAAAATGGGGAGTCTCCACATAAAGACCCAAATGGGTTAGCTGTTGGAGAAGATTTTATATGAGCCACATTAAAGATATCACATAGAGACCCAAATAAATAAATAGAGCTGCTCATGCTCCCATTGCAAGGTGAGGATTAAGGCCTCCATGAGCAAATACGTGACGATTGATATACGATCCATGCATAAAAATATGTGTGTGGTTGAGACCGATACAGTACAATCGACACATGCAAACGAACGAACGAACGACATGCGTGCAGCTTGGCCTGGCCGGTTGATCGACACATGCAAGCCGTCGTACGCTGGCCGTGTCGTCTGCCTCCCGTTAATCATGTGAAGAGATGCATGGCGCCGGTCCGGCCGGTCGTTGGGTCCAAGTCTTTTTTGTCCGGCCGGCTCCCTTTCGAACATGTGAACCAGCTACTCCAGAAAATTTAGGCCCTGTTTGGCACAGCTTCTGAACCAACTTTTTTATAAAAATAAGCTGCGGTTGTATCAAACAGTCAGCTTCTCCAGCAGCTTATTAGTTCAGCTGCTTCTCAGAATGAACTAAAAGCAGGATATAAGTTTAAGCTGCTGTTCACCAGCTTTTCAGACAAGCTGCTTTTTTAACAAGTTTAAACCGTGCCAAACAGGGCCTTAAAGAGGAGTTGGGTGTGTCCAAGTACGAGTTTAGGTTCATGCGAAGCCGTGTACGTGTACGCGTCGCCCACTAGAGCACGTACGAGCGTAATGCATGTCGTGTGAAGTATCGGTTTCCCGGACCCACTCATCGCGATGCAATGCACGATGATGCAGTAGTAGTTGTGCTTTGAAACCTCTGCACGATCAATAATGTCGTGTGTGTCACAAAGATGCAGCACCTAACATGTACTGCTTGCTTGCTGTCCGCCCTAGCAATTTGGACGATCGATCGTTCATCGAGGGACCCTCCAACATTATTATCCCACAATGATCAAACGTGAATAATTATCCACGTACTAGCTAGAACTCGAGTGCAAGGGATGTCCAACAAGAGATCTTTTGAGTGAGGTTATGAAACCCAGTTTCTAATAATTATTAGTAGATGTATTGAGAAGTGCCATTAGATGTCCGGACCACACACGGCACACACTCACAATGACATCTGAAACTCAGTTGTATGTATTTATTGAAATGTTTTGAGTGAAGTTTCCCCATATATCCACATATATAGGCGTTTGACATTATCGTGCGGATCATATATAATAAATTATTGTAGCACATGGTGAAATATTGACCGAGCGTTCTGTATATACAACAATACACATATCTCCACGAATCAATTGCTTGTAGGGCCAAAGGTATTTGTTGGACAAACAAAATTCCCTACATCGCTCAAAATCATCATATTGTACCATAATGTACATCTAATCAATTTGAGTTCTGTAGCGAAATGCATTATCGCGACAGAGAGTTCTTCATGGGTTCATGTTTACAACAGTTTTGTAGGGAAGCTCATCAAATCAACTACTGTATAACTAATTTCCCATGAGAAGGACAACAGAGACTGTCCTCAAGCCACTGTGGGTTGATTTTGTATTTTTCAACAGACAAGAATCAAACTTTTCGTTACATGCTCAGTCACCCGGAAATCTTTGATGGTCTAGAAGGCATCCGGTTTATCCTAGGTTCGATTTTGCGTTTTTTTGTTTTCCAATTGTTATAACACCCAGAAGGCGGTGTTACATGAAAACACAAAAATTGTAGTAATAACAAGTGAATTTATTTAAAGGCATTTTTGGCAAGTTGCACAACAGCATATGGGAAAAGAAAAATCCAGTGCACATATATATTCAAATTAAGTAAAAAACATCAAGTACAAGAAGTCATGAAAAAGAACCTTGTTTGGGGTTTACCTCGCAAGTACCAAGCTTGAAAAGGTTAGTTGGATGTACGTATGCATGGCTTGTAGGTAAGGCGCAGCTGTCACGACCGGTCGAACGAAGCTTATTAGCTTGTGTGCGTAGTATTAAATAGCTACATAGTGCTTACTTTGTTCTAAAATAAATGACATTTATAACAGATAATTTAATTTAATTTAAATTATTTTTTATTCTAAACATCATTTATTTCAGAGCGGAGAAGTATATTATAGATTATAGTAATAAGTAGCAATCAAATAGCCAGCGTATAAGTGACGAGGATGTAGATTATAGTAATAAGTAGCAATCAAATAGCCAGCGTATAAGTGACGAGGATGGACGATCAGTAAACACATGCACCTGTATTTATGAGCTTTATATGCATGTGCCTGGCTAAAAAAAACACACTTTGCTTTTCGTTGCATCACAGCTGTGTAGTTCTTGCTTCTATCTTGTAATAAGCAGTGCTGCTCATCAAACAGTGATGCAGTCTCTACCCAAAACATGCACACAGTGCGTAGGTAGCACGTAGCCACCGTAGTCGGCCCCTTTCCATCCAAGGAACGGTCCAACGCCTTTTCACTGTGTCCTGCCCATTCAAGAGATTATTGCTGCACCCTGGTGATAACCTTGTTATTAGCACCTCAGAAATTTCAAACTAAAGCCATGCATAGATTGCATTGCTTGCTAGTATGTGACACATACACTATAGGGATACGACTGACTTACGACGGTCGGAGCCGTCGTAATTAAGTCATAAACTGGCGTAAGTATAGCTAACTTACGACGGTATTTCGTTACTTACGACGGTGACGAGCCGAGGTAATTATTTTGTCGTAAATAAGCTAACTTACGATGACTATCGTCGTAAGTTAAGTAACTTACGATATCGTCGCTCATCCGTCGTAAGTAACGACCCAGGCCACGTGGTGGCGCAAGCCACTTTACTTATGACGACTTGCTCAGTGCCGTCGTAAGTAACTGAGGCTAACTTACGACGGTTCTGGTGACCGTCGTAAGTAGCAGAGGCTAACTTACGACGGCTTCTGGGCAGTGGCTGTTGTAAGTTATGTTTGTAATTTTTTTTAAAAAAAACAAAAACTGACTAACCTGACTCGATGGCCAGCTCACAGAACAGACAGTAGAGACAATATATACTCATAGCAGCAGTAAACAGTCTTAAGTAGAGGTATACGTATCAAACACAACACAAAACACAAAAGGGCTACACACTATCCCCTTAACTACCTCCGGAGCCGAAGAAACCGTCTCCACGCGTCCCTTCCGGAACCGGTAGCTGTGGCGATAGAGTCAAAGCCTCCGTCGCCGAACCCTGCAAAGCACATGAGTAGTTAGACATATTTTGAATTTAGATATCCATGTATTTCTTTTTTTTCTCACTCTCTTCGTCTCTCTACTTTTCATCCTCTCTCTCACTATGTTCCTCTATCTCTGTACCATCCATCCTCTTTTTCTGTCACTCTCACCCTCTCTCTCACACTCTCTCTCTCCCTTTATTGTAACATTCTGTCTCTCTATCTCACTCACCCTCTCTCGCACTCCCTCTCTCTCCCTTCTGTACCACTCTATCTCTCTCTATATCTCCCTATGTTAAATGAATAATACAATATTAAAAAGTTTATTACCTGTACCGGAGGCACCTGTGCTGCGGGCTCCTGTGACGGGGTCGACTGTGGCGGCTGCCACGCAGGAATCATGATCTGCTAGCCGTTCTGTTGAGCTAAGGTCTATAATTACAAAATATTAGAACATACATATTACTTAAATGCCATAAAAGTAAACTACAGTAATTTAAATTACTTATCTTCATCACTTCCTACAACTAGGCCATGTAGTTGGCTTGGTACTCCTGGATGACCCTCGTCCTGTCGAGCTCCTCCTGGGTCCGCGTCAGCCTCTCCTGCATGGCACGAAACTCCATGTCTCTCTACGAGAGACGACCACTCAACGGCCCAACCAACGAAGCCCGCGTCGATGAAATGCCTCTCGCAGATCGCGCCGACCTCGAGTCGACAACTCCATCGAAAATAGCAAACCTACAAAAGAAAGAAAAATAATAAGTAAAAGAAGGAAGAGTAAAAATATAAATAAAAAAACCAACTCACCGGCCATGGGCCTTCCCGCCGCCGCTTGCATACATGGCTTGAGGGTCGATTGGCGCGTTTTCCCAATCGTACACTTCACCGTGTATTTTGACGACCTCCTGCCCGTACTTTTCCTAAAAACATAGAAATGGTGTAAGCATGTAAATAATAATATTAATTATAATTAAATTGAAAATTTTTGAAAACTTAACAGTCGATCGGTCGCGACCTGATTGCACTGCCCCGGCTGCGATGGGTCACTTCCCTTGTGACCTCTCTTCCACACTAGGGTTATGACAAGACACGAGGTCTAGATTCAGACAAAATTTCAGCAGCATAACCCCTCTGTTCTCCAACTGCACGCCTGAAAATGGTATAACAGAGAATATTAGGGTTACGCTGTCGAAACTACGTCCAAATCCAGACCTCGCGTCTTATCATAAGCACGCCCTCTCGGTCACTCTCAAACTGTCCAAAAAGGGACAATTCCGAACCTACACGCCTCACATGCGTAACACATGTAAGACGAGCCAGTTCGAAACGGGTGACGCATATTGTATAGGTTTACGTGAATCTTTTATTTTTGAGTCATTTAAAAGAGAGGGAGGAAAGAACGAGAGAGAGAGAGAGAGAAGGAAAGAACGAGATAGAGAAGGAAAGAACGAGAGATAGACAGAGAAGTGGGTCAGTCATCCTAAGTTATGCCTCAAGAGGCGGCGCGGCGAGGCGGCGGTGGCGTCGCAGCAGCAGGGCGGGGCGTGGCGGCAGGGAGGCGCGGCGGTAGGGCAAGACAACCTAGGTTGTTCACCCCGTGCTTGTGTAGACGCATACGTTACCACTAATGGGTCGTGTCGGGCCCTAAATAGGCTATGTCGGGCCAAACCGGTCCGAAGCCCATTTATGTACATATAGTACTTAAATACTCAAACAATCAAAATAATAATTAAATAATAATCAATTAAACTATTAACTCATATGCATTAATCATCTAAGCAATTAACAATTCATCTAAACAAGCATAATTACCATAGTTAACAAGCTTATCAATTCTAAGCAATTAAAAAATTACACCTAGCTAGCAATTCAAATAAACCTAGACAATAATTAAATCTAAGCATATCAATTCATCTAAATCTAAACAATTAGCCACTAAACAATCAAACCCAAATAAGCATAATCCAAACAATTAGCCACTAAACAATTGGTAATTAAAAAACCGAGCTTCCTTGGTTGCCTCCATGGCTGGTAATGGAGGCCGGCGTGGGGGGCGCCGGCGGCCGGCCCTGGGGGTCGCCAGCCGAGGGGGGGTAGGCGGGCGGCTTACCTCACGGTGGAGGCGACGCGGCGAGCGACACACGGCGAGGCGCACGGCGTGGAGGCGGGCCGGCACGACGCGGCGGCGCGCAGCGCGACGGGCGGCAGGGCCGGGCGGTGCGGCAACGTGGGAGCGCGGTGGGGCTAGGCAGCGCGTGGGGCGGCGCGGTGGGGTGGGGCGCGGGGCGGCGCTGCGGCTGGGCGAGGGGCGGCGCTGCGGAAGGGCGCGGGGCGGCGCTGCGGCGGGGCGGGGCGCGGGACGGTGGTGCGCGGCGGCATGGCGGCGACGCGACGACAACTAATGAATCAATTAACTAAATTAAATAACTAAAATCAGAAACAATTTCTAAAATAACTTTAATCAATCAATTACTAAATTAAACAACTAATCAATCAATTAAACAACTAATGAATCAATTAAACAACTTAAATAACTAAAAAACTTAAATTGAACAATTAATAAATCAATTTTGGACCATGTCCACCTTATCCAAGTACGATGCAGCGCGGTGGCTGCGGCGGGGTCGGCGGAATCCGGTGCGGTGGCCGGGTCGGTGGAATCCGGTGCGGCGGAGGTCGGGCAGCTGCGGCTGGGGTCGGTGAAATCCGGTGCGGCGGTCGGGTCGGCGGAATCCGGTGCGGCCGAGGCCGGGGCAATTGCGGACGGGGCAGCTACGGCCTAGGAGGCGGCGACCGGGTCGGTCGTGGCCGGGGCTGCGGATCCCGGTGCGGGGAAGGCCGGGGCGGCGGCGGCCGGGTGGAGGGCGGGGGCGGCGACAGCCGGGGAGGCGGCGGGGTCTGTCGGCAGCTCAGGCGGGGCGGCGCTTCGGGCGGCGGGCGTCGCTCAGGCGCGGCGGCGGGGGCGCGAGTCGACGCGGGTTATAAGACTTATTTATGACGACCCCTGGTCTGACCGTCATAAATAATCTTATTTACGATGGCCAAGCCCTAGCCGTCGTAAATAACAAGTTATTTACGACGGCCTAGGTCAAGCCGTCGTAAACAACTTTTTATTTAATTTACGACAGCCAGAGTTGGCCGTCGTAATTAATTTAACTTACGACGGCCAAACCTAGAGCCGTCGTTAATCTGGTTGTTGTAAATTGTTGTGTTTCCTGTAGTGATATTTTGGAGTGGGGCTTAGGCTAGTCTCACCGAAGGTTTCAATGTGTTGTTATCAAGAATGCCATGGCGCATCTACTTTGTTTTAAAATTGTAAATGAAACAACCCTTTCAATATGTAATTTCATTTTAGAGTTCATAGCATTTAATTCCATTTTGCTTCATTGGTTCACTATAGGATTAAATGAAACTCTTCTCCCTCCAATGTTAACTTCATGGTGTTTCTGAGTCTAGGTAATTGTGTATATATATAATTTCATCTAAATGAAACTCTTTCCTTCTCTTCATAACAGTATGCCATGCTATTAAAATTGCCTAAATGACATATTATTTAATAAAAATAAAAACCTCCATTGGGATGAGCCTTATAGGGCATAGAATGCTTGCATATATCACCTTTTCCAGACATTTTCCCGGAGCGATGGTTGCTAACTATGTTCGAAAATAACCTATTGTCATGAGTAACTATAGAAATGTGCTTTGTGTAATGAGATAAAAGTATTTCAAGGTAAGAATTACTCTTTCCATTCCATTTTATATGTGATCAGACCAGTATAGATTAGTAGAAATACAATTATTTGAAGGTTACTTTCTTTATCTGATTTTGTTTTATGGGAAACAATTCTATGCAACTGTGTAGTAAATCCTTTTCTATACAACACCTCATATGTTTCCGTCACGTGTTTCCTAGACAAATTTTAAAGTAATCGAGGGAAGCAAACCAATCGATTGTTGCTCGCATTCTCTCCCTCGACGGCTTTAAGATTCGTGCGGGAGGCATATGGCAGAAATATAAGAGGTGTTGCATAAGAAGGATTTATAACACCGTTGTATAGATTTTTTTTACATGGACATGTGGTGCTCAACTTTAAAAGTCGAAGAACCGTTGGTGTATTTTACTCGTTTTAAAGATTGATCCATATGCATATATAAGAAAAACACGCTGACATTTTCGTAGAGAAACCTAGGGAGACTAAAGAATTGGTAACAGCAAAAGGCTAGTGAAGATATCATGCATGAGCTGAAAGGAACGAAAACAAAGGATAGAGAGGGTGGGGGTCAACTGGCCTACCACAGCTGGGTGGACAGTTACGAGAGAGGCCCCTATCCAAGAGCACCATGCACTGCATGCCTTATCACGATTCGTGCGGGACATTATTCGCGGGGCTACGCCCTCTAGCCCACGGCTCGCAAAACGCAAGCTGTGCAACCGTGTGTGCGGTGCAGCAAATAAGTGTAGTAGGCGCATGCTGTTGCGCCACTGGTAAAGCCGTAAAGGCAGTGAAACGGGACGACGCCACACTGTACTAGCACCTACCTGACAGCGACCTCCCTCTTCCCCTTCCAAGCTCCACCGGTGAGCGCGGCCTCACTTTTATACCTCCTCTCCCTCTCCTTCATCTCCCCTGCCAACCATCATATCTTGGGTTCCATATATTGATCCTCGTCTCAATCGGCCGGCGACGTCGACGGGCCGGGTGTGGTACGTCGTCTTTGCCAGGTTTAGCTTAATTAGCAATCCCCGGCATGGCGAAGCAGTCGTGCTGCCACAAGAAGAAGCTGAGGAGAGGGCTATGGTCGCCAGAGGAGGACGAGAAGCTCATGAACCACATTGCCATATACGGACACGGCTGCTGGAGCTCCGTCCCTAAGCTTGCAGGTACTCTACTAATATGTTGTTAAAATGCACCATGTCATGAATGTTGCTGAATTTTGTTCATTGTTGGTTGATTAATTAATTTGTTCAGGCCTCGAGAGGTGTGGCAAGAGCTGCAGGTTGAGATGGATAAACTACCTGAGGCCTGACCTCAAGAGGGGTACATTCTCACAGGAGGAAGAGGACCTCATCATACAACTCCACTCTATGCTGGGAAACAAGTACGCTGATGTCACCGGCCTCTTATCTGCCAAGTGTTTCAGAGACTTTGCATGCATGGCACGCAGCAATGGATAATCTAGGCATCTAGCTAATGAGCTTGCTTGGCGACATGCATCTGTGGTCAGGTGGTCTCAGATTGCGGCGCAGCTGCCCGGCCGGACGGACAACGAGGTCAAGAACTTCTGGAACTCGTACATCAAGAAGAAGCTTAGGGAGCGCGGCATCGACCCGGCGACCCACAAGCCGCTCGTCGATCCCGCCGGCGACGCGGTCACAACCGGCGCCTCGCGCGCCGCGTCCTGCGACGCCGAGCTCATCCCGACGACGACGACGCCGCTCCAGGCACCGCTCGCGGACGCAATGCTGGACGGCGTAGTGAAGCTACCGATGGACTGGACCACCGCCGGCAGCGCGGTGCCCCCGCCGATGTCGGCCTACCTGCAGGCGGGCTGCAACTTCGACATGTACTCGCTGGCGCTGCAGCAGGAGCAGCAGCGCTGCGGCGCCATCACGGCCCCGGTTGTCCCGTCGGCGTCGTGCTCCAGCAAGCTGACCTCGGTAGCAGATGCCGAGTACTGCAACAGCAACATCGCCGGCGCCAACCTGCCGTGGCTGGAGCTCGGACCAAACGCTGTGGCCGACGACGGGCACGTCGACGGCTACGCCGGCGCCCTGGACGAGCTCAGGTGGTCGGAGTACTTCGACGGCGCCTTCCAGGCCGCCGCAAGCCAGCAAGGCGCGCTGCAGGGACAGTGCGTCTACGGCGGCGGCAAGGATGACGACGTCCATGGGCTAAGCAACTGGTGCTAATCAAGCAATCAACAACTTGTCCAGTATACCTATACCTCAAGCACACGACTTCTGGCGAAGCCTGCAACCGAGCGGCCACCATGCACGCCACGGAATGCACAATTCTACCAGCGTTTCACCTGGTGTTCAGTATTTCTTATTCTCCTAAAGTATTGTTTTGCTTTAATTTGAGCGAATTCGTTCGTGTATAATTAAAATCAAAGTGAGTGCGTTTTACCAGAAATGTAAAGTACACATGATGTCAATTATTAAAGACTACGTACAGTGAGAAATGGGTGGTTGTTAAATAAAGAAGTGTGAATCATACGTTATCAGATTAACTTAGCATATATTTGTACGGTGTATTTGACTTTATCAGGATGTCCCTTGCTGTCGCCCTGTCGTTTCTTGGTTTGTCCGTTTGAGCTTTTGGCCCCATTTGTTTTTTTGATAAATTGGTCCCATTTGTTGGGTGAACTGCACGCATGGTTGATCTGTTGATACTACTTGATTCTGTTAATACCTAATCTTCTTTGGTGCTGGGTAGTAAGAACGAATTCTATGGTAATTAATCATAGGTTTACAGGTGAATCTAAAATGGTGAGAGAAGTGATGGCAATAGAAATAGTTCTTTGGCATGTGCTACAAGGCTATCTGGACCAGGTACTATAGGTAGGGCCCAAGTGTGGCCTCGTGCGTGATTTACTAATTTCAATTTCTTGGGCCCCCTTGGACACCATGGTGGGTAGATTAAACGTTAGTTCAGCGTGGTGCAATAGTTCTTCACCAGAGTACTCATACTCTACTAGTGACTCCAGTTAAACTTTACATTTCACGTATTTTCCATCCCATAGAAAGATTACTCCGTTCCGGGCACCCCACGGATGAGATCCAATATTTTGTCTCTGTTTGTATTTAAAGATCAGTAGTATTAAAAATAAAGTGTATAACTTTTCTAAGAATTTTATAGTGGAAAAATGATTTATTTGATTTCCTCAATATTCTACAGCAAAATCAGTGGAATGTTTTCTGAAATGAAAGTGGTCAAAGTCAAACTGTGGAGGCTGTTTTATGTTTTTAGGTAAAACACTAGGGGAAGCCACGATTGCGGAGCTGTTTTATAATTAAAAAATGATGTTGCTACATGTGTTGTGTCTGATAGAAGGCATATATGCTCTCCTGAATTAAAAAGAAAAAAACTTGTACGATATCAATCGAAACAAAACTAAATAAAGGGAATATAAAAGGTCCATCATATAAATCTGTTAAAGTTTTATATGATGTAGGAGAAGAGAAGAGAATAGGAGAGAAGAGAAGAGAAAATCAGCTGCAAATGAAGCTGCCTATCTTTCCAGGAGGAGAGGAGGTGATTTCTGGCGGATAATGATCTCCGGCGAGCAGCAGGCGGATAGAGATGCATGCAGCTACTGTCCGCGGAAAGGGACAACCGTACCGGCTCATCGGCTCGTGTCCTCTTGAGTCCCAGGCGTCCACCCATGCATCCATTAACTCCAGGAACTGCATGGGTTAGCTGGAACTTTAGGACAAAGTTGCAGGCGTGACGCACGTCGTGCCGAGGTGCCAGCATCACCACCACGATGGTTTTGCCAAAAACGCGCGTACCTAGAGCTGGCTCTGACTTTTGCTGAAGGGACGCGTTGGAGACGAACGTGGGAGTAAAAGTTCTTGTGTAGCTAGAAAAAGAGAGAGAACCAAGTAGATATCATACAATTCGTCATCATTTTCAACCATTCAATTTTCTGTTTGCGATGATCAACAATGCAACAACGGTCCGCAGTAGCGCTGAGCTGCCGCGCGTGCACGCAATGGTCCATGCAGTCCGTCTTATGCGCGCGCGGTACACGCATAGCGACGGCACGTACGCACCGATCGATCGATGGATCCGATCCCTTTCATCACATGCACCGGTCCATGCATGGCCACCGATTAGCTGCTGGTCCCCCGGCCGGCGGCCGACCGCCGGCACGACGACGTACTCTCGACCGTCGGCGTTCGTGTATCTGTGCAGCATGGATGCTCTTTCATACTGTAATCCGTAACCGAGCTGTACTTACGACTATGCCAAGATTCCATCTCCAGTACCTGCTGCTCGTTGCATGACGACCTTCTCCTTTCCTGCCTTTTTTCCGCCCATGAAAAGAGAAGATTCCTGGGTCCGCGTGGGACGATGGGTACAGGTGCGCCGGATCAGCAAATCTCATCTACTGCAGTGGCACATCATATATGCTTTCCTGCTTCATACACATCTAGTATATGAGTGGTTTAGGACATGCATGGTAAGTGGAGTATTTGTCCATCGCATCCCGCACGCGCGCGCGTCTAACTGATATGGACATATGGTGCCGGTTGCAAAAAAATAAAACTAATTGCCTTCCATTATTAGATAGTTAAATTTTATTCATCCATTTCTTTGTCCTAACACTTTTGAGATGTTTTGAATTATTCAGTCTTGTTCGCTTTCTATCTGCCCTGTTTTCGGTCCATTTATTAATTAGTCCGGGAACCAGGCTAGCTACCTACGTCGCAATCTCAGTACCACATGAGAAAAAGAAGCTTCGGGCGGCATCAATCACATGACGATAAGAACTGCACAGTTCTTTCGGATGATAAGTTTCAGTCAGTTTGTGGCATTTTGCAGAGCGGCAGCCATCAGAGCTTGTACGTATTTGGGAGCCAAATCATGACGCCCGATTGGAATCAGAACTACTCAACGGAAAAGTTGAAGAGAAAATAGTGATCCGTGGGGCCATACCCGATCGAGAATTGGAGATCTAAGTAAATTGCCTGCCATCTCCATGAATCCGCATGACCGCAGCTTGCACACTGACAGTGATCTCCGGCCTAAAGCCCGTGCCCCGCCGCCGACCACCGTCCGACGAACATCGCCGGCGCCGACTTGCCGTGACGGATCGCTGAACGACACGGGACATTTAGGTTTTTTTCCTATCATGTTTGGAAGGATGGGCCGGCGTGGGCTGGGAGCCGCGAGTTAGGCTAGCGGAGGAAGACTAATGGGCTGGAGAAAAGGAAGTCCTGGCTCGTCTTCACGAACCCCCAGACTTACAGCTGGGACTTCGCGATTTATTTCCCTCATTTTAACAGAAACATATCCGAGGTTTTGTGTCTCTCGTGCCGCTTATTACTCCCTCCGTCTGTTATGATTCAAAATTAGTCAAAGTCAGTTCTTATCAGCTTTTCACAAATAGTGGTTAATTATTTTCGTCCAATAATAGTGAGGTGAGATTTCACCAATTAATTAAATGCTTGTGTGAGATGTGATTAGTGCTGATAACGGGTCCAAAAAATGAACTAATGAGGAGAACGGATTGAATTTGGATTGAGTCAAATTTATATCTATTTTTTATTCAAATAGTACGAGGATCAAAATAAATTGTGAAATAGCAGGTGGACGAGGCCTCTTTACGAGGCCTAGATCTAGATGTGATATGTCTTAATGGCTCTGCCATATATCTTTAATATCTGTACATAAAAATATAAATGCCGTCTGTTCGTAGCAACTTACCTAGTCGTATAAAGACATGCCTTTTCTCTGTATAAGTACTGTCACGACAAATGCACTTAAAGTAGTGTTAGAGCACCGTGTTAAACTGTTATTAGGTTCTACAGGCATTTTAGTCATTTTGGTGTAACCTATATATGTACCCTTTTGACAGCCCATTATTCTAATGAAAAATTATTTTTATCCTCCAATTTGGTATTAGCTTAGCATAACCCTATCATTCTCTCGCCTCCCTCTCTTCACTGATGGGCACCGCCACTGGCCGCCGGCGAGCCCTCGTGGCCGCCCTGGATGACCGCCGCTGTCTCCGTACAGCTCGCAGCCGCTGCCTCTTTGCAGCCCGCCGCCGTCGTCTCCTCTGCAGCCGATCGGGCTGCCGCCGCCGCCACCCTGGGCGCGGATCGGGCCACCGCTGCTGGTGTCTTGGCGCCGCCGCCTCCTGTGCCTCAACTCGGGCCGCCGCTGCCGCCGCCCTGGGCCCGGATCGGGCCGCCGCCACTGCTGCTATGGGCGCAGATCGGGCCGCCACTGCTGCTGCACTGGGCGCCGCCGCCCCCACTGCCTCAGCTCGGGCCGCCGCCGCCTCCGATCTGGGAGCTCCCATCTCCTCCACCGTGGCCCAGGGATGGCCTGCCATGGCCAGCTCTAGCCGGTCTGCAGCCGCCGCCGCCACATGGACCAGCGTCGCACCTCCAAAATTTGCCATGCACGTGCTGCCGTCTCCACTGGGCACTGTACAGTGTGGAGCTCCGGTGCTGTTTGGCCTCTCCTCTTCGGTGGTCGTGGACACCGCCATTGGTGCTGGACAGAACGGCGACGCTGTCCCCACCTCCGGTGTTGCCGCCGCTCTGGCTGCGTCTCGTGAGCGTGAGCGGACCCTCGTTCTATCCTTGGAGCAGGAATGGGTGTCCATGGCGGCTCTCACCCACCAGCTCGAGGAGTCCACGCGCCAGCTGTGGAGTGCCACCCACGATCTCCCTCCAGGAGCTAGCGCTGCTTACAGCACCTATGCGGCTTCCCTCGTCGTCGCCCTCCATGCTCAGGCTGCTGGTATCCAGAACATCGGGACTCTCGTTCCGGGTCTTCTCAGCTCCGACTCCACCACCTACTCTAGATGGCGCAACCTACTTCTTCTGACGTTGAGGCGGTTTTGTCTTGATGACCATGTCTTACGGGATGATTTCCCGTTGGACAATTCCTAGATCAGCATGGACAGTCTGGTTCTTGCTTGGATCCTCAGGTCTCTCTCTCAGGAGCTCTAGGACATAGTCGGCCAGCGTGGTGGAGGCACTGCTCGTCAGGCGTGGCTGATCCTCGAGCAGAGCTTCCAGGGGAATTGTGCGACTCGAGCTCTCCACATCCGAGCTCGGTTTGGCACCACCGTCCAGGGCGACAACTCCATCTTTGCCTACTGTCATCGCATGAAGGGTATGGCAAATGCCTTTCGCGACCTTGGAGAACCCTTCCCTGATAGACCCCTCATCCTTCAGGGCCTGAACAAGCGCTACAGCCAGCTTCGCTCGTGGATCCTTCACGAGACGTCGTTCCTGACCTTCGAGAAGGTCTGGTCGGATCTCAAGCTTGAGGATATTACCTATGGTGGCTCCGTTGCTTCCTCGCCTGCCACGGCCCTCTACGGCTTTGGGTCGTTCTTGCGCCCTCCTCCACCTTCTGCTGCTTCTAGGGGACAGTCTCCGCATCCACCAACCACCCCAGGGGCTCTTGCTACCTCTGGTTGTGGTAATCGTCGTCGCGGCAAGCGCAGTGGACGGGGTGGTGGCGGTGGTGATGGCGGTGCTGCTGGATGCACTACTGGTGGCAGTAGCGGTGGTATGGGTCAGCGTGGCGTGACCTGGCCAACACCCTACAACCCGTGGACCGACCAGATCTCCATGTGGCCTGGGCCGTCTCCGGGTCTTACTCCACCACGCCCATCTCGTCCTTAGCCGGCCTACGTGGTCACTCCGACTTACGGCGGACCTGTCTACACAGCTGGTGGACAATGGACTCTCACTACTAGCGGGCCGAGATACCCTACGGCCAGGCCGTCCGCTCTGACCCACCAGGCTTCAGGGAACCCAGTCGACCAGCCTGAGTCTTCTGTGTAGCACCACGACTCACCTCAGGCCTGGGGCCAACAGTCGCTCACGTCCTCCTTCAGCATGCTGGGTCTCACACCACCTGGTCCTGACTGGGTGGTGGACTCCGGAGCTTCGTACCACACCACCCCTGACGCTGGTATACTCTCTTCTACCCACCCTTCTCATCCTTCATCTATCGTTGTTGGGAATGGGTCTGTTTTTTCGGTCATCTCAGTATGTGACTCGGGTTCGCTGGGTTCATTTTAGCTTCGTGATGTTCTTGTTGCTCCTAACATCATCCCTTATGGTTTATCTGTGAAGGATCTTACTACCCGGCGTCATCTTCTCCGCTGTGAGAGTGTTTGCATGGAACCGTCGCAGATGCCGGGGATCCCTAGGGAGGTGATCGAGCACCATCTGAAGATCTTCCCTGACGCCCAGCCAGTCCAACAGAAGCCCCGCAAGCAGTCCATCGAGCGGAAGAACTTCATCCGTGAAGAAATCAAGAAGCTGCTGGACGCTGGCTTCATACGGGAAGTCCACCACCCCCGGTGGTTGGCGAACCCCGTCGTCGTCCCGAAGGCCAGCGGGAAGCTCCGGATGTGCATCCACTACACCAGTCTCAATAAGTCATGTCCTAAAGATCCATTCCCTCTCCCTATAATAGATCAAATAGCAGACTCTACATCAGGCTGTGATATGCTATGCTTCCTAGACGCCTACTCGGGCTTTCATCAAATCCCTATGTCTAGAGAAGATGAAGAACACACTTCTTTCATCACAGTAGACGGCCTGTATTGTTATGTCTCTGTCGAAGTACATCAGGCTGTGATATGCTATGCTTCCTAGACGCCTACTCGGGCTTTCATCAAATCCCTATGTCTAGAGAAGATGAAGAACACACTTCTTTCATCACAGTAGATGACCTGTATTGTTATGTCTCTGTCGAAGTGTGTTGTCGACACTTCCCCCGGGCCTGCTCTGGGCAGCCCGTGAATGTTCTTTTTCGGAGGGGCTAGTCACTCACGGAGAGCTCACGCGTTAGGGACTATGGAGGGAGAAGCTTGACACAGAGATTTTTACGTGGTTCAGGTCGCCGGAGCGTAAAACCCTACGTCCACGGTGAGCAGAGATGCTCGTTGTATTGCTTGATGCTCAGAACCGGAGTTCTGAGCTTGAGGATGACCTAAGTGCTCAGATGCTGAGCGTAAGTGTGCAAAGAGTCGAACCCTCAGGTGCGAATGACTGAGGAGCAAACCCTTGCTAACGTTGCCGACCCGAGCCTTTTATAGTCCAAGGCTTGGGTGGCTTACAAGGTGGGCCCGGGACCTGACAGGTTGTCCCGGGGAGATTGCCTGGCATCTACCGTATCCGCAGTTACGCTGGTAGTTGTATCTGGCGAGGGCTTCTAAGTCTTCGTTCTGCCGCCCTGCCCATGTCGCAAGCTAGTCGTAGTGGTTGATGATGGCAGGGGCAGCAGGGGATGTCTTGTCGCTGTGTTTATTGGCGTACATCCTCTGACGCGGCGTGCCAGTCTTCACTGCGATGTGATTGGGCGCAACGACACCTGACAGGGGCGTGCTCCGCGTCTCCGCGCCTTGGGAAGGCGCGAATCTTGAATACCTTGTACATGCAAGGTATGGCGCGTCTTTACTCTTGCTGCCTACCGCGCGGGGGCGGGCAACGCTGCTCTGCTGGCCACGTGGCGGACCCGGAGCTCTCCTCTGAGGAGAGGGAGGTCCGGCCCCGCTGGACACGTGGAGCCTTCAGAGCTCTCCCCGCGGAGGGGGGAGGTCCGGCTCTGCTGGCCACGTGGCGGGCCCGGAACTCTCCTCTAAGGAGAGGGAGGTCCGTCCCCGCTGGACACGTGGAGCCTTCGGAGCTCTCCCCGCGGAGGGGGGAGGTCCGGCCTGCTGGCCACGTGGCGGGCCTGGAGCTCTCCTCTGAGGAGAGGGAGGTCCGGCCCCGCTGGACACGTGGAGCCTTCAGAGCTCTCCCCACGGAGGGGGGAGGTCCGACTCTGTTGGCCACGCGGCGGGCTCGGATCTTTCCTCTGAGGAGAGGGACGTCCGGCCCCGCTGGACACGTGGCGCCTTCGGAGCTCTCCCTGCGAAGAAGGGCGAGGTCCTTAGGCAGTTTCCCCTGTGCGCGGGGGTACCCCATATTGAGGGTACCGACAGTCTCTATGCCTTATGGTCTAAAGAATGCTCTCCTCACCTTTGTACGTACTATGCACAAAACCTTTAGAAAGCTAATAAGAGACTTAGTTGAGGTGTATGTCGATGACATCGTTGTCAAGGTCTGGCAGAGCTCGTCCTTGTTAGATAACCTAGCTCTACTCTTTGACAAACTGCGCTCCACGCGTACTAAGCTGAACCCCGACAAATGTGTGTTCGGTGTATCCTCTAGGAAGCTCCTAGGATTCCTAGTCTCACACCGAGGGATTGAGTCCAACCCAGAGAAGATCAAGTCCATCGACCTGATGCGACCTCCCGCTCGCATCAAGGATGTCCAGAAACTCATGGGATGCCTAGCCGCGCTGAGTCGGTTTATACCGAGGCTAGCAAAGCGGGCACTTCCCTTCTTTAAGCTCCTGCGCAAATCCGGTCCTTTTGCTTGGACCAACAAAGCAGAGAAAGCATTCTAGGAGTTGAAGCATCTCCTGACGACCCTACCCATCATGGTAGCCCCCGAGCCCGAAGAGCACTAGCTGCTCTACATCGCGGCAACAACAGAGGTGGTGAGCATGGTCCTCGTCGCAGAGCGGCCGGACCCCTCATCACCGCAGCCTGCTCCGGTAGCAGAAGACAAGCACCAGGAGACCCCGGAGACTCAAGACGACCTCCCGGAGCTCCAAGGTGACCTCCCGGAGGTCCAACGGAACCTCTCGGAGCTCCAAGATAATCCCCCGGAGGTCCAGAAGGACCTCCGAGGAGAACAAGACTACCTCTCGGAGGTCCAAGACGGCCTAGAAGCCCCCGGGTCCCAGCTCCCGGAATCAATGAAGGAAGACATCTCAAGCCCAGGGGGGAGGGTCTGGACCATCCAGAGGCCTATCTACTATATCAGCGAAGTCCTCCACGACGCCAAGACAAGGTACCTGGAGGTCCACAAGCTGCTGTATGCAGTACTCGTGGCGTCCAGGAAGCTCCGCCACTACTTCCAAGCCCACCGGATCTCGGTGGTCACCTCATACCCGCTGAAGGCCATTCTTCACAGCCCCAACACGACCGGCAATGTCGCTAAATGGGCAGCGGAGTTGGCGGAGTTCGAGCTGGACTTCCTTCATCGCCACGCGGTCAAGAGCCAAGCACTGGCTGACTTCGTGGCCGAATGGACGCCAACAATGACCAACCCAGGGGGCCACAAAGACGGTGAACCAAATCCCCGAGCTCCGGTCTTCACCGGGCCTCACTGGACGCTTTTCTTCGACGGCTCCTCGCGAAAGCAGGGGGCCGGTGCCGTCGTACTGCTTCTCATGCCATCGGGAGAGCAGTTTGGGTACATCTTGCGTCTCAATTTCAAGGCAACCAACAACATGTGAGAGTATGAAGCACTCATCTTTGGCCTGAAGACAACCTTGTCTTTGGGCGCTCGACAGTTGTTCGCACAAGGCGACTCCCAGCTAGTCATCAAGCAAGTCAAGGGTGAACGTTCCTGCAATGACCCACAACTAGCTGCTTATCTGCTCCACGTGCAGATGCTGGAGAAAGACTTCCTCGCCTTGGACCTACGCCATGTACCGCACGCTGGCAATGCTGCGACTGACGACCTCTCAATGAAGGCCTCCACCGGAGCCCCCATGTCCGAAGGAGTCTTCGAGAGGACGTTGCTGCGGCCCACAGCCCGGCCTGCCGAGCCGAGCGAAGGGGGCTGGACCAGCACCTCGAAGCTGGCAGTCACGGTGGCCCTGCTACCCTGGATGCCGCCAAGGATCGTAAGCGTCACTGGGGACTCCGTGCTACCCAGCGCTCAAGATCCAGAAGCTCAAGTCAGACCCGATGCATGGATCACGGAGATCCAGGACTACTTGAAAGACAATATCCTCCCTGATGAACGTGTATCCGCTGAACGGATCATGCGCATGGCTAAAAGATACGCGCTGGTAGAAGGGGATCTCTACCGGCGCGGCGCCAACCACGTCCTATTGCGGTGCATAACCTAGGGGGAAGGCTGCAACTTGCTCTCTGAGATCCATGGAGGCGAATGTGAGAGTCACTCTTCCTCGCGCACGCTTGTCGGTAAAGCCTTCCGGCATGGCTTCTACTGGCCGACAACACTCCAGGATGCCGTCAAGCTGGTCAAGAGCTGCAAGGCGTGCCAGTTCCACGCCAAGCAGATCCACACACCGGCTCAGGCGGTACAGATGATCCCTCACTCGTGGACGTTCGCGGTGTGGGGGTTGGACATCCTGGGGCCATTCCCCAAAGTTGTCGGGGGATTCTGGTACCTCTACGTCGCCATCAACAAGTTCACCAAGTGGTCGAAAGCTACACCCGTCATCACCATCAACAAGCAATCTGCAGTCAAGTTCATCAAGTCAATCGTGTGCCGGTTCGGGGTCCCGAACAGAATCATCACCGACAACAGAACCCAGTTCACCAGCGCGACATTCCAAGACTACTGCGACGACCTTGTTTTCCAGGTGTGCTATGCCTCCGTTGCTCACCCAAAGAGCAATGGGCAAGTCGAGAGGGCCTACGTTCAGATCCTTCAAGGCCTCAAGACTCGCACCTATGCCGGCTTGAAGAAACATGGTGCCAAGTGGCTGGACGAGCTTTTGAGCACATTGTGGGCTAACCGGACATCCCAAAGCCGGGCCACCGGGGAGACACCCTTCTTCATGGTGTACGGGGCCAAAGTTGTGCTTCCCCTAGAGATCACCACGGGGTCTCTCCGTGTCTGAGCTTACGACGAAGCCGCGCAGGACAACCTCCGGCGTAAATACATCGACCTTGTCGACAAGGCTCGATTACACGCAGCGCTCCGCAACGGACGGTACCGGCAGACGCTCCGGCGATACCACCAAAGGTCCGTGCTGGTCCGGGAGCTGCAAGAAGGCGACCTGGTACTGCGGCGCATACTTTCTTGCGACGGGACCAACAAACTCTCCCCCAGCTGGGAAGGTCCCTTCCGAGTCACGAAAGTTTGTCGCCCCGGGTGCGTACGCCTCTCCACCGAGGATGGGGATCCGCTCTCGAACCCTTGGAACATAGAACACCTTCGTAAGTTCTATCCCTAGAGCAGTTGTAGGACATTTCTTTTTCTTTCTGTAATAAATCCCATAGAGTCTGGGAACAGCGCTCGGAACAGCTAAGTCCCAGGAGAAGGTCCAGGACTACGTTTCAGCTTGGCCTGGTTCCGACCCTAAGCGCGTAGAGTCTTGCTTCCCTTCTTAATGGGGTGGGTCGTTGTCTCCATGTTTAGCTTGCCTTCCTCCTATGGATATTTATATGGAAAGAAACCTGTCCTGTCACGCTCTTACCCCTGTGTTCATTTAAAATTACGCATTAATTTTTATTATCACACTTTCCATGTATGCTCACCGTACATTTAGCTCTCCATTCCCACTCTCGTCCCTAGTCAACATTTTCTATCCTTCCGTATACCGGACTAGGACCGTAAGCCAAATAAGACTATGAGAAAGGGAAGGGAGAGCTCCCGAGGAGAATTACGTTTCCTCTACTTGTGTGCAGGACCTCCCGACTTTAGCCCCCCCCACAGGAGTATGGTAGGTGTGCCCAAAGCATTGGGCACACCTACCAGAGGGCCACTACGGGGACCTCGCAGGGAAAGACCGGAGCTCCAGACTACTCCAAGGCAAGACCGGAGGAGCCGGACCTCGCCCCCTCCGCAGGGGCGAGCTCTGAAGGCTCCACGTGTCTCGCGGGGCCTGACCTCCGTCTCCTCAGAGGAGAGCTCCGGGCCCGCCATGTGGCCAGCAGATCCGGACCTCCCCGTCCTCACGGCGCGAGCTCCGAAGACCCCTTGGGCCCTTAACGCAACAAGGACCCGAGGAAAGTGTTTGTGCAAGACTTCAAGATCGGTGAAGACCTCCGAGGTCCTTGCGGAGCTAAGGACTCGGCCAGCCCAAGCCAAGAAGGAGATAAGCACGGACACAAGAAACAAAGAGCTTGTTCATTCATCAAAGCTCCACGAGCTGGACTACAGACTCAACAAAAGAAAAGGTACAAGCCCTTGGAATCCCCGGACTCGCGCCGGAACCTAGAGGCCACGTGGGCGGCCTCCCGAGTCTCCAGCTCCATAGCTCGGGCCTTCAGGTCGCCCTCGCCAGCCACCAGCTGTGCGGCAACCTTCTTCGCCTCAGCCGCCAAGGCGCGCTCCCGGTCCGCGACGACGCGCTTGCGGCGCACCAGCTTCAGTCGCAGCTCCTCCAGGGCAGAGGATTGCGCCTCGGCCTTGGCATAAGCCTCACGAGCCTCCTGGTGGAGCCGCCGGGTTTCGAAGTCCAGGCGGCTGACGGCCCTCTTCTGAGCGTCAAGGAGCACCTCTATGGCATCAAGCTTCGCCCGCCTCGAGTCGAGCTTCGCCCTGACCTCCTGAGTCCGCTGCCTCAAGAGGTGCCCCCAACTGAGTAGGCGATTCCTCTCCCCAGCCTGTGCCTCCCGCTCACGCTCAAGCACGCCCAAGACTTGTCTGACGCTCGTCTGAGCAAGGTCCAAGGCGTCTGCCTGGGGCAGCGGGGCGGCAGAGGCCGAAGCCGCGCCCCCGACTTCCTCGATCACATCGTCCTCAGAAGGAGACGATGACGCTGCAGCAGGGACCGCGACAAGGCGCTGATCTGGAGAAACAGGCGCCGAAGCAGGACCACTTTCGACACGCCCCTGCTCGCTGCCCGCCGGAGGGCCAGAAGCCGCTCCCACCACCTCCTCAGCACCGGAGGGCTGAGCACCGTCAGTCGGCCCCGCCGGGCCCTCGACAGTCGCCATCTTCTAGGTTGGCAATGGAGGACGTACGGGGGCCACTGCCGCTGTCACAGGAGTTGTTGCAGCCGGAACAGACGAGGCCTGCGCTGGCCTAGGGGCCGGCGAAGCCGCTGCAGCTTCCAAACTCTGCGGCGCGGATCCTCCGCCAGCCGGAGATGACCGGGGAGCAGACTCGCCCCCGGTAGCCGATGAATCCCGAGGAACACGGACGCTCCAACGGGCACGGAGCCCCGGCTTTCGAGCTGGGGTAGAGCTATCGGAGCCTACCGCCGGGGCGTGTGTTCGCCGGGGCGCCTGAGCCCTGAGCGCTCCCCCGGGCATCGCCGCCTCGGCATCCCCCCTCGAAGCTCCACTGCCTGAAGAAGGAGGGCGGGGTGCCCGGGGCCCCTCGGGCCGCCGCTGTCCGAGGGGACTCTCATCGGAATGGAAGGCCCGAGACCTCTTGGGGCCGCCATCCGACGAACTAACACCTCTAGAAGGAGGATGCGAAGATACACCTGTCCCCTGGCTTGGCGCGAACGATGCCGTCAGAGGGGACCAAACGCGTTTCTTCTATGGTAGGCCGGAGGCCGGCTCCCTGCCCCTCCCCCTGTCGGCGATCCGAGCTCTGTCAGCCTTCGGAGGCAGATTGGAAGCCATGGCCAACAGAAGCTCAAGAACTTGGAAGACAATGGCGCAAGAACTCAGAGAACAAGGAAGGTTCAAGCTCGGGGAAGTGCGAAGGGAAGCCTGCGATGCAGATAAGATCCCCTTTTATACTTCCCATACTTGATTCAAATTGATTCGAAACTCTTCGAATGCACTGCTTGGACAACCGCTTCAGCTCCAAGACCAAGCATCAATGACAAGTGGACCCGAGCCATCCAGCAGAAGCGGTGGGCCAAGAAGTCAGTCTCCCGAGAAGTCAATCCGGCGGGACACTTCGGCGGTTCTCGAAAAGGTGCTGCGACGTGCAGAAGTGGCAGCCTTGGGAACCGCCGTAGTAAAAGCAGCCGTCAAGCAGGGCTCACGCCCCCACGATCCCACGACCGTTCGTGCTCCAGCAACGGTCAAAGTGGGTCTTCGAGAAGGTGCGCAAAGTTAAAGAGACGAGGGCCCCACCTCGGGCTCGCTATCTCCCCCAAGATGGGCCCGAGGGACTCTGTCAGTACCCTCAATATGGGGTACCCCCGCACACAGGGGAAACTGCCTAAGGACCTCGCCCTTCTCCGCAGGGAGAGCTCTGAAAGCGCCACGTGTCCCGCGGGGCCGGACCTCCCTCTCCTTAGAGGAAAGCTCCAGGCCCGCCACGTGGCCAGCAGAGCCGGACCTCCCCCCTCCGCGGGGAGAGCTTCGAAGGCTCCACGTGTCCAGCGGGGCCGGACCTCCCTCTCCTCAGAGGAGAGCTCCGGGCCCACCACATGGCCAGCAGAGTCGGACCTCCCCCTCCACAGGGAGAGCTCCGAAGGCTCCACGTGTCCAGCGGGGCCGGACCTCCCTCTCCTCAGAGGAGAGCTCCGGGCCCGCCACGTGGCCTGCAGAGCCGGACCTCCCCCCACCGCGGGGAGAGCTCTGAAGGCCCCACGTGTCCAACGGGGCTGGACCACCCTCTCCTCAGATGAGAGCTCCGGGCCCGCCACGTGGCCAGTAGAGCCGCGCTACCTGGCCCCGCGCGGTAGGAGCGAGAGTAAAGACGCGCCATACCTTGTCCGTACAAGGTATTCAAGACCCGCGCCTTCCCAAGATGCGGAGCGCGCCTCTGGGCCTGAGATGTCTTCCTTCATTGACTCAGGCCGACAGGAGGTAGACGGGTCTGGGGCAGCCTCCGAGAGCTGGGACCCCGGGGCTTCTAGGCCGTCTTGGACCTCCAGGAGGTAGTCTTGTTCTCCTGGGAGGTCCCTCTTGACCTCTAGGGGGTTATATTGGAGCTCCGGAAGATCCCGTTGGACCTCCGGGAGGTCACCTTGGAGCTCCGGGAGGTCGTCTTGAGTCTCCGAGGTCTCCTGGTGCTTGTCTTCAGCTACTGGAGCAGGCTGCGGTGATGAGGGGTCCGGCCGCTCTGCGACGAGGACCATGCTCACCACCTCTGTTGTTGCCGCGATGTAGAGAAGCAAGTACTCTTCAGGATCGGGGGCTACCATGATGGGTAGGGTCGTCAGGAGCTGCTTCAACTCCTCGAATGCTTCCTCTGCTTTGTCGGTCCAAGCAAAAGGACCGGATTTGCGCAGGAGCTTAAAGAAGGGAAGTGCCCGCTCTGCTAGCCTCGGTATAAACCGACTCAGCGCGGCTAGGCATCCCGTGAGTTTCTGGACATCTTTGATGCGGGCGGGGGGCCGCATCAGGTCGATGGCCTTGATCTTCTCTAGGTTGTCCAAAATCCCTCGGTGTGAGATCAGGAATCCTAGGAGCTTCCCAGAGGATACGCCGAACACACATTTGTCGAGGTTCAGCTTAGTGCGCGTGGAGCGCAGTTTGTCAAAGACTAGAGCTAGGTTATCTAACAAGGATGAGCTCTGCCTGACCTTGACAACGATGTCATCGACATACACCTCAACTAAGTCTCTTATTAGCTCTCCGAAGGTTTTGTGCATAGCACGTACAAAGGTGGGGAGAGCATTCTTTAGACCATATGGCATAGAGACATAACTATACAGGCCGTATACTGTGATGAAAGAAGTGTGTTCTTTATCTTCTCTAGACATATGGATTTGATGAAAGCCTGAGTAGGCGTCTAGGAAGCATAGCATATCACAGCCTGATGTAGAGTCTACTATTTGATCTATTCTAGGGAGAGGGAATGGATCTTTAGGACATGCCTTATTGAGACTGGTGTAGTCGATGCACATCCGTAGCTTCCTGCCGGCCTTCGGGACGACGATGGGGTTCGCCAACCACAGGGGGTGGTGGACTTCCCGTATGAAGCCAGCGTCCAGCAACTTCTTGATTTCTTCACGGATGAAGTTCTGGCGCTTGATGGACTTCTTGCGGGGCTTCTGTTGGACTGGCCGGGCGTCAGGGAAGATCGTCAGATGGTGCTCGATCACCTCCCTAGGGATCCCCGACATCTGCGATGGTTGCCATGCAAACACGTCGACATTGTGCCGGAGGAAGGTGATGAGCGCACCTTCCTATTTGTTGTCTAGGCCCTGACTACCTGGGTGGTCTGGGCAGCATCGGCGCCGACTTGGATGACCTTCAGGGGGACGTCGCCCTCGTCGAGGGGTTGCACACGGGGTGCTGAGGTCGATGCACGGTGGCGTGCACTCGGGTGGAGCTGGCCCGGTTCTGCACCGCCAAGAGCTGGTGCTTGGGCCGCTGCAAGCGCTTGGATCTTCTCCAAGGCTGACACTGCAGCAGTGTGGTCTCCACGAATCTTTAGAACACCTGTTGGTGTAGGCATCTTCAAGACGAGGTAGCCGTAGTGGGCTACTGCCATGAACCGGTACAGGGCTGGCCTACCGATGATGTCGTTGAAGGGGAGGTCGATCTCCGCCATGTCGAACAGAATGTACTCTGTTTGATAACTGTACGGTGCCCCAAAGGTCACCGGAAGGCTGATGTTGCCGTAGGGGACGATCTGTCCCGGCCCGACCCCTGAGAACGGGCTCGATGGGGTGAGCTTGGCCATCGGGATCTATAGCTTCTGGAAAGCTCCGCGGCTGATGAGGTTCAGCCCAGCCCCGCCATCTACCAAGACGTGGTACATCTTCACGTTGGCGATGGTGGGCGCTACCAAGAGCGGTAGCTGGCTGGCCCCAGCCATGTTCCTGGGGTAGTCGGTGGCGTCGAAGCTGATGGGGGTTCCCATCCACTTGAGGTGCGGCGCGGCACTTGGGAGAGGAGCCACCGACGCTACTGCTCTGCGTAGAGTCTTGACTGCGCTTCTGGACGAGGGGTCAGTGGACCCGCCGTAGATGACGTAGAGCGCCTTCCGGTGTTCGTCGTCGCTGGAGCTGGAGTCATCACGGTTGTGCACCGCCTTCACGGCGCGTTGAGGCTCCTAGAACTCTGTCTGGTGGTCGACGTTGTCTTGGACATCGACCTTCTGCTTGCCCTCCCTTTGACGGAAGGGAGGGGTGTCAGCACGCGGCTGCTTCCCCCTGCGGAAGCGCTCCGCGAGCTTCTGGATCTCCCGGCACTCAGCAGCAGTATGGCTGCTGGTGTTGTGCACGGGGCACGGCTCGCCTTGGTCACGGTCCGGGGCTGGTGACTGTCGCGGCCTCTTGTCGGGGTGTGGCCCCCGAGCTCCAGTGGGTGCTGCAGCTGCTGCAACTGGAGCTTCGGTCAGCAGCATGATCTTGCCGCCGGCCTTCTTGACCTTTCTTCCGCTCCCATGGGGGGCAGCATTTGGTCTGGGCTGTTCTTCGTCTTCGGAGACTGGCTGTGAGTGCCAGTTGCGCCCTTCTGCTGCCCTAGCGCACTTGTCCGCCACGCTGAAGAGATCTGAGACGTCGCACACTTCTCTTGTCGCGAGCTTCTCGAGCATCTTCTTGTCCTGTACACCCTGTCAGAACGCCACCACCACTGAAGCATTTTGGATATGAGGGATGGTGTTCCGTACCTGGGAGAACCGCTGGATGAAGGAGCGTAACGACTCTCCAGGTTGTTGTTGGATGGCATGGAGGTCGAGCTCCGTGCTAGGCCGGGTGTAGGAGCTGCCGAAGTTCACAGTAAACTGCCGGCAGAGCTCTCCACAGGAGGTTATGGAACCCTGGGGGAGATTCATGAGCCAAGACCGAGTCGGGCCGGTCAAGGCTACGGGGAAGTAGTTGGCCATGACGGCCTCATCCCCTCATGCAGCAAGGATGGCGGTGGAGTAGATCTGGAGGAACTCCGCCGGGTTGACGCTGCCGTCATATTTCTCGGGCAGGTGCGGCCGGAACTTGCGCGGCCACCTCGCGAAGCGAAGGTGTGGCGCCAGGGCCGCACAACCTGCTCCTGTTGCTGCAGGTATTGGTGCCGCGAACGCTTGGTTCGCCGTCAGCACTGTGGACCCCGGTATTGTAAGGGCCTCCGTTTTTGACACATGTTTGAAGTGTCATCACCACACACACACCTCATCTGGAGCAAGTTGATAAACACATTTGAAGAGCAAGTAACCACCATCAACATGCTCATTAGAGAATAAACTCACATATTGCAAAAGTGGTATTTCCCCACATGTGATATACAGGGGCTGGGCATATGAAAACTCCTACATGGTACTAGTAATGTCCATGCCAAGTTTCACCCAAATTCAAAACCTTTTTGAGGTCATTTTGGGCATAGCTAGAAAGAGGGCAGTTTGAAACTACATTCAAATTCAAACTGTTTTTATCCCATAAATTCAAAAGTGGGAGACATATTCTTACTCAGCACATTTTTGTGAGCTCACACTCCAATTTTCACTCCATTTGGAGTTGATCTTGACATGAGCTAAGTGGGGCAAATTCAAACTTTATTTGAATTTCAAACTGAACATGTGCTGAAATTTATACAAACCAAAACCAATTTGAATTCTAACCAATTCAAATGGCTCAGGGGTGAATAATTTGAATCACCATGGGCATTTTGGGGCTTACTGTTTACAACAGTGATGAGGAGTTAATCTCAGAGGTTAAAAATGAAAATGGACCCACATGTCAGCCACAGGGATGATTCAACCGACTGAGACTTTTCTCACTCGGGTCGCCGAGCTGCAGCTGCGATCGCCACCGAGGGGGGCCGCCGCGCCAGCAGCTGCTTGGCCACGCGCGGGCACACGTCGGTTCAGAGCCTTCTTAAGGCGTTCTTCCCCTCCTCGGCCGAAGCTATCGCCATTTCCTCCTCACAAGAACACAGAGCTGGGAATTTTCCTCCGCTGCTCAGAACCGATCGGAGAACTCCGATCACAGCCTCTCCGTCCCCTCCAGAGCTACAGCAAGGTACTAGGAACCCTCCTCGTTCTTCCCCGTTGCTAGAATTCAGCTGAAATCTGTCAATCTCGACTATACCGAGCGTTTAGTTCGGTGACCTAAAACCGCCGCACTTCGGGCTCCCATGGACAGCCCAACCGGGAGGTTGTCACGCCTGAGCCAAGGCACCCTTGGACGCGCTAGTGATCGGTGCTGCTCACCCCCGAGCCACAGCCCGAGCGCTTGCTCACCGGCGGCGAATTTCCAGTTTTCCCCTTTCTGGATACAGACCGACCTTCGGGTACGGTTCTATCGAATTCATACTCTAGAAAGGATTAGAGGGCCTCAATTCGCTCCCACACAAACTAGACCCGGTAGCGCACAAGTTGCCTTCGCAACCTTTGGCCTAAAAACCCCTGTACCCGGCGTATTTCGATGATTGCCGACGGCAGAGCTTGCGTGAGGCATCGGGCGCACGGTGAGAGCATATTTCGGGCCTCCCCCGAGCTGCTTCAAGCTCATGTCGACCTTCCCTAAGGTCCACTGATGCTCCCTGACCGGTTGCTCGAGTGGTCGAGGTGCTAAGGAGGTCGGCCGACACGGCCGAAGTCTTCCCGAGGCGGCGGCTCGTCGCCAACCATGCACCGGCCATTGTCATGACGAGCTGAGCCTAGAATCCTGTTCCCCGAGTGAAAGTAGGCAGGGGCGGCCAAAATCATGAAGTTTGGAGCACCACAGAAGCTGCCGGCGAGCTCTCCGGCGAGGTACCCTGGCGGCAGAGCGCGGGCGGCGAGAGGTAGACGAAGGGGGTGGACCCCAGCTGTCAGCGGCAGATATTTTAAATCAGGATCGGGCTGCGGCCGGGATCTGATGTGCTGGCGCGCAAAAACCCTGTGGGCCTCAGTGTGCTGTCGCCTCCGCGCCCAACACGTGTCCCCGCGGGCCCCGGCAGATTTAAACTTTTTTTCCGATTTTCAGATTTCATTCAAACTTCAAATCCTCATAACTTTGGCTAGGAAGCTCCAAATCGAGTGAACCAAATTTTTTTGGATTCAGCTCTCTGAGCACTTTCCATCAAATCAAGTTCAACTTCATGAAAATCCTTATTTCTCCTGAATTAATTCCTCAAAGTTTAAACTGTTTGAAATTTTAACTGGAGAATCCTTTGGAGGAAAATCCTGAAATTTTGCTGGGATGTTCAACAAAATATCCCTGAACTACCATAAAAATCTCAGATCCATTTGAGCTCATTTAATCCACCTAATGGTGTGATTAGTGAAACTGTTCCAGAGAAAATAGAAAATGTTCAGAAACATTTTCAGAATTTTCTCTGAAATTGTTTAGCTCATATCTTTAGCTAGGAACCTTCAAATTAAGTGAGACCAACTCCATCAGAACCCTCTGAAAATCTAGTTTTCAGAAAGTCATATCTTGTTTCATGAAAATCATTAGAACACCCTAAAAGCCTTCAATTAAGGTCAAGTACATAATTAATTGTGGAGGGCTCAAATGATCTTTGCTGCAACTAAAACTTGACCAAGTCTCTGTTTAGGTTGTAACCAAGCCACAATAAAAGTTTCACAGTCTTTGGGTCTGTCTAGTGAGACTTAGAAGGTTCATAAATTTAAACCTCAATTCAAATGCATCTAATTAATACATGTACTTCTTATATCATGTAGCCGCTAAGGTTGAGGAGGAAACCGAAGTCCTAGACTTCGTTACTCTGAAGGAGCAGCTAGCCTACGACCAAGAGCAGCAAGGCAAGCTCCGGTTTGCATTAACCTTTTTATAAATTTTTATTGTTTTGAACACTTACTTGAGTATTATGATTCCTTGCATTAGAGTCTTGTCTGGAAACCCAATTGCATAGCCAAGAAAACCATGGGATGGGTTTAGGATTCTAAACCCCGTTAGCTACTGCAAAGCTAAGTTAGGGTAGGATTCGGTACAAGTCGAGTAGTTGGAACTACTCGCGAGCATAGGCTGGAGGCACTCGACTCGGGTAGAGATAGCACATGATATACATGGCAAGAAAGATGGGACCGAGCGGAGAGTAAGGGCAGCAGGACTTTGGGGCCTGTGTGCTGTAGCTCCGCTTGTGTCGATTGAGGACCGAGCCGTGTGCGGGCCTGTTGAACAAGCTAGAACAGTACCAAAGACCTACCGGCTATATGGGAACCGGGAAACCGATGTAACTCGGGTAGCTGGGTGTTGAGGCATAGCTGGTCATTCAGAGGGTAGGTTGAGAGCTCAAGGTGTCAATCGGCTAGCGGCACTGAGATGCACGTGCAGAGACCTCTTGCTCGGGACGATTGGACCGGTTCAACATTTGGCTAACGGGTGAAAAAGGTAGTTGCGTACGGCGTCCGTGATGGTTGTTGTAGGCAACATCGAGTACGGGCGTACGTGACAGGTTGTTCGGGTAACCCTGTAGGTGTAAATCGATTATAATCGCCGTCCCTCGCGGTCAGTGAGTACCACTTGTTCACTGTACTGTGACGTAGAAAGAACAGGCTAGTTACATGTTAAAATGTTGCTGCTTGAAAGATGGACTTTGCTTGTTAATGAGTTGTTGTAGCTTAGAGCTAATTAAAGTTCCTTTCAACTTTGGGCAAAGTACATGAGAGAAATGCGTTTCTTGTTTGATTGCGGCTCTCTCATGTGCCTTAGCGTGAGGTTCTCCATAATCTGCTGCTAAAACTTGAAAGTAAGGTTCCAATAATTAGGCGAGTCCTTTGCAAATTGTTTTACCTCATGTACCCATCACCCTTCATGTAGAAGTTCCATGTTTAGGTGAGACGGGTCAGACTTGCTGAGCCTTCATGCTCACTGCTTGTGTTTGAAGCTTTTGTAGGGTTCTATGAGGAAGGGACTTCCGAAGAGGAGACGGAACCCCAGGAGGGGAACCCCGTCAAGTGGGAGTCATGCACGCTGCCGTGTTAGTGTGCGTGTGTGCTAGCAAGGACACGTTCACGGGCTGAACGTGAACTTGATGCGTAGTCTATGGCCGTGAGTGTAGACTGGACCTATTTTTATGTAAAAATGTTCATAAACCACTTTATGTAATAAAAGTTTTGCTTTCTCTTTGTATCTTTGATGTGTGTTATTCGGTGCTGTGCAACGCAGCACCCCTCAGCGTGATCCTGGCTCGACAAGACCGTGGGGTCGTGTCAGCGTTGGTATCAGAGCTCGCTTGAGGTTTAACGCACTAAAAAGGTCATCTTTTTCAAAAATCCAGTGAGGAACGAGTTAGTAGCCCATATAAGGATGTTATTAGCATATAGAAAGTGGCATACTAAACTATTTGATTATGTCGGAAAATCGTGTATCTCGGGACGTTTATGTCTTGGGGGGTACACGTAACCGCTGTCCACCAGTGCGCACAAGCTGAAGGGTGGAGCCCCACGGGTGGCAGGTAACCCGACCCGCTTTTGTATCCTCTATGACTCTTCATGTCGCTTGGGGTATTCGAGCAACGTCTATCCCTGGCGTGCGTGGTGCAACTTGGGAGACCCCGTCACGTGTTCTGAAACGTGAACACGTAACTCAAGGCGTGTTTGGCTTGAGAACATCCGGGCAAGTGATGACGGCCGGGTGTACGAACTGCACGGATACCGGGCTCGGTGTGCAGCCGAGTCTGACGATTGCTTGAATTATTTGCAGGTAGTCTAACCACGAAACGGTAGACGTGTAGCATCCGTGTGCATGAGACGCTTAGTGCCACTGAACTAACGAAGCCGGCTAAGTCCGGTGTAGGTTTTTCTTTGTGAGGACGTAGTACCGACATGATCTGGTGACGCATCGACGTCACACCACACTAAATGAACCACTTCATTGTAAAACTTGAACGTTTTAATCTGGAGTATTAAAACTTTGCTGTAACCTCTTCCCTTAATCAGGATATTCAAAGTTAACAAGTTTTCAACTTATAGGTTGTTAAGGACAGAGCACTCTGTTTTCAGCTGAATTAAGGCTGAAGTTAATCAGAGGTTATAGGTTGAGTTATTTCGAGGTTGGGGTCATATGATGCATTTCTGGAAAGCTTTGGAAGGGTTTTACAACTTTTCTGTGGAGGTCCATAGGTGTTTCATCCCTTAACCAATCGAAAAATGCTGTAGAGTTGAAACTGTCCAGAAAACAGGGCAGGGCAAAGACTCTCTGTAAACTCTCTGTAAATTGAGCTTAACTTCCTGCATAAAAATCCAAAAATAAAAAATGAGATAGTTATGGAAAGCTTATGAGATGGGTTACAACTTTGTATCAGAAAGTTTTGTCAGATTGGGAGCAGAATTAACTGGAATTCTTGGATCAAATCAGTACCTAAAGCAGGGAGGTGCTGTCCAATTTTCTCCAGAAATTCTGTTAACTTTGACCTCTCATAACTTTTGAACCAGGACATATCTTAGGCCAAGCAAATGCTTTATGGAAAGCTATTGAAGTTAGATTTAGCTTCGATGTTGAGTTCCAGAATTGGTTTTGCCTTTAACATGGCCTAAACCAGGTTGAAATGGAAACTGATCAGGGCTGTCATGTTGAACAGCAGATCAGCAGTCAAATTTGTTTCAAAATTTGAACTATGTTTCCAAGTTTTATGGGTTCAATGACATGTCTTATGTTATAACTCAGTGGTTTACTATTTAAATAAATATTTTACATTTATCAAATATATTTTTATAGATGACAGCAGATAAGCAGTTGGAGAACGGGTGGGTGGTGTCCCACTGTTCTCACCGCAGCGGCTATGCGGAAGCATTGAGGCAGATGCTTCAAGATTTCGGGTACAACCAGATGCCACAGTACTTCGCCAAGGAAGAAGGCGAGTGTAAAGGTCCCAAAAACTATGAATACTAAGAAACATTTGTTTGCAAAGTTTTGTTTCATATGAGTGAAATTTGGGACTTGTTAAAAACTTTTCCACATGTGATAACACACATGAGGGTTTTTCTTCACACAAGTCAAATGTTTATTTGAGAACTTGGAACCCTAGAGGGGTCTAAAACAAGGATGGGAAGTTCCCATGTGTGTGAGAAAACAAAAATCAGATTTGGAACAATGTGTTCAAAATAAAAATTCAAATGAGAGCAACAATGGAATTCAAAACTGTTGTGCTGAAAATCTCATTTGTAGCAGCCAAATTAAAAATCAGATTTCATACTTGAATTCCTTGGGTCCAAATTAGGGGGTGTGCAAAGATTCATGATTTATGAAAATAGTTTGCAACCCATTTTGCAAAATGGACAATAAATGACAAAGAATTCAAATGCTAATTTGAATTTGGATGAAACTTGCCCAATTATCCAAATGCATACCAGATTTGAATTTCCACAATTGAATTCCATCAATATTCAAATTGGGGAGATATTTTAGAGGGGATAAGGAGGACTGATCAGTGGGTCCCACATGTCATTGAGTGAACTGAAAATTGCAAAAGATCTCACAAGTGTTGGGTCTCTGTTTGCCTTCTTCAGTCGGCACCCGACACCGACGGGCGCAGCACCGGGCGACACCGCGTTCAGCCGACGCCTCCACCTCCTGCTGGATTTCGTCGCGCTGGAGAAGCCGCCCGACCGTCTTATACCCTCTGCCTTGCTCCTCTTCGCTCATTCCCGAAGACCAGCGCCGCTCTGTTTCCCTTCCTCGCGCGAGAGATCAACCGAGCACAGCCGCTGAACTCTCGGTCGATCGCCCACCGCCTAGCTCGCGTGCGAGCCCCGGCTGATCAGCAAAACCACACCACTGTAGACACCTCGACCGCCTTGAGCCATCGCCAAGTGCGTTCGTGCCCTCTACGCAGAGAACATTGAGTTTCCACGGCGGCCGAACACCCCGGCGGCGACATGCTCCCATGGACAGCCTCCTCCAGAAAGTTTCACGACCAAGCGAGGCCACTTTTGGACGCGCAGGAGCTCCGTGCAGCTTCCACCCGAAGCACAGAGCTTGTCTTCGCCTCTAGATGACGAAATTCGGAAATCTTCTCCGGCCGGGGAAAACTGACCCGCGGGTATGAATCCATGAAATTCTCGAGTTATATTCATTTGGAGCTCTGCAAATTTCGCACATAGAACCTAGACTGGTGTAGCAACCTTTCTTCTTCACAAAGCCTCGCATGAAACACACTGTGCACGATGCAATTTCACTTTTTACGACGGCGGCTATGGCGGGAAGGTGCGGGTGCACGGTGAACCCTAGGGTAGAGCCGTTCCCGAGCCCATATGCGGCCATGCCAAGATTGGCCAACCTCCACTGGTGCTGTAGAGCTTTTCTAGGAAGCTTTTGGCGGGCTAGCTCAACGGGGCGACATCGCCGGACTTCATCCGAGCCGGTGCACCATCGCGGGCTAGTTTAGGGGCCCTGCCAGCTCGAGAAAACCCCACCAGCGTGTTCCTCGCGTGGAATTAGGGGCTGGCTGCGAGTTTCAGCGGCAGGGGTGGCCGGACGACCGATCCTGGAGCTACTCCGGCGAGCCCGGCGGCGGGATCGCGCGGGAGCGGGAGGTGGAAGAAGACCTCGCCGGGCCCGCCTGTCAGTCACACGGCAACAGTGGGCTGGATACGCTGTGGCGTGGGATCAATTGTGACAGCGCGGGAAATGACCCTGTGACCCCGTGTGGCACTCCCTCAGCAGCTGACACGTGCCCCGTGGCCCACAGTCAGGTTTAAACATTTCCCGGATTTATTCAAATTCCTGATTTTTCCCCAATCTTTAGAAGAGCATAACTTTTGCTAGGAACCTCCAAATTTAGTGATTCAAATTGGGTTAGATTCAGATTGACAAACTCTATCCAAATATGCAACCCAATTTGTATGAAAGTCTTTATTTAATTCTGGAAAATTCTTTAAAGCTTTTCAGAAAAAGAATTTTAGAGGGAGTTTGGTTTATCCAAAAATACTCAAATTTTGCCAGAATATTCTTTAGGTTGTTATTAGACTCCTGTAAAAGGTTCAGATCATTTGGAGTTGAATTGATCAGGGTAATTCAGATTGTAAGTTCCTGTATTCAAATGAATACAGAAACATTTTCAGAGAATTTCCAAAACTTGTAAATTCAGTTCTGGGAAATTCTTAGCTCCAAAAATCCTAGGGAAATTCATGTAGACTCTATGAACTATAATTGAAATTTTGGTTCACTGAGTTTGACATGAACATGGGTGTTACCTCAGAATTAATTCATCTTTGACTAAACCCTTAGAGAATTATTATGAATAAACCACTCCATGAAAAGTGCTAAATTTTGGTCCAGAGGACTTTATTGTGACCAGGAACTCACATGAAAATTCCCAGCTCCATTGGAGCTCTGGATCACCACTGTCATAGGTAACCTCTTAAGGTGATCAACACTTAAGTGGGAAAAGCACTTAATAATTGATCTTAGTGTTTAAGCCCAACCCAAACCACTAGCACCAGTGTCATTTTAAATTCTTAAACAGAGTTCCAGTTTTAAAACTATCATTAGATCTTTTTAGCAAAAGCTTTTCAATTAAATACATATGCATGATCATATCGTGTAGCATATACGTGAAGAAGGTGAGAAGGACTTGAAGTGAAGATCAAGGAGGGAGGAAAACAAGTGATCAAGCTTCAAGTGATCGTCACTAACTGATTGTAACCTTAGTCACCTGCAAAACAGGCAAGTCCCGGTTTGCATTTGAACCGTTTTATAAAGCATTTTCATTTGTAGAGATCATAGCTTTGCATCATTGATTGCAGTAAGTCTAGATGATATTGAAAACCCCACTTGCATGACCAGAAACACCTAAGAGAGAAAGGGTAGATTAGCAACTCCTCGAGGGAATTTGGCTACGCTAATGTTAGTAGGAAAGGTCCGGTAGAAGACGAGTAGTTGGAATCTACTCGCGAGTTTAGGGCTGGTGTACTTGGAATGGGTCCAATTTAGAGAAGATGAGGAAAGTTCACACATAAGAAATGGAGACCGGGCAGGGAGGTTTAGATGCAGCAGGTTGCAGGCCGTGTGTGCATAGCCCTGCCTGTGTCGGTTAATGCCCATCCGTGCTTGGCCCTGTTGGACAAGTTTGAGTTGTGTACCGGGCACATACTGGCTATATGGGATCCAGGAAACCGATGTACCTTGGGAGATCCATAGTGGAACTTTTCCAACTGCCTTAGGCTTTCGGCGTTAGGGTAGCAGGAGGTACCTCGCTCAAGAACATACCACAGCGGGTATGTACCTTGAGGGAGCTTGCGTACTCGGGGCAGTTGGACTGCGTCCAATGTGGAAAATCTTGGAAAAGGTGGCCGCGTACAACGTCAGTCGAGGTTGCTGCCGGCAACTCGGAGTACGGGTGTATGTGTCATGTAGTCCGGGCGTGTACTGATTCGAATCACCGTCGCTCGCGGTTATATGAGCATACTTGCCCACTGCGTCTTGACATAGTAACAACTGGAATTGTTTATCTTTGAACTTGATAAGGCTGTACTATAAATTGTATTGCAACCATGATTGAATTAGAGATAGGCTCATTAAAGTTTACTTTCACTTTGTGCAAGGAGCATCGCAACAAAGCGTTTCTTGTTTGATTGTGGAGTTGCGATGCTTTTCGGCTCAAGGTCTTCACAATGAGGCTTAAAATCTGAAAGTTAAGGATCAACTTTAGGCGAGTCCTTTATGCAACTCTAGCCGACCCACTTGTAACTGTCGTGCATGTAAAGTTTCTTGTTTAGGAGAGACGGGTCAGACTTGCTGAGCCTATGTGCTCACGCTTGCTATATGAGTGGTTTTGCAGGTTAACAACGATGCTGAAAAGAAGGTTGTCCGGTGAGACTCGGGGACTCCCGAGTCAGGTAACACATGGAGAACCCAGCCGCTGCTGCTTGTCTTCGTGTTGCTAGCGAGAGGAGTCCGCGGGCTGGACTTCATCTCGAGTGCTCTTAGTTATTCGACGTGAGTTGATATAGACTTCCGCTGTAGTTATTTGATGTAAAGTATTTACAAAGCAAAACTTGTAAGCTTCCGCTATTATTTATGTAATACCTTGTTCCTTGTATGTGTGCTGTTGGTTGCCGCACAATACGGCACCACCCAATGCGATTCCCGGGCGAGTGGCCTGTCTCGGTTGACGGGTCCGCCTCAGCTGGTATCAGAGCCGCATTAGTAATAGCACACGGAATAAGGAAGGTATTACGACAAAAATTTAGGTTACGGTGAGGATACGGTACTAGGCTCACATAAGGATTACTATTAGCTTATTATGAAGGTGGCAACCTAACTTATTTGTTATGTCGGAAAATCGTGCATCTCGGGACGAGTTATGTCTTGGGGGGTGCATGTAAGCGCTGTCCACCAGTGCGCACAAGCTGAAGGGTGGAGCCCCATGGGTGGCAGGTAACCCGACCCACTTTAATATCCTCTACGACTCTTCATGTTGTTTGGGGTATTCGAGCAACGTCTGTCCCAGGCGTGCGTACTGCAACTTGGGAAACCCCATCACGTGGTTAGTAACGTGAACACGTAGCTCAAGGCGTGTTTGGCTTGAGAACACCTGTGCGAGTGATGACGGACCGGTGTAAGAACTATATGGATACCGGGTTCGGTGTGCAGCCGGACCTGACGATTGAGTGTGACTTGTGCAGGATTAACCACGAAATCGTAGTACGAATAGTACACGTTTGCGAGTGACCATTTTAGTGCCACCTAAGATACGTCTATACCGGTATATTCCGGTTAGGATTTTATTTTTGTGAGGCTATGTAGTACCGACATGCTTCTTACGGTGCATCGACGCCGTACTAAACTTAATAACCCCTTTCCTTTGAAGAAACGACTCATGAACTAACTTTCGATTAAAAATGGAAGTTTTAAACAAATATTAGTTATTGAACTCTTATTTTGAGCTAAGATTCAAATGAGAGAAGGACTAGGCTTCAAAGATTTCAAAAACGGAGTGCTCGGTTTTCGGCAGAAATTTTTGCTGGACTTTAACAGAGCATAACTCTGAGTAGCTTGACCCAATTAAGGTGTATCATACAGTTCTCGAGAGATTTTCAAGTTCTCTACAAATTCTTTGTAGACCTCCAGAGCCAAATCACACGCTCAATGGGTAGAAAGTTCAGAGGAAGGTAAACTGTCCAGAACCAGGACAGCAACAAAACCTCTCTGGACCTTTCTGTTTTTAAGCCATAACTTTATGTAGAAAAACCCTTAAGAAGCCTATGATACACCATTGGAAAGGTTATGAATTGTGCCACCATTTTGTAGTTCAAAGTTTGTTCAGATTCTTATTGTATCTACATATACAACTGTGATGAAATCAGCCACATACAGAGGAGATGCTGGCAAATTTTATCCAGGAATTCTGTCAACTTTGGAAAATCATAACATTTAATCCAGAGATGATCTGAAGGCATATGAGTACTAGTTGGAAAGATACTGAAGTTAAATTTAACTTTGGTATTCAACTTGAGTTATGAAAATGCTCTTAACGAGATCAAAATCTGGAGATAGTGCATAAAGGTCTGTCCTGTACAGATAGGCTGGATAGTTATGCCTACTAAGGAGTTTTGTAAACATGAATTTTGTTACTGCTTTCATAAAGTTTTGACATAATCATGTTTCCATTAGTCTCACATACTGCTGAGTTCTTGTTTAACTCATCTCAACTATATTTTGCAGTATGGTTCGTACTCGCTCGAGGAGTAGGGCCGGAAGTTCTCGTCGAGGTGGTGATGCTTCTATTCCACCATCGGAACCACCATCCACGGGATGGATGGATCTTATGACTCGATCGTCGAGTCTAACCAAGCGAACACTAGGCTACTCCAAGAAGCAACGCAAGAACACACACGCTAACTCCAAGCTTTGGTACAGCAAGGCGTACTCCAGAACACGCAACAAGTCGTTCAGTCTCGGGACGCTTATCTGGATTTCTTGGCGACTCAACCGCCAATTTTTACTGAAGCCACCGAACCTGTGGAAGCAGATACGTGCCATGGAGTCAAAATTTGGAGTATTCAAGTGTGATGAATACCAGAAGACAAAGTTTTCCGCTCAACAACTCCATGGAGCCGCCGGAAACTGGTGGGTGGATCATCTTGCCACCATTCCGGAGGACCATCAAGTAGCATGGAGTGAATTTTGTGAAGCCTTTCGTACACGTTACATACCACTAGGTATTGTCAAGGCAAAGCGGGAGGAATTTTTGGGCTTAAAGCAAGGGGATATGAGTGTCCTCGAGTATGTTAGAAGATTTAATCTTTTGGCCCAATATGCTCCCGAATATGTGGCGAAAGAAGAGGCACGGTGTGACCTATTCTTCAATGGCCTGAGTGCCATATTACGGGAGAAGCTGGCCGTACATAATAACGGCAGTTACACTGACATGGTCGATGCGGCTTTCATTCAAGAGAAGCCGACACTTGAGTGGCAAGCCGAGAAGAGAAAGATGAGTGAGATCGAGCAGGCTAGCACAAGTTATGTGCCTCAAAAGTACTGTTTGGTGTATCAAACGTCACCCGGTGAAAGATGGAGGCCACCTGTACGATCAACTCCTCAGAGATTGATTGCTGGTCAAGTTCTACAACTTGCACCACCTCCACAGCCACAGCATCAGACGGTGGTTTGTGCTCCATCGCTGCAGCCATGTGTACCTAGCAGTCCACCGCAAGTCAACGAAGAACCGAAGAGGCATCCGTGTTTGACTTGTGGGCATATGGGCCATTGTGCTAGGCAATGTCCGGAGGAAATTCTAGGCTACGGGTCATCATATTTACAACAATATGATCCGTACCTCAATCTGCAGATAAGAGGGCAGATAAGGGGCAATATTCACTATACTGTGATTGATGATGTTCCGGAAGGAGAAGCCGCTTTAGCAGGGATGTTTTCTCTGAATCAGCTACCGGTTTTAGTTCTCTTTGATTCCGGTGCCACACACAACTTCATTAGCCAATCTTTTGTGGCTCAACATCAGCTCCAAACAGTTTATACAAAGAGGCAATACCTCATATCTTCGCCCGGGGGCAGCAGTACCGCAAGCGAGGTTGTCTCCCGAGCACCTCTTTGTTTGGGGGGTAAAATAATACCCTACGACCCTCATTATTCTTGAAGGTCTGAAGATCGACATCATTTTGGGGATGTCGTGGTTGAATTACCACAGAGCGGTTCTTAACATCAGCTCCAGGACCGTTGAGCTCAACTCCCCACAGCACAGTCTTCATATATTAATTCTGGGCGCCAGACAGCAACAGATTGCAACAGTAAACCACACGGAAGCTGTTAAGATAGAGGACATTCCGGTGGTACGTGAGTATCTGGATGTATTTCCCGAGGATTTACCGGGCATGCCGCCCGAACGAGACGTTGAGTTCAAGATCGAACTTATACCGGGAACCACACCGATATCACGAAGGCCGTACAAGATGGCACCCAATGAACTGGCAGAATTGAAGACACAGCTGAATGACCTAATGAGCAAGGGCTTTATATGACCAAGTTCGTCACCTTGGGGTTGTTCAGCGTTGTTTGTCAAGAAAAAGGATGAAACACTATGGCTTTGTGTTGATTATCGTCCTTTGAACGCCGTTACCATCAAGAACAAGTATCCACTACCTCGCATTGATATGCTCTTCGATCAATTAGTGGGTGCGAAGGTCTTTTCGAAGATGGATCTTCGGTCCGGATATCACCAGATTAAAATCCGGGCAGAAGATATTCCGAAGACGACATTCTCAACGAGATACGGGCTGTATGAGTATCTCGTTATGTCTTTTGGTTTGACCAACGCCCCGGCACACTTTATGTACCTGATGAATTCAGTGTTCATGCCGGAGTTGGATAAATTCATCGTTGTCTTCATCGACGATATCTTGGTGTACTCTAAGTCAGAGGAAGAACATGCTGAACATCTGCATATTGTGCTACAAAGATTGCGAGATCATCAGCTCTATGCAAAATTCAGCAAGTGTGAATTCTGGATTAATCAAGTACCTTTTCTCAGACACATTATTTCAGCGGAGGGCATCGCTGTAGATCCGAGTAAGATTATCCAAGTACAGAAATGGGAGTCACCAAAGTCAGTACATGAAATCCGAAGCTTCCTCGGTTTAGCGGGTTACTACCGGAGGTTTATTCCGAGTTTCTCCAAGATTGCTAAACCGATGACGGAATTATTAAAGAAGAACACCAGATTTATGTGGGGTGCTGCGTGTGAACAAGCTTTCAAGACTTTAGTGAAGCATCTCACAACAGCCCCAGTTCTTGCTCAGCCGGATACGACAAAGTCATTCGATGTTTATTGCGATGCATCTGGCATCGGTCTTGGCTGCGTGCTGATGCAAGAAAGATGAGTGGTCGCTTATGGATCTCGTCAACTCAGAACTCACGAGCAGCATTATCCAACTCATGATCTTGAGTTAGCTGCCGTGGTCCTTGCTTTGAAGATGTGGAGGCATTACTTGCTCGGAAATCTTGTACACCTCTACACCGACCACAAGAGCTTGAAGTACATCTTCACTCAGAAAGAATTGAACATGAGGCAACGAAGATGGCTAGAGCTCATTAAGGACTATGAACTTGAGATTCATTATCATCCAGGAAAGGCGAATGTGGTCGCCGATGCGCTCAGTCGTAAGGCGCATATCCATCACTTAACTATCGCTGAAATGGATGATAACGAACCAAGCCTCCGTGTCATCCCGTATGGAGCTCTCTATAATCTCGCTCTCATTCCTACTATCTGAGAGGAGATCATGGAAGCTCAACGAAAAGACAAGGGTATGTCTCACATACGGAGAAGGATAGACAATGGAGAAATGAAGTGCTTCCAAAAGGACGATGAAGGTACTTTGTGGTTCAACGACCGGATTGTAGTACCCCGGGATATGGGACTACGGAATAAAATTTTGGATGAAGCTCATTTGTCCAAGTTTTCCATTCATCCTGGCAGTAATAAAATGTACCAAGATCTCCGGAAGAAGTTTTGGTGGACACGTATGAAACGTGAAGTTGCAAAGTACGTTTCAGAGTGTGATACGTGTCGAAGAGTCAAGGCCGACCATATGAAGAAGTCAGGCCTGTTGCAGCCATTGCAAGTACCAGCATGGAAGTGGGAAGACTTAAGCATGGACTTCATCGTCGGGTTGCCGATGACCTCCCACAACCATGATTCGATTTGGGTAATCGTGGACCGGTTAACCAAATCAGCACACTTCATCCCTGTGCATACTAGGTACAGCGCAAGGCAGTATGCGGAGCTGTACATAGCACGGATCTTGTGCTTACATGGAGTTCCCCGTACCATTGTGTCAGATAGAGGATCGCTGTTCGTAGCCCGTTTCTGGGAGCAGCTACACGCATCCTTGGGGACAAAGTTGATTAGAAGCTCTGCGTATCACCCTCAAACCGATGGGCAAACTGAGAGGGTGAATCAAATATTAGAAGATATGCTAAGAGCATGTGCCATCCACCACGGTAAGAGCTGGGATGATCACTTACCGCTGGCGGAGTTCTCGTACAACAACGGATATCAGACGAGCATTAAGATGGCACCATATGAAGCTCTATACGGCCGGAAGTGCCGTACACCATTGAATTGGTGCGAATCCGGTGAACGAGTAACGTTCGGGGTTGATCTTGTCAATGAAGCCGAAGAGAGAGTTCGGATAATACAAGAGAACCTCAAAGCTGCCCAATCTCGTCAAAAGAGCTACGCGGACCAGAGACGTCGACCGCTGCATTTCGAAGTCGGAGAGCACGTGTATCTTCTTGTGTCTCCGATGAAGGGGATTCATCGGTTCGGTGTCAAGGGGAAACTTGCTCCCCGATTCATCGGTCCGTTTACTATCACGGAGAAGTGCGGAACTGTAGCCTACCGGCTGGAACTACCGGCAAGCCTTGCCGGTATTCACGACATATTTCACGTGTCCCAGCTGCGGAAGTGTCTCAAGTTTACAGCTGCCATCCGCACCGAAGACATTGACGAGTTGAAGCCGGATCTCACCTATGTCGAGCAACCTGTACAGATTATCGACAAAAAGACCCGGATCACCCGGAACCGGACTTTGAAATTTTACAAAGTCCTGTGGAGTAATCATACCCCGGAAGAGGCGACGTGGGAAACTGAAGATTACATCCACAAGAACTATCCGGAGCTTTTGTCATAAACCTTGTAATTACCTCCCGCCTCGTTCTTCTTTTGAATCTCGGGATGAGATTCCTTTTAAGGGGGGAGGAATGTAAAGGTCCCAAAAACTATGAATACTAAGAAACATTTGTTTGCAAAGTTTTGTTTCATATGAGTGAAATTTGGGACTTGTTAAAAACTTTTCCACATGTGATAACACACATGAGGGTTTTTCTTCACACAAGTCAAATGTTTATTTGAGAACTTGGAACCCTAGAGGGGTCTAAAACAAGGATGGGAAGTTCCCATGTGTGTGAGAAAACAAAAATCAGATTTGGAACAATGTGTTCAAAATAAAAATTCAAATGAGAGCAACAATGGAATTCAAAACTGTTGTGCTGAAAATCTCATTTGTAGCAGCCAAATTAAAAATCAGATTTCATACTTGGATTCCTTGGGTCCAAATTAGGGGGTGTGCAAAGATTCATGATTTATGAAAATAGTTTGCAACCCATTTTGCAAAATGGACTTTAAATGACAAAGAATTCAAATGCTCATTTGAATTTGGATGAAACTTGCCCAATTATCCAAATGCATACCAGATTTGAATTTCCACAATTGAATTCCATCAATATTCAAATTGGGGAGATATTTTAGAGGGGATAAGGAGGACTGATCAGTGGGTCCCACATGTCATTGAGTGAACTGAAAATTGCAAAAGATCTCACAAGTGTTGGGTCTCTGTTTGCCTTCTTCAGTCGGCACCCGACACCGACGGGCGCAGCACCGGGCGACACCGCGTTCAGCCGACGCCTCCACCTCCTGCTGGATTTCGTCACGCTGGAGAAGCCGCCTGACCGTCTTATACCCTCTGCCTTGCTCCTCTTCGCTCATTCCCGAAGACCAGCGCCGCTCTGTTTCCCTTCCTCGCGCGAGAGATCAACCGAGCACAGCCGCTGAACTCTCGGTCGATCGCCCACCGCCTAGCTCGCGTGCGAGCCCCGGCTGATCAGCAAAACCACACCACCGTAGACACCTCGACCTCCTTGAGCCATCGCCAAGTGCGTTCGTGCCCTCTACGCCGAGAACATTGAGTTTCCGCGGCGGCCGAACACCCCGGCGGCGACGTGCTCCCGTGGACAGCCTCCTCCAGAAAGTTTCACGACCAAGCGAGGCCACTTTTGGACGCGCAGGAGCTCCGTGCAGCTTCCACCCGAAGCATAGAGCTTGTCTTCGCCTCTGGACGACGAATTTCGGAAATCTTCTCCGGCCGGGGAAAACTGACCCGCGGGTATGAATCCATGAAATTCTCGAGTTATATTCATTTGGAGCTCTGCAAATTTCGCACATAGAACCTAGACTGGTGTAGCAACCTTTCTTCTTCACAAAGCCTCGCATGAAACACACTGTGCACGGTGCAATTTCACTTTTTACGACGGCGGCTATGGCGGGAAGGTGCGGGTGCACAGTGAACCCTAGGGTAGAGCCGTTCCCGAGCCCATATGCGGCCATGCCAAGCTTGGCCAACCTCCACTGGTGCTGTAGATCCTTTCTAGGAAGCTTTTGGCGGGCTAGCTCAACGGGGCGACATCGCCGGACTTCATCCGAGCCGGTGCACCATCACGGGCTAGTTTAGGGGCCCTGCCAGCTCGAGAAAACCCCACCAGCGTGTTCCTCGCGTGGAATTAGGGGCTGGCAGCGAGTTTCAGCGGCAGGGGTGGCCGGACGACCGATCCCGGAGCTACTCCGGCGAGCCCGGCGGCGGGATCGCGCGGGAGCGGGAGGTGGAAGAAGACCTCGCCGGGCCCGCCTGTCAGTCACACGGCAACAGTGGGCTGGATACGCTGTGGCGTGGGATCAATTGTGACAGCGCGGGAAATGACCCTGTGACCCCGTGTGGCACTCCCTCAGTAGCTGACACGTGCCCCGTGGCCCACAGTCAGGTTTAAACATTTCCCGGATTTATTCAAATTCCTGATTTTCCCCAATCTTTAGAAGAGCATAACTTTTGCTAGGAAACTCCAAATTTAGTGATTCAAATTGGGTTAGATTCAGATTGACAAACTCTATCCAAATATGCAACCCAATTTGTATTAAAGTCTTTATTTAATTCTGGAAAATTCTTTAAATCTTTTCGGAAAAAGAATTTTAGAGGGAGTTTGGTTTATCCAAAAATACTCAAATTTTGCCAGAATATTCTTTAGGTTGTTATTTTACTCCTGTAAAAGTTTCAGATCATTTGTAGTTGAATTGATCAGGGTAATTCAGATTGTAAGTTCCTGTATTCAAATGAATACAGAAACATTTTCAGAGAATTTCCAAAACTTGTAAATTCAGTTCTGGGAAATTCTTAGCTCCAAAAATCCTAGGGAAATTCATGTAGACTCTATGAACTATAATTAAAATTGTGGTTCACTGAGTTTGACATGAACATGGGTGTTACCTCAGAATTAATTCATCTTTGACTAAACCCTTAGAGAATTATTATGAATAAACCACTCCATGAAAAGTGCTAAATTTTGGTCCAGAGGACTTTCTTGTGACCAGGAACTCACATGAAAATTACCAGCTCCATTGGAGCTCTGGATCACCACTGTCATAGGTAACCTCTTAAGGTGATCAACACTTAAGTGGGAAAAGCACTTAATAATTGATCTTAGTGTTTAAGCCCAACCCAAACCACTAGCACCAGGGTCATTTTAAATTCTTAAACAGAGTTCCAGTTTTAAAACTATCATTAGATCTTTTTAGCGAAAGCTTTTCAATTAAATACATATGCATGATCATATCGTGTAGCATATACGTGAAGAAGGTGAGAAGGACTTGAAGTGAAGATCAAGGAGGGAGGAAAACAAGTGATCAAGCTTCAAGTGATCGTCACTAACTGATTGTAACCTTAGTCACCTGCAAAACAGGCAAGCCCCGGTTTGCATTAGAACCGTTTTATAAAGCATTTTCATTTGTAGAGATCATAGCTTTGCATCATTGATTGCAGTAAGTCTAGATGATATTGAAAACCCCACTTGCATGACCAGAAACACCTAAGAGAGAAAGGGTAGATTAGCAACTCCTCGAGGGAATTTGGCTACGCTAATGTTAGTAGGAAAGGTCCGGTAGAAGACGAGTAGTTGGAATCTACTCGCGAGTTTAGGGCTGGTGTACTTGGAACGGGTCCAATTTAGAGAAGATGAGGAAAGTTCACACATAAGAAATGGAGACCGGGCAGGGAGGTTTAGATGCAGCAGGTTGCAGGCCGTGCGTGCATAGCTCTGCCTGTGTCGGTTAAGGCCCGTCCGTGCTTGGCCCTGTTGGACAAGTTTGAGTTGTGTACCGGGCACATACTGGCTATATGGGACCCAGGAAACCGATGTACCTTGGGAGATCCATAGTGGAACTTTTCCAACTGCCTTAGGCTTTCGGCGTCAGGGTAGCAGGAGGTACCTCGCTCAAGAACATACCACAGTGGGTGTGTACCTTGAGGGAGCTTGCGTACTCGGGGCAGTTGGACTGCGTCCAATGTGGAAGATCTTGGGAAAGGTGGCCGCGTACAACGTCAGTCGAGGTTGCTGCCGGCAACTCGGAGTACGGGTGTACGTGTTGTGTAGTCCAGGCGTGTACTGATTCGAATCACCGTCGCTCGCGGTTATATGAGCATACTTGCCCACTGCGTCTTGACGTAGTAACAACTGGAATTGTTTATCTTTGAACTTGATAAGGCTGTACTATAAATTGTATTGCAACCATGATTGAATTAGAGATAGGCTCATTAAAGTTTACTTTCACTTTGTGCAAGGAGCATCGCAACAAAGCGTTTCTTGTTTGATTGTGGAGTTGCGATGCTTTTCGGCTCAAGGTCTGCACAATGAGTCTTAAAATCTGAAAGTTAAGGATCAACTTTAGGCGAGTCCTTTATGCAACTCTAGCCGACCCACTTGTAACTGTCATGCATGTAAAGTTTCTTGTTTAGAAGAGACGGGTCAGACTTGCTGAGCCTATGTGCTCACACTTGCTATATGAGTGGTTTTGCAGGTTAACAACGATGCTGAAAAGAAGGTTGTCCGGTGAGACTCGGGGACTCCCGAGTCAGGTAACACATGGAGAACCCAGCCGCTGCTGCTTGTCTTCCTGTTGCTAGCGAGAGGAGTACGCGGGCTGGACTTCATCTCGAGTGCTCTTAGTTATTCGACGTGAGTTGATATAGACTTCCGCTGTAGTTACTTGATGTAAAGTATTTACAAAACAAAACTTGTAAGCTTCCGCTATTGTTTATGTAATACCTTGTTCCTTGTATGTGTGCTGTTGGTTGCCGCACAACACGGCACCACCCAATGCGATTCCCGGGCGAGTGGCCTATCTCGGTTGATGGGTCCGCCTCAGCGAGGAGGGGAACAAGACGTGGACAATCCATGTCAAAGTCCCTGCAGGACCTACGCCACCCGGTTGGGTGCCGTTCACCGTCACGGTGAGAGGTAGACAACCGGAAGGGATGTGGCAAGTGGCAGCCCGTGACACCATGTCACGTTTCTGCCAACTACACGTGCAGGCTATGGAGGGCACTCCATATGCGCTCGTTCCGGTGGAGGGACGGGCTCAGCATGTGTGGGAAGGGAGGTACCGGGAGGCAGCCGACTCTGGGTTGCCCAAGGTACAACCCCGCGGAGGCAAGCCTTAACCTCCAGATGATGGCAGGAAATGCCGTGATGGACAGCCAAGCTGTTCATACGGAGCATCTCGCCACAAAGCTCAAGGAGAGCACGAGCCATGAAGACCATTTCGAGAGTGCCCACAGCGCACTCCGCAATGTGCTCCTTCTGACTATCAAGCGACTGAATGAACAACATAATCAGTTGCATCGTCTGAAGAAGGCGAAGAGGAAAAGCCGTGCCGACATCGCAGCGTTGCAAGAACTGGTACAGAATCTAACCCAGCAAAACGAGGACCTTACTCAAGAGCGGGACGACGCTATTGAGGAAGGGCAAGGCTGGGAAGAGGACTACAACCAGGCCATGGACGAGGTGCATGCTTTGCAGGACCTCGTACCTCCGGTATTGGGCATACCGGTGGTCTTGGGCCTTCCAGCAATGGGAGAACCCGAGATGGCAGAAGAGGTGGTAGATCCAGAGCCACCGGCAGAGGTACGGGAGGAGGACGAATCGCAGGAGGTTGAGTTCTACTCTGAGTAGGGGGTTACAGTTGCCAAGTAGGGCAGCTAGGGTAGTGTAACCCAACTTTTGTAATCAATGACATGTCGTGTAGGCAGTAGAGTATGTATAGGTAGTGACGACATGATCACGACTTCTCGGAGACCCGAGAATAATGTATCTTGTATAAAGTTTAAGCTTTACCAATATATGTGAATGTTGTGCAAATTATTCATGTGTCACTTCAATACCTACTGTTGCATATGGAATTTTAAGTAAGACATGTGCTAATCGCTGCTGTTTTGAATTTCAGAATGACGCGTACTCGTGCCAACCCGGACGTTAGGGGTACTAGCCAAGGGGCAGAGACCTCCCAACCGCCTCCCGAGGACTCCTCGGGACAGCAGCAACAACAGCAGCAACAACAACAGCAAACACCGCAACCGCCACTGCCAACGGTTACATTGGCCGACATCGTCGCGGCAATGGCGGGTTCACATCAGCAGCACACGGAGTTGCTGCAAACACTTATTGCCAATACGTCTCGCCCAGAGAGACGTCAAGATCGTGAGGAGCGTCAACAGATCTCCTACTCCGACTTCCTGGCGACTCGTCCCCCAGTATTCTCAAGGGCGGATGAACCTCTTGACGCGGACAACTGGCTCCGCGCGATAGAGATGAAGTTCGGGCTGCTCCAAATAAGTGAGCAGCGCAAGACTAAGTTCGCGGTCCAGCAGCTCCAAGGATCCGCGAGCGCGTGGTGGGAAAACTTCTGTGCTTCACAGCCCACCGACCGAGTTATGACCTGGACGGAGTTCCGGACGGCCTTCAGGGCCTATCACATACCGCCAGGTCTGATGAAGAGGAAGACGCAGGAATTCCTACACCTGCAGCAAGGGAGCCGGAACGCGCTGGAATACTCCAGGGCGTTCAACGATCTCACGCTCTACGCGTCGTATCACGCCGATACCGACGAGAAGCGGCGGGACCACTTTTACCAGGGGCTTAATCCGCTCCTGAAGGACAAGCTGGCGATGTTCAATCGCAGCAGCCTCAACGACATCATTGATGCTGCGATTGTCCAGGAGGACTCTGGCAAGGAGTTGGCGGCGGCGGAAAGAAAGCGAAGCGTGCCGCAAAGCTTCGGAGAAGGAGGCGGTCCTTCTCAGAAGTTTCGGATGGTGAATCGCCCACCATCAGGTCCACGCTGGCAGCTACCACAAAGGCCGATGCCGTTCCGCAGTCGGCCGTACTCTTCACCGGCATTCAGGCCGGCACTGCCAGTACCACCTCCGCAACAACAACAGCAGCAGCGGGCAATGCCGCGTGCGTATGCACCTCAGCAGCGCATGCCGGGCTTTCGTCCCCCGAGCACCACACCAGCAGCGGCCACATGTTACAAGTGTGGTCGTCCAGGACACTTCGCCAGCAGTTGTCCGGAGAGGCAAGGCGGCGGTGTTGCACCGCAGTTTCCGGGGAGGAATCAACCCCAGAACCCTACTAATGCGCGGCGGGCCAACCCTAGGCCCGGCACTGTCCACCAGCTTGCCATAGAGGACGTGCCGGAGGGTGAGCCAATACTTGCGGGTATGTTCCAACTCCACCAGCATCCTGCCATAGTATTGTTTGATTCAGGCGCCAAGCATAGCTTCATTAGCCAAGCTTTTATTGATAAATATAGCTTGCCCATACTACCCACCGATAGTCCTTATGTGGTCTGTTCACCGGGTGGGAAAATTTCAGCAAGCATGATGGTCCCAAAAGCGCCATTGTGCTTAGAGGGTAGAGTCTACCCTACGTCTCTCATAATCTTAGAGGGACAAAAGGTCGATGTCATCTGTCGAAGTGTTCGGTCGACACTTCCCCCGGGCCTGCACTGGGCAGCCCGCGGAGGTTCTTTTTTCGGTGGGGCTAGTCCCATGCGGAGAGCTTGCGCGGATGGACGATTTAGTAGGAGCTTGACACTGAGAGTTTTACGTGGTTCAGGCCGCCGGAGCGTAAAACCCTACGTCCACGGCGAGCTATGGAGCTCGCTGTATTGCTTGCTGCTCGGGGCCGGAGTTCCGAGCTTGGGGGTGAGTTACAGCTTGGGAGTGAATGGCTAGCGTATGAGTTGCAGAGTGCGAACCCTTGCTATCGTCGCCTACCCGAGTCTTTTATAGTCCAAGACTCGGGTGGCTTACAAGGGGGGCCCGGGACCCGACAGGTGGTCCCGGGGAGATCGACTGTTATCTACCATATCTGCAGTTATGCCGGTAGTTGTCTCTGGCGAAGGCTTCCGAGTCTCCGTCTTGCCGCCCTGCCCATGCCACACGATAGTCGTTGTGGTTGATGACGGCGCAGGCGGCATGGGATGTCTTGTTGCGGTGTTTATTGGCTGGCAGGTTCTGACACCGCGCGCCAGTCTGTGATGCGACTGGGCGCAACGGCACCTGACAGAGGCGTGCTCCGCGTCTCCGCGTCTTGGGAAGACGCGGGCCTTGAATACCTTGTACGGGCAAGGTATGGGGCGTCTTTACGCCCGCTGCCTATCGCTCGGGGGCAGGCAGCGCCGTTCTTCTGGCCACGTGGCGGGCCTAGAGCCCTTCTCAGAGGAGAGGAGGGTCCGGTCCGTGGGACACGTGGAGCCTCCGGACCTCTCCCCGCGGAGGGGGAGGTTCGGCTTCTGTCAGCCACGTGGCGGGCCTGGAGCTCCCCTCTGAGGAGAGGGAGGTCCGGCCCTGCCGGATACGTGGCAGCTTCGGACCTCTCTCCCGCGGAGGGGGAGGTCCGGCTTCTGTATGCCACGCGGCGGGCCCGGAGCTCTCCTCTGAGGAGAGGGAGGTCCGGCCCCCGCCGGACACGTGGCGAGTTCCTTAGGCATTTTCCCCTGTGCGTGGGGGTACCCCATATCTCAGTTACCGACAGTGGCCCCCGGGCCCATCTTGGGGGAGATAGCGAGCCTGAGGTGGGACCTCCGTCTCTTCTGATCCGCGCACTTTCTCTAAGTCCCGCATTGACCGCTGCCGGAGCACGAACGGTCGCAGGATCGTGGGAGCGTGCGCCCACTTGATGGATGCTTTTACTGCGGCGGTTCCCAAGACTGCCACTTCTGCATGTTGCGGCGCTTTCTTCGGGAACCGCCGAAGTGCATTGCCGGCTTGTCTTCTTAGGAGATTGACTCCTGTCGGTACCTGAGATATGGGGTACCCCCGCGCACAGGGTAAAATGCCTAAGGAACTCGCCCTTCTCCGCAGGGAGAGCTCCGAAGGCGCCACGCGTCCGGCGGGGCCGGACCTCCCTCTCCTCAGAGGAGAGCTCCGGGCCCGCCGCGTGGCATACAGAAGCCGGACCTCCCCCTCCGCGAGAGAGAGGTCCGAAGGCGCCGTGTGTCCAGCGGGGCCGGACCTCCCTCTCCTTAGAGGAGAGCTCCGGGCCCGCCACGTGGCCAGCAGAAGCCGAGCCTCTCCCTCCACGGAGAGAGGTCCGGAGGCTCCACGTGCCCCGCGGGACTGACCCTTCTCTTCTCTGAGAAGGGCTCCGGGCCCGCCATGTGGCAGTAGAGCGACGCTGCCTGCCCCGAGTGATAGGCAGCGGGCGTAAATACGCCCCATACCTTGCCCGTACAAGGTATTCAAGGCCCGCGTCTTCCCAAGACGCGGAAACGCAGAGCACGCGTCTGTCAGGTGCCGTTGCGCCCAGTCGCATCACAGACTGACGCGCGGTGTCAGAACCTGTCAGCCAATAAACACCGCGACAAGACAACCCATGCCGCCTGCGCCGTCATCAACCGCTACGACTGGCATGCGGCATGGGCAGGGCGGCAAGATGAAGACTCAGAAGCCTTCGACCAGAGACAACTACCGGCATAACTGCAGATACGGTAGATAATAGACAATCTTCCCGGGGCCACCTGTCGGGCCCCGGCTCCCCTTGTAAGCCGCCCGAGTCTTGAACTATAAAAGGCTCGGGTAGGCGTCGATAGCAAGGGTTCGCATTTTGCAACTCATACGCTAGCCATACACTCTCAAGCTGTAACTCACCCTCAAGCTCAGGCCTCCGGCCCTGAGCAGCAAGCAATACAGCGAGCTCCATAGCTCACCGTGGACGTAGGGTTTTACGCTCCGGCGGCCTGAACCACGTAAAACTCGCCGTGTCAAGCTCTTACTAACTCGTTCCATCCGCGCAAGCTCTCCGCTAGGAACTAGCCCCTCCGAAAAAAGAACCTCCGCAGGCTGCCCAGTGTAGGCCCGAGGGAAGTGTCGACCGCACACTTCAACATTTGGCGCGCCAGGAAGGGGGCTTTTCCCCTAGCGCGACGAGTTTCCGCCGACGAAGATGACCAAGCTTCCTTCAGCGGCAAACTCTCCCCCCTCGCCTCTGCGGCAGACCGCGACCAGGGGGGAGTACATGTCGACACACTCGGGACGGAGTGTGTCGGTACGAGCTGGGAGCCAGCATCCGGCTCTGGCAGCGCCGACCCCGGCAATGCAGGCTCCAACCAGCTTCAAGTCTCCAGTAGCGCTCGGCGTGCCCAGTAGGGGCGCGTTAGCTGCGGCGAGAGCGCTACTGTACAATCCGCCCGCTGGGGACGCGCCTCAGGCAGCAACCCGGTAGTGGATCCGAGAGCTAGACCGTCTCGTCGTCGCCGCCGCAAGCCCTCGACCTCGGCGGGGACGACGCTCTGGCCAATCGGTCGTGTCGCTGATGCGCGCACCGTTGGATGGCGAGCAGACGGCAGACTCCAGCTCTACTAGCCCCCAGTCAACAGATCTGAGGACAGAGCTGGAACGGTGTCACCTGGGTCAAGATGCCCGGGTATACCTCGAGCGGCGCCGAGAAAGGCGTCGCCACCAAGAGGCTGACGAAAGCATGACGTCGGCCTCGACCCAGCCTGAAGAGCAGACCGTCGCCACGCGAACTCTGCCCCAGGCCTGTGCCGTGCAGAATATGCCACAGTCGTACGTCCTGCATATGTCGCCCCCGGCCTATGGTGCAGCCTTGCCCATGCCGGGGCATGCGGTGCACAGTGCGAACCAAGTGTTCGCGGCATCAGAACCTGCGGCGACAGAAGCAGGGTGTGTGGCCCTCGCGCCCCACCTTCGCTTCGTGAAATGGCCGCGCAAGTTTCGGCCGCTCCTGCCCGAGAAGTACGATGGCAGTGTCAACCCGGCGGAATTCCTCCAGATCTATTCCACCGCCGTGCTTGCCGCAGGAGGGAATGAAGCCGTCATGGCCAATTACTTTCCTGTCGCCTTGACTGGCCCAGCTCGGTCTTGGCTCATGAACCTCCCCCAGGGTTCCATAACTTCCTGGGGAGAGCTTTGCCGATAGTTCATAGCCAACTTCGGCAGTTCCTACACCCGGCCTGGAACGGAGCTTGACCTCCACGCCATCCAACAACAACCTGGGGAGTCGCTGCGCTCTTTCATCCAGCGGTTCTCCCAGGTGCGGAACACCATCCCACACATTCAAAATGCTTCTGTGGTGGTGGCATTCCGACAAGGCGTCCGAGACAAGAAGATGCTTGAGAAACTCGCGACCAGGGAGGTCCGCGATGCCTCTGAGCTCTTCAGCCTGGCGGACAAGTGCGCCAGGGCAGCCGAGGGACGGAACTGGCACTCACAGCCATCCTCCGAGTCAGGAGGGCTGCCCGGATCTGGTCCTACTCCCTATGGAGGCAGCAGGAAGACCAAGAGCCGGGGCAGAAGCAAGATAAGACCGCCGGCCGTGACCCAAGCTGTCACTGCAGCGACGCTCAGTGGGGCCCGGGGACCGCGCCCTGACAAGAGGCAGCGAAAGTCACCGACCCGGAAGATAGCCAGGACAACATGTGCCCCGTGCACGGCAGCTGTCGCCACACTACTGCCGAGTGCCGGGAGATCCGGAGGCTCGCAGAGCGCTTCCGCAAGGGGAAGCGGCAGCGGGCTGATGCCCTGCCCTTCCGCCCAAAGGAAGATGGGCAGGGGGTGGATGTTCCAGACAACATAGTCCACCCAGAGGAGATCCAGGAGCCTCAGCGTGTCGTGAAGGCGGCATGCAATCGTGAGGACTCCGGCTCCAGCGACGACAAGCGTCGGAAGAAGCTCTACGTCATATACGGCGGGTCCGCCGACCCCTCGTCCCGAAGCGCAGTCAAGACTCTGCGCCGAGCGGTAGCGTCGGTGGCGCCACTCCCGAGTGCTGCACCGCACCTTAAGTGGATGGGGACCCCCATCAGCTTTGACGCCACCGACTGCCCCAGGAACATGGCTGGGGCCGGCCAACTACCGCTCCTGGTGGCCCCTACCATCGCCAACGTGAGAATGTACCACGTTTTGGTAGATGGAGGGGCTGGGCTGAACCTCATCAGCCGTGCAGCTTTCCAAAAGCTGCAGGTCCCGATGGCCAAGCTCACCCCGTCGAGCCCGTTCTCAGGGGTAGGGCCAGGACAGGTTATCCCCTACGGCAACATTAGTCTCCCGGTGACCTTCGGGGCTCCGTACAACTATCGAACAGAGTACATTCTGTTCGACGTAGCGGAGATAGACCTCCCCTTCAACGCCATAATCGGCAGGCCAGCCCTGTATCGGTTCATGGCTGTAGCCCACTACGGCTACCTCGTCCTGAAGATGCCAACTCCGACGGGCGTTCTCAGGATTCGTGGGGACCACACTGCTGCAGTGTCGGCCCTGGAGAAGCTCCAAGCACTCGCAACAGCTGGGGCATCAGCCCCCGGCAATACGGAGCCGGACCAGCTCCGCCCGAGCGCACGTCACCGTGCTTCCACCACAGCACCCCGAGTGCAACCTCTCAACGAGGGCGGTGTCCCCTTAAAGGTCGTACAAGTCGGCGCCGAAGCTACCCAGACCACCCGGGTAGCCGGGGGCCTGGTTAGCAAATAGGAAGGCGCGCTCGTCACCTTCCTCCGGCACAACGTTGACGTGTTTGCATGGCAGCCGTCACAGATGCCGGGGATCCCTAGGGAGGTGATCGAGCACCACTTGAAAGTCTTCCCCGACGCCCGGCCGGTTCAACAGAAGCCCCGCAAGCAGTCCATCGAGCGGCAGAACTTCATCCGTGAAGAAGTCAAGAAGCTGCTGGACGCTGGCTTCATACGGGAGGTCCACCACCCTCGATGGTTGGCGAACCCCGTCGTTGTCCCGAAGGCCGGCGGGAAGCTCCGGATGTGCATCGACTACACCAGTCTCAATAAGGCATGTCCTAAAGATCCATTCCCTCTCCCCAGAATAGATCAAATAGTAGACTCAACGTCAGGCTGTGATATGCTGTGCTTCCTAGACGCCTACTCGGGTTTCCATCAGATCCCCATATCTAGGGAGGACGAGGAGCACACCTCCTTCATCACAGTAGACGGCCTTTATTGCTATGTGTCTATGCCTTACGGCCTAAAGAATGCACTCCCCACCTTTGTGCGGGCAATGCACAAAACCTTCGGGGAGTTAATAAGAGACCTGGTTGAGGTGTATGTCGATGACATAGTTGTCAAGGTCAAGCAGGGTTCATCCCTACTAGATAACCTAGCTTTAGTCTTTGACAAGTTGCGCTCTACGCGCACCAAGCTGAACCCAGATAAATGTGTGTTCGGCGTGTCCTCTGGGAAGCTCTTAGGGTTCCTGGTCTCGCACCGAGGGATTGAGGCCAACCCATAGAAGATCAAGGCTATCGACTTGATGCGGCCCCCTGCCCGCGTCAAGGATGTCCAGAAACTCACGGGATGTCTAGCCGCGCTGAGTCGGTTTATACCGAGGCTAGCAGAGCGGGCACTCCCTTTCTTTAAGCTCCTGCACAAGTCAGGCCCCTTTGCCTGGACTGACGAAGCAGAAGAGGCTTTCCAGGAGTTGAAGCGACTCCTGACAACCCTGCCTATCATGGTAGCTCCTGAGCCCGGAGAGCACCTGCTGCTCTACATCGCGGCGACAACTGAAGTGGTGAGTATGGTCCTCGTCGCAGAGCGGCCAGACCTCTCACCCTCGCAACCTGCTCCGGTAGCAGAAGATAGACACCAGGGGGGCCCGCAGGGCCAAGACGGTCTCCCGGACCCCCTGAAGGTCCAAGACGACCTCCCGGAGGCCCAGGACGGCCTCCCGGACCCCCGAGATAAATCTCCAGGGTCCAATTGGGATCTCCCGGAGGTCCCTCGAGACCCCCCGGAGCTCCCGGATGATCAAGAAAGCTTGAGGGCCTCCGGGTCCCAGTTCCCGGAGGCCCCCGTGGGTCCACCCACCTCCAGCGGGCCGAGGCCAATGGATGAGGAGCTCCCAAGCCTAAGGGAGAGGGTCCGAACCATACAGAGGCCTGTCTATTACATCAGTGAAGTACTTCATGAGGCCAAGACAAGGTACCTAGAAGTCCACAAGCTGCTGTATGCGGTGCTCGTGGCCTCCAGGAAGCTCCGCCACTACTTCCAGGCCCACCGGGTCTCAGTAGTCACCTCGTATCCGCTGAAGACAATTCTTCACAGCCCCCATGCGACTGGCAACGTTGCTAAATGGGCGGCGGAGCTGGCGGAGTTTGAGCTGGACTTCCTCCCACATCATGCAGTTAAGAGCCAAGAACTGGCTGACTTTGTGGCGGAGTGGACACCAACAAAGACTGACCCAGGGGGCCATGAAGGCCGAGAGCTAGAGCCTAAAGCCCCGGTCTTCACCGAACCCCACTGGACACTCTTCTTCGACGGCTCCTCGCGAAAGCAGGGGGCCGGTGCCGGCGTACTGCTCCTCATGCCATCGGGGGAACAGTTTGGGTATATGGTGCGTCTCAATTTCAAGGCAACCAACAACATGGCGGAGTATGAGGCACTCATCTTTGGCCTGCAGACAGCCCTGTCTTTAGGCGCTCGCCAGTTGTTGGCACAGGGCGACTCCCAGCTGGTCATCAAGCAAGTCAAGGGCGAATGCTCCTGCAACGACCCGCAGCTAGCTGCGTATCTGCTTCACGTGCAGATGTTGGAGAAAGAATTCCTCGCCTTGGACCTGCACCACGTACCGCGCGCTGGTAATTCCGCAGCCGACAACCTTTCAACGAAAGCTTCCACCGGAGCCCCCGCGCCTGAGGGAGTTTTCGAGAGGATGTTGCTGCGGCCCACAGCCCGGCCCGCCGAGCCGGGCGAAGGGGGCTTGACCAGCACCTCGAAGCTGGTGGTCCCGGCGGCCCTACAGCCATGGATGCCGCCAAGGATCGTAAGCGTCACTGGGGACTCCGTGCAACCCAGCGCTCAAGATCCAGAAGCTCAAGTCAGACCCGATGCATGGATCACGGAGATCCGGGACTACTTGAAAGACAATATCCTCCCTGATGAACATGCAACCACTGAATGGATTGTGCGTATGGCTAAGAGGTACACGCTGGTAGAGGGGGATCTCTACCGGCGTGGCGCCAACCACATCCTATTGAGGTGCATAACCCAAGGGGAAGGCTGCGACTTGCTCGCTGAGATCCATGGAGGCGAATGTGGAAGTCATTCTTCCTCATGCACGCTTGTCGGTAAAGCCTTCCGACATGGCTTCTACTGGCCGACAGCACTCCAGGATGCCGTCAAGCTGGTCGAGAGCTGCAAGGCGTGCCAGTTCCACGCCAAGCAGATCCATACACCGGCTCAGGCGGTACAGATGATTCCGCCCTCGTGGCCGTTTGCCGTATGGGGGCTGGACATCCTGGGACCATTCCCCAGAACCGTCGGGGGATTCCGGTACCTCTATGTCGCTATCGACAAGTTCACCAAGTGGCCGGAAGCTACACCAGTTGTCACCATCAACAAACAATCCACAGTAAAATTCATCAAGTCCATTGTCTGCCGGTTCGGGGTCCCAAACAGGATCATCACCGACAACGGGACTCAGTTCACCAGCGCAGCGTTCCAAGACTACTGCGAGGACCTTGGTATTCAGGTATGCTATGCCTCTGTCGCCCACCCGAGGAGCAATGGGCAAGTTGAGAGGGCCAACGCGGAGATTCTCCGGGGCCTTAAGACTCGCACCTTCGCCAGCCTGAAGAAACATGGTGCCAACTGGGTAGATGAGCTTCCGAGCACACTATGGGCTAACCGGACATCCCAGAGCCGGGCCACCGGGGAGACACCCTTCTTCATGGTGTATGGGGCTGAAGCTGTACTTCCCCCAGAAATCACCATGAAGTCTCATCGTGTCCGGGCTCACGACGAAGCCACGCAGGACAACCTCCGGCGTGGAGAAATCGACCTCGTCGACGAGGTCCGATTACATGCGGCACTCCGTAATGCGCGGTACAGACAAGCGCTTCGGCGCTACCACCAAAGGTCTGTGCGTGCCCGGGAGCTGCAGGAAGGTGACCTGGTGTTGCGGCGCATACTTTCTCGCGAAGGGACGCACAAACTCTCCCCTAGTTGGGAAGGCCCCTTCCGAGTAGCAAAAGTATGCCGCCCCGGGTGTGTGCGCCTTTCCACTGAGGATGGGGACCTGCTCCCGAACCCTTGGAACATAGAGCACCTCCGTAAGTTCTACCCCTAAAGCAAAAATAGGACAGTACTTTCTTTTCGTAATAAACTCCATAGTGTCCAGGAGCAGCGCTCGGAGCAGCTAAACCCCAGGGGACGGTCCAGGACTACGTTCAGCTTTGCCTGGTTCCGACTCCAAGCGCGTAGAGTCTTGCTTCCCCTCTTAATGGGGTGGGTCGTGGCCTCCATGTTTAGCCTGCCTTCCTCCTATGGAAAGTTGTACGAAAAGAAATCTGCTCTACTTTGCTCTTTCCTTGTACTCATTTAAATTGTGAATTGAGTTTTTTAATCACCCTTGCAGTGCATGGTTGCCATGTGCTCAGCTCCCTCTCTCTACAAGTCCCCAAACACCAAACACATGGTTAGGGGCTGTAAGTCAAATAAGACTATGAGATAAGGGAGGGGGAGCCCCCAAGGAGAATTACGTTTCCTCTGCCTGTTTGCAGGACCTCCAGGTTACGGCAACAGGGACTGCATGAAGCGGGGGGAAAGGAGCTACCAGCTACTCCGGCCTGGGACTGGAAGGACCGGGACCTGCCCCTCCAGTAGGGGCGGGACCCGGGGGCCCCACGTGTCCAGCGGGCCCGGAACTCTCTCCTCCCTTGAGGAGGGCTCCGGGCTCGCCACGTGGTGAGCGGAAGCCGGACCTCCCCCTCGGTGGGAGGGCTCCGAAAGCCCTACGTGTCCAACATGGCCGGAGCTCCGGACCCGCCACGTGGCAGGCAAATTTGGAGCTCCCCATAGGGCGAGATCCGGAGACCTCCGGGGGCCCCTAACACGGTTAGGACCCGGGGAGGGTGTCTTTGCAACGCTCCGAGATTGGAAATGGCCTCTGAGTACCTTGCGGAGCTAAGGACTCAGTCATGCAAAGCCAAGAAGGAGAGGAAAAGCATCACGGACACAAATATCCAAGAGAGTCAAATTAAGCAAGGCTCCATGAGCTGAACTACAGACTCGATAAGAAGAAAGAAACAAGCCCCAAGGGTCTCCCGACACGACCAAAATCCAGAAGTTGCAACAACGGCCGCGTCGCCAGGCTTCAGCCCTGGCGGAACACTCTCGCTCTATGACCAGAGCGCAGGAATCGCCTCCCTCATCACCGGCGCAAAAACCAGTGACACCACGGGAGCTCCTGAGGCCCCCTCCGCAGTATTCAGCGGTCTTCTTGGAGACTCTACCACCTGGGATTCTCCACGGTGCATCGGCGGTTTCCTTCTCCTGAAGTTCCCTCATCACCTGCGCAGAAGCCGGTGTCATCAAGGGTGCTCCTGGAGCCCCCAACCCTCATCACCTGCGCAAAAGCTGGAGTCGTCAAGGGTGCTCCTGAGGCCCTCTCCGCGGCAGTCAGCGGTGTTCTTGGAGACCCTGCCGCCTAGGATTCTCTTCGATGCTTCAGCGGTTCCTTTGAAGACTCCGCCACCCTCAGGGGCAGGGCAGGCAGGCTCCCTGAGTCCCAGGCTTGGTGCAGACGCAACCGCTGGAGGGAGCTGAGAGCAATTCTTCCTCCAGTAAGGCGGGTTGAGAGCCATGGAAGAAGACAAGACTGCAGGACCTGAGGGAAGCGCAGGGGCAGGAAGCCTTATAAGAGGAATGTACCCACATGGAGGTTCCATTTAGTAGCTTCCCGGTGCAATTCCAAGCGATTCGGAACTCTTCGAATATCCCGCACCGGCAACCGCTTCGGTTCCTAGACCGAATGCCGATGACGGGTGGGCCCAAGCCGCCTAACTGAAGCGGTGGGGGCAAGGAGTCAGTCTCCTAAGAAGATGAGCCGGCAAGGCACTTCGGCGGTTCCCGAAGGAAGCGCCGCAACGTGCAGAAGTGGCAGTCTTGGGAACCGCCGCAGTAAAAGCAACCATCAAGTGAGCGAACGCTCCCACGATCCCGTGGCTGTTCGTGCTCCGGCAGCGGTCAATTCGGGACTTAGAGAAAGTGCGCGGACCGGAAGAGATGGAGGTCCCACCTCGGGCTCGCTATCTCCCCCGAGATGGGCCCGGGGGCCACTGTCGGTACCTGAGATATGGGGTACCCCCGCGCACAGGGTAAAATGCCTAAGGAACTCGCCCTTCTCCGCAGGGAGAGCTCCGAAGGCGCCACGCGTCCGGCGGGGCCGGACCTCCCTCTCCTCAGAGGAGAGGTCCGGGCCCGCCGCGTGGCATACAGAAGCCGGACCTCCCCCTCCGCGGGAGAGAGGTCCGAAGGCGCCGCGTGTCCAGCGGGGCCGGACCTCCCTCTCCTTAGAGGAGAGCTCCGGGCCCGCCACGTGGCCAGCAGAAGCCGAGCCTCTCCCTCCACGGAGAGAGTTCCGGAGGCTCCACGTGCCCCGCGGGACTGACCCTTCTCTTCTCTGAGAAGGGCTTCGGGCCCGCCACGTGGCAGCAGAGCGACGCTGCCTGCCCCGAGTGATAGGCAGCGGGCGTAAATACGCCCCATACCTTGCCCGTACAAGGTATTCAAGGCCCGCGTCTTCCCAAGACGCGGAAACGCGGAGCACGCGTCTATCAGGTGCCATTGCGGCCAGTCGCATCACAGACTGACGCGCGGTGTCAGAACCTGTCAGCCAATAAACACCGTGACAAGACAACCCATGCCGCCTGCGCCGTCATCAACCGCTACGACTGGCATGCGGCATGGGCAGGGCGGCAAGATGAAGACTCAGAAGCCTTCGACCAGAGACAACTACCGACATAACTGCAGATACGGTAGATAATAGACAATCTTCCCGGGGCCACCTGTCGGGCCCCGGCTCCCCTTGTAAGCCGCCCGAGTCTTGAACTATAAAAGGCTCGGGTAGGCGTAGATAGCAAGGGTTCGCATTTTGCAACTCATACGCTAGCCATACACTCTCAAGCTGTAACTCACCCCCAAGCTCAGGCCTCCGGCCCTGAGCAGCAAGCAATACAGCGAGCTCCATAGCTCGCCGTGGACGTAGGGTTTTACGCTCCGGCGGCCTGAACCAGATAAAACTCGCCGTGTCAAGCTCTTACTAACTCGTTCCATCCGCGCAAGCTCTCCGCTAGGAACTAGCCCCTCCGAAAAAAGAACCTCCGCGGGCTGCCCAGTGCAGGCCCGGGGGAAGTGTCGACCGCACACTTCGACAACTCCTTGACCCACCGCTTTAGTCGGGCGGCTTGGGTCCACCTGTCATCGGCGCTCGGTCTAGGAGCCGAAGCGGTTGACGATGCGGTGTATTCGAAGAGTTCCGAGTCACCTGGAATTGCTCCTGGGAAGGTTTTTAGAGGGGATCTTACCCTCATTGCGGTTTCCCTTCGCACCTCCCAGCGTTTCTTCTCGGACTCTTGTGCTTTTGCTCTCTTGCCCTTGAGTCCTCCCTCGCCATGGCCTCCAACCCGCCACCAGAGAAGAAGCGTGCTCGATCTCCTCCAGTGGCGGCGTCTGTGCCAAGTCAGGAATCAGGGGTGCCTGGCACTCCTTCCGGCGGCGACTCGAAGAGGCCCCGGGCTGATGCGTTGAGGGAAGCTTCTGGGGCGTCCCCTGCTCCGCCAGTTCAAGCGACTGCGGAGCGGCCTTCAGTGACGGCAGCGGGCTCTGGGAGTCCTACCCCGTCTCGGAAGTCGGGGTTCAGAGCCCGCTGGAGTGTCCGCGCTTCCCGGCCATCCCCGACTTGCGGGGTGTCTGTGCCGTTGCGCTCGGAGCCCGGGACAACTGCCGCGGCCCCCAAGCCAGCGCGAACTTCTCCTGTTCCGGTGTGCCCGGACTCCGCGGCGGCGTCGTCCCTTCCTGCCGAGACAGCCACCGCGGCCCCCAAGCCAGCGCAGGTCGACCTTGCACCAGGCGGCCCGGCCTTTACTCCAGCGCTGCCTTCCCCGGCTCGCCCCTCTCCACAGGTCAAGAAGCCTGAAGCCAAAGAGGGTCCGACAGGTCCGGCTGCCAGAGCCCCAGCGCCAGCTTCCCCTGGCCGGCGTCTCGTCTTGGTTGCTGGTGCTTCGACTCCTGTTGAGGAGGAGGTGATGGAGGAGGTCGGGGGAACTGCCCCGGCCTCTGTTGCTCCATTGCCCCTGGCTGATGCCTTCGCGCTTGCCGAGACGAGCGTCCGGCAGGTCTTGGCTGCACTAGGTCGCGAGCGGGAGGAGTATACAGTTGAACGGGATCGCCTCCTCACCTGGGGGAACCTTTTGCGGGAGCGTACCGCTAAGGTCAGGAGCGAGCTCGACTCCAGGCGGGAGTTGCTCGACTTCAGGGAAGTGCTCCTCGGCCGGCTGAAGCGGGCTGTCGAACGTATGGACGCCGAATCGCGGCGGATCAACAGGGAGGCCCTGGAGGCTCACGCCCGGGCCGAGGAGAGCCTCTCTGCTGCTGAGGAGATACGGCAGCGGATGGAGCGCCATAAACTCGCCGTTGAGGAACGGGAGCGTTCCACGGTAGCCGAGGCGGAGAGGGTCGCGGTGCAGCTGGCGGCGGGCGAGGATGACCTTCGAGTTCGGATCGAGGAGCTTGAGATCCTGAAGGCAGACCTCGACCTGAGGGAGGAACAGGTCTCCCGCGAACGCCGCGCGGTCTTGGAACGGGAGTTGGCCGCCGATTTCAAGGCTTCTGAGTTGGAGCGGCTCGCCAAGACTATCCATCTTCGGGAGAGCTCCCTGGCGGCCAAGGAGAAGGAATTCTCCGAGAGAAACCTGGAGGCCCTGCAGGCAGCCCGCCGTGAGGTGGAGGAGCTCTCGGCCTTGCGGCCCTCCGAGGCTCTTGCGGTCTCGAGCTTCGTGGATCGAGCGGGGTCCGCCCTGATCCCTCTTGGCTTCAGTCCGGTGAGGGCCGCGGCTCCTGCGTTGAAGGTGGCGGAGGTGATCCCCGCGCTGGAGTCGATCGGCACCAAGCTGGACAGGCTAGACTCGGTGGTCGCCAGCGAGCTTGAGGCCGAGGGTCGCAGCCTAGCTCTAGAGGTTGCGTCACATGTGCTGGCATGCTTCAAGAGCCGCGACCCCTCTTTCTCGCTAGAACCAGTGAGAGAGGGCCCAGCCGTGGAGCGGGAGGAAGCTGCCAGGGCTGAAGTCGAGGATGTGGCCGCCCTTGTAGCCGCAAGGTTCCGGCGGGAGCCGGGAGGTCCTTAGAACTTGTTTCTCCCTTTTTATCGAGTCTGTAGTCCAGCTCATGGAGCCTCGCATAGTTTGACTCTTTTAGATATTTGTGTCTGTGATGCTTCTTCTCTCCTTCTTGGCTTTGCCTGACTGAGTCCTTAGCTCCGCAAGGTACTCAGAGGCCTTTACCAATCTCGGAGCTCTGCACAGGCACCTTCCCCAGGCCCTAACGGTGTTAGGGGCCCCCGGGGGTCTCCGGATCTCGTCCTATGGGGAGCTCCAAGTCTGCCTGCCACGTGGCGGGTCCGGAGCCCCTCCTTAGAAGGTGGGAGCTCCGGCCCTGCTGGACACGTAGGGCTTTCGGAGCCCTCCCACCGGGGGGGGGGGGGGGGGAGGTCCGGTTTCCGCCTACCACGTGGCGAGCCCGGAGCCCCCTCATGGGTGGCGGGCTCCGGGCCTGCTGGACACGTGGGGCCTTCGGGCCTCGCCCCTGCTGAAGGGGCGGGGCCTGGTCCTTCCAGTCCTGGGCCGGTGCTGTTGATAGCTCCTTTCCCCCCGCTTCATGCAGTCCCCGTTGCCATAACCTGGAGGTCCTGCACACAGGTAGAGGAAACGTAATTCTCCTCGGGGGGTCCTCCCCTCCCGTCTCCTAGTCTTATTCATCTTACGATCCTGATCCGTTATACGGGGCTTGGGCAATTCTGTGCTCGAGGCGCCGGAGCTCCGGCTCTCTCCGAGGTCCGGGTACGGTCATCTGATCCCTAGTACCGGGCCATGCGCTGGGGAAGCAGAGTGCACATGCTTTGGGTTCATGACCAGGCAAAGCGGTTGTACTCCCCTGTACCTCCGGAGAGCAGGATGCGCATGCTTTGGGCTCATGGCCTGCTAAGCTGGATACGCACCCTGGACCCCCCATGCACAACGCAGACCTTTCCTGGAGGTGACCAACTGGCACCGCAACACCTGACTGGGGGAGGCCCGAGAGACTCACTCGGCCATCGGCAGGTGCCTCAAGCGCGGCCACCCTCGGTAGGATAGCGAATGCTGACTATGGATGAGCGCGGGAGAGGGGGAGCTAGATGTACGATGAGCATACATAGATAGTGCGATCATAAAAATTAATGCATAATTTAAATGAGCGCATGAGAGAGAGCTAAGTAGAGCAGGGTTCTGTGTTCATGCCCATAGGTGGAATTCTGGCTGTACATGGAGGCAATATTCCGCCTCGTCTACAAGGGAAGCAAGACTCTACGCGCTTAGGGTCGGAACCAGGCTAAACTGGACGTAGTCCTGTACCGTCCCTTGAGACTTAGCTACCCCAAGCTCTGTTCCTAGATTCTATGGGATTCATTACAGAAGGGAACGACCCTGTTCTACTGACGCAAAGGGAGAAGGACTTACAGTGTTGCTCCATGCCAAGGATTTGGGAACGGATCCCACACTCGGTTGAAAGGCATGTGTACCTGGGGCGGCAGCTTTCATGATTTGGAAGGGACCTTCCCTGCTGGGGGAGAGTTTATGGGTCCTTCTCAGGAAAGAGCGTGCCGCGACACCAGATTGCCCTTCTGCAGGTCCCTGATGCGTTTGGTTCTTTTGCGGTAGTGCTTAGAGCATCAGCCGAGACCTTGCATTGTGGGGTGTTACCTGCAGCCAAGTCTTGTCGACGAGGTTGTTATCTTCACGCTGGATCAGGTCCTGCACGGCTTCTCCTGGGGGCCCCCGGGGAGTTCTCCCCATCTGGCTAAGGCCTTTGTCGAAGTGTGCGATCGACACTTCCCCCGGGCCTGCACTGGGCAGCCCGCGGAGGTTCTTTTTTCGGAGGGGCTAGTTCCTAGCGGAGAGCTTGCGTGGATGGACGAGTTAGTGAGAGCTTGACACGGGAAGTTTTACGTGGTTCAGGCCGCCGGAACGTAAAACCCTACGTCCACGGTGAGCTATGGAGCTCGCTGTATTGCTTGCTGCTCAGGGCCGGGGGCCTGAGCTTGGGGGTGAGTTACAGCTTGAGAGTGTATGGCTAGCGTATGAGTTGCAGAATGCGAACCCTTGCTATCGACGCCTACCCGAGCCTTTTATAGTCCAAGACTCGGGTGGCTTACAAGGGGGGCCGGGACCTGACAGGTGGTCCCGGGAAGATTGTCTATTATCTACCGTATCTGTAGTTCGCCGGTGGTTGCCTCTGGTCGAAGGCTTCTGAGTCTTCATTTTGCCGCCCTGCCCACGCCGCGCACTAGTCATAGTGGTTGATGACGGCGCAGGCGGCATGGGATGTCTTGTCGCGGTGTTTATTACCTGGCAGGTTCTAACACCGCGCGCCAGTCTGTGATGCGACTGGGCGCAACGACACCTGACAGGCGCGTGCTCCGCGTTTCCGCGTCTTGGGAAGACGCGGGCCTTGAATACCTTGTACGGGCAAGGTGAGGAGCGCCTTTACGCCCGCTGCCTACCGCTCGGGGGCAGACTGCACCGTTCTTCTAGCCACGTGGCGGGTCCGGAGCTCTTCTCTGAGGAGAGGGAGGTCCGGCCCCGCTGGACGCGTGGCGCCTTCGGACCTCTCTCCCGCGGAGGGGGTGGTCCGGCTTCTGCATGCCATGTGGCGGGCCCGGGGCTCACCTCTGAGGAGAGGGAGGTCCGGCCCCGCTAGACGCGTGGCGTCTTCGGACCTCTCTCCCGCGGAAGGGGAGGTCCGGCTTCTGTATGCCACGTGGCGGGCCTGGAGCTCTCCTCTGAGGAGAGGGAGGTCCGGCCCCGCCAGACGCGTGGCGCCTTCGGAGCTCTCTCTGCGGAGAAGGGCGAGCACCTTAGGCATTTCACCTTGTGCGGGGGTACCCCATATCTCAGGTACCGACAGTGGCCCCCGGGCCTATCTCAGGGGAGATAGCAAGCCCGAGGTGGGACCTCCGTCTCTTCCGATCCGCGCACTTTCTTTAAGTCCCGAATTGGCCGCTGCCGGAGCACGAACGGCCGCGGGGTCGTGAGAGCGTGCGCTCACTTGATGACTGCTTTTACTGCGGAGACGGGAGCCCCGGCCATGTTGAACACGCAGGGCTTTCGGAGCTCTTCCACCGCGGGGGTAGGTCCGGCTTCCGCCTGCCACGCGGCGAGCCCGGAGCCCCTCTCAAGGAAGGAGAGAGTTCCGGGCCTGCTGGACACGTGGGGCCCCCGGGTCCCGCCCTCTCTAGCCCCGGGTCGAAGTAGTTGGTAGCTCCTTTCCCCCTACTTCACGCAGTCCCCGTTGCCACAACCTGGAAGTCCTGCACACAGGTAGAGGAAACGTAATTCTCCTTGGGGGCTCCCCCTCCCTTGTCTCACAGTCTTATTTGACTTACAGCCCCCAACCATATGCTTGATGCTTGGGGATTTGTAGAGAGGGGGAGCTGACCACATGGCAACCATGTACTGCAAGGGTGATAAAAAATAACTCAATTCACAATTCAAATGAGTACAAGGAAAGAGCAAAGTAGGGCAGACTTCTTTTCGTACAACCTTCCATAGGAGGAAGGCAGGCTAAACATGGAGGCCACGACCCACCCCATTAAGAGGGGAAGCAAGACTCTACGCGCTTGGAGTCGGAACCAGGCAAAGCTGAACGTAGTCCTGGACCGTCCCCTGGGGCTTAGCTGCTCCGAGCGCTGCTCCTGGACTCTATGGGGTTCATTACGAAAAGAAAGTACTGACCTATTTTTGCTCTTAGGGGTAGAACTTACGGAGGTGTTCTATGTTCCAAGGATTCGGGATCAGGTCTCCATCCTCGGTGGAAAGGCGCACACACCCGGGGCGGCATACTTTCATGACTCGGAAGGGGCCTTGCCAACTAGGGGAGAGTTTGTGGGCCCCTTCGCAAGAAAGTATGCGCCGCAACACCAGGTCACCTTCCTGCAGCTCCCGGGCACGCACAGACCTCTGGTGGTAGTGCCGAAGCGCTTGTCTGTACCGCGCGTTACGGAGTGCCGCATGTAATCGGACCTCGTCGACGAGGTCGATTTCTCCACGCCGGAGGTTGTCCTGCGTGGCTTCGTCGTAAGCCCGGACACGGTGAGACTTCATGGTGACTTCTGGAGGAAGTACAGCTTCGGCCCCGTACACCATGAAGAAGGGTGTCTCCCCGGTGGCCCAGCTCTGGGATGTCCGGTTAGCCCATAGCGTGCTCGGAAGTTCATCTACCCAATTGGCACCATGTTTCTTCAGGCTGGCGAAGGTACGAGTCTTGAGGCCCCGGAGAATCTCCGCATTGGCCCTCTCGACTTGCCCATTGCTCTTCGGGTGAGCGACAGAGGCATAGCATACCTGAATGCCAAGGTCCTCGCAGTAGTCTTGGAACGCTGCGCTGGTGAACTGGGTCCCATTGTCAGTGATGATCCTGTTTGGGACCCCGAACCGGCAGACAATGGATCTGATGAATTTTACTGCTGATTGTTTATTGATGGTGACAACTGGTGTAGCTTCCGGCCACTTGGTGAACTTGTCGATAGCGACATAGAGGTACCGGAACCCCCCGACGGTTCTGGGGAATGGTCCCAGGATGTCCAGCCCCCACACGGCAAACGGCCACGAGGGCGGGATCATCTGTACCGCCTGAGCCGGTGTATGGATCTGCTTGGCGTGGAACTGGCACGCCTTGCAGCTATCGACCAGCTTGATGGCATCCTGGAGTGCTGTCGGCCAGTAGAAGCCGTGCCGGAAGGCTTTACCGACAAGCGTGCGTGAGGAAGAATGACTTCCACATTCGCCTCCATGGATCTCAGCGAGCAAGTCGCAGCCTTCCCCCTGGGTTATACACCGCAATAGGATGTGGTTGGCACCACGCCGGTAGAGATCCCCCTCTACCAGCGCGTACCTCTTAGCCATACGCACAATCCGTTCAGCGGTTGCATGTTCATCAGGGAGGATATTGTCCTTCAAGTAGTCCCGGATCTCCGTGATCCATGCATCGGGTCTGACTTGAGCTTCTGGATCTTGAGCGCTGGGTTGCACGGAGTCCCCAGTGACGCTTACGATCCTTGGCGGCCCCCACGGTTGTAGGGCCACCAGGACCGCCAGCTTCGAGGTGCTGGTCAAGCCCCCTTCGCCCGGCTCGGCGGGCTGGGCTGTGGGCCGCAGCAACGTCCTCTCGAAGACTCCTTCGGGCGCAGGGGCTCCGGTGGAAGCCTTCGTTGAAAGGTCATCGGCTGCGGTATTACCGGCGCGCGGTACGTGGTGCAGGTCCAAGGCGAGGAATTCTTTCTCCAACATCTGCACGTGAAGCAGATATGCAGCTAGCTGGGGGTCATTGCAGGAGCATTCGCCCTTGACTTCCTTGATGACCAGCTGGGAGTCGCCCTGTGCCAACAACTGGCGAGCGCCTAAAGATAGGGCTGTCTGCAGGCCAAAGATGAGTGCTTCATACTCCGCCATGTTGTTGGTTGCCTTGAAATTGAGACGCACCATATACCCAAACTGTTCCCCCGATGGCATGAGGAGCAGTACGCCGGCACCGGCTCCCTGCTTTCGCGAGGAGCCGTCGAAGAAGAGTGTCCAGTGGGGTTCGGTGAAGACCGGAGCTTGGTGCTCCGGTTCTCCGCCCCCATGGCCCCCTGGGTCAGTCTCCGTTGGTGTCCACTCCGCCACAAAGTCAGCCAGTGCTTGGCTCTTGACTGCATGGCGTGGGAGGAAGTCCAGCTCAAACTCCGCCAGCTCCGCCGCCCATTTAGCAACGTTGCCAGTCGCATGGGGGCTGTGAAGAATTGTCTTCAGTGGATACGAGGTGACTACCGAGACCCGGTGGGCCTGGAAGTAATGGCGGAGCTTTCTGGAGGCAACGAGCACCGCATACAGCAGCTTGTGGACTTCCAGGTACCTTGTCTTGGCATCATGAAGTACTTCGCTGATGTAGTAGACAGGCCTCTGTACGGTTCAAACCCTCTTTCTCAGGCCTGGGAGGTCCTCGTCCATTGGCCCACTGGAGGTGGGCGGACCCACGGGGGCCTCCGGGAGCTGGGACCCGGAGGCCCTTAAGCTATCTTGATTGTCCAGGAGCTCCGGGGGGTCTTGGGGGACCTCTGGGAGGTCCCATTTGGCCCCCGGGGTCCCGCGGGGGGTCCCGCGGGGCCCCCAGGGGTTTATCTTGGAGGTCCGGGAGACTGCCCAGGACCTCCGGGAGGCCGACCTGGACCTCCGAGAGGTTGCCTTGGAGGCCCGGGAGACCGTCTTGGTCCTGCGGGGCCTCCTGGCGTCTGTCTTCTGCTACCGGAGCAGGTTGTGAAGATGAGGGGTCCGGCCGCTCTGCGACGAGGACCATACTCACTACTTCAGTTGTCGCCGCGATGTAGAACAACAGGTGCTCTCCGGGCTCAGGGGCTACCATGATTGGTAGGGTCGTCAGGAGTCGCTTCAACTCCTGGAAAGCCTCTTCTGCTTCGTCAGTCCAGGCAAAAGGGCCTGACTTGCGCAGGAGCATAAAGAAAGGGAGTGCCCGCTCTGCTAGCCTCGGTATAAACCGACTCAGCGCGGCTAGACATCCTGTAAGTTTCTGGACATCCTTGATGCGGGCAGGGGGCCGCATCAAGTCGATGGCCTTGATCTTCTCTGGGTTGGCCTCAATCCCCCGGTGCGAGACCAGGAACCCTAAGAGCTTCCCAGAGGACACGCCGAACACACATTTATCTGGGTTCAGCTTGGTGCGCATAGAGCGCAACTTGTCAAAGACTAAGGCTAGGTTATCTAGCAGGGACGGACCCTGCTTGACCTTGACAACTATGTCATCGACATACACCTCAACCAGGTCTGTTATTAACTCCCTAAAGGTTTTGTGCATTGCCCGCACAAAGGTGGGGAGTGCATTCTTTAGGCCGTAAGGCATAGACACATAGCAATAAAGGCCGCCTACTGTGATGAAGGAGGTATGCTCCTCGTCCTCCCTAGACATGGGGATCTGATGGAAACCCGAGTAGGCGTCTAGGAAGCACAGCATATCATAGCCTGACGTTGAGTCTACTATTTGATCTATTCTAGGGAGAGGGAATGGATCTTTAGGACATGCCTTATTGAGACTGGTGTGGTCGATGCACATCCAGAGATTCCCGCCAGCCTTCGGGACAACGACGGGGTTCGCCAACCATAGAGGGTGGTGGACCTCCCGTATGAAGCCAGCGTCCAGCAGCTTCTTGACTTCTTCACGGATGAAGTTCTGCCGCTCGATGGACTGCTTGCGGGGCTTCTGTTGAACCGTCCGGGCGTCGGGGAAGACTTTCAAGTGGTGCTCGATCACCTTCCTGGGGATCCCCGGCATTTGTGACGGCTGCCATGCAAACACGTCGACGTTGTGCCGAAGGAAGGTGACGAGCGCGCCTTCCTATTTACTATCCAGGTCCCCGGCTACCCGGGTGGTCTGGGTAGCTTCAGCGCCGACTTGGACGACCTTTAAGGGGACGCCGCCCTCGTCGAGAGGTTGCAACCGGGGTGCTGTGGTGGAAGCACGGTGACGTGCGCACGGGCGGATCTGGTCCGGTTCCGTATTGCCGGGGGCTGAGGCCCCAGCTGTCGCGAGTGCTTGGAGCTTCTCCAGGGCCGACACTGCAGCAGTGCGGTCCCCACAAATCCTGAGAACACCTGTCGGTGTTGGCATCTTCAGGACAAGGTATCCGTAATGGGCTACAGCCATGAACCGGTACAGGGCTGGCCTGCCGATTATGGCGTTGAAGGGGAGGTCTATCTCCGCTACGTCGAACAGAATGTACTCTGTTCGATAGCTGTCCGGAGCCCCGAAGGTCACCGGGAGACTAATGCTGCCGTAGGGGATAACCTGTCCCGGCCCTACCCCTGAGAACGGACTCGACGGGGTGAGCTTGGCCATCGGGATTTGCAGCTTCTGGAAAGCTGCACGGCTGATGAGGTTCAGCCCAGCCCCTCCATCCACCAAAACGTGGTACATTCTCACGTTGGCGATGGTAGGGGCCACCAGGAGCGGCAGTTGGCCGGCCCCAGCCATGTCCCTGGGGCAGTCGGTGGCATCAAAGCTGATGGGGGTCCCCATCCACTTTAGGTGCGGTGCAGCACTTGGGAGTGGCGCCACCGATGCTACCGCTCGGCGCAGAGTCTTGACTGCGCTTCGGGACGAGGGGTCGGCGGACCCGCCGTATATGACGTAGAGCTTCTTCCGACGCTCATCGCCGCTGGAGCCGGAATCCTCGTGATTGTGTGCCGCCTTCACGACACGCGGAGGCTCCTGGATCTCCTCTGGGTGGTCGATGTTGTCTGGAACATCCACCCTCTGCTCATCTTCCTTTGGACGGAAGGGCAGGTCATCAGCCCGCTGCCGCTTCTCCTTGCGGAAGCGCTCTGCGAGCCTTCGGATCTCCCGGCACTCGGCAGCAGTGTGGCGACAGCTGCCGTGCACGGGGCACATATTGTCTTTATCACCTTCTGGGATTGGTGATCTTCGCTGCTTCTTGTCGGGGCGCGGCCCCCGAGCTCCACCGAGTGTCGCTGCAGTGACGACTGGGGCTGCGGTCGGTGACTCTATCTTGCTTCTGCCTCGGTCCTTGGCATTCCTACTGCCTCCACAGGGAGTAGGACTGGATCCGGGCAGTCCCCCTGACTCGGAGGATGGCAGCGAGTGCCAGTTCCGTCCTTCGGCAGCTCTGGCGCATTTGTCTGCCAAGCTGAAGAGCTCTGAGACGTCACGGACCTCCCTGGTCGCGAGCTTCTCGAGCATCTTCCTGTCCCGGACGCCTTGCCGGAACGCCACCACCACAGAAGCATTTTGAATGTGTGGGATGGTGTTCCGCACCTGGGAGAACCGCTGGATGAAAGAGCGCAGCGACTCCCCAGGTTGCTGCTGGACGGCGTGGAGGTCGAGCTCCGTGCCAGGCCGGGTGTAGGAGCTGCCGAAGTTGGCTATGAACTGTCGGCAAAGCTCTCCCCAGAAGGTGACAGAACCTTGGGGGAGGTTCATGAGCCAAGACCGGGCTGGACCGGTCAAGGCGACATGGAAGTAATTGGCCATGACGGCTTCATTCCCTCCTGCGACAAGTACGGCGGTGGAGTAGATCTGGAGGAACTCCGCCGGGTTGACGCTGCCGTCGTACTTCTCGGGCAGGTGTGGCCGAAACTTGCGCGGCCACTTCGCAAAGCGAAGATGGGGCGCGAGGGCTGCACACCCTGCTCCTGTCACCGCAGGTTCTGGTGCCACGAACGCTGAGTTCGCACCAGGCACAGTGTACCCCGGTACGGGCAAAACTGCACCATAGGCCGGGGGCGCCATCTGCAGTACATATGACTGTGGCATATTCTGCACGGCGCAGACCTGGGGCAGAGATCGCATGGCGAAGGTCTGCTCTTCAGGCTGGGTCGAGGCCGACGTCATGCTGTCGTCAGCTTCTTGGTAGCGACGCCTTTCTCGGCGTTGCTCGAGGTATACCCGGGCATCTTGACCCGAGCGACACCGCTCCAGCTCTGTCCTCAGATCCATCGATTGAGGGCTGACAGAGCTGGAATCTGCCGTCTGTTCATCAACCATCGGCGTGCGTATCAGCGACACGGCCGGCTGGTTAGAGTGTCGTCTCTGCCGGAGTCGCGGGCTTGCGGCAGCGACGACAAGACGGTCTACCTCGAGAATCCACCGCTGGGTCGCTGCCTGAGGCGCGTCTCCAGCGGGCGGATTGTGCAGTAGCGCTCTTGCTGCAGCTAGCGCGCCCCTTCCGGGTACGCCCGGCGCTACTGGAGATATGACGCTGGTTGGAGCCTGCATTGCCGGGGTCGGCGCTGCCAGAGCCGGTTGCTGGCTCCCAGCTTGTACTGACACACTCCGTCCTGAGTGTGTTGGCTTGTACTCCCCCCTAGCCGCGGCTCGCCGCGGAGGTGGGGGAGGTGAGCTTGCCGCCGAAGGGAGCTTGGTCATCTTCGTCGGCGGAAACTCGTCGCGCTAGGGGAAAAGCCCCCTTCCTGGCGCGCCAAATGTCGAAGTGTGCGATCGACACTTTCCCCGGGCCTGCACTGGGCAGCCCGCGGAGGTTCTTTTTTCGGAGGGGCTAGTTCCTAGCGGAGAGCTTGCGCGGATGGACGAGTTAGTGAGAGCTTGACATGGGAAGTTTTACGTGGTTCAGGCCGCCGGAGCGTAAAACCTTACTCCCCCACCACGATCGAACGGAAATAGATAAGAGGCTTGTGGGATTGACGTGATAGGGTAGGGTTGGCTATACTGCTGGTGGGTTTTTCGGCTAAAACAAAACGATATCCCAAAGGGATAACTAAAAAACTTAATAAAACTGATATGACTGCGGGTCCAATGCTAAATAAAGGAATATCTCCGGGAGGATATCCTCTTTAAAAAGTAGCTTAGTTCCTTCTGCTATAGCTTGAAGCAGTCCCAGGGGGCCAGCATATTCAGGACCAATACGTTGTTGTATTGATGTGGATATTTCTCTTTCTAACCACACAATTACGCTACATCCACGGCGAGCTATGGAGCTTGCTGTATTGCTTGCTGCTCAGGGCCGGGGGCCTGAGCTTGGGGGTGAGTTACAGCTTGAGAGTGTATGGCTAGCGTATGAGTTGCAGAATGCGAACCCTTGCTATCGACGCCTACCCGAGCCTTTTATAGTCCAAGACTCGGGTGGCTTACAAGGGGGGCCGGGACCCGACAGGTGGTCCCGGGAAGATTGTCTATTATCTACCGTATCTGTAGTTACGCCGGTGGTTGCCTCTGGTCGAAGGCTTCTGAGTCTTCACTTTGCCGCCCTGCCCATGCCACGCACTAGTCATAGTGGTTGATGACGGCGCAGGCGGCATGGGATGTCTTGTCGCGACGTTTATTACCTGGCAGGTTCTGACACCGCGCGCCAGTCTGTGATGCGACTGGGCGCAACGGCACCTGACAGGCGCGTGCTCCGCGCTTTCGCGTCTTGGGAAGACGCGGGCCTTGAATACCTTGTACGGGCAAGGTGAGGAGCGCCTTTACGCCCGCTGCCTACCGCTCGGGGGCAGACTGCACCGTTCTTCTAGCCACGTGGCGGGTCCGGAGCTCTTCCTTGAGGAGAGGGAGGTCCGGCCCCGCTGGACGCGTGGCGCCTTCGGACCTCTCTCCCGCGGAGGGGGTGGTCCAGCTTCTGCATGCCACGTGGCGGGCCCGGGGCTCACCTCTGAGGAGAGGGAGGTTCGGCCCCACTGGACGCGTGGCGTCTTCGGACCTCTCTCCCGCGGAGGGGGTGGTCCGGCTTCTGTATGCCACGTGGCGGGCCCGGAGCTCTCCTCTGAGGAGAGGGAGGTCCGGCCCCGCCAGACGCGTGGCGCCTTCGGAGCTCTCTCTGCGGAGAAGGGCGAGCACCTTAGGCATTTCACCTTGTGCGCGGGGGTACCCCATATCTCAGGTACCGACAGCCTTCAAGGGGTAGGTGGACCCGGGCTCGTCTTGGATGACCTAAGGCGTCTTCTCCTTCTGGCAAGGCCTTCAAGGGGTTGACAGACCTTGGGCGGCCCCCGGGAGGTATGTCCGAGGCACGGAGGCGTACCGCAGTTGGCTACCGCCCTGGCCCGTCACCGTCGGAGCTGGAGTCCTCACCATTATGCACTGTCTTTATGACACGCTGAGGCTCCTGGAACCCCACCTGATGGGTGGCGGTGACTGGGGCATCGACCTTCTGTTTGCCATCCCTCTGAGGGTAGGGCGGTGCTTCAGCTCTCTGCTGTCTTCCTTTGCGGAAGCGCTCTGCGAGCCTCTGGATATCCCAGCACTCGGCAGCAGTATGGTTGCCGGCGCCATGCACGGGGCATAGCCCGCCCTGGTCACTATCTGGGGCCGGTGACTGCCGCTGCCTTTTGTTGGGGCATGGCCCCCGAGCTCCACTAGTCGTCGCTGCTGCGGCGACGGGAGCCGTGAACGATGACTTCATCTTGCCACTCCCCCGGTTCTTGGCCTTCTTGCCACCCCCATAGGCGGCAGCGCCGGACCCGGGCTGTCCTCCTGACTCGGAGGTCGGCAGAGAGTGCCAGTTCCGCCCTTCAGCTGCTCTGGCGCATTTGTCTGCCAGGCTGAAGAGCTCAGAGACGTCGCGGACCTCTCTGGTCGCGAGGTTCTCAAGCATTTTCTCGTCCTGGACACCCTGTCGGAACGCCACCACCACAGAAGCACTTTGAATATGCGGGATGGTGTTGCATACCTGGGAGAACCACTGGATGAAAGAGCGCAGCGACTCCCCAGGTTGTTGCTTGACGGCGTGGAGGTTAAGCTCCGTGCCGGGACGGGTGTAGGAGCTGCCGAAGTTGGCGACGAACTGCCAGCAGAGCTCTCCCCAGGAAGTTATGGACCCCTGAGGTAGATTCATGAGCCAAGACCGAGCTGGGCCGGTCAAGGCGACGGGGAAGTAGTTGGCCATGACAGCCTCATCCCCTCCTGCGGCAAGTACGGCGGTGGAGTAGATCTGGAGGAACTCCGCCGGGTTGACGCTGCCGTCGTACTTCTTGGGCAGGTGCGGGCGAAACTTGCGCGGCCACCTCGCGAAGCGAAGGTGGGGAGCCAGGGACGCACATCCTGCTCCTGCTGCCGCCGGTATTGGCGCTGCGAACGCCTGGTTCGCACTTGGCACCGTGTATCCCGGCATGGGCAAGGCTGCACCATAGACCGGGGGCGCTGCTTGCGGCGCATATGGTTGTGGCATATGCTGCGTGGCGTATGCCTGAGGCAGGGCTCGCGCAGCGAAGATCTGCCCTCCAGGCGGCGTTGAGGCCGAAGTCATGCTGTCGCCAGCCTCTTGGTTGCGACGCCTTTCTCGACGTCGCTCGAGGTACACCCAGGCATCCTGGTCCAAGTGGCACCGTTCCAGCTCCCTTCTCAGGTCCGTCGACGGGAGCCTGGAGGAGCTGGAATCCGCCGTTTGCCCGTCAACCGTGGGCGTGTGCGTCAGCGACACAGCCGGTTGACCGGGGCGCCGTCCTCGCCGAAACCGAGGGTTTGCGGCGGCGATGAGGCGGTCCACCTCGCGGACCCATTGCTGGGTCGCGGAGTGGGGCGCATCCCCAGCAGGTGGGTTGCGCAGCAGTGCTCTTGCTGCAGCTAGCGCACCCCCATGGTGTACGCTCAGCGCTGCAGAAGATCTCACACTGGTCGGAGCCTGCATCGCCGGAGTCGGCGTAGCCGGAGTCGGCTGCTGGCTACCAGCTTGTGCCAACACACTCCGTCCTGAGTGCGTTGACATGTACTCCCCGCTGGTCACGGTTCGCCGTGAACGCGGAGGGGGAGAGTTTGCCGCTGAAGGGAGCTTGGTCGTCTTCATCGGCAGAAACTCGTCGCGCAAGGGGAAAACCCCCTACCTGGCGTGCCAAATGTCGAAGTGTTTGGTCGACACTTCCCCCGGGCCTGCACTGGGCAGCCCGCGGAGGTTCTTTTTTCGGTGGGGCTAGTCCCTTGCGGAGAGCTTGCGCGGATGGACGAGTTAGTAGGAGCTTGACACTGAGAGTTTTACGTGGTTCAGGTCGCCGGAGCGTAAAACCCTACGTCCACGGCGAGCTATGGAGCTCGCTGTATTGCTTGCTGCTCGGGGCCAGAGTCCCGAGCTTGGGGGTGAGTTACAGCTTGGGAGTGAATGGCTAGCGTATGAGTTGCAGAGTGCGAACCCTTGCTATCGTCGCCTACCCGAGTCTTTTATAGTCCAAGACTCGGGTGGCTTACAAGGGGGGCCTGGGACCCGACAGGTGGTCCCGGGGAGATTGACTGTTATCTACCGTATCTGCAGTTATGCCGGTAGTTGTCTCTGGCGAAGGCTTCCGAGTCTCCGTCTTGCCGCCCTGCCCATGCCGCACGCTAGTCGTAGTGGTTGATGACAGCGCAGGCGGCATGGGATGTCTTGTCACGGTGTTTATTGGCTGGCAGGTTCTGACACCGCGCGCCAGTCTGTGATGCGACTGGGCGCAACGGCACCTGACAGAGGCGTGCTCCGCGTCTCCGCGTCTTGGGAAGACGCGGGCCTTGAATACCTTGTACGGGCAAGGTATGGGGCGTCTTTACGCCCGCTGCCTATCGCTCAGGGGAAGGCTGCACCGTTCTTCTGGCCACGTGGCGGGCCCGGAGCCCTTCTCAGAGGAGAGGAGGGTCCGGTCCGCGGGACACGTGGAGCCTCCGGACCTCTCCCCGCGGAGGGGGAGGTTCGGCTTCTGTCGACCACGTGGCGGTCCCGGAGCTCCCCTCTGAGGAGAGGGAGGTCCGGCCCTGCCGGATACGTGGCAGCTTCGGACCTCTCTCCCGCGGAGGGGGAGGTCCGGCTTCTGTATGCCACGCGGCGGTCCCGGAGCTCTCCTCTGAGGAGAGGGAGGTCCGGCCCCCGCCGGACACGTGGCGCCTTCGGAGCTCTCCCTGCGGAGAAGGGCGAGTTCCTTAGGCATTTTCCCCTGTGCGCGGTACCCCATATCTCAGGTACCGACATCATCTTAGGGATGTCGTGGTTAACCCGCCACGGCGCTGTTTTAGACACCGTCCTCCGAGTTGTGCACTTAAACTCAGAAGTGCATGAATCTCACTCCTTATTTTTGGACAGTCCAGAAATAAAACTTCCAAGCGTCTATCAGTCCACCATCATCAGATTGGAAGATATTCTAGTGGTCCGAGAGTTCCCTGATGTATTCCCGGACGATTTGCCAGGGATGCCGCCCGATAGAGAGGTGGAGTTCAAGATTGAACTTGCACCGGGAACCATGCCAATATCCCCAAGGCCGTACAAGATGGCGCCCAAGGAATTGGCTGAATTGAAGACCCAGCTAACGGACCTCCTGGAGAAGGGTTTTATTAGGTCGAGCTCCTCGCCATGGGGCTGTTCGGCATTATTTGTAAAGAAGAAGGATGAGACGTTGCGGCTTTGCGTGGACTATCGTCCATTAAATGCCGTAACTATCAAGAACAAGTACCCGTTGCCACGGATCGACATGTTGTTTGATCAGTTGGTCGAAGCAAAGATCTTTTCCAAGATGGACTTAAGATCCGTGTACCATCAGATTAAGATAAGGGCTGAGGACATTCCGAAGACAGCTTTCTCAACGAGGTACGGACTTTATGAGTACCTTGTCATGTCCTTCGGCCTCACCAATGCTCCAGCTCACTTCATGTATTTGATGAACTCGGTATTCATGCCGGAGCTGGACAAGTTTGTCGTGGTCTTCATCGATGACATACTGGTATATTCCAAGTCGGAGGAAGATCACAAGAAACATCTGCGTATAGTCTTGCAACGGCTGCGGGATCACAAGCTATACGCGAAATTCAGCAAGTGTGAATTCTGGATATCGCAAGTGCCTTTCCTCAGGCATATCATCTCAGCGGAGGGTATCGCTGTAGACCCGAGCAAGATCACTCAAGTGCTGAATTGGAAATCCCCGAGAACTGTTCACGAGGTATGGAGTTTCCGCGGACTCGCGGGATATTGTCGGAGGTTCATTCCGAACTTCTCGAAGATTGCCAAGCCTATGACGGAGCTGCTGAAGAAGGCTACCAAATATGTTTGGAGTCCAGCATGTGAAGCAGCATTCAAGGCTTTAGTCAAGCACCTGACATCAGCACCGGTTTTGGCGCAGCCAGACACAACAAAACCATTCGATGTGTACTGCGATGCATCTGGCATTGGGCTCGGATGTGTGCTGATGCAAGACCGAAGAGTGGTCGCGTATGGATCACGGCAGCTTAGAAACCATGAGCAGAATTATCCAACTCACGACTTGGAGCTCGCTGCCGTGGTACTTGCACTGAAGATGTGGAGGCACTACCTATGTTGAAGTGTGTGGTCGACACTTCCCCCGAACCTGCTCTGGGCAGCCCGCGGAGGTTCTTTTTCGGAGGTTCTAGTCGCTTGCGGAGAGCTTAAGCGTAGGGACGAGTTAGGGAGGAGCTTGACACGGCGAGTTTTACGTGGTTCGGACCGCCGGAGCGTAAAACCCTACGTCCACGGTGAGCAGAGGTGCTCACTGTATTGCTTGTATCTCAGAACCGGAGTCCTGAGCTTGGGGATGAGTTATGCCTAGGGTGTGAGTTGCTGGAGTGCGAACCCTTGCTAACGTTGCCTACCCGAGCCTTTTATAGTCCAAGGCTCGTGTGGCTTACAAGGGGGGCCCGGGACCCGACAGGTGGTCCCGGGGAGATTGCCTGCCGACTATCGTATCCGCAGTTATGTCGGTAGTTGTCTCTGGCGAAGGCTTCCGAGTCTTCGTCTTGCCGCCCTGCCCATGCCGCATGCTAGTCGTAGTGGTTGATGACGGCAGGGGCGGCAGGGGATGTCTTGTCGCTGTGTTTATTGGCTGGCAGGTTCTGACACCACGCGCCAGTCTGTGATGCGATTGGGCTCAACGACACCTGACAGAGGCGTGCTCCGCGTCTCCGCGTTTTGGGAAGGCGCGGGCCTTGAATACCTTGTACGGGCAAGGTATGGTGCGTCTTTACGCCCGCTGCCTACCGCTCGGGGGCAGGCAGCGCTGTTCTGCTGGACACGTGGCGGGCCCGGAGCTCTCCTCTGAGGAGAGGGAGGTCTGGCCCCGCAGGACACGTGGAGCCTTCGGACCTCTCCCCGCGGAGGGGGGAGGTCCGGATTCTGTCGGCCACGTGGCGGGCCCGGAGCTCTCCTCTGAGGAGGGGAGGTCCGGCCCCGCGGGACACGCGGCGCCTTCAGTGCCCTCCCCACGGAGGGGAGGTCTGGCTGCTGTTGGCCATGTGGCGGGCCCGGAGCTCTCCTCTGAGGAGAGGGAGGTCTGGCCCCGCTGGACACGTGGCGCCTTCGGATCTCTCCCTGCAGAGAAGGGCGAGATCCTTAGGCATTTTCCCCTGTGCGCTGGGGTACCCCATATCGCGGGTACCGACAGTGGCCCCCGGGCCCATCTCGGGGGAGATACCGAGCCCGAGGTGGGGCCTCCGTCTCTTCTGTTCCGTGCACTTTCTCCAAGTCCCGCATTGACCGCTGCCGGAGCATGAACAGTCGCGAAATCGTGGGAACGTGCGCCCACTTGATGGTTTCTTTTACTGCGGCGGTTCCCAAGGCTGCCACTTCTGCACGTTGCGGCGCTTTCTTTGGGAACTACCGAAGTGCCTTGCCGGCTCGTCTTCTTGGGAGACTGACTCCTTGATCCACCGCTTCAGCTGGGCGGCTTGGGCCCACCTGTCATCGACGCTCGGTCTTGGAGCCGATGCGGTGTATTCGAAGGTTTTTGAATCACTCCGAATTGTTCTTGAAAAGTTTTAAAAGGGGATCTTACCTGCATCGCGGCTTCCCTTCGCACTTCCTAGCGCTCGCTCTTTCCTTGAACTCTTGCGCCTTTGTCTTCCTGTCCTTGAGCTCTCCCCCGCCATGGCTTCCAACTTGCTCCCGACGCGTCTCGTTCGTTCCGCCGAGCTCGGGACAGTGCGCAGGCTGCTGGGCTGGCACACGGAGGAACAGAAACGCCGGCTCCGCCGGGGATCTCTCCCCCTGCTCCTGGAAAAGGGGGAGATGGTCTTCTTTACTGCCTATGCCCTGGCGGGGTTCGTCCCGCCAATTTCCTCCTTCTTTGTCACATTGCGGGAGACGTATGGTCTCCAGCTCCACCACCTCTCTCCCAACTCCTTCGCAATGGCTGCTGTCTTCGTCCACTTCTGTGATATGTTTGTGGGGGTGCACGGTTTGGTGACGCTCTTTCGCTACTTCTTCGTGTTGCAGACGACCGGGCGCGGCTCGAAGACCCAGATGGGGGCGTACTATTTCCAGGATCGCTGCAAGGACCCAAAGGTCTCTGGGTACCTTCTGCCTTTCAGTGCGTCGAGGTGGGAAAACTGGAGGGAGAGCTGGGTGGTCATGCAGACTGACGAGCATGATCGCCTACAGCTCCCGACCGCTGGCCCAACCACCGAGCGTCGCTTCTGGGAGGAGGTCCCAGAGTTGGAGCAGGAGTACGCACCGGTCTTGGAGCGGATCTGGTTCTTGGCCAACGAGGGGCTAACATCCCTGATGGTGCATATGGACTTCATGTCGCGCCGTATTGCGCCCTTGCAGCAGCGCAGTCGCCCAGCGTGGTACTACACTGGCGAGCAGGACTGTACCAGGATGGAGAGGCGTCCCGGCTCTGATCCTTCCGACGAGGAGCTGTACGAGATGGTGGGCAAGGTGAGCGGCGACTTCATCCCCAGTGGCGACCCCGTCCTTCTGTCCTCTGCCACTCCCCTCTTCTTAGAGCCGCAGAGGAGGTCAGAGCTACTGCGGAAGATGTCGAACCTCGACGACATCGGGATCGTCGTCCGGCAGGATGGGGATGCCTTCCGGGGCATCTCGATCCCGGGAACCGAGCGCTCCGGATCGGGGCGTGAGGCGTCTATCGCTGCCCAACCCGTCCCAAGAGCCGGCCCCCGGGCATCCAGAGAAGAAGCGCGCCCGGTCTCCTCCGAGGGCGCCGCCTGCGCCAAGTCAGGGAGCCGGAGCACCCTTGCACCCATCTCCCAGGGGTGCTGGTCCATTGAGTGGCGACCCGAAGTGGCCCCGGGTGTCCCACCCCAGCGGGTCTCTTCCCGAACATCGGTAGTCTGAAGAACCCCAAGCGCCTCATCATCCTTCCTCAGGCGGAGGGGCTTCTAGGACGGACGCTGGTGGGGCGACGCCGGGGAGTGTGCCGGGGGTCCAGACGCCGCAGCCCACGACCGTTCCAGCCGCAGGTCCTGGCAGTTCAACTACGGCCCAGAGGCCGGGGCTACAAGCCCGTTGGAGCGCTCATGTCGCCCAGTAAGTGTTGCTCCTTCTGGCTTGTAGGAGCAGCGTTCTCGTCCCCTCTCTTAGCCTGAGAGCTTTCTTTTCTTGCAGGGACCGACCGGCTGCCGGGGGCGGGCCTCTTACCCGGCCATCTCCAACTGGTGGAGGCTCCGCGCCACAACATCTGGGAACCGCGGTGGTTCCAGGCCCCCAAGTCGGCGGGGGCTTCCTTTGTGCTGGCGAGTTCACCCTCCGCGGTGGCTGCAGCCGCACCTGTCCGCCCTCCTTCACCAGTCCGGAAGTCCGGTCCTGAGACTGGGAGGGCCGCTGTAGGTGCACCTGCTGGCCCCCTGGCTCCCTCAGGACAGCGTCTCGTTCTGGTTGGTGAGGCACCAGCACCTCTGCCGGTCTTAGACATGACAGGGGGGGGGGGTCAGGGGCGCGACTCCTGTCCCCTCTGTCCCGGCGCCCATGTGGGATGCCCTGGGGCGTGTCCAGACCAGCGCCCGACAGTTCCAGGCCGCCTTCGAGCGGGAGCGGGGGGCGCTGGCCGGAGAGAGGGAACGCCTTCTTAGCTGGGAGCACCTCATGCAGCAGCGGATCCAGGAGGCTAGGGCGGAGCTTGACTCGAGGCAGTCAGGACTTGAGGCCATGAGTGCTCTGCTTGACACTCAGAAGAAAGCCATCAGCCGCCTGGATTCAGAGACCCGGCGGCTTCGCGCTTCCTACCGCGAGGCCCTAGCCCATGTTGAAGCCAAGGCCGAGGCGCGATCTGCCGCCGCAGAGGAGTTGCGGCTGCAGGTAGCTCGTCGAGAGTGCGCCGTCGCCGATCGAGAACGTGCTGCAGCGGTCTAGGAGGAGAAGATTGCCACATGGCTGAAGGCCAAAGAGGGCGAGCTGAGGGCTCGGACCGAGGAGCTAGAGCTCCGTGAGTCGGCTGCTGCTGCGAGGGAGGAGCAATTCTCCAGGGAGCGCCAGGCGGCGTTGGATCACGAGCTGGCGGCTCACCGAGAGTTAGAGAAGCTCCAGTCTTCACGGTCTACTGAGGCCCAGGCGGTCTGGGGCTTTATTGCCGAGGCGGGGTCCGCCTTGGCTCCTCTTGGTTTCAGCCCGGTGCGGATGGAGGCTCGGCCCAGGAGATGTCCAAGGCAATCCCGGCACTTGAGTCCATCGGCGGCAAGCTGGGCCGGCTCGAAGCGGTGATCGCCGATGAGCTTGAGGTGGAAGGATGGGGCCTGGTGAAGGAGGTCGCTACGCACGTACTGGCGTGCTTCCGGAGCCAAGACCCTTCCTTCTCTCTGGAGCCAGTCCGTCTAGGACCCGTTGCCAAGCGGGAGGAAGCTGCCTGGACCGAGGTCGAGGACGTGGCCGCCCTTGTGGCCTCTAGGTTCCAACGGGAGTCCGGGGACTCTTAGGCATCTGCCCCCGTGGCCACAAGGCCCTGTACCTCCTTTTTTTTATTTTTGTTGAGTCTGTAGCCCAGCTCATGGAGCCTTGTATGAACAGACTCTTGTTTTCTTCTGTGTCTACTTTCTTTAGTCTTCTTCTTGGTTTTACCTGGCCGAGTCCTTAGCTCCGCAAGGTACTCAGAGGCCTTGACCAATCTCGAAGCTCTGCACAGACACCTTCCCCGGGTCCTTACTGTATTAAGGGCCCCGGAGGTCTCCAGGACCCGCCCCATGAGAATGGGGGGGGGGGGGTCCGGGCCTGCTAGCCACGTGGTGTGCCCGGAGCTCTCCTCTGAGGAGAGGGAGGTCCGGCCTCGCGGGACACGTGGAGCCTTCGGACCTCTTCCCACGGCGGGGGGAGGTCCGACTTCTGTAGGCCACGTGGCGGGCCCGGAGCTCCCCCCTGAGGAGAGGGAGGTCCGGCCCCGCTGGACACGTGGGACCTTCGGGTCTCGCCCCTGCGGAGGTGGCGAGGTCTGGGTTCTTCGGTCTTACCTTGGAGTTTCGGTCTTGCGCGATCCCGTAGCGGCCCCCTGGTAGGTGCGTCCCATTGGTTGGATGTACCTACCATACTCCTGCAGGGAGCTGAGGCCGAGAGGTCCTGCACACAAGTAAGGGAAACATAATTCTCCTTGGGGGCTCCCCCTCCTCTATCTCATAGTCTTATTTGGCTTACGGTCCCCATCCACTTATACGGTGCTTGGGGACTACCGTGCGCGAAGTGCCGGGAGCTCGGGGGCCCCCTGGCTATCGGCAGGTACCTCCAACGCCACCACCTTTGGTAGGGCAGCAAATGCCGACTAGAGGTGAGAATGAGAAGAGGGAGCTGAGCGCATGGTGAACATGCACCAAAAGTGCAGTCATAAAAATTTAATACGTAATTTAAATGAGCACCAAGGAAGAGCAAAGTAGGACAGGTTTCTTTTCATATAAATTTCCATAGGAGGAAGGCAGGCTAAACATGGAGGCCACAACGCGCCCCATTAAGAAGGGAAGCAAGACTCTACGCGCTTGGGGTCGGAACCAGGCAAAGCTGAACGTAGTCCTGGACCGTCCCCTGAGGCTTAGCTGCTCCGAGCACTGTTCCTGGACTCTATGGAATCTATTACAAAAAGAAGAGTCTGTCCTATTGTTGCTCTAGGGGTAGAACTTACGGAGGTGTTCCATGTTCCAAGGGTTCGGGAGCGGGTCCCCATCCTCGGTGGAAAGGCGTACGCACCCGGGATGGCACACTTTTGTGACTCAGAAGGGACCTTCCAAACTAGGGGAGAGTTTGTGGGTTCCTTCGCGAGAAAGTATGCGCCGCAGCACCAGGTCGCCTTCCTGCAGCTCCCGGGCACGTACAGACCTCTGGTGGTAGCGGCGGAGCGCCTGTCTGTACCACGCGTTACGGAGTGCTGCATGCAATCAGACCTCGTTGACGAGGTTGATTTCTCTACGCCGGAGGTTGTCCTGCACGGCTTCGTCGTAAGCTCGGACACGGTGAGACTTCATGGTGATCTCTGGGGGAAGCACAACTTCGGCCCCATACACCATGAAGAAGGGTGTCTCTCCGGTGGCCCGGCTCTGGGATGTCCGGTTAGCCCATAGTGTGCTCGGAAGCTCATCCACCCAATTGGCACCATGTTTCTTCAGGCTGGCATATGTGCGAGTCTTGAGGCCCCTAAGAATCTCGGTGTTTGCCCTCTCAACTTGCACATTGCTCTTTGGGTGAGCAACAGAGGCATAGCACACCTGGATGCCGAGGTCTTCGCAGTAGTCTTGGAACGCTGCGTTGGTGAATCGGGTCCCATTGTCAGTGATGATTCTGTTCGGGACCCCGAACCGGCAGACAATCGACTTGATGAACTTTACTGTGGATTGCTTGTTGATGGTGGCGACTGGTGTGGCTTCCGGCCACTTGGTGAACTTGTCGATGGCGACATAGAGGTACCGGAATCCCCCGACGGCTCTGGGGAATGGTCCCAGGATGTCCAGCCCCCATACGGCAAACGGTCATGAGGCGGGATCATCTGTACTGCCTGAGCCGGTGTATGGATCTGCTTGGCGTGGAACTGGCACGCCTTGCAGCTCTCGACCAGCTTGACGGCATCCTGGAGTGCTGTCGGCTAGTAGAAGCCATGCCGGAAGGCTTAACCGACAAGCGTGCGTGAGGAAGAGTGACTCCCACATTCGCCTCCATGGATCTCAGCGAGCAAGTCACAACCTTCCTCCTGGGTTATGCACCGCAATAGGACGTGGTTGGCGCCACGTCGGTAGAGATCCCCTTCTACCAACGCGTATCTTTTAGCCATGCGCTCGATCCGTTCAGCGGATACACGTTCATCAGGGAGGATGTTGTCTTTCAAGTAGTCCCGGATCTCCGTGATCCATGCATCGGGTCTGACTTGAGCATTTAGATCTTGAGCGCTGGGTTGCATGGAGTCCCCAGTGATGCTTACGATCCTTGGCGGCGTCCACGGCTGCAGGGCCGCCGGGACCACCAGCTTCGAGGTGCTGGTCCAGCCCCCTTCGCCCGGCTCGGCGGGCCGGGCTGTGGGCCACAGCAACGTCCTCTCGAAGACTCCTTCGGGCACAGGGGCTCCGGTGGAGGCCTTCATTGAGAGGTCGTCAGCTGCGGCATTGCCAGCGCGTGGTACGTGGCGCAGGTCCAAGGCGAGGAAGTCTTTCTCCAACATCTGCACATGGAGCAGATAAGCAGCTAGCTGTGGGTCATTGCAGGAGCATTCACCCTTAACTTGCTTGATAACTAGCTGGGAGTCGCCCTGTGCCAACAACTGGCGAGCACCCAGAGACAGGGCTGTCTTTAGGCCAAAGATGAGTGCTTCATACTCTGCCATGTTGTTGGTTGCCTTGAAATTGAGACGCACCATATACCCAAACTGCTCCCCCGATGGCATGAGAAGCAGTACGCCGGCACCGGCCCCCTGCTTTCGCGAGGAGCCGTCGAAGAAGAGCGTCCAGTAAGGCCCGGTGAAGGCCGGAGCTCGGCGCTCTGGTTCACCATCTTCATGGCCCCCTGGGTCAGCCTTCGTTGGCGTCCACTCAGCAACGAAGTCAGCCAGTGCTTGGCTCTTGACTGCGTGACGAGGAAGGAAGTCCAGCTCAAACTCCGCCAGCTCCGCTGCCCATTTAGAGACATTGCCAGTCGCGTGGGGGCTGTGGAGGACAGCCTTCAGCAGATAGGAGGTGACCATTCGCGTGGGGGCTGTGGAGGACAGCCTTCAGCGGATAGGAGGTGACCACCGAGACTCGGTGGGCTTGGAAGTAGTGGCGGAGCTTCCTGGACGCCACGAGCACTGCATACAGCAGCTTATGGACCTCCAGGTACCTTGTCTTGGCATCATGGAGGACCTTGCTGATGTAGTAGACAGGCCTCTGGATGGTCCGGACCCTCCCTCCCAGGTCAGAGATATCTTCATCCATGGGCTCAGGCCTACGGGAGGTGGGTGGGCCCAGGGAGACTGCCGGGAGCTGATACTCGAAGGCTCCCAAGCCGTCTTGGACCTCCGGGAGGTCCCGCTGATTTCCCGGGAGCTCCGGGAGGTCCCGTTGGACATCCGGGAGGTTCCGTTGGACCTCCGGGGGGTCCCGTTGCACCTCCGGGAGGTCCTGCTGGTCCTCCGGGAGGTTGTCATGGGGGTCCGTTTTGGACCTCCGGGGGGTTGTCTCGGAGACCCGGGGGGTTGTCTTGGACCTCTGGGGTTTCCTGGTGCCTGTCTCCTGCTACCGAAGCAGGCTGTGGCGATGAGAGGTCCGGCCGCTCTGCGACGAGGACCATACTCACCACTTCAGCCGTCGCCGCGATGTAGAGCAACAGATGCTCTTCGGGCTCGGGGGCTACCATTATGGGTAGGGTCGTAAGGAGTTGCTTCAGCTCCTGGAAAGCTTCTTCTGCTTCGTCGGTCCAAGAAAATGGGCCGGATTTGCGCAGGAGCTTAAAGAAGGGGAGCGCTCGCTCTGCTAACCTCGGTATAAACCGACTCAGCGCGGCTAGGCATCCCGTGAGTTTTTGGACTTCTTTGATGCGGGCGGGGGGCCGCATCAAGTCGATGGCTTTGATCTTCTCTGGGTTAGCCTCAATTCCTCGGTGTGAGACCAGGAATCCTAAGAGTTTTCCAGAGGATACACCGAACACACACTTGTCGGGGTTCAGCTTGGTGCGCGTAGAGCGCAGTTTGTCGAAGACTAAGGCCAGGTTATCTAGTAGGGATGAGCTCTTCCTGACCTTAACAACGATGTCATCGACATACACCTCAACTAAGTCTCTTATCAACTCCCCGAAGGTTTTGTGCATTGCACGTACAAAGGTAGGGAGAGCGTTCTTTAGGCCATAAGGCATAGAGACATAACAGTACAGACCGTCTACTGTGATGAAGGAGGTGTGCTCTTCATCTTCTCTAGACATAGAGATCTGATGGAAACCCGAGTAGGCGTCTAGGAAGCACAACATATCGCAGCCTGATGTCGAGTCTACTATTTGATCTATTCTAGGGAGAGGGAATGGATCTTTGGGACATGCCTTATTGAGACTGGTGTAGTCGATGCACATCCGGAGCCTCCTGCTGGCCTTCGGGACAAGAACAGGGTTCGCCAACCACCGGGGGTGGTGGACTTCCCATATGAAGCCAACGTCCAGCAGCTTCTTGATTTCATCGTGGATGAAATTTTGCCGCTTGATGGACTGCTTGCGGGGCTTCTGTTGGACTGGCCGGGCGTCGGGGAAGACCTTTAAGTGGTGCTCGATTACCTCCCTAGGGATCCCCGGCATCTGTGACGGCTGCCATGCAAACACGACAACGTTGTGCCGGAGGAAGGTGACGAGCGCGCCTTCCTATTTGCTATCCAGGCCCCCGGCTACCCGGGTGGTCTGGGTGGCATCGGCGCCGATTTGGACGAGCTTCAAGGGGACGTCGCCCTCGTCGAGGGATTGCACACGGGGTGCTGCGGTAGAGGCACGGTGGCGTGCACTCGGGTGGAGCCGGTTTGGTTCTGCACTGCCAGGGGTTGGTGCTCTAGCTGTTGTAAGCGCTTAGAGCTTTTCCAAGGCTGACACTGCGGCAGTGCAGTCTCCACGAATCCTGAGGACGCCTGTTGGTGTAGGCATCTTCAAGACGAGGTAGCCGTAGTGGGCTACCGCCATGAATCGGTACCGGGCTGGCCTGCCAATTATGGCGTTGAAGGGGAGGTCGATCTCCGCCATGTCGAACAGAATGTACTCTGTCCGATAACTGTCCGATGCCCCAAAGGTCACCGGGAGGCTGATGTGGCCGTAGGGAATGACCTGTCCCGGCCCTACCCCTGAGAACGGGCTTGATGGGGTGAGCTTGGCCATCGGGATCTGCAGCTTCTGGAAAGCTGCGCGACTGATGAGGTTCAGTCCAGCCCCGCCATCCACCAAAACGTGGTACATCCTCACGTTGGCGATGGTGGGGGCCACCAAGAGCGGTAGTTGGCCGGCCCCAGCCATGTTCCTGGGGCAGTCGGTGGCATCGAAGCTGATGGGGGTTCCCATCCACCTGAGGTGCGGTGCGGCACTCGAGAGGGGAGCCACCAACGCTACCGCTCGGCGCAGGGTCTTAACCGCGCTTCGGGACGAGGGGTCAACGGACCCACCATAGATGACGTAGAGCATCTTCCGGCGCTCATCATCACTGGAGCTGGAGATCTCATGATTGCGCACCGCCTTCACGGCGCGCTGAGGCTCCTGGAACTCCACCTGGTGGTCAACGTTGTCTGGGGCGTCGACCTTCTGCTTGCCCTCCCTTTGACGGTAGGGTGGGGCATCAGTTAGAAGCTGCTTCCCTTTCCGGAAGCGCTCCGCGAGCTTCTGGATCTCCCGGCACTCGGCAGCAGTATGGTACCTGGTGCCGTGCATGGGGCATAGCTTGCCCTGGCCACCGTCTGGAGCCGGTGACTGTCGCGGCCTTTTGTCAGGGCGCGGCCCCCGAGCTCCACTGGGTTCCGCTGCTGCGGCAACGGGGGCCGTGGCCGGCGGTTTCATCTTGCCACCACCCCTGTTCTCGATCTTCCTGCCGCTTCCATGGGAAGCGGCGCCAGATCCTGGCTGCCCTCCTGACTCAGAGGCTGGCAGGGAGTGCCAGTTCCGCCCTTCTGCTGCTCTGGCGCACTTGTCCACCAGGCTGAAGAGCTCTGAGACGTCGCGGACCTCTCTGATCGCGAGCTTCTCGAGCATCTTCTTGTCCTGAACGCCTTGCCGGAACGCCACCACCACAGAAGCGTTTTGGATGTGTGGGATGGTGTTCCGCACCTGGGAGAACCGCTGGATGAAGGAGCACAGTGACTCCCTAGGTTGTTGCTGGATGGCGTGGAGGTCGAGCTCTGTGCCAGGCCGGGTGTAGGAACTGCCGAAGTTGGTGGTGAACTGCCGGCAGAGCTCTCCTCAGGAAGTTATGGAACCCTGGGGGAGGTTCATGAGCCAAGACCGGGCTGGGCCGGTCAAGGCGACGGGGAAGTAGTTGGCCATGACGGCCTCATCCCCTCCTGCGGCAAGTACGGCGGTGGAGTAGATCTGGAGGAACTCCGCCGGGTTGACGCTGCCGTCGTACTTCTCGGGCAGGTGCGGCCGAAACTTGCGCGGCCACCTCGCGAAGCGAAGGTGGGGCGCCAGGGCCGCACATCCTGCTCCTGTTGCTGCAGGCGTTGGTGCCACGAACGCTTGGTTCGCCGCTGGCACAGTGTACCCCGGTATGGGCAAGGCTGCGCCATAGACCGGGGACGCCGTTTGCAGGGCATATGGATGTGGCATATGCTTCGCGGAGTACGCCTGGGGCAGAGATCGCGTGGCGAAGGTCTGCACCTCAGGCTGGGTCGAGGCTGACGTCATGCTGTCACCAGCCTCTTGGTTGCGACGCCTTTCTCGACGTCGCTCGAGGTACACCCGGGCATCCTGGCCCAAGTGGCACCGTTCCAGCTCTGTCCTCAGGTCCTTCGACTGAAGCCTAGTGGAGCTGGAATCCGCCGTCTGCCCGTCAACCGTTGGCGTGCGCGTCAGCGAAACAGCCGGTTGGCCGGAGCGTCGTCCCCGCCGAAGTTGAGGGTTTGCGGCGGCGACGACGAGACGGTCTACCTCGCGAATCCACTTCTGGGTCGCTGCCTGAGGCGCGTCCCCAGCAGGCAGATTGCGCAGTAGCGCTCTTGCTGCAGCTAGCGCATCCCCGTGGGGAACGCTTAGCGCTGCAGAAGATCTCACGCTAGTTGGAGCCTGCATTGCCGGAGTCGGCGTTGCCGGAGTCGGCGTTGCCGGAGTCGGCTGCTGGCTTCCAGCTTGCGCCGACACACTCCGTCCTGAGTGCGTCGACACGTATTCCCCGCTAGTCACGGTACATCGTGAACGCGGGGGAGGAGAGCTTGCCGCTGAAGGTAGCTTCGTCATCTTCGTCGGCAGAAACTCGTCGCGCAAGGGAAAAGCCCCCTACCTGGTGCGCCAAATGTTGAAGTGTGTGGTCGACACTTCCCCCGGACCTGCTCTAGGCAGCCCGCGGAGGTTCTTTTTCGGAGGGGCTAGTCGCTTGCGGAGAGCTTAAGCGTAGGGATGAGTTAGGGAGGAGCTTGACACGGCGAGTTTTACGTGGTTCGGGCCGCCGGAGCGTAAAACCCTACGTCCACGGTGAGCAGAGGTGCTCGCTATTTTGCTTGTTGCTCAGAACTGGAGTCCTGAGCTTGGGGATGAGTTATGCCTAGGGTGTGAGCTGCTGGAGTGCGAACTGTCGAAGTGTGCGATCGACACTTCCCCCGGGCCTGCACTGGGCAGCCCGCGGAGGTTCTTTTTTCGGAGTGGCTAGTTCCTAGCGGAGAGCTTGCGCGGATGGACGAGTTAGTGAGAGCTTGACACGGGAAGTTTTACGTGGTTCAGGCCGCCGGAGCGTAAAACCCTACGTCCACGGCGAGCTATGGAGCTCGCTGTATTGCTTGCTGCTCAGGGCCGGGGGCCTGAGCTTGGGGGTGAGTTACAGCTTGAGGGTGTATGGCTAGCGTATGAGTTGCAGAATGCGAACCCTTGCTATCGACGCCTACCCGAGCCTTTTATAGTCCAAGGCTCGGGCGGCTTACAAGGGAAGCCGGGACCCGACAGGTGGTCCCGGGAAGATTGTCTATTATCTACCGTATCTGTAGTTACGCCGGTGGTTGCCTTTGGTCGAAGGCTTCTGAGTCTTCATTTTGCCGCCCTGCCCATGCCGCGCACTAGTCATAGTGGTTGATGACGGCGCAGGCGGCATGGGATGTCTTGTCGCGGCGTTTATTACCTGGCAGGTTCTGACACCACGCGCCAGTCTGTGATGCGACTGGACGCAACGGCACCTGACAGGCGCGTGCTCCGCGTTTCCGCGTCTTGGGAAGACGCGGGCCTTGAATACCTTGTACGGGCAAGGTGAGGGGCGCCTTTACGCCCGCTGCCTACCGCTCGGGGGCAGGCAGCACCGTTCTTCCAGCCACGTGGCGGGTCCGGAGCTCTTATCTGAGGAGAGGGAGGTCCGGCCCCGCTGGACGCGTGGCGCCTTCGGACCTCTCTCCCGCGGAGGGGGTGGTCCGGCTTCTGCATGCCACGTGGCGGGCCCGGAGCTCACCTCTGAGGAGAGGGAGGTCCGGCCCCGCTGGACGCGTGGCGTCTTCGGACCTCTCTCCCGCGGAGGGGGAGGTCCGGCTTCTGTATGCCACGTGGCGGGCCCGGAGCTCTCCTCTGAGGAGAGGGAGGTAGCGAGCCAAAGGTGGGACCTCCGTCTCTTCCGATCCGCGCACTTTCTCTAAGTCCCGACTTGGCCGCTGCCGGAGCACGAACGACCGCGGGGTCGTGAGAGCGTGCGCTCACTTGATGATTGCTTTTACTGCGGCGGTTCCCAAGGCTGCCACTTCTGCACGTTGCGGCGCTTTCTTCGGGAACCGCCGAAGGGCCTTGCCGGCTCATCTTCTTAGGAAACTGACTCCTTGCCCCCACCGCTCCAGTTAAGCGGCTTGGGCCCACCCGTCATCAGCACTCGGTCTAGGAACCGAAGCGGTTGCGGGTACGGGGTATTCGAAGAGTTCCGAATCGCTTGGAACTGCACCGGGAAGCTTTTTAGAGGGGGTCTCACCCACATTGTAGCTTCCCTTCGCACTTCTCTGCGTTTCTTCTTGGACTCTTGCGCTTTTGCTTTCTTGCCTTTGAGCTCTCCCTTGCCATGGTTTCCAACCCGCTGCCAGAGAAGAAACGCGCTCGATCTCCTCCAGCAACGGCGCCGGTGCCAAGTCGGGATTCTGGGGTGCCTGACACTCCCTCCGGTGGCGACTCGAAGAGGCCCCGGGCTGATGAGCTGGGGGAAGCCTCTGTGGCGTCCCCTGTTCCGCCAGTCCAAGCGACTGCGGAGCGGTCGTCGGAGACGGTAGCGGGCTCTGGAAATCCTACCCCGGCTCGGAAGTCGGGGTTTAGAGCCCGCTGGAGTGTCCGCGCTTCCCGGCCTTCCCCGTCTTGCGGGGAATCTGTGCCGATGCGCTCGGAGCCAGGGGCAACTGCTGCGGCCCCCAGGCCAGCGCGGACTTCTCCTGTTCCCGTGCGCCCGGACTCCGCGGCGGCGCCGTCTCTTCCTGCCGAGACGGCCACCGCGGCCCTCGAGCCAGCACAGGTTGATCCTGCACTAGGCGGCCTGGCTTCTTCTCCAGCACCGTCTTCCCCGCCTCGTCCCTCTCCTCAGGTCAAGGAGCCAGAAGCTGAAAAGAGCCCGGCTGGCCTGGCTGCCAGTGCCGCGGAGCCAGCTTCTCCTGATCGGCGTCTCGTCTCGGCGGCTGGCGCGTCGGCTCTTCCTGAGGACGAGGTAATGGAGGAGGTCGGAGGGACTGCCCCAGCCTCTGTTGCTCGATTGCCTCTGGCGGACGCCTTCGCGCTTGCCGAGTCGAGCGTCCGGCAGGTCTTGGCTGCACTAGGGCGCGAGCGGGAGGAGTATACGGTTGAACGGGACCGCCTCCTCACCTGGGGGAACCTTTTGCGGGAGAGGACCGCGAAGGTTAAGAGCGAGCTCGACTCTAGGCGGGAGTTGCTCGACTTCAGGGAAACGCTTGTCGACCGGATGAAGCGGGCTGTTGACCGCATGGACACCCAGTCGCGGCGGATCAACAGGGAGGCCCTGGAGGCTCACGCCCGGGCCGAAGAGAGCCTCTCTGCTGCTGTGGAAATACGGCAGCGGTTGGAGCGCCGCGAACTCGCCGTTGAGGAGCGGGAGCGTTCCGTGGCAGCTGAGGCAGAGAGGGTCGCCGCGCAGCTGGCTGCGGGCGAGGATGACCTCCGAGCTCGGATGGAGGAGCTGGAGATTCTGAAGGCAGACCTTGACTTGAGGGATGAACAGATCTCCCATGATCGCTGGGCGGTCTTGGACCGGGAGTTGACTGCCGGCTTCAGGGCCGCTGAGTTGGAGCGGCTAGCCGAGACTCTCCGCCTTCGGGAGAGTTCCCTGGCGGCCAAGGAGAAGGAATTCTCCGAGAGGAACCTGGAGGCTCTGCGGGCGGCCCGCCGCGAGGTGGAGGAGCTTTCAGCCCTACGGTCCTCCGAGGCCCTTGCGGTCTCAAGCTTCGTGGATCGAGCGGGGTCCGCCCTGATCCCTCTTGGTTTCAGTCCGGTGAGGGCCGCAACTCCCGCATTGCAGATGGCAGAGGTGATCCCTGCATTGGAGTCGATCGGCGCCAAGCTGGACAGACTCGACTCGGTGGTCGCCAGCGAGCTTGAAGCCGAGGGCCGCGGCTTAGCTTTAGAGGTCGCCTCGCATGTGCTGGCATGCTTCAAGAGTCGCGACCCCTCTTTCTCACTGGAGCCAGCACGAGAGGGCCCAGCCGCGGAGCGGGAGGAAGCTGCCAGGGCTGAAGTCGAGGATGTGGCCGCCCTTGTAGCCGCAAGGTTCCGGCGAGAGCCTAAAGGTCCTTAGGACTTGCTTCTCCCTTTTTTATCGAGTCTGTAGTCCAGCTCAAGGAGCCTTGCTTAATTTGACTCTCTTGGATACTTGTGTCTGTGATGCTTTTTCCCTCCTTCTTGGCTTTGCCTGGCTGAGTCCTTAGCTCCGCAAGGTACTCAGAGGTCATTTCCAATCTCGGAGCTTCGCACAGACACCCCCCGGGTCCTAACCGTGTTAGGGGCCCCCGGAGGTCTCCGAACCTCGCCCTATGGGGGGCTCCAAATCTGCCGGCCACGTGGTGGGTCCGGAGCTCCTCCTCAAGAGACGGGAGCTCCGGTCATGTTGGACACGTAGGGCTTTCGGAGCCCTCCCGCTGAGGGGGGAGGTCCGGTTCCTGCCTGCCACGTGGCGAGCCCGGAGCCCTCCTCAAGGAAGGAGAGAGTTCTGGGCCTGCTGGACACGCGGGGCCCTCGGGCCCCGCCCCAGCTGGAGGGGCGGGTCCCGGTCCTTCCAGTCCCAGGCCGGTGTAGCTGTTAGCTCCTTTCCCCCCGCTTCATGCAGTCCCTGTTGCCGTAACCTGAAGGTCCTGCACACAGGTAGAGGAAACGTAATTCTCCTCGGGGGGTCCTCCCCTCCTGTCTCCTAGTCTTATCCGTCTTATGGTCCTGGCCCGCTATACGGGGCTTGGGCAATTCTGTGCACGAGGCGCCGGAGCTCCGGCTCCTTCCGAGGTCCGGGTATGGCCGTCCGATCCCTAGTACCGGGCCATGCGCTGGGGAAGCAGAGTGCACGCGCTTTGGGTTCATGACCAGGCAAAGCGGACGTACTCCCCTAGACCTCCGGAGAGCAGGATGCGCATGCTTTGGGCTCTGGGCCGGCTAAGCTGGATACGCACCCTGGACCCCCCATGCACAACGCTGGCCTTTCCTGGAGGTGACCAACTGACACCGCAACACCTGACTGGGGGAGGCCCGAGAGACTCACTCGGCCATCGGCAGGTGCCTCAAGCGCAGCCGCCTTTGGGAGGATAGCAAATGCCGTCTATGGATGAGCGCAGGAGAGGGGGAGCTAGACGTATGATGAACATACAGAGATAGTGCGATCATAAAAATTAACGCATAATTTAAATGAGTGCATGAGAAGGGGCTAAGTAGAACAGGTCTCTATATTCGCGCCCATAGGTGGAATTCTGGCTGTTCGTGGGGGCAATGTTCTGCCTCGTCTACAAGGGAAGCAAGACTCTACGCGCTTAGGGTCGGAACCAGGCTAAACTGGACGTAGTCCTGTACCGTCCCTTGAGACTTAGCTACCCCAAGCTCTGTTCCTAAGTTCTATGGGGTCTATTACAGAAGTGAATAACCCTGTTCTACCGATGCTCAGTAAGTAGGACTTACAGTGTTGCTCCATGGCAAGGATTTTTGGGAATGGATCCCACTCTCGGTTGAAAGGTATGCGTACCTGGGGCGGCAGCTTTCATGATTCGGAAGGGACCTTCCCTGCTGGGGGAGAGCTTCTGGGTCCTTCTTGGAATATAGCGTGCCACTTCACCAGGCTGCCCTCTTGCGGGCCCCCGTCGCGTTTGGTTCTTTGGCGGTAGTGCTTAGAGCATTAGCCGAGACCTTGCGTTGTGGGGTGTTCCCTGCAAGCCGAGTCTTGTCAAAGTTGTTGTCTTCATGCTGGATCAGGTCCTGCGTGGCTTCTCTCGGGGTCCCCCGGGGAGTTCTCCCCTTCTGGCTAAGGCCTTCAAGGGGTAGGTGGACCCGGGCTCGCCTTGGATGACCTAAGGCGTCTCCCCCTTTTGGCAAGGCCTTCAAGGGGTTGACAGACCCTAGGCAGCCCCCGAGAGGTATGTTCGAGGCACGGAGACGTGCCGTAGCTGGCTAACGCCTTGACCCGTCACCGTCGGAACTGGAGTCCTCACCGTCATGCACTGTCTTTATGACACGCTGAGGCTCCTGGAACCCCACCTGGTGGGCAGCGGTGACTGGGGCATCGGCTTTCTGTTTGCCATCCCTCTGAGGGTAGGGCGGTGCTTCAACCCTCTGCTGTATTCCATTGCGGAAGCGCTCTGCGAGCCTCTGGATCTCCCAGCACTCGGCAGCTGTATGGTTGCAGGTGCCATGCACGGGGCATAGCCCGCCTTGGCCACTGTCTGGGGCCGGTGATTGCCGCTGCCTCTTGTCGGGGCGCGGCCCCCGAGCTCCACTGGTTGTCGCAGCTGCGGCGACGGGGGCCGTGAATGGTGACTTCATCTTCCCATTTCCCCGGTTCTTGGTCTTCTTGCCACCCCCATAGGCAGCAGCACCGGACCCGGGCTGCCCTCCTGACTCGGAGGTCAGCAGTGCATGCCAGTTCCGCCCTTCGGCTGCTCTGGCGCACTTGTCCGCCAGGCTAAAGAGCTCCGAGACGTCGCTGACCTCTCTGGTCGCGAGCTTCTCGAGCATTTTCTCGTCCCGGACACCCTGTCGGAACGACACCACCACAGAGGCGCTTTGGATATGTGGGATGGTGTTGCGCACCTGAGAGAACCGCTGGATGAAAGAGCGCAGCGACTCCCCAGGTTGTTGTTTGACGGCGTGGAGGTCGAGCTCCGTGCCGGGACGGGTGTAGGAGCTGCCGAAGTTGGCGACGAACTGCCGGCAGAGCTCACCCCAGGAGGTTACGGACCCCTGGGGTAGATTCATGAGCCAGGACCGGGCTGGGCCGGTCAAGGCGACGGGAAAGTAGTTGGCCATGACAGCCTCATCGCCTCCTGCAGCAAGTACGGCGGTGGAGTAGATCTGGAGGAACTCCGCTGGGTTGACGCTTCCGTCGTACTTCTCGGGCAAGTGCGGGCGAAACTTGCGCGGCCACCTTGCGAAGCGAAGGTGGGGTGCAAGGGCCGCACATCCTGCACCTGCTGCTGCAGGTACTGGCGCTGCGAACAGGTGGTTCGCACCTGGCACCACGTATCCCGGCATGGGCAAGGCTGCACCGTAGGCCGGGGCCGCTACTTGAGGCGCATATGGTGGTGGCATATGTTGCGCAGCATATGCCTGAGGCGGGGCTCGCATGGCGAAGGCCTGCCCTTCTGGGTGCGTCGAGGCCGACGACATGCTGTCGCCTGCCTCATGGTTGCGACGCCTTTCTCGACGTCGCTCGAGGTACACCCGGGCGTCCTGCCCCAAGTGGCACCGTTCCAGTTCCCTTCGCAAGTCCGTCGACAGGAGCCTGGAGGAGCTGGAATCCGCCGTTAGCTCGTCAACCGTGGGTGTGCGCGTCAGCGACACAGCCGGTTGCCCCGGGCGCCGCCCTCGCCGAAACCGAGGGTTCGCGGCGGCGACGACGAGGCGGTCCACCTCGCGGACCCATTGCTGGGTCGTTGAATGGGGCGCATCCCCTGCAGGTGGGTTGCGCAGCAGCGCTCTTGCTGCAGCTAGCGCACCTCCATGGTGTACGCTCAGCGCTGCAGAAGACCTCACGCTGGTCGGGGCCTGCATAGCCGGAGTCGGCGTTGCCGGAGTCGGCTGCTGGCTACCCGCTTGTGCCGACACACTCCGTCCTGAGTGCGTCGACATGTACCCGCTGGTCACGGTTCGCCGTGAATGCGGTGGGGGAGAGTTTGCCGCTGAAGGGAGCTTGGTCATCTTCGTCGGCGGAAACTCGTCGCGCTAGGGGAAAAGCCCCCTACCTGGCGCGCCAAATGTCGAAGTGTGCGATCAACACTTCCCCCGGGCCTGCACTGGGCAGCCCGCGGAGGTTCTTTTTTCGGAGGGGCTAGTTCCTAGCGGAGAGCTTGCGTGGATGGATGAGTTAGTGAGAGCTTGACACGGGAAGTTTTACGTGGTTCAGGCCGCCGGAGCGTAAAACCCTACGTCCACGGCGAGCTATGGAGCTCGCTGTATTGCTTGCTGCTCAGGGCCGGGGGCCTGAGCTTGGGGGTGAGTTACAGCTTGAGGGTGTATGGCTAGCGTATGAGTTGCAGAATGCGAACCCTTGCTATCGACGCCTACCCGAGCCTTTTATAGTCCAAGGCTCGGGCGGCTTACAAGGGAAGCCGGGACCCGACAGGTGGTCCCGGGAAGATTGTCTATTATCTACCGTATCTGTAGTTACGCCGGTGGTTGCCTCTGGTCGAAGGCTTCTGAGTCTTCATTTTGCCGCCCTGCCCATGCCGCGCACTAGTCATAGTGGTTGATGACGGCGCAGGCGGCATGGGATGTCTTGTCGCGGCGTTTATTACCTGGCAGGTTCTGACACCACGCGCCAGTCTGTGATGCGACTGGACGCAACGGCACCTGACAGGCGCGTGCTCCGCGTTTCCGCGTCTTGGGAAGACGCGGGCCTTGAATACCTTGTACGGGCAAGGTGAGGGGCGCCTTTACGCCCGCTGCCTACCGCTCGGGGGCAGGCAGCACCGTTCTTCCAGCCACGTGGCGGGTCCGGAGCTCTTCTCTGAGGAGAGGGAGGTCCGGCCCCGCTGGACGCGTGGCGCCTTCGGACCTCTCTCCCGCGGAGGGGGTGGTCCGGCTTCTGCATGCCACGTGGCGGGCCCGGAGCTCACCTCTGAGGAGAGGGAGGTCCGGCCCCGCTGGACGCGTGGCGTCTTCGAACCTCTCTCCCGCAGAGGGGGAGGTCCGGCTTCTGTATGCCACGTGGCGGGCCCGGAGCTCTCCTCTGAGGAGAGGGAGGTCCGGCCCCGCCAGACGCGTGGCGCCTTTGGAGCTCTCCCTGCGGAGAAGGGCGAGCACCTTAGGCATTTCACCCTGTGCGCGGGGGTACCCCATATCTCAGGTACCGACACGAACCTTTGCTAACGTTGCCTACCCGAGCCTTTTATAGTCCAAGGCTCGTGTGGCTTACAAGGGGGGCCCGGGACCCGACAGGTGGTCCCGGGGAGATTGCCTGCCGACTATCGTATCCGCAGTTATGTCGGTAGTTGTCTCTGGCGAAGGCTTCCGAGCCTTCGTCTTGCCGCCCTGCCCATGCCGCATGCTAGTCGTAGTGGTTGATGACGGCGGGGGCGGCAGGGGATGTCTTGTCGCTGTGTTTATTGGCTGGCAGGTTCTGACACCGCGTGCCAGTCTGTGATGCGACTGGGCGCAACGGCACCTGACAGAGGCGTGCTCCACGTCTCCGCGTCTTGGGAAGGCGCGGGCCTTGAATACCTTGTACGGGCAAGGTATGGTGCGTCTTTACGCCCGCTGCCTACCGCTCGGGGGCAGCCAGCGCTGTTCTGCTGGACATGTGGCGGGCCCCGAGCTCTCCTCTGAGGAGAGAGAGGTCCGGCCCCGCAGGACACGTGGAGCCTTCGGACCTCTCCCCGCGGAGGGGGGAGGTCCGGCTTCTGTCGGCCACGTGGCGGGCCCGGAGCTCTCCTCTGAGGAGGGGGAGGTCTGGCCCCACGGGACACGCGGCGCCTTCAGTGCCCTCCCCACGGAGGGGAGGTCTGGCTGCTGTTGGCCACGTGGCGGGCCCGGAGCTCTCCTCTGAGGAGAGGGAGGTCCGGCCCCGCTGGACACGTGGCGCCTTCGGAGCTCTCCCTGCGGAGAAGGGCGAGATCCTTAGGCATTTTCCCCTGTGCGCGGGGGTACTCCATATCGCGGGTACCGACAAAGGCTATAGTCAAGCACCTGACATCAGCACCGGTTTTGGCGCAGCCAGACACAACAAAACCGTTTGATGTGTACTGCAATGCATATGGCATTGGGCTCGGATGTGTGCTGATGCAAGACCGAAGAGTGGTCGCGTATGGATCACGGCAGCTTAGAAACCATGAGCAGAATTATCCAATGATGATTAATTCTTATCTCAGTGCAAGTTACCTCTACGTCACGACGCAGTGAACAAGCGGTACTCATAACCGTGAGGGACGGCGAATCGACTCGTTATACACCTGCAGGGATACCCGAATAGCACGTCACGTACGTCCATACTCGGAGCCGCACACAGCACGCTCCCCTGATGTCGTACGGGACAACCTTTCACCCAACAGCCCAAACGTCGAACCGGTCGCACCGAAACGAGCAGGAGGTTCCCCACACGGAGCATCTATCTATGCCCGTTGGCAGATTTCCACCTTGCTGCCCTCAACCTACACCTATAAATCGGTGTGCTATGCCTCGACGCCCGGAGGTTTAGGCTACATCGGTTTATCGGGTCCCATATGTCCGATATGCCTTCGGTACGTTCAATACTTGTTCAGCAGGGCCACATACGGATCGGTCCTCAACCGACACGGACAGGTCTAAGCACCCAGGCCCCCATGTCCTGTTGCCCCTACACCCTGCCCGGTCTCATTTCAACTTACTAGCAACCTTTTGAACTAATCCCCTATGCTCCCAATTTCCAATACTCGCGAGTAGCGTCCAGCCACTCGACTTCTACCGAGTTCTACTTAAGCATGGCATATTCTACACGGTGGAAGGACACCTACCCAAATACTCCATAGGTATTCTGGTCATGCAAGAGTAGTATCAAACATCTAGACTTAATGCACAATTCATCCTAACCGACGTATTGTATACAAAATAAAAACTTAGGGGTAGTTAAATGCAAACCGGGGCTTGCCTGTTTTGCAGGGTCTAATAGTATATAGTTCAGTTAGAGTCTTGTCTTCCTTGAGGCTTGATCAACTGGTCCACTTCAATGGAATCACTCCGTCGAACTTCTCCATTGGTTGCCTCCGTCGTAAGTCCTATTGATATGTATATGCATATGTTCTTATAATGCAATATAAGGAGGTAAAGACTCAACTTGTTAATAACAGGGAACTGTGTGGGAGTACTTAAGAATGAAGTTTTTGTCCCTGTGGTGCAGAGGAATTAGAAGAAGAACCACATGTCCATAAGAATTTCCATTAACATGTTCTATGGTCCCTAATGGACATGTGACATGAATTGAAATGGGTTGAAAGGAACTAAAGGTCCTGATCTCCAATGACTTCGAAATTTTTACCTGAAGTCTTACATTACACAGAGACTTAGCTTGCCAAATTGCAGCTAATGTGAGTGGAAATTGTGTCTTCCATAATTCCCACTTTAATTCTCTATGTTTTGCTCATATACATAATCATGGAGAACAAGAACAGGTAGATCTAAAGTTCACTTTGAGTTGAAACGTTACAGGTGAGTTCCTGGTCACATTAAAGTACTTTGGTACAAAATTCAGACTTTATACTTGAGTAGTTCTCCCAGAATAATTTTTGAAGCAGTCCTGCTACCAGGAATTAATTCTGAAGCAATGTGCATTTTCATGCCCAAACAACTGAACTATCATTCCAAGTAGGGCTCATAGAGCATGTCTGAATTTTCCTATGATTTTTGGAACTAAGGATTTCCCAGAACTGATTTTACAAAGGAAAACCATCTTCTGGAAAAGTTTCTGGACAGTTTTGAGCACAGCAGATTGTACTCTGGAAATTCCTACTCAAATCAACTTCAATTGAGTTGAAACTTTGCTGAAAGTCCAATAACATCCTAAAGAATATTCTGGCAAAATTTTAGGAATTTTGGATAAACCAAACTCTCTCAATAATTCTTTTACAGAAAAATTTAAAAGAATTATCCAGAATTAAATGTTGAATTTCATACAAATTGGGGTTCATATTTGGATAGACCTTTGCAAAAGGAATCCAACCCAATTTGAATCACCTAATTTGGAGTTTCCTACACAAAGTTATGAATTTGCAAAGTTGGAGCTGAAACTGGAAATTGTTTTGCTATTGAAAATGACTTGGGCCCACGTTTTAAATTGCAGCCAGTGAGATTCCAGCCACACCGGGCTACACCATTTTGGCGCGCAGCCACACGGGATCACCGAGCCACAACTGATCAGTTTTTTAAACTCTCGGTCGCTGACACGTGGGGCCCGCCCGGATCATCTTCTTCCCCGGGACATTTCCCTCCCCCGCGCTATCCCGATGCCGGACCTTCGCCGGAGCTCACCGGATCGGTGTTTCCGGCCATCTCCCGGTCGGAGACTCGCCGCCCGGGGGTTCTCAAGGTCGGGGCGCACGTTGGCGGGGTTGGCGTGGGTGCTAGATCACCGGAAATGTGCCGGCGACGTGCGGCCATCTCGGGAGAAGTCCGGCGCTGTCGACAGGTGATCCTAGCCCGCCAAACTTGCGAGGAATTGGCTCTACAGCATCCTTGGATGCTAGGGAAGCTCGGCATAGCCTTGGAATTGCTCGGCAACAGCGGCGAATGGTTCTTCACCGTGCACCCGAGACACCTCCTAGGTTTGAGCTCGGAAAACTCGGAAATTAGGCGGTCTACATGCGTTTCTAAGCTAGGGTTGTGAAGAACAATTGTTCGCCGACTAGTTTCGGCCCTTTTTGCAAGATATGGGGAACTAAGAGTGAAGACTGAGATCGATTTGAGATTTCCTTACCGGAAGGTCGGTTTATGGTCGCCGGAGATCTTTTCTCGAATTCGTGCTCTGTCGTTCACGTCATGGCCTGTGCTTCGGAGGTGAGCATCACCGAGGAACAGCGCATCCGAAAGTGTTCTTGCTCGGGCACGAGAAGCTCTCTGTGGAGCTGTCCACGGGAGCCCGATCGCCGGCTTATTTTAGGTCGCCGCGCGAAGAACTGTGTTCTCGATGCGGAGAGGCTCGACTAGCCCAGTGGCGAGTGGAGAAGGTAGGGGATGATCCCTCAGCGATACTGGTGCAGCGCGGAAAGCTCGGTGGCCCGAGTTTGGCCGTCTCCCGATCGAGTTTCAGAGATGGCGGCGAGCTGTGCTCAGTTCAGCGCGAGGCAGCCGTGAAACATCGGTGTGGCGGTTTTGCGAGCGAAAACAGCACCCCGTGAGCGGATGAGGGCGGGAGCTGATTGACCACACGCCACAGCAGCAGGAGGTGTCCTCGGGAGAGCAGGAGCTGGCATCGGTGAACGGGGACCGAGCTGCTCGGTGTCGCCCGGAGCTCACTCGGCTCGGTTGCTTCGGGCGGTTTACGAGCGAGGGATCCAGCACCCGGTCGGCTCGGCTGTGGTCGAGTGGATCGCACCGAGCGAGAGAGGAACAGCGAAGCTGGTCGCCAGCGCGAAGAAGAAACGGGGCGTGGCTTCGGGGCTGCATGCGGTGGCGCGCCGGAGAGGGGTCCCGGTTGATTTGTTTCTGAACCGAGGACCCGGTTGCTCAGTGTACAAAGGCAGAGGTGACTTAGGGTGTAAGTTACACTTTTTGCCCAATGACATGTGGGCCCCACTGTCCCCCTTATCCCCTCAATTTTTCTCAAAATTGGAAAATGACTCCCTTCAATAGTGGAAATGTTTGAACCCGGTCTGAATTCGAAGGTTTGGACAAGTTTCATCCAATTTCACATTTGTATTTGAATTCCTATGCAATTTAAAGTCCATTTAACAAATGGGTAGCAAATCATTTCAAGAATTCATGAAACTTTGTCTACCCACTCAGTTAGACCTAAGGAATACAATTATGAAATCTGCTTTTGGTTTTGGCTGCTGCAAATGAGGTTTTTGTGCACAACAGTTTGCCTTCCTATTTGTTGCCCTCATTTGCAATTTGAATTGAATAATTTGAGTTCCCACTCTGAATTTCCTTCAACCTAGCATATGAGAGCTTACACATGAGTTTTACTTAATTTTGTCCCACAAACACCCTCTTGATCATAGCCTAGAGTGGTGGGACACTCATGTGTGTCATCACATGTGGAAAAATTTAAACAAGTCCCAATTTTTACAAACTTGAACCAAAGGGTGTTCCCACTTCAGTTCCTTTGTATTCGAAATTTCGGGACCTTTACATTCCTCCCCCCTTAAAAGAATCTCGTCCCGAGATTCCAGAAGAAAAACGAGACAGGAGAGGTAATGCTAAGTGGTTGACGACCAAAGTTTCCGGACAATTCATGCAGATGTAATCTTTGCTTTCCACGTTGTTTCCTCCGGGGTATGATTACTCCACAGCACCTTGTAAAAGCTTAATGCTCGATTCCAGGTGTTCCGGATCCTTTCACCGATAGTCAGATCCGGTCGTTCAGTGTAGGCACAACCCGACTTCAACCCGTCGATTTCTTTGGTACGGACAGCAGCGGAGATTTGAGGCACCTCCACCGCTGTGATACATGACTATGTCAAGGACACCTGCAATACATGCCGGTAGTTCCAACCGGTAGTCTACGGGTCCGTACTCCTTGGTGGTAGCGAATGGATCTAAAGCTCGGGGAGTAAAACCTCCCCTTTACATCGAACCGGTGGATGTCTTTCATCGGAGACACACGAAGATACACGCGTTCCCCGACGTCGAAATGCAACGGTCTACGCCTTCGATCCTATTAGCTTTTCTGTTGGGATTATTCAGCCTTCAAGTTCACTTCTGTTGTCTAAACTCGGTCGTCTGCTTCGTTGACTAGTCAACCCTGAGCAGTACCCTTCCGCCGTACTCACCCCCCTTCAGCGGTGCGCGACATTTCCGGCCATAGAGCTTCATCTTATGAGGTACAACTATACGGTCTTTAACCCATAGAGTACCCTTATTGTCCTTCATAGTGATGGCATTGAGAGAACGATGATCAACACTTAATCTCAGTGTCTCGTCGTTCTTCTTAACGAACAGCACCGAGCAACTCCAAGGCGATGAGCCAGGTCATATAAAACATTTGCTCATGAATCGCTTAGTTGCTTCTTCTACTTCGCCAGTTCATCGGGTGCCATCTTATGCGGCTTCGATGAAATTGAGGTTGTTTCCGGCACCAGTTCAAAGTTGAACTTGACGTCCTATTCGGAAATCTGCCCGGAAACACATCGGCATTCACATACCACCGGAATATCTTCGGGTTTAGTCCCTTCCGTGTGGTCGGCCTAACTAACCCTCTTTGCTGTGCAGAACAGACCTGTCTGTTCTAACCCAGATCTTGATCTGTTTACTCGCATTTTCATAACTCAAGTTGAATACCAAAGTTAAAGTTAACTTCAGTACCTTTCCAACGAGTACTTCTATGCCCCAAGATCATTTCTGGATCAAAGGTTATGATTGCTCAAAGTTTGACAGAATTCCCGGATAAAATTTGCCAGCATCTCCTTTGTATGTGGCTACTTTTATCACAGTTGTATACGAAAATACAATAAGAATCTGCGCAAACTTTAAACTACAATAATGTTGCAAATTTCATAACCTTCCCAACGGTGTATCATCTGACCCTTAGAGATTTTTCTACAGACGGTTATGTCTAATTTACATAAACATCCAGAGAGTGTTGCAGCTGTTCTGTTTCCTGAACAGTTTGCATTTACCTGGACATTCAACAAAGTTGGCGTGTGATTCTGCTCTGGAGTTCTACAGAAAAGTTGTAGATCACTTAAAAACTTTTCCAGAACGGTATCAAACACCTTCATTGAGTCCAGACACTCAGAGTTATGCCCTGTCAAGATCCACCAAAATTTCTGCCAGAACCGGGCACTCTGTTTTTGAAATCAATGGAAACCTAGCAAGCCTCTTTTTTGAAACTTAGTCCAAACGAAGAGCTCAGTAACTAATATGTGCTTCTAACCATCCATTTTTAGTTTAAAAGTTAATCATGAATGATTTCTTCATAGGAAAGAAACTATCCAATGTAGTATGGTGTCGATGCACCGTAAGATATATGACGGTACTACGTTGCCTCACCAAAGAAAAACCTAACCGGATTACACCGGCATATACGTATCCTTAGGTGGCACTAAAACAGTCACTCGCAAACGTGTTCTACACGTACTAAGGTTTTCGTGGTTAATACCTGCATAAACACACTCAATCATCAGGTTCGGCTGCACACCGAACCCGGTATCCATACAGTCGGTACACCCGTCCGTCATCACTCGCACAGGTGTTCTCAAGCCAAGCACGCCTTGAGCTACGTGTTCACGTTACTGACCACGTGACGGGGTCTCCCATACTTCCCAAAGCACGCTAGGGAAAAGCGTTGCTCGAATACCCCAAACGACATGAAGAGTCGTAGAGGATACTAAAGCGGGTCAGGTTACCTGCCACCCGTGGGACTCCACCCTTTAGCTTGTGCGCACTGGTGGACAGCGCATACATGCACCCCCCAAGACATAGACGTCCCGAGATGCACGATTTTCTGACATAACAAATAGATTAGCTTGCCACCTCCATACTCTGCTAATAGCAGTCCTTATGTGGGCTTAGTACCGTTATCTCACCGTATCCTAAGTTTTTGTCGTAATATGATCCTTATTCTGTGCGCTATTACCAATGCGGCTCTGATACCACACTGTGGGGGCCCGACGCCGCCCGTGCAGACACGGGGATGGGGCACCTCGCCCGGGAATCGCATTGGGTGGTGCCGTGCGATGCGGCACCCAACAGCACACACAATAAAACATCATATGACATAAACCAAGCGGAAGCTTACAAAGTGTAAGTTTTACAAGTATTTCTCAAAATACTCTACAGCGGAAAACTAACACCACTCACGTCTCATATCTGTGCTAAGCAACAGAGAAGACATCCAGCCCGCGGACCCTTCTCACTAGCATCACGATGACAACAGCAGCGGCAAGGGTTTCCATGAGTTTACCACTCGGAGAGTTCCGAGTCTCATCGGACAACCATACTCAGTAGCATAGTGTTATTACCTGCAAAACAACTTGTATAGTATCCGTGAGCATAACGCTCAGCAAGACTTAACCGTCGGCCCTAAGCATGAAACTCTACATGATGGTAAAAACTTAACATAGGATAGCACATTGCATATGAACTCGCCTAAAAATGGATCCTTACTTTCAAATGTTATTAACAGCAATTTAAGCATAACCTTGGGCACCTCACATCGGGAGTCCACAATCAAACAAGAAACGCTTTCTCCCGATGTAACTTGCTAATGGTGGAAATGAATCGAATTTGCACTAACCTATTCATAAATCATAACATTACGTTACTAGTATTAACTTCAAACAATGATGATTAATTCTTATCTCAGTGCAAGTTACCTCTACGTCACGACGCAGTGAACAAGCGGTACTCATAACCGTGAGGGACGGCAAATCGACTCGTTATACACCTGCAGGGATACCCGAATAGCACGTCACGTACGCCCATACTCGGAGCCGCACACAGCACGCTCCCCTGATGTCGTACGGGACAACCTTTCACCCAACAGTCCAAACGTCGAACCGGTCGCACCAAAACGAGCAGGAGGTTCCCCACACGGAGCATCTCTCTATGCCCGTTGGCAGATTTCCACCTTGCTGCCCTCAACCTACACCTATAAATCGGTGTGCTATGCCTCGACGCCCGGAGGTTTAGGCTACATCAGTTTATCGGGTCCCATATGTCCGATATGCCTTCGGTACGTTCAATACTTGTTCAGCAGGGCCGCATACGGATCAGTCCTCAACCGACACGGACAGGTCTAAGCACCCAGGCCCCCATGTCCTGTTGCCCCTACACCCTGCCCGGTCTCATTTCAACTTACTAGCAACCTTTTGAACTAATCCCCTATGCTCCCAATTTCCAATACTCGCGAGTAGCGTCCAGCCACTCGACTTCTACCGAGTTCTACTTAAGCATGGCATATTCTACACGGTGGAAGGACACCTACCCAAATACTCCATAGGTATTCTGGTCATGCAAGAGTAGTATCAAACATCTAGACTTAATGCACAATTCATCCTAACCGACGTATTGTATACAAAATAAAAACTTAGGGGTAGTTAAATGCAAACCGGGGCTTGCCTGTTTTGCAGGGTCTAATAGTATATAGTTCAGTTAGAGTCTTGTCTTCCTTGAGGCTTGATCAACTGGTCCACTTCAATGGAATCACTCCGTCGAACTTCTCCATTGGTTGCCTCCGTCGTAAGTCCTATTGATATGTATATGCATATGTTCTTATAATGCAATATAAGGAGGTAAAGACTCAACTTGTTAATAACAGGGAACTGTGTGGGAGTACTTAAGAATGAAGTTTTTGTCCCTGTGGTGCAGAGGAATTAGAAGAAGAACCACATGTCCATAAGAATTCCCATTAACATGTTCTATGGTCCCTAATTGACATGTGACATGAATTGAAATGGGTTGAAAGGAACTAAAGGTCCTGATCTCCAATTACTTCGAAATTTTTACCTGAAGTCTTACATTACACAGAGACGTAGCTTGCCAAATTGCAGCTAATGTGAGTGGAAATTGTGTCTTCCATAATTCCCACTATAATTCTCTATGTTTTGCTCATATACATAATCATGGAGAACAAGAACAGGTAGATCTAAAGTTCACTTTGAGTTGAAACGTTACAGGTGAGTTCCTGGTCACATTAAAGTACTTTGGTACAAAATTCAGACTTTATACTTGAGTAGTTCTCCCAGAATAATTTTTGAAGCAGTCCTGCTACCAGGAATTAATTCTGAAGCAATGTGCATTTTCATGCCCAAACAACTGAACTATCATTCCAAGTAGGGCTCATAGAGCATGTCTGAATTTTCCTATGATTTTTGGAACTAAGGATTTCCCAGAACTGATTTTACAAAGGAAAACCATCTTCTGGAAAAGTTTCTGGACAGTTTTGAGCACAGCAGATTGTACTCTGGAAATTCCTACTCAAATCAACTTCAATTGAGTTGAAACTTTGCTGAAAGTCCAATAACATCCTAAAGAATATTCTGGCAAAATTTAGGAATTTTGGATAAACCAAACTCTCTCAATAATTCTTTTACAGAAAAATTTAAAAGAATTATCCAGAATTAAATGTTGAATTTCATACAAATTGGGGTTCATATTTGGATAGACCTTTGCAAAAGGAATCCAACCCAATTTGAATCACCTAATTTGGAGTTTCCTACACAAAGTTATGAATTTGCAAAGTTGGAGCTGAAACTGGAAATTGTTTTGCTATTGAAAATGACTTGGGCCCACGTTTTAAATTGCAGCCAGTGAGATTCCAGCCACACCGGGCTACACCATTTTGGCGCGCAGCCACACGGGATCACCGAGCCACAACTGATCAGTTTTTTAAACTCTCGGTCGCTGACACGTGGGGCCCGCCCGGATCATCTTCTTCCCCGGGACATTTCCCTCCCCCGCGCTATCCCGATGCCGGACCTTCGCCGGAGCTCACCGGATCGGTGTTTCCGGCCATCTCCCGGTCGGAGACTCGCCGCCCGGGGGTTCTCAGGGTCGGGGCGCACGTTGGCGGGGTTGGCGTGGGTGCTAGATCACCGGAAATGTGCCGGCGACGTGCGGCCATCTCGGGAGAAGTCCGGCGCTGTCGACAGGTGATCCTAGCCCGCCAAACTTGCAAGGAATTGGCTCTACAGCATCCTTGGATGCTAGGGAAGCTCGGCATAGCCTTGGAATTGCTCGGCAACAGCGGCGAATGGTTCTTCACCGTGCACCCGAGACACCTCCTAGGTTTGAGCTCGGAAAACTCGGAAATTAGGCGGTCTACATGCGTTTCTAAGCTAGGGTTGTGAAGAACAATTGTTCGCCGACTAGTTTCGGCCCTTTTTGCAAGATATGGGGAACTAAGAGTGAAGACTGAGATCGAATTTGAGATTTCCTTACCGGAAGGTCGGTTTATGGCCGCCGGAGATCTTTTCTCGAATTCGTGCTCTGTCGTTCACGTCATGGCCTGTGCTTCGGAGGTGAGCATCACCGAGGAACAGCGCATCCGAAAGTGTTCTTGCTCGGGCACGAGAAGCTCTCTGTGGAGCTGTCCACGGGAGCCCGATCGCCGGCTTATTTTAGGTCGCCGCGCGAAGAACTGTGTTCTCGGTGCAGAGAGACTCGACTAGCCCAGTGGCGAGTGGAGAAGGTAGGGGATGATCCCTCAGCGATACTGGTGCAGCGCGGAAAGCTCAGTGGCCCGAGTTTGGCCGTCTCCTGATCGAGTTTCAGAGATGGCGGCGAGCTGTGCTCAGTTCAGCGCGAGGCAGCCGTGAAACATCGGTGTGGCGGTTTTGCGAGCGAAAACAGCACCCCGTGAGCGGATGAGGGCGCGAGCTGATTGACCACACGCCACAGCAGCAGGAGGTGTCCTCGGGGGAGCAGGAGCTGGCATCGGTGACCGGGGACCGAGCTGCTCGGTGTCGCCCGGAGCTCACTCGGCTCGGTTGCTTCGGGCGGTCTACGAGCGAGGGATCCAGCACCCGGTCGGCTCGGCTGTGGTCGAGTGGATCGCACCGAGCGAGAGAGGAACAGCAAAGCTGGTCGCCAGCGCGAAGAAGAAACGGGGCGTGGCTTCGGGGCTGCATGCGGTGGCGCGCCGGAGAGGGGTCCCGGTTGATTTGTTTCTGAACCGAGGACCCGGTTGCTCAGTGTACACAGGCAGAGGTGACTTAGGGTGTAAGTTACACTTTTTGCCCAATGGCATGTGGGCCCCACTGTCCCCCTTATCCCCTCAATTTTTCTCAAAATTGGAAAATGACTCCCTTCAATAGTGGAAATGTTTGAACCCGGTCTGAATTCGAAGGTTTGGACAAGTTTCATCCAATTTCACATTTGTATTTGAATTCCTATGCAATTTAAAGTCCATTTAACAAATGGGTAGCAAATCATTTCAAGAATTCATGAAACTTTGTCTACCCAGTCAGTTAGACCTAAGGAATACAATTATGAAATCTGCTTTTGGTTTTGGCTGCTGCAAATGAGATTTTTGTGCACAACAGTTTGCCTTCCTATTTGTTGCCCTCATTTGCAATTTGAATTGAATAATTTGAGTTCCCACTCTGAATTTCCTTCAACCTAGCATATGAGAGCTTACACATGAGTTTTACTTAATTTTGTCCCACAAACACCCTCTTGATCATAGCCTAGAGTGGTGGGACACTCATGTGTGTCATCACATGTGGAAAAATTTAAACAAGTCCCAATTTTTACAAACTTGAACCAAAGGGTGTTCCCACTTCAGTTCCTTTGTATTCGAAATTTCGGGACCTTTACATTCCTCCCCCCTTAAAAGAATCTCGTCCCGAGATTCCAGAAGAAAAACGAGACAGGAGAGGTAATGCTAAGTGGTTGACGACCAAAGTTTCCGGACAATTCATGCAGATGTAATCTTTGCTTTCCACGTTGTTTCCTCCGGGGTATGATTACTCCACAGCACCTTGTAAAAGCTTAATGCTCGATTCCAGGTGTTCCGGATCCTTTCATCGATAGTCAGATCCGGTCGTTCAGTGTAGGCACAACCCGACTTCAACCCGTCGATTTCTTTGGTACGGACAGCAGCGGAGATTTGAGGCACCTCCACCGCTGTGATACATGACTATGTCAAGGACACCTGCAATACATGCCGGTAGTTCCAACCGGTAGTCTACGGGTCCGTACTCCTTGGTGGTAGCGAATGGATCTAAAGCTCGGGGAGTAAAACCTCCCCTTTACATCGAACCGGTGGATGCCTCTCATCGGAGACACACGAAGATACACGCGTTCCCCGACGTCGAAATGCAACGGTCTACGCCTTCGATCCTATTAGCTTTTCTGTTGGGATTATTCAGCCTTCAAGTTCAATTCTGTTGTCTAAACTCGGTCGTCTGCTTCGTTGACTAGTCAACCCCGAGCAGTACCCTTCCGCCGTACTCACCCCCCTTCAGCGGTGCGCGACATTTCCGGCCATAGAGCTTCATCTTATGAGGTACAACTATACGATCTTTAACCCATAGAGTACCCTTATTGTCCTTCATAGTGATGGCATTGAGAGAACGATGATCAACACTTAATCTCAGTGTCTCGTCGTTCTTCTTAACGAACAGCACCGAGCAACTCCAAGGCGATGAGTCAGGTCATATAAAACATTTGCTCATGAATCGCTTAGTTGCTTCTTCTACTTCGCCAGTTCATCGGGTGCCATCTTATGCGGCTTCGATGAAATTGAGGTTGTTTCCGGCACCAGTTCAAAGTTGAACTTGACGTCCTGTTCGGAAATCTGCCCGGAAACACATCGGCATTCACATACCACCGGAATATCTTCGGGTTTAGTCCCTTCCGTGTGGTCGGCCTAACTAACCCTCTTTGCTGTGCAGAACAGACCTGTCTGTTCTAACCCAGATCTTGATCTGTTTACTCGCATTTTCATAACTCAAGTTGAATACCAAAGTTAAAGTTAACTTCAGTACCTTTCCAACGAGTACTTCTATGCCCCAAGATCATTTCTGGATCAAAGGTTATGATTGCTCAAAGTTTGACAGAATTCCCGGATAAAATTTGCCAGCATCTCCTTTGTATGTGGCTACTTTTATCACAGTTGTATACGAAAATACAATAAGAATCTGCGCAAACTTTAAACTACAATAATGTTGCAAATTTTATAACCTTCCCAACGGTGTATCATCTGACCCTTAGAGATTTTTCTACAGACGGTTATGTCTAATTTACATAAACATCCAGAGAGTGTTGCAGCTGTTCTGTTTCCTGAACAGTTTGCATTTACCTGGACATTCAACAAAGTTGTCGTATGATTCTGCTCTGGAGTTCTACAGAAAAGTTGTAGATCACTTAAAAACTTTTCCAGAACGGTATCAAACACCTTCATTGAGTCCAGACACTCAGAGTTATGCCCTGTCAAGATCCAGCAAAATTTCTGCCAGAACCGGGCACTCTGTTTTTGAAATCAATGGAAACCTAGCAAGCCTCTTTTTTGAAACTTAGTCCAAACGAAGAGCTCAGTAACTAATATGTGCTTCTAACCATCCATTTTTAGTTTGAAAGTTAATCATGAATGATTTCTTCATAGGAAAGAAACTATCCAATGTAGTACGGTGTCGATGCACCGTAAGATATATGACGGTACTACGTTGCCTCACCAAAGAAAAACCTAACCGGATTACACCGGCATATACGTATCCTTAGGTGGCACTAAAACAGTCACTCGCAAACGTGTTCTACACGTACTAAGGTTTTCGTGGTTAATACCTGCATAAACACACTCAATCATCAGGTTCGGCTGCACACCGAACCCGGTATCCATACAGTCGGTACACCCGTCCGTCATCACTCGCACAGGTGTTCTCAAGCCAAGCACGCCTTGAGCTACGTGTTCACGTTACTGACCACGTGACGGGGTCTCCCATACTTGCCAAAGCACGCTAGGGAAAAGCGTTGCTCGAATACCCCAAACGACATGAAGAGTCGTAGAGGATACTAAAGCGGGTCGGGTTACCTGCCACCCGTGGGACTCCACCCTTTAGCTTGTGCGCACTGGTGGACAGCGCATACATGCACCCCCCAAGACATAGACGTCCCGAGATGCACGATTTTCTGACATAACAAATAGATTAGCTTGCCACCTCCATACTCTGCTAATAGCAGTCCTTATGTGGGCTTAGTACCGTTATCTCACCGTATCCTAAGTTTTTGTCGTAATATGATCCTTATTCTGTGCGCTATTACCAATGCGGCTCTGATACCACACTGTGGGGGCCCGACGCCGCCCGTGCAGACACGGGGACGGGACACCTCGCCCGGGAATCGCATTGGGTGGTGCCGTGCGATGCGGCACCCAACAGCACACACAATAAAACATCATATGACATAAACCAAGCGGAAGCTTACAAAGTGTAAGTTTTACAAGTATTTCTCAAAATACTCTACAGCGGAAAACTAACACCACTCACGTCTCATATCTGTGCTAAGCAACAGAGAAGACATCCAGCCCGCGGACCCTTCTCACTAGCATCACGATGACAATAGCAGCGGCAAGGGTTTCCATGAGTTTACCACTCGGAGAGTTCCGAGTCTCATCGGACAACCATACTCAGTAGCATAGTGTTATTACCTGCAAAACAACTTGTATAGTATCCGTGAGCATAACGCTCAGCAAGACTTAACCGTCGGCCCTAAGCATGAAACTCTACATGATGGTAAAAACTTAACATAGGATAGCACATTGCATATGAACTCGCCTAAAAATGGATCCTTACTTTCAAATGTTATTAGCAGCAATTTAAGCATAACCTTGGGCACCTCACATCGGGAGTCCACAATCAAACAAGAAACGCTTTCTCCCGATGTAACTTGCTCATGGTGGAAATGAATCGAATTTGCACTAACCTATTCATAAATCATAACATTACGTTACTAGTATTAACTTCAAACAATGATGATTAATTCTTATCTCAGTGCAAGTTAGCTCTACGTCACGACGCAGTGAACAAGCGGTACTCATAACCGTGAGGGACGGCGAATCGACTCGTTATACACCTGCAGGGATACCCGAATAGCACGTCACGTACGCCCATACTCGGAGCCGCACACAGCACGCTCCCCTGATGTCGTACGGGACAACCTTTCACCCAACAGCCCAAACGTCGAACCGGTCGCACCGAAACGAGCAGGAGGTTCCCCACACGGAGCATCTCTCTATGCCCGTTGGCAGATTTCCACCTTGCTGCCCTCAACCTACACCTATAAATCGGTGTGCTATGCCTCGACGCCCGGAGGTTTAGGCTACATCGGTTTATCGGGTCCCATATGTCCGATATGCCTTCGGTACGTTCAATACTTGTTCAGCAGGGCCGCATACGGATCAGTCCTCAACCGACACGGACAGGTCTAAGCACCCAGGCCCCCATGTCCTGTTGCCCCTACACCCTGCCCGGTCTCATTTCAACTTACTAGCAACCTTTTGAACTAATCCCCTATGCTCCCAATTTCCAATACTCGCGAGTAGCGTCCAGCCACTCGACTTCTACCGAGTTCTACTTAAGCATGGCATATTCTACACGGTGGAAGGACACCTACCCAAATACTCCATAGGTATTCTGGTCATGCAAGAGTAGTATCAAACATCTAGACTTAATGCACAATTCATCCTAACCGACGTATTGTATACAAAATAAAAACTTAGGGGTAGTTAAATGCAAACTGGGGCTTGCCTGTTTTGCAGGGTCTAATAGTATATAGTTCAGTTAGAGTCTTGTCTTCCTTGAGGCTTGATCAACTGGTCCACTTCAATGGAATCACTCCGTCGAACTTCTCCATTGGTTGCCTCCGTCGTAAGTCCTATTGATATGTATATGCATATGTTCTTATAATGCAATATAAGGAGGTAAAGACTCAACTTGTTAATAACAGGGAACTGTGTGGGAGTACTTAAGAATGAAGTTTTTGTCCCTGTGGTGCAGAGGAATTAGAAGAAGAACCACATGTCCATAAGAATTTCCATTAACATGTTCTATGGTCCCTAATGGACATGTGACATGAATTGAAATGGGTTGAAAGGAACTAAAGGTCCTGATCTCCAATGACTTCGAAATTTTTACCTGAAGTCTTACATTACACAGAGACTTAGCTTGCCAAATTGCAGCTAATGTGAGTGGAAATTGTGTCTTCCATAATTCCCACTATAATTCTCTATGTTTTGCTCATATACATAATCATGGAGAACAAGAACAGGTAGATCTAAAGTTCACTTTGAGTTGAAACGTTACAGGTGAGTTCCTGGTCACATTAAAGTACTTTGGTACAAAATTCAGACTTTATACTTGAGTAGTTCTCCCAGAATAATTTTTGAAGCAGTCCTGCTACCAGGAATTAATTCTGAAGCAATGTGCATTTTCATGCCCAAACAACTGAACTATCATTCCAAGTAGGGCTCATAGAGCATGTCTGAATTTTCCTATGATTTTTGGAACTAAGGATTTCCCAGAACTGATTTTACAAAGGAAAACCATCTTCTGGAAAAGTTTCTGGACAGTTTTGAGCACAGCAGATTGTACTCTGGAAATTCCTACTCAAATCAACTTCAATTGAGTTGAAACTTTGCTGAAAGTCCAATAACATCCTAAAGAATATTCTGGCAAAATTTTAGGAATTTTGGATAAACCAAACTCTCTCAATAATTCTTTTACAGAAAAATTTAAAAGAATTATCCAGAATTAAATGTTGAATTTCATACAAATTGGGGTTCATATTTGGATAGACCTTTGCAAAAGGAATCCAACCCAATTTGAATCACCTAATTTGGAGTTTCCTACACAAAGTTATGAATTTGCAAAGTTGGAGCTGAAACTGGAAATTGTTTTGCTATTGAAAATGACTTGGGCCCACGTTTTAAATTGCAGCCAGTGAGATTCCAGCCACACCGGGCTACACCATTTTGGCGCGCAGCCACACGGGATCACCGAGCCACAACTGATCAGTTTTTTAAACTCTCGGTCGCTGACACGTGGGGCCCACCCGGATCATCTTCTTCCCCGGGACATTTCCCTCCCCCGCGCTATCCCGATGCCGGACCTTCGCCGGAGCTCACCGGATCGGTGTTTCCGGCCATCTCCCGGTCGGAGACTCGCCGCCCGGGGGTTCTCAGGGTCGGGGCGCACGTTGGCGGGGTTGGCGTGGGTGCTAGATCACCGGAAATGTGCCGGCGATGTGCGGCCATCTCGGGAGAAGTCCGGCGCTGTCGACAGGTGATCCTAGCCCGCCAAACTTGCGAGGAATTGGCTCTACAGCATCCTCGGATGCTAGGGAAGCTCGGCATAGCCTTGGAATTGATCGGCAACAGCGGCGAATGGTTCTTCACCGTGCACCCGAGACACCTCCTAGGTTTGAGCTCGGAAAACTCGGAAATTAGGCGGTCTACATGCGTTTCTAAGCTAGGGTTGTGAAGAACAATTGTTCGCCGACTAGTTTCGGCCCTTTTTGCAAGATATGGGGAACTAAGAGTGAAGACTGAGATCGAATTTGAGATTTCCTTACCGGAAGGTCGGTTTATGGCCGCCGGAGATCTTTTCTCGAATTCGTGCTCTGTCGTTCACGTCATGGCCTGTGCTTCGGAGGTGAGCATCACCGAGGAACAGCGCATCCGAAAGTGTTCTTGCTCGGGCACGAGAAGCTCTCTGTGGAGCTGTCCACGGGAGCCCGATCGCCGGCTTATTTTAGGTCGCCGCGCGAAGAACTGTGTTCTCGGTGCAGAGAGGCTCGACTAGCCCAGTGGCGAGTGGAGAAGGTAGGGGATGATCCCTCAGCGATACTGGTGCAGCGCGGAAAGCTCGGTGGCCCGAGTTTGGCCGTCTCCCGATCGAGTTTCAGAGATGGCGGCGAGCTGTGCTCAGTTCAGCGCGAGGCAGCCGTGAAACATCGGTGTGGCGGTTTTGCGAGCGAAAACAGCACCCCGTGAGCGGATGAGGGCGGGAGCTGATTGACCACACGCCACAGCAGCAGGAGGTGTCCTCGGGAGAGCAGGAGCTGGCATCGGTGACCGGGGACCGAGCTGCTCGGTGTCGCCCGGAGCTCACTCGGCTCGGTTGCTTCGGGCGGTTTACGAGCGAGGGATCCAGCACCCGGTCGGCTCGGCTGTGGTCGAGTGGATCGCACCGAGCGAGAGAGGAACAGCGAAGCTGGTCGCCAGCGCGAAGAAGAAACGGGGCGTGGCTTCGGGGCTGCATGCGGTGGCGCGCCGGAGAGGGGTCCCGGTTGATTTGTTTCTGAACCGAGGACCCGGTTGCTCAGTGTACACAGGCAGAGGTGACTTAGGGTGTAAGTTACACTTTTTGCCCAATGACATGTGGGCCCCACTGTCCCCCTTATCCCCACAATTTTTCTCAAAATTGGAAAATGACTCCCTTCAATAGTGGAAATGTTTGAACCCGGTCTGAATTCGAAGGTTTGGACAAGTTTCATCCAATTTCACATTTGTATTTGAATTCCTATGCAATTTAAAGTCCATTTAACAAATGGGTAGCAAATCATTTCAAGAATTCATGAAACTTTGTCTACCCACTCAGTTAGACCTAAGGAATACAATTATGAAATCTGCTTTTGGTTTTGGCTGCTGCAAATGAGGTTTTTGTGCACAACAGTTTGCCTTCCTATTTGTTGCCCTCATTTGCAATTTGAATTGAATAATTTGAGTTCCCACTCTGAATTTCCTTCAACCTAGCATATGAGAGCTTACACATGAGTTTTACTTAATTTTGTCCCACAAACACCCTCTTGATCATAGCCTAGAGTGGTGGGACACTCATGTGTGTCATCACATGTGGAAAAATTTAAACAAGTCCCAATTTTTACAAACTTGAACCAAAGGGTGTTCCCACTTCAGTTCCTTTGTATTCGAAATTTCGGGACCTTTACAAAAAGCCTCAAGTACATATTCACTCAGAAGGAGCTGAACATGAGGCAGCGAAGATGGTTAGAACTGATAAAGGATTACGAAATAGAGATCCATTATCATCCGGGCAAGGCAAACGTAGTGGCAGATGCGCTGAGCCGCAAGCCACACGTCAACAATCTGACCATCACACCGTTGGGAGAGAGCGAACCACCACTGCATGTAATTCCACATGGAGCTCTCTACAACCTAGCTTTGATCCCCACCATCCATGAAGAGATAGCGGCAGCTCAGAAACATGACAAGGGCATGTCGCATTTGCGGAGACGTGTAGACAGTGGGGAGCTGAAATGTTTCCGGAAGGACGGAGACGACGTCCTATGGTTCAAGGACCGGATCGTCGTACCCCGTAACCCGGAGCTACGGAAGAAATTTTTTGATGAGGCTCACTTATCAAAATTTTCTATTCACCCCGGAAGCAACAAGATGTATCAAGAACTCAGAAGCAAGTTTTGGTGGACACGGATGAAGCGGGAAATCGCAAAGTACGTGTCCGAGTGCGATACATGTCGAAGGGTGAAAGCAGACCATATGCGGAAACCGGGACTGCTACAACCACTGGGAGTTCCTGCCTGGAAATGGGAGGATGTGAGCATGGACTTCATCGTCGGTTTACCCACCACCTTTCAGGAACATGATTCTGTGTGGGTGATCGTCGACCGGCTCACCAAAGTTGCCCATTTCATCCCGGTCAACACCAACTACAACGCCAAGAAGTACTCTGAACTGTACATCTCACGGATCCTATGCTTGTATGGCGTACCCCGTACCATCATATCGGATCGGGGCACTTTATTTGTGTCCCGTTTTTGCGAGCAGCTGCATGCTGCATTGGGGACGAAGCTGATCCGTAGTTCAGCATACCACCCGCAGACGGATGGGCAAACCGAGCGGGTAAATCAGATCCTAGAAGACATGCTACGAGCTTGCGCTATCAAATACGGCAAGAATTGGGATGATCACTTGCCGTTAGCCGAGTTATCGTACAACAATGGGTACCAAGCCAGCATAAAAATGGCGCCCTACGAGACGCTATACGGGAGAAAATGCCGCACACCATTGAACTGGTGTGAGTCTGGCGAGAGGGTTACCTTCGGGATTGACCTTGTCAACAACGCGGAAGAAAAGGTTCGACTGATTCAAGCAAACCTAAAAGCCACCCAATCCCGACAGAAACAGTATGCGGACTGGAGAAGACGCCCATTACAATTCAAAGTCGGGGATCACGTATATCTACGTGTATCTCCAATGAAGGGCGTAAACAGATTTGGGGTGAGAGGAAAGTTGGCACCCCGATTCATCGGTCCATTCCAGATTACCGAAAGATGTGGATCAGTAGCATACCGGCTGAAATTACCAGAAGCACTTTCCGGTGTGCACGACGTCTTTCACATTTCCCAGCTGAGAAAGTGTCTCAAGATATCTACTACCGTTCAGCTGGAAGACATTGAAGAACTGCAACCGGATCTCACCTATCGGGAGGAACCGGTTCAGATCATTGACGAAAAGGCCCGAACCACACGCAACCGCATGTTGTGGTTCTATAAAATCCTATGGAGTAATCACTCCATGGGCGAAGCGACATGGGAGAGTGAAGGATTTCTTCGCGCTAACTACCCTGACTTTTTCACGTCGCATATCCGGTAATTTTTTCTTTCCGTCCTCTCTCTCATTTTCACCTTATAATCTCGGGACGAGATTCTTTTAAGGGGGGAGGAATGTAAGGGCCTCAGTTTTTTACACATGTTTGAAGTGTCATCACCACACACACACCTCATCTGGAGCAAGTTGATAAACACATTTGAAGAGCAAGTAACCACCATCAACATGCTCATTAGAGAATAAACTCACATATTGCAAAAGTGGTATTTCCCCACATGTGATATACAGGGGCTGGGCATATGAAAACTCCTACATGGTACTAGTAATGTCCATGCCAAGTTTCACCCAAATTCAAAACCTTTTTGAGGTCATTTTGGGCATAGCTAGAAAGAGGGCAGTTTGAAACTACATTCAAATTCAAACTGTTTTTATCCCATAAATTCAAAAGTGGGAGACATATTCTTACTCAGCACATTTTTGTGAGCTCACACTCCAATTTTCACTCCATTTGGAGTTGATCTTGACATGAGCTAAGTGGGGCAAATTCAAACTTTATTTGAATTTCAAACTGAACATGTGCTGAAATTTATCCAAACCAAAACCAATTTGAATTCTAACCAATTCAAATGGCTCAGGGGTGAAAAATTTGAATCACCATGGGCATTTTGGGGCTTACTGTTTACAACAGTGATGAGGAGTTAATCTCAGAGGTTAAAAATGAAAATGGACCCACATGTCAGCCACAGGGATGATTCAACCGACTGAGACTTTTCTCACTCGGGTCGCCGAGCTGCAGCTGCGATCGCCACCGAGGGGGGCCGCCGCGCCAGCAGCTGCTTGGCCACACGCGGGCACGAGTCGGTTCAGAGCCTTCATAAGGCGTTCTTCCCCTCCTCGGCCGAAGCTATCGCCATTTCCTCCTCACAAGAACACAGAGCCGGGAATTTTCCTCCGCTGCTCAGAACCGATCGGAGAGCTCCGATCACAGCCTCTCCGTCCCCTCCAGAGCTACGGCAAGGTACTAGGAACCCTCCTCGTTCTTCCCTGTTGCTGGAATTCAGCTGAAACCTGTCGATCTCGACTATACCGAGCGTTTAGTTCGGTGACCTAAAACCGGCGCACTTCGGGCTCCCGTGGACATCCCAACCGGGAGGTTATCATGCCCGAGCCAAGGCACCCTTGGACGCGCTAGTGATCGGTGCTTCTCACCCCCGAGCCACAGCCCGAGCACTTGCTCACCGGCGGCGAATTTCCAGTTTTCCCCTTTCTGGGTACAGACCGACCTTCGGGTACGGTTCTGTCGAATTCATACTCTAGAAAGGATTAGAGGGCCTCAATTCGCTCCCACACAAACTAGACCCGGTAGCGCACAAGTTGCCTTCGCAACCTTTGGCCTAAAAACCCCTGTACCCGGCGTATTTTGATGATTGCCGACGGCGGAGCTTGCGGGAGGCATCGGGCGCACGGTGAGAGCCTACTTCGGGCCTCCCCCGAGCTGCTTCAAGCTCATGTCGACCTTCCCTAAGGTACACTGATGCTCCCTGACTGGTTTCTCGAGTGGTCGAGGTTCTAAGGAGGTCGGCCGGCACGGCCGAAGTCTTCCCGAGGCGGCGGCTCGTCGCCGACCATGCACCGGCCATTGTCATGACGAGCTGAGCCCAGAATCCTGTTCCCCGAGTGAAAGTAGGCAGGGGAGGAAAAAATCGTGAAGTTTGGAGCTCCACCGAAGCTGCCGGCGAGCTCTCCGGCGAGGTACCCGGCGGCAGAGTGCGGGCGGCGAGAGGTAGACGAAGGGGGTGGACCCCAGCTGTCAGCAGCAGATATTTTAAATCGGGATCGGGCTGCGGCCGGGATCTGATGTGCTGGCGCGCAAAAACCCTGTGGGCCTCAGTGTGCTGTCGCCTCCGCACCCAACACGTGTCCCCGCGGGCCCCGGCAGATTTAAAAATTTTTCCCTGATTTTCAGATTTCATCCAAACTTCAAATCCGCATAACTTTGGCTAGGAAGCTCCAAATCGAGTGAACCAAATTTTGTTGGATTCAGATCTCTGAGCACTTTCCAGCAAATCAAGTTTCACTTCATGAAAATCCTTATTTATCCAGAATTAATTCCTCAAAATTAAAACTGTTTGGAATTTTAACTGGAGAATCCTTTGGAGGAAAATCCTGAAATTTTGCTGGGATGTTCACCAAAATATCCCTGAACTACCATAAAAATTTCAGATCCATTTGAGCTCATTTAATCCACCTAATGGTGTGATTAGTGAAACTGTTCCAGAGAAAATAGAAAATGTTCAGAAACATTTTCAGAATTTTCTCTGAAATTGTTTAGCTCATATCTTTAGCTAGGAACCTTCAAATTAAGTGAGACCAACTCCATTAGAACCCTCTGAAAATCTAGTTTTCAGAAAGTCATAGATTCTTTCATGAAAATCTTTAGAACATCCTAAAAGCCTTCAATTAAGTTCAAGTACATAATTAATTGTGGAGGGCTCAAATGAGCTTTGCTGCAACTAAAACTTGACCAAGTCTCTGTTTAGGTTGTAACCAAGCCACAGTAAAAGTTTCACAGTCTTTGGGTCTGTCTAGTGAGACTTAGAAGGTTCACAAATTTAAACCTCAATTCAAATGCATTTAATTAATACATGTACTTCTTATATCATGTAGTCGCTAAGGTCGAGGAGGAACCCGAAGTCCTAGACTTCGTTACTCCGGAGGAGCAGCTAGCCTACGACCAAGAGCAGCAAGGCAAGCTCCGGTTTGCATTAACCTTTTTACAAATTTTTATTGTTTTGAACACTTACTTGAGTATTATGATTCCTTGCATTAGAGTCTTGTCTGGAAACCCAATTGCATAGCCAAGAAAACCATGGGTTGGGTTTAGGATTGTAAACCCCGTTAGCTACTGCAAAGCTAAGTTAGGGTAGGATTCGGTACAAGTCGAGTAGTTGGAACTACTCGCGAGCATAGGCTAGAGGCACTCGACTCGGGTAGAGATAGCACATGATACACATGGCAAGAAAGATGAGACCGAGCGGAGAGTAAGGGCAGCAGGACTTTGGGGCCTGTGTGCTGTAGCTCCGCTTGTGTCGATTGAGGACCGAGCCGTGTGCAGGCCTGTTGAACAAGCTAGAACAGTACCGACGACCTACCAGCTATATGGGAACTGGGAAACCGATGTAACTCGGGTAGCTGGGTGTTGAGGCATAGCTGGTCGTTCAAAGGGTAGGTTGAGAGCTAGAGGTGTAAATCGGCTGGCGGCACTTAGATGCGCGTGCAGAGACCTCTTGCTCGGGACGATTGGATCGGTTCAACATTTGGCTAACGGGTGAAAGGTAGTTGCGTACGGCGTCCGTGATGGTTGTTGTAGGCAACATCGAGTACGGGCGTACGTGACGGGTTGTTCGGGTAACCCTGCGGGTGTAAATCGATTATAATCGCCGTCCCTCACGGTCAGTGAGTACCACTTGTTCATTGTACCGTGAAGTAGAAAGAACAGGCTAGTTACAGGTTAAAATGTTGCTGCTTGAAAGATGGACTTTGCTTGTTAATGAGTTGTTGTAGCTTAGAGCTAATTAAAGTTCCTTTCAACTTTGGGCAAAGTACATGAGAGAAATGCGTTTCTTGTTTGATTGTGGCTCTCTCATGTGCCTTAGCATGAGGTTCTCCACAATCTGCTGCTAAAACTTGAAAGTAAGGTTCCAATAATTAGGCGAGTCCTTTGCAAATTGTTTTACCTCATGTACCCATCACCCTTCATGTAGAAGTTCCATGTTTAGGTGAGACGGGTCAGACTTGCTGAGCCTTCGTGCTCACTGCTTATGTTTGAAGCTTTTGCAGGGTTCTATGAGGAAGGGACTCCCGAAGAGGAGACGGAACCCCAGGAGGGGAACCCCAGGCTGAACGTGAACTTGATGCGTAGTCTACGCCTGTGAGTGTAGACTGGACCTATTTTGATGTAAAAATGTTCATAAACCACTTTATGTAATAAAAGTTTTGCTTCCGCTTTGTACCTTTGATGTGTGTTATTCGATGCTGTGCAACGCAGCACCCCTCAGCATGATCCTGGCTCGACAAGACCGTGGGGTCGTGTCAGGTATGGGCAAGGCTGCGCCATAGACCGGGGGTGCCACTTGCAGGGCATATGGCTGAGGCATATGCTGTGTGGCGTATGGCTAGGGCAGAGATCGCGTAGCGAACGTCTGCAGGCCAGGCTGAGTCGAGGCGGTCGACATGCTGTCGCCGACCTCGCGGTTGCGATGCCTACTTCAGCTTTGACCTCAGGTCCGCAGATGGGAGCCTGGTGGAGCGGGAGTCTGCCGTCTGCCCGTCAACCGTTGGCGTGCGCGTCAGCGACACACCTGGTTGACCGGGACGTCGTCCCCACCGAAGTCGAGGGTTTGCGGCGGCGACGACGAGATGGTCTATGTCGAAGTGTTCTGTCGACACTTCCCCCGGGCCTGCACTGGGCAGCCCGCGGAGGTTCTTTTTTCGGTGGGGCTAGTTCCTAGCGGAGAGCTTACGCAGATGGACGAGTTAGTAAGAGCTTGACACGGCGAGTTTTACGTGGTTCAGGCCGCCGGAGCGTAAAACCCTACGTCCACGGCGAGCTATGGAGCTCGCTGTATTGCTTGCTGCTCAGGGCCGGAGTCCTGAGCTTGGGGGTGAGTTACAGCTTGAGAGTGTATGGCTAGCGTATGAGTTGCAAAGTGCGAACCCTTGCTATCGTCGCCTACCCGAGCCTTTTATAGTCCAAGACTCGGGTGGCTTACAAGGGGAGCCGGGACCCGACAGGTGGTCCCAGGAAGATTGTCTATAATCTACCGTATCTGCAGTTATGCCGGTAGTTGTCTCTGGTTGAAGGCTTCTGAGTCTTCATCTTGCCGCCCTACCCATGCCGCATGCTAGTCGTAGTGGTTGATGACGGCGCAGGCGGCATGGGATGTCTTGTCACGGTATTTATTGGCTGGCAGGTCCTGACACCGCGCGCCAGTCTGTGATGCGACTGGTCGCAACGGCACCTGACAGAGGCGTGCTCCGCGTCTCCGCGTCTTGGGAAGACGTGGGCCTTGAATACCTTGTACGGGCAAGGTATGGGGCGTCTTTACGCCCGCTGCCTATCTCTCGGGGGCGGGCAGCACCGTTCTTCTGGCCACGTGGTGGGCCCGGAGCCCTTCTCTAAGGAGAGAAGGGCCCGGCCTGCGGGCCACGTGGAGCCTCCGGACCTCTCCCCGCAGAGGGGGAGGCTCGGCTTCTGTCGGCCACGCGACGGGCCCGGAGCTCTCCTCTGAGGAGAGGGAGGTCCGGCCCCGCTGGACGCGTGGCGCCTTCGGACCTCTCTCCCGCGGAGGGGGAGGTCCGGCTTTTGTATGCCACGTGGCGGGCCCGGAGCTCTCCTCTGAGGAGAGGGAGGTCCGGCCCCGTCGGACACGTGGCGCCTTCGGAGCTCTCCCTGCGGAGAAGGGCGAGTTCCTTAGGCATTTCCCCCTGTGCGCGGGGGTACCCCATATCTCAGGTACCGACAGTGGCCCCCGGGCCCATCTCGGGGGAGATAGCGAGCCCAAGGTGGGACCTCCGTCTCTTCCGATCCGCGCACTTTCTCTAAGTCCCAAGTTGACCGCTGCCGGAGCACGAACAGTCGCGGGATCGTGGGAGCGTGCCCCCACTTGATGGTTACCTTTACTGCGGCGGTTCCCAAGGCTGCCACTTCTGCATGATGCGGCGCTTTCTTCGGGAACCGCCGAAGAGCCTTGCCGGCTTGTCTTCTTAGGAGACTGACTCCTTGGTCCACTGCTCCGGTCGGGCGGCTTGAGCCCACCTGTCATTGGCGCTCGGTCTAGGAGCCGAAGCGGTTGCCGACGCGGTGTATTCGAAGAGTTCCGAATCGCTTGGGATTGCACCCGGGAAGGTCTTTAGAGGGGATCTTACTCGCATTGCGGTTTCCCTTCGCACCTCCCAGCATTTCTTCTCGGACTCTTGTGCTTTTGTCCTCCCTAGCCATGGCCTCCAACCCGCCACCAGAGAATAAGCACGCTCGATCTCCTCCAGCGACGGCGTCGGCGCCAAGTCAGGAATCTGGGGTGCCTGGCACTCCCTCCGGTGGCGACTCGAAGAGGCCCCGGGCTGATGCGTTGAGGGAAGCTTCTGGGGCGTCCTCTGTTCCGCCAGTTCAGGCGACTGCGGAGCGGCCGTCAGTGATGGTAGCGGGCTCTGGGAGTCCTACCCCGGCTCGGAAGTCGGGGTTCAGAGCCCGCTGGAGTGTCCGCGCTTCCCGGCCATCCCCGACTTGCGGGGAGTCTGTGCCGTTGCGCTCAGAGCCAGGGGCAACTGCCGCGGCCCCCTGGCCAGCGCGAACTTCTCCTGTTCCGGTGTGCCCGGATTCCGCGGCGACGTCGTCTCTTCTTGTCGAGACGGCCACCGCGGCCCCCAAGCCAGCGCAGGTCGACCCTGCACCAGGCGACCCGGCCTTTACTCCAGCACCGCCTTCCCCAGCTCTCCCCTCTCCACAGGTCAAGGAGCCAAAAGCTGAAGAGAGCCCGGCAGGTCCGGCCGCCAGAGCCTCGGAGCTAGCTTCTCCTGATCGGCGTCTCGTCTCGGTTGCTGGTGCGTCGACTCCTCTTGAGGATGAGGTAATGGAGGAGGTCGGGGGGACTGCCCCGCCCTCTGTTGCTCCATTGCCCCTGGCGGATGCCTTCGCGCTTGCCGAGACAAGCATTCGGCAGGTCTTGGCTGCACTAGGTCGCGAGCGGGAGGAGTATACGGTTAAACGGGATCGCCTCCTCACCTGGGGGAACCTTTTGCGGGAGAGGACCGCGAAGGTTAAGAGCGAGCTCGACTCCAGGCGGGAGTTGCTCGACTTCAGGGAAGTGCTCCTCGACCGGATGAAGCGGGCTGTCAACCGCATGGACACCCAATCGCGGCGGATCAACAGGGAGGCTCTGGAGGCACACGCCCAGGCCGAAGAGAGCCTCTCTGCTGCTGTGGAGATACGGCAGCAGTTGGAGCGCCGTGAACTCGCCGTTGAGGAACGGGAGCGTTCCATGGCAGCTGAGGCGGAGAGGGTCGCCACGCAGCTGGCGGCGGGCGAGGATGACCTTCGAGCTCAGATCGAGGAGCTGGAGATCCTGAAGGCAGACCTTGACTTGAGGGGGGAACAGGTCTCCCGTGATCGCCGGGCGGTCTTGGATCGGGAGTTAACCGCCGACTTCAAGGCTGCTGAGTTGGAGCGGCTCACCAAGACTCTCCATCTTCGGGAGAGCTCCCTGGTGGCCAAGGAGAAGGAATTCTCCGAGAGGAACCTGGAGGCTCTGCAGGCGGCCCGCCGTGAGGTGGAGGAGCTTTCGGCCTTGCGGTCCTCCGAGGCTCTTGCGGTCTCGAGCTTCGTGGATCGAGCGGGGTCCGCTCTGATCCCTCTTGGCTTCAGCCCGGTGAGGGTCGCGGCCCCTGCGTTGAAGGTGGCGGAGGTGATCCCCGCGCTGGAGTCGATCGGCGCCAAGCTGGACAGGCTAGACTCGATGGTCGCCAGCGAGCTTGAGGCCTAGGGGCGCGGCCTAGCCTTAGAGGTCGCCTCACATGTGCTGGCATGCTTTAAGAGCCGCGACCCCTCTTTCTCGCTAGAACCAGCGAGAGAGGGCCCAGCCGCAGAGCGGGAACAAGCTGCCAGGGCAGAAGTCGAGGATGTGGCCGCCCTTGTAGCCGCAAGATTCCGGCGGGAGCCGGGAGGTCCTTAGGACTTGTTTCTCCCTTTTTATCGAGTCTGTAGTCCAGCTCATGGAGCCTCGCTTAGTTCGACTCTTTTAGATATCTATGTCTGTGATGCTTTTTCTCTCCTTCTTGGCTTTGCCTGACTGAGTCCTTAGCTCCACAAGGTACTCAGAGGTCATCTCCAATCTCGGAGCTCCGCATAGACACCTTCCCCGGGTCCTAACCGTGTTAGGGGCCCCGGGGGTCTCCGGATCTCGCCCCATGGGGAGCTCCAAATCTGCCTGCCACGTGGCGGGTCCGGAGCCCCTCCTCAAGGGGCGGGAGCTCCGGCCATGCTGGACACGTAGGGCTTTCGGAGCCCTCCCACCGGGGGGGAGGTCCGGTTTCTGCCTGCCACGTGGCGAGCCCGGAGCCCTCCTCAGGGGAGGCGAGAGCTCCGGGCCCGCTGGACATGTGGGGCCCTCAGGTCCTGCCCCTGCTGAAGGGGCAGGGCCCGGTCCTTCCAGTCCTAGGCCGGAGTAGTTGGTAGCTCCATTCCCCCCGCTTCATGCAGTCCCTGTTGCCATAACCTAGAGGTCCTGCACACAGGTAGAGGAAACGTAATTCTCCTCGCGGGGTCCTCCCCTCCCGTCTCCTAGTCTTATTCGTCTTACGATCCTGATCCGTTATACGAGGCTTGGGCAATTATGTGCTTGGGGCGCCGGAGCTCCGGCTCCCTCCGAGGTCCGGGTACGGTCGTCCGATCCCTAGTACCGGGCCATGCGCTGGGGAAGCAGGGTGCACGTGCTTTGGGTTCATGACCAGGCAAAGCGGTTGTACTCCCCTGTACCTCCGGTGGGCAGGATGCGCATGCTTTGGGCTCATGGCCTGCTAAGCTGGATACGCACCCTGGACCCCCCATGCACAACGCAGGCCTTTCCTGGAGGTGACCAACTGACACCGCAACACCTGACTGGGGGAGGCCCGAGAGACTCACTCGGCCATTGGCAGGTGCCTCAAGCGCGGCCGCCTTCGGTAGGATAGCGAATGCCGACTATGGATGAGCGCGGGAGAGGGGGAGCTAGATGTAGGATGAACATACATAGGTAGTGCGATCATAAAAATTAATGCATAATTTAAATGAGCGCATGAGAGGGAGCTAAGTAGAACAGGTTTCTGTATTCATGCCCATAGGTGGAATTCTGGCTGTACATGGAGGCAATATTCCGCCTCGTCTGCAAGGGAAGCAAGACTCTACACGCTTAGGGTCGGAACCAGGCTAAACTGGACGTAGTCCTGTACCGTTCCTTGAGACTTAGCTGCCCCAAGCTCTGTTCCTAAATTCTATGGGATCCATTACAGAAGGGAATAACCCTGTTCTACTGATGCTCGGGAAGTAGGACTTACAGTGTTGCTTCATGGCAAGGATTTTTGGGAACAGATCCCACTCTCGGTTGAAAGGCATGTGTACCTGGGGCGGCAGCTTTCATGATTCGGAAGGGACCTTCCCTGCTGGGGGAGAGCTTATGGGTCCTTCTTGGAATAGAGCGTGCCGCTACACCAGGTTGCCCTCCTGCAGGCCCCCGACGCGTTCGGTTCTTTGGTGGTAGTGCTTAGAGCATCAGCCGAGACCGCGCGTTGTGGGGTGTTACCTGCAGCCGAGTCTTGTCGACGAGGTTGTTATCTTCGCGCTGGATCAGGTCCTGCGCGGCTTCTCCTGGGAGCCCCCGGGGAGTTCTCCCCTTCTGGCTAAGGCCTTCAAGGGGTAGGTGGGCCCGGGCTCGTCTTGGATGACCTAAGGCGTCTTCCCCTTCTGGCAAGGCCTTCAAGGGGTTGACAGACCTTGGGCGGCTCCCGAGAGGTAAGTTCGAGGCACGGAGGCGCACCGCAGTTGGCTAACGCCCTGGCCCGTCACCATCGGAACTGGAGTCCTCACCATTATGCACTGTCTTTATGACACGCTGAGGCTCCTGGAACCCCACCTGATGGGCAGCGGTGACTGGGGCATCGACCTTCTGTTTGCCATCCCTCTGAGGGTAGGTCGGTGCTTCAGCCCTCTGCTGTCTTCCTTTGCGGAAGCGCTCTGCGAGCCTCTGGATATCCCAGCACTCGGCAGCAGTATGGTTGCCGGTGCCATGCACGGGGCATAGCCTTCCCTGGTCACTGTCTAGGGCCGGTGATTGCCGCTGCCTTTTGTCGGGGCGTGGCCCCCGAGCTCCACTAGTCGTCGCAGCTGCGGCGACGGGGGCCGTGAACAGTGACTTCATCTTGCCACTCCCACGGTTCTTTGCCTTCTTGCCACCCCCATAGGCAGCAGCGCTGGACCCGGGCTGTCCTCCTGACTCGGAGGTCAGCAGAGCGTGCCAGTTCCGCCCTTCAGCTGCTCTGTCGCATTTGTCCGCCAGGCTGAAGAGCTCAGAGACGTCGCGGACCTCTCTGGTCGCGAGCTTCTCAAGCATTTTCTCGTCCCGGACACCCTGACGAAATGTCACCACCACAGAGGCACTTTGAATATGCGGGATGGTGTTGCGTACCTGCGAGAACCGCTGGATGAAAGAGCGCAGCGACTCCCCAGGCTGTTGCTTTACGGCGTGGAGGTCAAGCTCCGTGTCGGGACGGGTGTAGGAGCTGCCGAAGTTGGCGACGAACTACCGGCAGAGCTCTCCCCAGGAAGTTATGGACCCCTGAGGTAGATTTATGAGCCAAGACCGAGCTGGGCCGGTCAAGGCGACGGGGAAGTAGTTGGCCATGACAGCCTCATCCCCTCCTGCGGCAAGTACGGCGGTGGAGTAGATCTGGAGGAACTCCGCCGGGTTGACGCTACCGTCGTACTTCTCAGGCAGGTGCGGGCGAAACTTGCGTGGCCACCTCGCGAAGCGAAGGTGGGGTGCAAAAGCTGCACATCTTGCTCCTGCTGCCGCAGGTATTGGCAGTGCGAACGCTTGATTCGCACTTGGCACCGTGTACCCCGGCATGGGCAAGGCTGCACCATAGACCGGGGGCGCTGCTTGCGGCGCACATGGTTGTGGCATATGCTGCGCGGCGTATGCCTGAGGCAGGGCTCGCGTGGCGAAGATCTGCCCTCCAGGCTGTGTTGAGGCCGACGTCATGCTGTCGCCAGCCTCATGGTTGCGGCGCCTTTCTCGGCGTCGCTCGAGGTACACTCGGGCATCCTGGCCCAAGTGGCACCGTTCCAGCTCCCTTCTCAGGTCCGTCGATGGGAGCCTGGAGGAACTGGAATCCGCCGTTTGCCCGTCAACCGTTGGCGTGTGTGTCAGCGACACAGCCGGTTGACCGGGGCATCGCCCTCGCCGAAACCGAGGGTTCGCGGCGGCGACGACGAGGCGGTCCACTTCGCGGACCCACTGTTGGGTTGATTAATGGGGTGCATCCCCAGCAGGTGGGTTGCGCAGCAGTGCTCTTGCTGCAGCTAGCGCACCCCCATGGTGTACGCTCAGCGATGCAGAAGATCTCACACTGGTCTGAGCCTGCATCGCCGGAGTCGGCGTCGCCGGAGTCGGCTGCTGGCTACCAGCTTGTGCCGACACACTTCGTCCTGAGTGTGTCGACATGTACTCCCCACTGGTCACGGTTCGCCGTGAACGTGGAGGGGGAAAGTTTGCCGCTGAAGGAAGCTTGGTCATCTTCGTCGGGGGAAATTCGCCGCGCTAAGAGAAAAGCCCCCTACCTGGCGCGCCAAATGTCGAAGTGTTCTATCGACACTTCCCCGGGCCTGCACTGGGCAGCCCGCGGAGGTTCTTTTTTCGGTGGGGCTAGTTCCTAGCGGAGAGCTTGCGCAGATGGACGAGTTAGTAAGAGCTTGACACGGCGAGTTTTACGTGGTTCAGGCCGCCGGAGCGTAAAACCCTACGTCCACGGTGAGCTATGGAGCTCGCTGTATTGCTTGCTGCTCAGGGCCGGAGTCCTGAGCTTGGGGTGAGTTACAGCTTGAGAGTGTATGGCTAGCGTATGAGTTGCAAAGTGCGAACCCTTGCTATCGTCGCCTACCCGAGCCTTTTATAGTCCAAGACTCGGGCGGCTTACAAGGGGAGCCGAGACCCGACAGGTGGTCCCAGGAAGATTGTCTATAATCTACCGTATCTGCAGTTATGCCGGTAGTTGTCTCTGGTCGAAGGCTTCTGAGTCTTCATCTTGCCGCCCTGCCCATGCCGCATGCTAGTCGTAGTGGTTGATGACGGCGCAGGTGGCATGGGATGTCTTGTCGCGGTATTTATTGGCTGGCAGGTCCTGACACCGCGCGCCAGTCTGTGATGCGACTGGTCGCAACGGCACCTGACAGAGGCGTGCTCCACGTCTCCGCGTCTTGGGAAGACGCGGGCCTTGAATACCTTGTACGGGCAAGGTATGGGGCGTCTTTACGCCCGCTGCCTATCTCTCGGGGGCGGGAAGCACCGTTCTTCTGGCCACATGGCGGGCCCAGAGCCCTTCTCTGAGGAGAGAAGGGCCCGGCCTGCGGGCCACGTGGAGCCTCCGGACCTATCCCCGCGGAGGGGGAGGCTCGGCTTCTGTCGGCCACGCGGCGGGCCCGGAGCTCTCCTCTGAGGAGAGGGAGGTCCGGCCCCGCTGGACGCGTGGCGCCTTCGGACCTCTCTCCCGCGGAGGGGGAGGTCCGGCTTCTGTATGCCATGTGGCGGGCCCGGAGCTCTCCTCTGAGGAGATGGAGGTCCGGCCCCGCCGGACGCATGGCGCCTTCGGAGCTCTCCCTGCGGAGAAGGGCGAGTTCCTTAGGCATTTTGCCCTGTGCGCGGGGGTACCCCATATCTCAGGTATCGACAGTCTATGTCGTGAATCCACTGCTGGGTCGCTGACTGAGGCGCGTCCCCAGCAGGTGGATTGCACAGTAGCGCTCGTGCTGCAGCTAGTGCACTCCCGTGGGAGACACTCAGCGCTGCAGTGGATCTTGGGCTTGCTGGAGTCGGCGCTACCGGAGTCGGCTGCTGGCTTCCAGCTTGCACCGACACACTCCGTCCTGAGTGTGTTGAGACGTAGTCCCCGCTGGTCACCGTTCATCATGAACATGGGCGGGGAGAGCTTGCCGCTGAAGGAAGCTTCGTCATCTTTGCCGGCGAAGGCTCGTCGCGCAAGGGAAAAGCCCCCTATCTGGCGTGCCAAATGTCGATGTATGCCGTCGACACTTCCCCCGGGCCTGCTCTGGGCAGCCCGCGGAGGTTCTTCTTCGGAGGGGCTAGTCACTCACGGAGAGCTTACGCGTTAGGGACGATGGAAGGAGAAGTTTGACACAGAGATTTTTACGTGGTTCAGGCCGCCGGAGCGTAAACCCTACATCCACGGTGAGCAGAGGTGCTCGTTGTATTGCTTGGTGCTCAGAACCGGGGTTCTGAGCTTGAGGATGACCTGGGTGTTGGAATGCCTAGAGCGTGAGAGTGAGAGAAAGCCGAACCCTAGAGGGAGTTGAGCAAAGTGTCAAACCCCTGCTAACGTCGCCTACCCGAGCCTTTTATAGTCCAAGGCTCGGGCGGCTTACAAGGTGGGCCAGGAACCCGATAGGTGGTCCCAGGGAGATTGCCTGCCATCTACCGTATATTGCAGTTACGCCGGTAGTTTTCTCTGGCGAAGGCTTCTGAGTCTTCGTTCTGCCGCCCTGCCCATGTCGCAAGCTAGTCGTAGTGGTTGATGATGGCAGAGGCGGTAGGGGATGTCTTGTCGCTGTGTTTATTGGTGTACAACCTCTGACGCGGCGTGCCAGTCTTGACTGCGATGTGACTGGGCACAACGACACCTGACAGAGGCGCTGTCGAAGTGTGTAGCCAACACTTCTCCCGGGCCTGCTCTAGGCAGCCCGCGGAGGTTCTTTTTCGGAGGGGCTAGTCCCTCACGGAGAGCTTCAATGTTAGGTACGATTGAGGGAGAAGCTTGACACAGGGATTTTTACGTGGTTCAGGCCGCCAGAGCATAAAACCCTACGTCCGCGGTGAGCAGAGTTGCTCGTTGTATTGCTTGTTGCTTAGAGCCGGGGTCCTGAGCTTGAGAGTGTAAGATGTCGAATGGCTGGAGTGCGAACCCCTGCTAACGTTTCCTACCCGAGCCTTTTATAGTCCAAGGCTCGAGCGGCTTACAAGATGGGCCCGGGACCCGACAGGTGGTCCTGGGGAGATTGCCTGCCATCTACCGTATCTGCAGTTACGCCGGTAGTTGTCTTTGGCGAGGGCTTCCGAGTCTTTGTTCTGTCGCCCTGCCCATGCCGCAAGCTAGTCGTAGTGGTTGGCAGAGGCGGCAGGGGATGTCTTGTCGCTGTGTTTATTGGCGGGCAGGCTCTGACGCGGCGCGCCAGTCTGCGATGTGACTGGCGCAAAGGCACCTGACAGAGGCGTGCTCCATGTAAGGGCCTCAGTTTTGACAACCATTTGCAGTGTTCATCACCACACCACACACCTCATTTGAGCAAGAATGATGAACACAAATGAAGAGCAAGTAACAATTATCAACATGCTCATTAGAGAACAAACTCACACATTGCAAAAGTGGTGTTTCCCACATGTGATATAGATGGGCTGGGCATATGAAAACTCCTACACTTTGCTAAGGATGTCCATGCCAAGTTTCACCCAAACTCAAAACCTTTTTGAGGTCATTTTGGGTATAGTTAAGAAGAGGGCAGTTTGAAACCATATTCAAATTCAAACTGTTTTTATGCCATGAATTTGAAAGTGGAAGGCATATTCTTACTCAGCACATTTTTGTGAGCTCACACACCAATTTTCACTCCATTTGGAGTTGATCTTGACATGAGCTAAGGGGGAGAAATTCAAACTTTATTTGAATTTCAAACTGAACTTGTGCTGAAATTCATTCAAACAAAACCTCATTTGAACTTTGATCAATTCAAATGGCTCTTGGGTGAATGATTGGAATTGCCAAGGGTAGAATAGGGTTCACTGTTTACCACAGCTGTTAGGAGTAAATTTCAGAGGTTAAAAGAGGGGTGGGACCCACATGTCAGCCTCTGCCTCAAAGCAAACCGACTGAAGCACAGTTCAGTCGGTTCCCGGCTGCTGTGCGCGCGCGCCACCGAAGGGGGGCAGCCGGCGCCAGCTCCTGCTGCGCGCCCCAAGCCGGAGACCAGCCGCCGGGCTATTTATTCCCTCCCCGGCGTGCTCCGATCATTCATTCCCCGAGCTGCCGGCATACTCGGCCGTTTTTCCACTGCCATCACCGCCGCTCGAGCTCCCGATCGATCAAGCCGATCGCAGCTCCCTCCTTCCACTCCAGGGTCCCAGCAAGGTACTAGAGACCTTCCTCCATCCTCCCCATTGCTAGAAGTCGATTGAAACCGAGTGCTATCGGCTGTGCCGAAAGATAAAAATCGGAACTGGAAACCGCCGCACCTCGGGCTCTCGTGGACAGCCCAACCTGGGCGTTGTCACGCCCGAGCCAAGGCACCCTTGGACGCGCAGGTGACCGGTGCTGCTCATCCCCGAGCCACAGCTCGAGTGGTTGCTCACCGGCGGCGAATTTCCACTTTTCCCCTTTCTGTGTGCAGAACGACCTTCGGGTACGATTCTGTTTAATTCGTGCTCTAGAAAGGATTAGAGGGCCTCAGGCCACTCCCACACGAGCTAGACACGGTAACGCACAAGTTGCCTTCACAACCCTGGGCCGGAGAACCTCTGTGCCCGGCGTAATTCAAGGTCTACTAATGGCGGAACGAACGGGGGGTATCGGGTGCACGGTGAGGACCTATTTCGGGCCTTCCCCGAGCTGCCTCGAGTTCATGTCGACCTTCTCTGAGGTCCACTGATGCTCCCCGACCGATTTCCCAAGTAGCTGAGGTACTAGGAGAGTCAGCCGACATGGCCGAAGTCGTTCCGATATGGCGGCTCGTCGCCGACCATGCTCCGGCCGTTGTCATGAGCAGCTGACCCTCGGATCATGTTCCCCAAGTAAAAGTAGGCAGGGACGGCCAGAATCAAAAAGTTTGGAGCTGTACAGCAGCCAGCGGCGAGCTCTCCGGCGAGGTCCCTCGGCGGCGGGGCGCGGGTGTCGCGAGGTTGAAGAAGGGGGTGGACCCCAGCTGTCAGCGGCCGATATTTTGAATCGGGATCCGGCTGCGGCCGGGATCGGGTGTGCTGGCGCGCAAAATCCTTGTGGGCCACGGTGTGCTGTCGCTTCGGCGTGCGACGCGTGTCCCCTGGGCCCACGCGCGAGTTTAAACTTTTCCCCGATTTTCAGATTTCCTTCAAACTTCAAATCCTTATAACTTTGGCTAGAAAGCTCCAAATCGAGTGAACCAAATTTTGCTGGATTCAGCTCTCTGAGTACTTTCCAGAAAATCAAGTTTCACTTCATGAAATTCCTTAATTCTCCAGAATTAATTCCTTGAAGTTTAAACTGTTAGGAATTTCAACTGGAGAATCCTTTGGAGGAAAATCCTGAAATTTTGCCGGGATGTTCACCAAAATACCCTTGAGCTACCATAAAAATTTCAGATCCATTTGAGCTCATTTAGTCCACCTAATGGTGTGATTAGTAAAACTGTTCCAGAGAAAATAGAAAATGTTCAGAAACATTTTCAAAATTTTCTCTGAAATTGTTTAGCTCATATCTTTAGTTAGAGACTTCCAAATTAAGTGAAACCAACTCCATTAGAACCCTCTGAAAATCTAGTTTTCAGAAAGTCATAGTTTGTCTCATGAAAATTCCTAGAACACCCTAAGAGTTCCAATTAAGGTCAAGGACATAATTATTTGTGGAGGGCTCAAATGAGCTTTGCTGCAACTAAAACTTGACCAATTCTTTGTTTAGGTTGTAACCAAGCCACAGTAAAAGTTTCACAGTCATTAGGTCTGTCTAGCAAGGGTTATAGACTTCACAACTTCAAAGTTAATACAAATGCATTTAAATTAATACATACATTGTTCTTATCATGTAGTCGCTAAGGTCGAGGAGGAACCCGAAGTCCTAGACTTCGTTACTCCGGAGGAACAGCTAGCCTACGACCAAGAGCAGCAAGGCAAGCCCCGGTTTGCATTAACCTTTTTACAAATGTTTATTGTTTTGAGCACATCTTTGAATATTGTTCTTTGCATTAGAGTCTTGATTGGAAACCCAACTGCACAGCCAAGAAAACCATGGGTTGGGTTTAGGATTGCAAAACCTCGTTAGCCACTGCATTGCTAGGATAGAGTAGGATTCGGTACAAGTCGAGTAGTTGGAACTACTCGCGAGAATAGGCTAGAGGCACATTGCTCGGGTAGAGATAGCACATGAAACACATGGCAAGAAAATGAGACCGAGCGGAGAGTAAGGGCAGCAGGACTTTGGGGCCTGTGTGCTGTAGCTCCGCTTGTGTCGATTGAGGACCGAGCCGTGTGCGGGCCTGTTGAACAAGCTAGAACAGTACCGAAGACCTACCGGCTATATGGGAACCGGGAAACTGATGTAACTCGGGTAGCTGGGTATTGAGGCATTGCCCGTCGTTCAGAGGGTAGGTTGAGAGCTCGAGGTGTAAATCAGCTGGCGGCACAGAGATGCGCGTGCAGGGACCTCTTGCTCGGGACGATGGGACCGGTTCAATATTTGGCTAACGGGTGAAAGGTAGTCGCGTACGACGTCCGTGATGGTTGTTGTAGGCAACATCGAGTACGGGCGTACGTGACGGGTTGTTCGGGTAACCCTGCAGGTGTAAATCGATTATAATTGCCGTCCCTCGCGGTCAGTGAGTACCACTTGTTCACTGTACCGTGACGTAGAAAGAATAGGCTAGTTACATGTTAAAATGTTGCTGATTGAAAGCTGGACATTGATTGTTAATGATATGCTGTAGCTTAGTGCTAACTAAAGTTCTTTTCAACTTTGGGCAAAGTACATGAGAGAAATGTGTTTCTTGTTTGATTGCGGCTCTCTCATGTGCCTTAGCGTAAGGTTCTCCACAACCTGCTGGTAAAACTTGAAAGTAAGGTTCTACTAATTAGGCGAGTCCTTGCAAATGATTTTTACCTCATGCAACCCATTACCCTCATGTAGAAGTTCCATGTTTAGGTGAGACGGGTCAGACTTGCTGAGCCTTCGTGCTCACTGCTTGTGTTTGAAGCTTTTTGCAGGGTTCTATGAGGAAGGGACTCCCGAAGAGGAGACGGAACCCCAGGAGGGGAACCCCGTCGAGTGGGAGTCGTGCACGCCGCAGAGTTAGTGTGCGTGTGTGCTAGCAAGGACACGTTCGAGGGCTGAACGTGCACTTGATGCTTAGTCTATGCCCGCGAGTGTGGACTAAACTTATTTTGATGTAAACATGTTAATAAACTTGTTTATGTAATAAAGCTTCCGCTTCCGCTTTGTACCTTTGACGTGTGTTATACGGTGCTGTGCAACGCAGCACCCCTCAGCGTGATCCTGGCTCGACAGGACCATTGGGGTCGTGTCACTCCACGTCTCCGCGCCTTGGGAAGGCACGGGTCTTGAATACCTTGTACGGGCAAGGTATGGCGCATCTTTACTCCTGCTGCCTACCACGCGGGGGCAGGCAGCGCTGCTCTGCTGGCCAAGTGGCGGGTCCGGAGCTCTCCTCTGAGGAGAGGGAGGTCCGGCCCCCCGAGACACATGGAGCCTTCGGAGCTCTCCCCGCGGAGGGGGGGAGGTCCGGTTCTGCTGGCCACGTGGCGGGCCCAGAGCTCTCCTCTGAGGAGAGGAAGGTCCGGCCCCGCTAGACACGTGGAGCCTTCGGAGCTCTCCCCGCGGAGGGGGGAGGTCCGGCTCAGTTGTCCATGTGGCGGGCCCGGAGCTCTCCTCTGAGGAGAGGGAGGTCCGGCCCCGCTGGATACGTGGTGCCTTCGGAGCTCTCCTCGCGGAGGGGGGAGGTCCGGCTCAGTTGGCCACGTGGCGGGCCCGGAGCTATCCTCTGAGGAGAGGGAGGTCCGGCCCCGCTGGATACATGGCGCCTTCGGAGCTCTCCCTACGAAGAAGGGCGAGGTCCTTAGGCAGTTCCCCCTGTGCGCGGGGGTACCCCCTATTGAGGGTACCGACAGTGGCCCCCGGGCCCATCTCGGGGGAGATAGCGAGCCCGAGGTGGGGCCCCAGCCTCTTCCGCTCCGCACACCTTCTCGAAGACCCGCATTGACCGTTGCCGGAGCACGAATAGTCACAGGATCGTGGGTGCATGTGCCCCACTTGATGGCTGCTTTTACTGCGGCGGTTCACAAGGCTGCCACTTCTGCACGTCGCCGCGCCTTTTCGGGAACCGCCGAAGTGTCTCGCCGGCTCGTCTCCTTGGGAGACTGACTTCTTGGCCCACCATTTCAGACGGACGGCTTGGGTCCACTTGTCATCGACGCTTGGTCTTGGAGCCGAAGCGGTTGTCCAAGCGGCGTATTTGAAGAGTTTCGAATCGCTTTGAATCGCTCCTAGGAAGTTTAAAAGGGGATCTCACCCGCATCGCGGCTTCCCTTCGCACTTCCCAGCACTTGCATCTTCCTCGAGCTCTTGCGCCCTTGTCTTCCCTGTCCTCGAGCCTCCATATGGCATGGCTTCCAACCTGCCTCTAGAGAAGAAGCGCGGCCGGTCTCCTCCGTCGGCGGCGTTCGCGCCGAGCCAGGGATCCAGGGCACCTGCGCGCCCTGCTTTTGGAGATGGCGCCCCGTCCGGTGGCGACTCTAAGAGGCCTCGGGCTCATCATCCCGATGGGACTCCTCTTGAGCGGCGACGGACTGATAGTTCCCGGACGTCGCGTCCTCCTTCCTCAGGAGGTGGAGCCTCGAGGGGGAGTGCTGGTGCGTCGATGCCCAGGGGCGAGTCAAGAACCCAGGCGCCCCGGGCCTCGGGAGGCGGATCAGCTCCTAGGGGGGCTTCAGAAGCTTCCCCTGTTCCGCCAGCCCGTGCGACTGAGGGGCAGCCCTCAGCGGTGACGGCAGGCTCTAGTGGACCTACCCCGGTTCGGAAGCAGGGGTTCAGAGCCCGTTGGAACGCTCGTGTCCCTCGGTAGGTGTCGCCCTTACCGAGTTCCAGAGCCTGTATTCTTATCTTCTTTTCTTAACTCCGATAGTCTCCCATGTTTGCAGGGACCCCTCAAGTGCCGGTAACATTTTCGTTTCCCGGCCATCCCCGACTGACGGGGGATCTGCATCACAGTGCCAGGAAGCCGAAACGGACGCAGCGACCCCCAAGCCAGCGCAAGCTCCTTCTGCGCCGGTAGGCCCGGCTCCTGCGGCAGCGGCGACTCCTGCGCCGGTAGGCCCGGCTCCTGCGTTAGCGTCGACTCCTGCGCCGGTTGGCCCGGCTCCTGCGGCAGCGGCGACTCCTCCCGTTCATCCCCGTTCACCGGCTCGGGAGCCGGCTGTTGCTGAAGGTTCGGCAGGACCGGCTGGTGGTGGCCCGCCTCCTGTTTCCGAAGCGGGTGAAGGTGCCACGCGCCATAGGGTGGGCAGCGAACCAGGGCGCACCAGAATCGAGCCTGCCCCAGTGCCGGCTTCCACTGACCAGAGCCTTATCCCGGTTGGCGGAGCGTTGACTCCTCCTGAAGACGACGTGATGGAGGAGGTCGGGGGCGCGGCTTCGGCCTATGCTGCCCCGCTGCCCCTGGCAGATGCTCTTGAGCTCGCCCAGGCGAGCGTCCAGCAGGTTCTGCCCGCGCACGGTCGGGAGCGGGAGGGGCAGGCCTTAGAGAGAGATCGCCTCCTCACCTGGGAGCGCCTCTTGAAGGAGCGAACCGAGGAGGTCAGGGAGGAGCTTGAATCGAGGCGGGCGTCGCTCGATGTCATAGAGGCACTCCTTGACCGTCAGAGGAGGGCCGTCAACCGGCTAGACTCCGAGACTCAGCGGCTCCACCGGGAGGCCCGCGATTCTCATGCTCAGGCCGATGAGCGTCTCTCCGCTTTGGAGGATCTGCGTCTGAAGCTGGAGCGCCATGAGCGCGCCATTATGGACTAGGAGCGCTCTACGGCGGCCGAGGCGGAGAAGATCGCTGCACGGCTGGCGGCTGGCGAGGACGACCTGAGAGCCTGAGCCAAGGAGCTGGAGTCCCGAAAGGAAGACCTGGTCGCGAGGGAGGAGCAGGTCTCCCAGAAGCACCAGGCGGCCCTGGATCGGGAGCTAGTAGCGGACTTCTGGGCTTCGGAGCTGGAGCAGCTTGCCCAGAGTCTCTAGCTTCGGGAGAGCTCACTGGCAACCAAGGAGAAGGAATTCTCCGAGGGGAGCCTTGACGCCTTGCTGGCAGCCCGCCGCGAGGTTGTGGAGCTCCTGGCCTCGTGGTCCTCCGAGGCCCGGGCGGTCTCGAGCTTCGTTGATCAGGCAGGGTCCGCCCTGGTCCCTCTTGGCTTTAGCCCGGTGAAGGCAGCGGCCCTGGCGCAGAAGGTGGCCGAGGTGATTACCGCGCTCGAGTCTATCGGCGCCAAGCTAAACAGGCTTGAAGCGGTGGTCGCCGGTGAGCTCGAGGCAGAGGGACGGGGCCTAGCAATGGAGGTTGCTATGCACATGCTGGCGTGCTTCCGGAGCCGGGATCCCTCCTTCTCACTGGAGCCAGCGAGTCATGGCCCCGCCGCGGAATGGGAGGAAGCCTCCAGGGCTGAAGTCGGGGACGTGGCTGCCCTCGTAGCCTCTAGGTTCCGGCGAGAGCCAGGGGAATCCTAGGGCTTGTATCTTTTCTTTTTCTTTTGTTGAGTCTGTAGTCCAGCTTGTGGAGCCTTGAATAAATATACTCTTGTTGTTTTCTGTGTCTGAGTTCCTTTATCTTCTTCTTGGCTTGGCCTCGCCGAGTCCTTAGCTCAGCAAGGTACTCAGAGGTCTTCACCAACCTTGAAGTCTTGTACAGACACCTTCCCCGGGTCCTTATTGTATTAAGGGCCCAAGGGATCTTCGGAGCTCGCCCTGTGAGAACGGGGAGGTCCAGATCCACCGGCCACGTGGCGGGCCCGGAGCTCTCCTCTGAGAAGATGGAGGTCCGACCCCGCGGGACACGTGGGGCCTTCGGAGCACACCCCTACGGAGGGGGCGAGGCCCGGCTCTGCCGGCCACGTGGCGGGCCTGGATCTACCCTCTGAGGAGAGGGGGGGCTCCGACCCTGCCGGACACGTGGGGCCTCCGGAGCCCGCCCCTGCGGAGGGGGCAAGGTCCGGATCCTTTGGTCTTGCGCTGGAGCTCCGGTCTTGCATGGTCCCATAGTGGCCCCCTGGTAGGTGTGGCCAATTGTTTGGGCGCACCTACCATACTCCTGCAGGGGAGCTAAGGCCGGGAGGTCCTGCACACAAGTAAGGGAAACGTAATTCTCCTTGGGGCTCCCCCTTCCCAATCTCATAGTCTTATTTGGCTTACGATCCTGATCCGGTATACGGGGCTTGGGTACTTCAGTGCACGAAGTGCCGGGGGCTCGAGGCCCCCTGGTCATCGGCAGGTGCCTCAAACGCGACCGTGTTCGGTAGGATAGCAAATGCCGACTAGGGGTGAGAATGGGAAAAGGAAGCTGAGTGCATGGTGAGCATACACAGGAAGTGCGGTCATAAAAATTAATACGTAATTTAAATGAGCACAAGGGAAGAGCAAAGCTGGACAGGTTTCTTTCCATATAAATTTCCATAGGAGGAAGGCAGGCTAAACATGGAGGCAACGACCCGCCTCATTAAGAAGGGAAGCAAGACTCTACGCGCTTAGGGTCGGAACCAGGCCAAGCTGAACGTAGTCCTGAACCGTCCCCTGAGACTTAGCTGCTCCGAGCGCTGTTCCTGGACTCTATGGAATCTATTACAGAAAGAAAAGACTGTCCTACTATTGCTCTAGGGGTAGAACTTACGGAGGTATCTATGTTTCAAGGGTTCGGGAGTGGATCCCCATCCTCGGTGGAAAGGCATACGCACCTGGGGCGGCAAACTTTCGTGACTCGGAAGGGACCTTCCAAGCTGGGGGAGAGTTTGTCGGTCCCTTCGCAAGAAAGTATGCGCCGCAACACCAGGTCGCCTTCCTGCAGCTCTCGAACACGCACATCCTTTGGTGGTAGCACCGGAGCGTTTGCCGGTACCGTGCGTTGCGGAGTGTTGCATGTAATCGGGCCTCGTCGACGAGGTCGATGTCTTCACGCCGGAGGTCGTCCTGCGTGGCTTCGTTGTAAGCTCGGACACGGAGAGACCCCATGGTGATCTCTGGGGGAAGCACAGCTTCGGCCCCGTACACCATGAAGAAGGGTGTCTCTCCGGTGGCCCGGCTCTGGGATGTACGGTTAGCCCATAGTGTGCTCGGAAGCTCGTCCACCCACTTGGCGCCATGTTTCTTCAAGCCGACATAGGTGCGAGTCTTGAGGCCCCGATGAATCTCGGCGTTGGCCCTCTCAACTTGCCCATTGCTCTTTGGGTGAGCAACGGAGGCATAGCACACCTGGATGCCGAGGTCTTCGCAGTAGTCTTGGAACTCTGCGCTAGTGAAACTGGGTCCCGTTGTCGGTGATGATTCTGTTCGGGACCCCGAACCGGCAGACGATCGACTTGATGAACTTTACTGTGGATTGCTTGTTGATGGTGATGACGGGTGTGGCTTCCGGCCACTTGGTGAACTTGTCGATGGCGACGTAGAGGTATCGGAATCCCCCGACGGCTTTGGGGAATGGTCCCAGGATGTCCAACCCCCATATGGCGAACGACCACGAGGGCGGGATCATCTGAACCGCCTGAGCCGGTGTGTGGATCTGCTTGGCGTGGAACTGGCACGCCTTGCAGCTCTCGACCAGCTTGACGGCATCCTGGAGTGTTATCGGCCAGTAGAAGCCATGCCGGAAGGCTTTACCGACGAGCGTGCGTGAGGAAGAGTGACTCCCACATTCGCCTCCATGGATCTCAACGAGCAAGTCGCAGTCTTCCCCCTGGGTTATGCACCGCAATAGGACGTGGTTGGCGCCACGCCGGTAGAGATCCCCTTCTACCAGCGCGTACCTTTTAGCCATGCGCACTATCCGTTCAGCGGATACACGTTCATCAGGGAGGATGTTGTCTTTCAAGTAGTCCCGGATCTCCGTGATCCATGCATCGGGTCTGACCTGAGCTTCTGGATCTTGAGCGCTGGGTTGCACGGAGTCCCCAGTGACGCTTACGATCCTTGGCGGCGTCCATGGCTGCAGGGCCGCCGGGACCGCCAGCTTCGAGGTGCTGGTCCAGCCCCCTTCGCCCGGCTTGGCAGGCCGGGCTGTGGGCCGCAGCAACGTCCTCTCGAAGACTCCTTTGGGAACAGGGGCTCCGATGGAGGCCTTCGTTGAGAGGTCGTCGGCTGGGGCATTGCTAGCGTGCAGTACATGCCGCAGGTCCAAGGCGAGGAAGTCTTTCTCCAACATCTGCACGTAGAGCAGATAAGCAGCTAACTGTGGGTCATTGCAGGAGGATTCACCCTTAACTTGCTTGATGACTAGCTGGGAGTCGCCCTGTGCCAACAACTGGCGAGAGCCCAGAGACAGGGCTGTCTTTAGGCCAAAGATGAGTGCTTCCTACTCTGCCATGTTGTTGGTTGCCTTGAAATTGAGACGCACCATGTACCCAAACTGCTCCCCCGATGGCATGAGAAGCAGTACGCCAGCACCGGCCCCCTGCTTTCGCGAGGAGCCGTCGAATAAGAGCGTCCAGTGAGGCTCGGTGAAGACCGAAGCTCAGGGCTTTGGTTCACCGTCTTCGTGGCCCCTGGGTTAGCCTTCGTTGGCGTCCACTCGGCCACGAAGTCAGCCAGTGCTTGGCTCTTGACTGCATGGCGAGGAAGAAAGTCCAGCTCAAACTCCGAAGTTTCGCTGCCCATTTAGTGACATTGCCGGTCGCGTGGGGGCTTTGAAGGATCGCCTTCAGCGTGTAGGAGGTGACCACCGAGATCTGGTGGGCTTGAAAGTAGTGGCGGAGTGTCGAAGTGTTTGGTCGACACTTCCCCCGGACCTGCTCTGGGCAGCCCGCGGAGGTTCTTTTTCAGAGGGGCTAGTCGCTTGCGGAGAGCTTCAGCGTAAGGGACGAGTGAGGGAGAAGCTTGACGCGGCAAGTTTTACGTGGTTCGGGCCACCAGCGCGTAAAATCCTACGTCCACGGTGAGCAGAGGTGCTCGCTGTACTGCTTGTTGCTCAGAACCGTAGTCCTGAGCTTGAGGGTGAGTTGTGTCTAGGGTGCGAGTTGCTGGAGTGCCAACCCTTGTTAACGTTGCCTACCCGAGCCTTTTATAGTTCAAGGCTCGTGTGGCTTACAAGGGGGGCCCGGGACCCGACAGGTGGTCCCGGGGAGATTTCCTGCCGACTATCGTATCCGTAGTTATGTCGGTAGTTGTCTCTGGCGAAGGTTCCGAGTCTTCGTTCTGCCGCCCTGCCCATACCGTATGCTAGTCGTAGTGGTTGACGACGACGGGGGCGGCAGGAGATGTCTTGTCGCTGTGTTTATTGACTGGCAGGTTCTGACACTGCACACCAGTCTGCGATGCGACTGGGCGCAACGGCACCTGACAGAGGCGTGCTCCGCGTCTCCGCGTCTTGGGAAGGTGCGGGCCTTGAATACCTTGTACGGGCAAGGTATGGTGCGTCTTTACGCCTGCTGCCTACCGCGCGGGGGCAGGCAGCGCTGTCCAGCTGGACACGTGGCGGGCCCGGAGCTCTCCTCTGAGGAGAGGGAGGTCCGGCCCCGCGGGACACACGGAGCCTTCGGACCTCTCCCTGCGGAGGGGGGAGGTCCGGCTTCTGTCGGCCACGTGGCGGGCCCGAAGCTCTCCTCTGTGGAGGGGGAGGTCCGGTCCCGTGGGACACGTGGCGCCTTCGGAGCTCTCCCCACGGAGGGGGGAGGTCCGGCTGCCGCTGGCCATGTGGCAGGCCCGGAGCTCTCCTCTGAGGAGAGGGAGGTCCGGCCCCGCTGGACACGTGGCGCCTTCGGAGCTTTCCCTGCGGAGAAGGGCAAGATCCTTAGGCATTTTCCCTTGTGCGCGGGGGTACCTCATATCGAGGGTACCGACAGTGGCCCCCGAGCCCATCTCGGGGGAGATAGCGAGCCCGAGGTGGGGCCTCCGTCTCTTCTGTTCTGCGCACTTCCTCCAAGTCCCGCATTGACCGCTGCCGAAGCACGAACAGTCGCGGGATCGTGGGAGCGTGCGCCCACTTGATGGTTGCTTTCACCGTGGCGGTTCCCAAGGCTGCCACTTCTGCATGTTACGGCGCTTTCTTCGGGAACCGCCGAAGCACCTTGCCGGCTCGTCTTCTTGGGAGACTGACTCCTTGACCCACCGCTTCAGCTGGGCGGCTTGGACCCACCTGTCATCGATGCTCGGTCTTGGAGCTGAAGCGGTTGCCGATGCGGCGTATTCGAAGAGTTTTAAATCGCTTGGAATCGCACCTGGGAAGTTTTAAAAGGGGGTCTTACCCGCATCGCGGCTTCCCTTCGCACTTCCTAGTGCTTTTCCTTGGACTATTGTGCCTTTGTCTTCCTGTCCTTGAGCCCTCCCCCGCCATGGCTTCCAACCCGCCCCCAGAGAAGAAACGCGCTCGATCTCCTCCGGTGGCGGCATCTGTGCCAAGTCGGGGATCCAGGGCACCTGCACCTCCTGCTTCTGGAGATGGCGCTCTGTCCGGTGGCGACCCAAAGAGGCCCCGGGCTCATCATTCCGATGGGACTCCTCTTAAGCGACAAAAGGCCGAAGGTTCCCGGACGTCGCGTCCTCCTTCCTCAAGTGGTGGAGTCTCCAGGGAACCTGCTGATGCGTCGAGGGGAGCTTCTGGAGCGTCCCCTGCTTCGTCAGTCCAGGCGACTGCGGAACGACCGTCAGTGGCGACAGCGGGCTCTGGGGATCCTACCCCGGCTCGGAATTCGGGGTTCAGGGCCCGCTAGAGTGTTCGCGTGTCTCGGTCGTCCCCGACTGATGGGGAGTCTGCGCCGTTGCGCTCAGAAACCGCGACAGCTGCCGCGTCCCCAAAGCCAGCGCGAGTTCCTCCTGTTCCGGTCTGCCAGGATTCTGCGTCAGTGCCAACTCCTTCCACTCGTCCCTCTCCACCGTCTGAGGGGCCAGCTGCTAGTGAGGGTTCGGCGGGTCCTGCTATCAAGGTCCCGGCGCCAGCTTCTCCTGACCGGCGTCTCATCCCGGCCCCCGGCGCGTCGTCCTTTCTTGAGGACGATGTGATGGAGGAGATCGGGGGTGCCGCTCCGACCTCTGCTGCCCCACTGCCCCTGGCGGATGCCTTCGTGCTCGCCCAAGCGAGCGTCCGGCAGGTCCTGGCCACGCTTGGTCGTGAGTGGGAGGAGCAGACGGTCGAGAGGGATCGCCTCGTCATCTGGGGGAACCTTTTGCAGGAGCGGACCGCGAAGGTCATGGGCGAGCTCGACTCCAGGCGAGAATCGCTTGACATCATGGAAGCGCTCCTCAACCGGCAGAAGCGGGCCGTCGACCGTCTGGACTCCGAGACGCGGCGGCTCCACAGGGAGGCCCTTGAGGTGCATGCCCAGGCCGAGGAGAGCCTCTCTGCCATGGAGGAGGTGCGGCAGAGGTTGGAGCGCCGTAAGCGCGCCATTGAGGACTAGGAGCGCTCCACGGTAGCCGAGGCGGAGAGGGTCACCGCGCGGCTGGCGGTGGGCGAGGACGACCTGCGAGCTCGGGTCAGGGAGCTAGAGGCCCAGGGGGCTGACCTTGCCATGAGGGAGGAGCAGGTCTCTCGGGAACGTCAGGCGATCCTGGATCGGGAGCTGGCTGTTGACTTCCGGGCTTCAGAGCTGGAGCGGTTTGCCCAGTCTCTCCGCCTTCGGGAAAGCTCCCTGGCGGCCAAGGAGAAGGAATCCTGCGAGGGAAGCCGCGACGCCCTGCGAGCAGCCCTCCGCAAGGTAGAGGAGCTCTTTGCCTCGCGGTCCTCCGAGGCCCGTGCAGTCTCGAGCTTCGTCGACCAGGCGGGGTCTGCCTTGGTCCCTCTTGGCTTCAGCCCGGTGAAGGCAGCGGCTTCTGCGCTGAAGGTGGCTGAAGTGATCCCCGCACTGGAGTCACTCGGCGCCGAGCTGAACAGGCTGGACTCGGTGGTCGCCAGCGAGCTTGAGGCAGAGGGACGGGGCCTGGCCTTGGAGGTTGCTACGCATGTGTTGACATGCTTCAGGAGCCGGGACCCTTCCTTCTCACTGGAGCCAGCGAGAGAGGGCCCTGCCGCGGAGCGGGAGGAGACCGCCAGGGCTGAAGTCGGGGATGTGGCCACCCTTGTAGCCTCCAGGTTCCGGCGCGAGCCAGGGGGACCCTAGGGCTTGTTTCTTTCTTTTTATCGAGTCTATAGTCCAGCTCATGGAGCCATGAATAAATAGACTCTCTTGAATATTTGCACCTGTGATGCTTTTGTCTTCTTCTTGGTTTGCCTGACCGAGCCCTTAGCTCCGCAAGGTACTCAGAGGCCTTCACCAATCTCGAAGCTCTGCACAGACACCTTCCCTGGGTCCTTATTGAATTAAGGGCCCCGGAGGTCTCCGGAGCTCGCCCCATGAGGATGGGGAGGTCCGGATCTGCTGACCACGTGGCGGACCCGGAGCTCTCCTCTGAGAAGATGGAGGTCCGGACCCGCGGGACACGTGGAGCCTTCGGACCTCTCCCCGCGGAGGGGGGAGGTCCGGCTTCCGCTGGCCACGTGGCGGGTCCGGAGCTCCTCCTGAGGAGGCGGGAGCTCCGGCCCCGCTGGACACGTGGGGCCTTCGGGCCCCGTCCCTTTTGAAGGGGCGAAACCCGGACCTTCCGGTTTGGCGATGGAGTAGTCGACGGCTCCTTGTCCCCCTCCTCATGTAGCCCCCGTAGCTATAACCTGGAGGTCCTGCACACAGGTAGAGGAAACATAATTCTCCTCGGGGGGGGGGGGGGGGGTCCTCCCTTTCCCGTCTCTTAGTCTTATTCGGCTTATGGTCCTAGTTCGGTATACGGGGCTTGGGCAATTCTGTGCGCGAGGCACCGGGGCTTTGGCTCCCTCCAAGGTCCGGGTACGTCCGTCCGATCCCTAGTACCGGACCGTGCGCCGGGGAAGCAAAGTGCACAGGCTTTGGGTACGGAACCAGGCAAAGCGGCTGTACTCCCCTGGACCTCCGGAGGGCAGGGTGCGCACGCTTTGGGTACAGAGCCGGCTAAGCGGGATACGCACCCTGGACCCCCCATGCATGGCGCAGGCCTTTCCTGGAGGTGACCAACTGGCACCGCAACACCTAACTGGGGGAGGCCCGAGAGGCCCACCTGGCCATCGGCAGGTGCCTCAAGCGCAACCGCCTTCGGTAGGATAGCAAATGCTGACTATGGATGAGCGCGGGAGAGAGGGAGCTAAATGTACGGTGAGCATACATAGAGAGTGCGATCATAAAAATTAATGCGTAATTCAAATGAGCACATGAGAGAGAGCGAAGTAGAACAGGTTTCTGTGTAAATGCCCATAGGGGGAAGTTAGGCTGTACATGGAGGCAACGACCCGCCTCATTAAGAAGGGAAGCAAGACTCTACGCGCTTAGGGTCGGAACCAGGCTAAGCTGGACGTAGTCCTGGACCGTCCCCTGAGACTTAGCTGCCCCAAGCGCTGTTCCTAGACTCTATGAGATTTATTACAGAAGGGTATGGCCCTGTTCTACTAACGCTCAGGAGGTAGGACTTACAGTGTTGTTCCATGCCAAGGGTTTGAGAACGGATCCCATCCTTGGTTGAAAGGCATGTGTACCTGGGATGGCAACTTTCGTGATTTGGAAGGGACCTTCCCGTATGGGGGAGTGTTTATAGGTCCTTCGCCGGAAAGTGTGTGCCGCGGCACCAGGTCGCCTTCTTGCAGGTCCCTGACGCGCTTGGTCCTTTCGCGGTAGTGCTAGAGCACCAACCGAGACCGTGCGTTGTGGGGTGTCACCTGCAGCCGGGCCTCATCGACGAGGTCGTCGTCTTCACGCTGGATAAGGTCATGCGCGGCTTCTCTTGGGAGCCCCAGAGTACCTCCCCTTCTGGCTAAGGCCGTCAAGAGGTAGGGGTACCCGGACCCTTCTTAGGAGACCCAAGGCGTCTTTCCCCTTCTGGCTAATGCCGTCAAGAGGTTGACAGACCCTGGGCGGCCCCCAGGAGGTAGGGCTGAGGCATAGAGACGCGCAGTCGGGTGAGGTCGTTATCTTCGCGCTGGAGCAGGTCCTGCGCGGCTTCTCCTGGGAGCCCCGGGATACCCTCCCCTTCTGGCTAAGGCCTTCAAGGGGTAGGATAACCCGGACTCTTCTTGGGAGACCCAAGGCGTCTTTCCCCTTCTGGCTAAGGCCTTCAGGAGGTTGACAAACCCTGGGCGGCCCCCAGGAGGTACGGCCGAGGCACAGAGGCATGCTCTCGGGTGGAGCTGGCCCGGTTCTGCACCGTCGGGGCTGGTGCTTGGGTTTCTGCGACTACTTGGAGCTTCTTCAAGGTTGACATCGCAGCAGTGCCGCCTCCACTGACTTTTCGGGGTAGCCGCAGTCGGCTACTGCCCCGGCTCGTCATCACCGGAGCTGGAGTCCTCACCGTTGTGCACCGTCTTTATGACGTGCTGAGGCTCCTGAAACCTCACCTCGTGGCCGACGCTGACTGAGGCGTCGACCTTCTGCTTGCCCTCCCTCTGAGGTAGGGGCGGAGCATCAGCTCTCAGCTGCCTCCCTTTGCGGAAGCGCTCTGCGAGCCTCTGGATGTCCCAGCACTCGGCAGCAGTATGATTGCTGGTGCCATGCACGGGGCATAGCTCGCCTTGGTCACCATCTGGGGCTGGCGACTGTCGCTGCCTTTTGTCGGGGCGCGGCCCCCGAGCCCCACTGGGTGCCGCTGCTGCGGTAACGGGAGCCGCGGTCAGCGGTTTCATCTTGCCACCGCCCCGGTTCTTGATCTTCTTGCTGCTTCCTTAGGAAGCAGCGCCGGATCCGGGCTGTCCTCCCGACCCGGAGGCTGGCAGGGAGTGTCAGTTCCGCCCTTCTGCTGCCCTATCACACTTGTCCGCCAGGATGAAGAGCTCTGAGACGTCACGGACCTCTCTGGTCGCGAGCTTCTCAAGCATCTTCTCGTCCCGGACACCCTGCCGGAACGCTACCACCACAGAAGCACTTTGAATGTGTGGGATGGTGTTCCGCACCTGGGAGAACCGCTGGATGAAGGAGCACAGCGACTCCCCAGGTTGTTGCTGGATGGCGTGGAGGTCGAGCTCCGTGCCAGGCCAGGTGTAGGAGCTGCCGAAGTTTGCGGTGAACTGCCGGCAGAGCTCTCCCCAGGAAGTTATGGAACCCTGGAGGAGGTTCATGAGCCAAGACCGGGCTGGGCCGGTCAAGGCGAAAGGGAAGTAGTTGGCCATGACGGCCTCATCCCCTCCTGTGGCAAGTACGGCGGTGGAGTAGATCTGGAGGAACTCCGCCGGGTTGACGCTGCCGTCGTACTTCTCGGGCAGGTGTGGCCGAAACTTGCGCGGCCACCTCGCGAAGCGAAGGTGGGGCGCCAGGGCCGCACATCCTGCCCCTGTAGCTGCAGGCGTTGGTGCCGCGAATGCTTGGTTCGCTGCTGGCACAGTGTACCCCGGTATGGGCAAGGCTGCGCCATAGACCGGGGGCGCCGTTTGCAGGGCATATGGCTGTGGCATATGCTGCGTGGCGTATGCCTAGGGCAGAGTTCGCGTGGCGAAAGTCTGCGCCTCACGCAGGGTTGAGGCAGACGTCATGCTGACGCCGGCCTCTTGGCTGCGACGCCTTTCTCGTCGTCGCTCGAGGAACACTCGGGCGTCTTGGCCCAAGTGGCATCGTTCCATCTCAGTCCTCAGGTCCGTCGACGGAAGCCTGGTGGAGCTGGAATTCGTCGTCTGTCCGTCAACCATCGGCGTGCGCGTCAGCGACACAGCCGGTTGGCCAGAGCGTCGTCCCCGCCAAAGTCGAGGGTTTGTGGCGGCGACAACGAGACGGTCTACCTCGCGAATCCACTGCTGGGTCGCTGAATGGGGCACGTCCCCAGCAGGTGGATTGTGCAGTAGCGCTCTTGCTGCAGCTAGTGCGCCCCCGTGGGGAACGCTCAGCACTGCAGAAGATCTCACGCTAGTTGGAGCCTGCATTGCCGAAGTCGGCGTTGCCGGAGTCGGCTGCTGGCTTCCAGCTTGCGCCGACACACTCCATCCTGAGTGCGTCGACACGTATTCCCCGCTAGTCACGGTCCGTCGTGAACGCAGAGGAGGAGAGCTTGCCGCTGAAGGAAGCTTCATCGTCGTCGTCGGCAGAAACTCGTCGCGCGAGGGAAAAGCCCCCTACCTGGCGCGCCAAATGTCGAAGTGTGTGGTCGACACTTCCCCCTGACCTGCTCTGGGCAGCCCGTGGAGATTCTCTTTCGGAGGGGCTAGTCGCTTGCGGAGAGCTTCAGCGTAAGGGACGAGTGAGGGAGAAGCTTGACACAGCGAGTTTTACGTGGTTCGGGCCGCCGGAGCGTAAAACCCTACGTCCACGGTGAGCAGAGGTGCTCGCTGTACTGCTTGTTGCTCAGAACCGGAGTCCTGAGCTTGAGGGTGAGTTGTGTCTAGGGTGCGCGTTGCTGGAGTGCCAACCCTTGCTAATGTTGCCTACCCAAGCCTTTTATAGTTCAAGGCTCGTGTGGCTTACAAGGGGGGCCCGGGACCCGACAGGTGGTCCCGGGGAAATTTCCTGCCGACTATCGTATCCGCAGTTATGTCGGTAGTTGTCTCTGGCGAAGGCTTCTGAGTCTTCGTTCTGCCGCCCTGCCCATGTCGTATGCTAGTCGTAGTGGTTGACGACGGCGGGGGCGGCAGGGGATTTCTTGTCGCTGTGTTTATTGGCTGGCAGGTTCTGACACTGCGCGCCAGTTTGCGATGCGACTGGGGCAACGGCACCTGACAGAGGCGTGCTCCGCGTCTTGGGAAGGCGCGGGCCTTGAGTACCTTGTACGGGCAAGGTATGGTGTGTCTTTACGCCTGCTGCCTACCGCGCGGGGGCAGGCAGCTCTGTCCTGCTGGACACGTGGCGGGCCCGGAGCTCTCCTCTGAGGAGAGGGAGGTCCGGCCCCACGGGACATGTGGAGCCTTCGGACCTCTCCCCGCGGAGGGGGAGGTCTGGCTTCTGTCGGCCACGTGGCGGGCCCAGAGCTCTCCTCTGTGGAGGGGGAGGTCCGGTCCACGGGACACGTGGCGCCTTCGGAGCTCCCCCCATGGAGGGGGAGGTCCGGCTGCCGCTGGCCACGTGGCGGGCCCGGAGCTCTCCTCTGAGAAGAGGGAGGTCCGACCCTGCTGGACACGTGGCGCCTTCGGAGCTCTCCCTGCGGAGAAGGGCGAGATCCTTAGGCATTTTCCCTTGTGCGCGGGGGTACCCCATATCGAGGGTACCGACACGGAGCTTCCTGGATGCCACGAGTACTGCATACAGCAGCTTGTGGACCTCCAGGTACCTTGTCTTGGCATCATGGAGGACTTCACTGATGTAGTAGACAGGCCTCTGGATGGTCCGGACCCTCCCTCTCGGGCCTGAGATGTCCTCATCCATTGGCTCAGGCCGACCGGAGGTAGGTGGGTCCGGGGAAGCCTCTGGGAGCTGAGACTCGAAGGCTCCTAGGCCGTTTTGGACCTCCGGGAGATCCCGCTGGTTTTCCAGGTGGTCATCCTGGACCCTCGGGAGGACGTCTTGTCCTCCTGGGAGGTTCCTTTTGGTCTCCGGGGGGTTACCCCGGAGCTCCGGGAGGTCCCGTTGGACCTCCGGGAGGTTTTCTTGGAGCTCCGGGAGGTCCCGTTGGACCTCCGGGAGGTTGTCTTGGAGGTCCGGGAGGTCATCTTGGACCTCTGGGGTCTCCTGGTGCTTGTCTTCTGCTATCGGAGCAGGCTGCGGTGACGAGAGGTCCGGCCGCTCAGCGACGAGGACCATGCTCACCACTTCAGTTGTTGCCGCGATGTAGAGAAACAAATGCTCTTCGGACTCGGGGGCTACCATGATGGGTAGGGTCGTCAGGAGCTTCTTCAACTCCTGGAAAGCTTCTTCTGCTTCGTCGGTCCAAGCAAATGCACCGAATTTGCGCAGGAGCTTGAAGAAGGGGAGCGCTCTCTCTGCTAGCCTCGGTATGAACCGACTCAGCGCCGCATCAGGTCGATGGCCTTGATCTTCTCTGGGTTTGCCTCAATTCCTCGGTGTGAGACCAGGAATCCTAGGAGCTTCCCAGAGGATACACCGAACACACACTTGTCGGGGTTCAGCTTGGTGCCCGTGGAGCGCAGTTTGTCAAAGACTAGGGCCAGGTTATCTAACAAGGATGAACTCTGCCTGACCTTGACAACGATGTCATCGACTGTCGGTACCTGCGACATGGGGTACCCCCGCGCACAGGGGAAAATGCCTAAGGAACTCGCCCTTCTCTGCAAGGAGAGCTCCGAAGGCGCCACGCGTCCGGCGGGGCCGGACCTCCCTCTCCTCAGAGGAGAGCTTCGGGCCCTCCACGTGGCATACAGAGGCCAGACCTCACCCTCCGTGGGAGGGAGGTCCGAAGGTGCCACGTATCCGGCGGGGCCGGACCTCCCTCTCCTCAGAGAGGAGCTCCAGGCCCGCCACGTGGCTGACAGAAGCCGAACCTCCCCCTCCGCGGGGAGAGGTCCGAAGGCTCCACGTGCCCGCGGGGCCGGACCCTCCTCTCCTCTGAGGAGGGCTACGGGCCCGCCACGTGGCCAGCAAAACGGTGCTGCCTGCCCCCGAGCGATAGGCAGCGGGCGTAAAGACGCCCCATACCTTGCCCGTACAAAGTATTCAAGGCCCGCGTCTTCCCAAGGCGCGAAGACGTGGAGCACGCCTCTGTCAGGTGCCGTTGCGCCCAGTCGCATCACAGACTGGCGCGCAGTGTCAGAGCCTGCCAGCCAATAAACACAGCGACAAGACATCCCATGCCGCCCGCGCCATCATCAACCACTACGACTAGCATGCGGCATGGGCAGGGCTGCAAGACGGAGACTCAGAAGCCTTCGCTAGAGACAACTACTGGCATAACTGCAGATACGGTAGATGACAGACAATCTCCCCAGGACCACCTGTCGGGTCCCGGGCCCCCCTTGTAAGCCACCCGAGTCTTGGACTATAAAAGACTCAGGTAGGCGACGATAGCAAGGGTTTGCACTCTAGCCATTCACCCCCAAGCTGTAACTCACCCTCAAGCTCAGGACTCCGGTTCTGAGCAGCAAGCAATACAGCAAGCTTCATAGCTCGCCGTGGATGTAGGATTTTACGCTCTGACGTCCTGAACCACGTAAAACTCGCCGTGTCAAGCTCTTACTAACTCGTCCATACGCTCAAGCTCTCCGCAAGGGACTAGCCCCACCGAAAAAAAGAACCTCCGCGGGCTGCCCAGTGCAGGCCCGGGGGAAGTGTCGACCGAACACATCGACATTTGGCACGCCAGGTAGGGGCTTTTTCCCTTGCGCGACGAGTTTCCGCCGACGGAGATGACCAAGCTTCCTTCAGCGGCAAACTCTCCTCCTCCGCGTTCACGGCGAACCGTGACCAGCGGGGAGTACATGTCGACACTCAGGACGGAGTGTGTCGGCACAGGCTGGTAGCCAGCAGCCGACTCCGGCAATGCAGGCTCCGACCAGTGTGAGATCTTCTGCAGCGCTGAGCGTACACCATGGGGGTGCGCTAGCTGCAGCAAGAGCACTACTGCGCAACCCACCTGCTGGGGATGCGCCCCATTCAGCGACCCAACAGTGGGTCCGCGAGGTGGACCGCCTCGTCGTCGCCGCCGCGAACCCTCGGTTTCGGCGAGGATGACGCTCCGGTCAACCGGCTGTGTCGCTGACGCGCACGCCAACGGTTGACGGTCAGACGGCGGATTCTAGCTCCTCCAGGCTCCCGTCGACGGACCTGAGAAGGGAGCTGGAACGGTGCCACTTGGGCCAGGATGCCCGGGTGTACCTCGAGCGACGTCGAGAAAGGCGTCGCAACCATGAGGCTGGCGACAACATGACGTCGGCCTCGACACAACCTGGAGGGCAGATCCTCGCCACGCGAGTCCTGCCTCAGGCATACGCCGCGCAGCATATGCCACAACCATATGCGCCGCAAGCAGCACCCCCGGTCTATGGTGCAGCCTTGCCCATGCCGGGAGACACGGTGCCAAGTGCGAACCAAGCGTTCGCAGCGCCAATACCTGCGGCAGCAGGAGCAGGATGTGCGGCCCTTGCACCCCACCTTCGCTTTGCGAGGTGGCCGCGCAAGTTTCGGCCGCACCTGCCCAAGAAGTACGACGGTAGCGTCAACCCGGCGGAGTTCCTCCAGATCTACTCCACCGCCGTACTTGCCGCAGGAGGGGATGAGGCTGTCATGGCCAACTACTTCCCCGTCGCCTTGACCGGCCCAGCTCGGTCTTGGCTCATGAATCTCCCTCAGGGGTCCATAACTTCCGGGGGAGAGCTCTGCCAGCAGTTCGTCGCCAACTTCGGCAGCTCCTACACCCGTCCCGGCACGGAGCTTGACCTCCACGCCGTCAAGCAACAACCTGGGGAGTCGCTGCGCTCTTTCATCCAGCGGTTCTCCCAGGTATGCAACACCATCCCGCATATTCAAAGTGCTTCTGTGGTGGTGGCGTTCCGGCAGGGTGTCCGGGACGAGAAAATGCTTGAGAAGCTCGTGACCAGAGAGGTCCGCGACATCTCTGAGCTCTTCAGCCTAGCGGACAAATGCGCCAGAGCAGCTGAAGGGCGGAACTGGCACTCTCTGCCGACCTCCGAGTCAGGAGGACAGCCCGGGTCCGGCGCTGCTGCCTATGAAGGTGGCAAGAAGGCCAAGAACCGGGGGAGTGGCAAGATGAAGTCATCGTTCACGGCTCCCGTCGCCGCAGCAGCGATGACTAGTGGAGCTCGGGGGCCACGCCCCGACAAAAGGCAGCGGCAGTCACCGGCCCCAGATAGTGACCAGGGCGGACTATGCCCCGTGCATGGCGCCGGCAACCATACTGCTGCCAAGTGCTGGGATATCCAGAGGCTCGCAGAGCGCTTCCGCAAAGGAAGACAGCAGAGAGCTGAAGCACCGCCCTACCCTCAGAGGGAGGGCAAGCAGAAGGTCGATGCTCCAGTCAGCGCCACCCACCAGGTGGGGTTTCAGGAGCCTCAGCGTGTCATAAAGACAGTGCATAACGGTGAGGACTCCAGCTCCGATGGTGACGGGCCGGGGCGGTAGCCGGCTGTGGCTGCCATCCCAGGTCAGTGGAGGCTGCGCTGCTGCGGCGTCAACCTTGGAGAAGCCCCATGTAGTAGCAGCAGCCCAAGCACCGGTCACAATGGTGCAAGGTCGGGCCAGCCTCACTCGAGAGCACGCCTCCGTGCCTCGGATATACCAACCGGGGGCCGCCCAAGGTCTGTCAACCCCTTGAAGGCCTTGCCAGAAGGGGAAGACGCCTTAGGTCATCCAAGACGAGCCCGGGTCCACCTACCCCTCGAAGACCTTAGCCAGGAGGGGAGAACTCCCCGGGGGCCCCCAGGAGAAGCCACGCAGGACCTGATCCAGCGTGAAGATGACAACCTCGTCGACGAGACTCGGCTGCAGGTAACACCCCACAACGCACGGTCTCGGCTGATGCTCTAAGCACTACTGCCAAAGAACCAAACGCGTCAGGGACCTGCAGAAGGGCAACCTGGTGTCGCGGCACGCTCTTTCCCGAGGAGGACCATAAACTCTCCCCCAGCAGGGAAGGTCCCTTCCGAATCATGAAAGCTGCCGCCCCAGGTACACAAGCCTTTCAACCGAGTGTGGGATCCGTTCCCAAAACCCTTGGCATGGAGCAACACTGTAAGTCCTACTCCCCGAGCATCAGTAGAACAGGGTCATTCCCTTCTGTAATGAATCCCATAGAATTTAGGAACAGAGCTTGGGGCAGCTAAGTCTCAAGGGACGGTACAGGACTACGTCCAGTTTAGCCTAGTTCCGACCCTAAGCGCGTAGAGTGTTGCTTTCCTTGTAGACGAGGCGGAACATTGCCTCCATGTACAGCCAGAATTCCACCTATGGGCATGAACACAGAAACCTGTTCTACTTAGCTCTCTCTCATGCGCTCATTTAAATTATGTATTAATTTTTATGATCCCACTATCTATGTATGTTCATTGTAGATCTAGCTCCCCCTCTCCGGCGCTCATCCATAGTCAGCATTCGCTATCCTACCGAGGGCGGTCGCGCTTGAGGCACCTGCCGATGGCCGAGTGAGTCTCTCGAGCCTCCCCCAGTCAGGTGTTGCGGTGCCAGTTGGTCACCTCCAGGAAAGGCCTGCGTTGTGCATGGGGGGTCCAGGGTGCGTATCCCGCTTAGCAGGCCACGAGCCTAAAGCATGCGCATCCTGCCCTCCGGAGGTACAGGGGAGTACAACCGCTTTGCCTGGTCATGAACCCAAAGCACGTGCACTCTGCTTCCCCAGCGCACGGCCCGGTACTAGGGATCGGACGACCGTACCCGGACCTCGGAGGGAGCCGGAGCTCCGACGCCTCGAGCACAGAATTGCCCAAGCCCCGTATAACGGATCAGGATCGTAAGACGAATAAGACTAGGAGACGGAAGGGGAGGACCCCCCGAGGAGAATTACGTTTCCTCTGCCTGTGTGCAGGACCTCCAGGTTACGGCAACGGGGACTGCATGAAGCGGGGGGAAAGGAGCTATCAACTACTCCGGCCTAGGACTGGAAGGGCCGGGTCCCGCCCCTTCAGCAGGGGCGAGGCCCGAAGGCCCCACGTGTCCAGCGGGCCCAGAGCTCCCGCCTCCCCTGAGGGGGGCTCCGGACTCGCCACGTGGCAGGCGGAAACCGGACCTCCCCCTGGTGGGAGGGCTCCGAAAGCCCTACGTGTCCAACAGGGCCAGAGCTCCCGCCTCCTAAGGAGGGGCTCCAGACCCGCCACGTGGCAGGCAGATCTGGAGCTCCCCATAGGGCGAGATCCGGAGACCCCCGAGGGCCCCTAACACAGTTAGGACCCGGGGAAGGTGTCTGTGGAGAGCTCCGAGATTGGAGAAGGCCTCTGAGTACCTTGCGGAGCTAAGGACTCAGTCAGGCAAAGCCAAGAAGGAGAGAAAAGGCATCACAGACGCAAATATCTAAAAGAGTCAAATTATGCGAGGCTCCATGAGCTGGACTACAGACTCGATAAAAAGAGAGAAACAAGTCCTAAGGACCTCCCGGCTCACGCCGGAACCTAGCGGCTACAAGGGCGGCCACATCCTTGACTTCAGCCCTGGCAGCTTCCTCCCGCTCTGCGGCTGGGCCCTCTCTCACTGGTTCCAGCGAGAAAGAGGGGTCGCGGCTCTTGAAGCATGCCAGCACATGTGAGGCGACCTCTAAGGCTAGGCCGCGTCCCTCGGCCTCAAGCTCGCTGGCGACCACCGAGTCTAGCCTGTCCAGCTTGGCGCCGATCGACTCCAGCGTGGGGATCACCTCCGCCACCTTCAACGCAGGAGCCGCTGCCCTCACCGGACTGAAGCCAAGAGGGATCAGGGCGGACCCCGCTCGATCAACGAAGCTTGAGACTGCATGAGCCTCGGAGGACCGCAAGGCCGAAAGCTCCTCCACCTCGCGGCGGGCTGCCTGCAGGGCCTCTAGGTTTCTCTCAGAGAATTCCTTCTCCTTCGCTGCCAGGGAGCTCTCCCGAAGGTGGAGAGTCTTGGCGAGCCGCTCCAACTCAGAAGCCTTGAAGTCGGCGGCCAACTCCCGTTCTAAGACCGCCCGACGTTCACGGGAGACCTGTTCCTCCCTCAAGTTGAGGTCTGCCTTCAGAATCTCCAACTCCTCGATCCGAGCTCGAAGGTCATCCTCGCCCGCCGCCAGCTGCGCGGCGACCCTCTCCGCCTCGGCTGACGTGGAACGCTCCCGTTCCTCAACGGCGAGTTTACGGCGCTCCAACCGCTGCCGTATCTCCTCAGCGGCAGAGAGGCTCTCCTCGGCCCGGGCGTGTGCCTCCAGGGCCTCCCTGTTGATCCGCCGCGATTCGGCGTCCATGCGGTTGACAGCCCGCTTCAGCCGGTCGAGGAGCACTTCCCTGAAGTCGAGCAACTCCCGCCTAGAGTCGAGCTCGCTCTTGACCTTCGCGGTCCGCTCCCGCAAAAGGTTCCCCCAGGTGAGGAGGCGATCCCGATCAACTGTATACTCCTCCCGCTCGCGACCTAGTGCAGCCAAGACCTACCGGACGCTCGTCTAGGCTAGCGCGAAGGCATCTGCCAGGGGCAATGGAGCAGCTACACGCTGCCTTGGGGACGAAGCTGATCCGTAGTTCAGCCTACCACCCGCAGACGGATGGGCAAACTGAGCGGGTAAATCAAATCCTAGAAGACATGCTACGAGCTTGCGCTATCGACCACGGCAAGAATTGGGATGATCACTTGCCGTTAGCCGAGTTCTCGTACAACAACGGGTACCAAGCCAGCATCAAGATGGCGCCCTACGAGGCGCTATATGGCAGGAAATGCCGCACACCACTGAACTGGTGTGAGTCTGGCGAGAGGGTTACCTTCGGGATTGACCTTGTCAACAACGCGGAAGAAAAGGTTCGACTGATTCAAGCGAACCTAAGAGCTGCTCAATCCCGACAGAAACAGTATGCGGACCGGAGGAGGCGCCCATTACAATTCGAAGTTGGAGATCACGTATACCTACGAGTGTCTCCAATGAAGGGCGTAAACAGATTTGGGGTGAGAGGAAAGTTGGCACCCCGATTCATCGGTCCATTCCAGATTACCGAAAGATGTGGATCGGTAGCATACCGGCTGAAATTACCAGAAGCACTTTCCGGTGTGCACGACGTCTTTCACATTTCCCAGCTGAGGAAGTGTCTCAAGCTATCAACTACCGTTCAGCTGGAAGACATCGAAGAACTGCAACCGGATCTCACCTATCGGGAGGAACCGGTGCAGATCATTGATGAAAAGGCCCGAACCACACGCAACCGTACGTTGTGGTTCTACAAGGTTCTGTGGAGTAATCACTCCATGGACGAAGCGACATGGGAGAGCGAAGAATTCCTTCGCACTAACTACCCCGACTTTTTCACGTCGCATATCCGGTAATTTTCCACCGTCCTCTCTCTCATTTTCACCTTATAATCTCGGGACGAGATTCTTTTAAGGGGGGAGGAATGTAAGGGCCTCAGTTTTTGACACCCATTTGTAGTGTTCATCCCCACACCACACACCTCATTTGAGGAAGAATGATGAACACAAATGAAGAGCAAGTAACAATTATCAACATGCTCATTAGGGAACAAACTTACACATTGCAAAAGTGGTATTTCCCACATGTGATATAGATGGGCTGGACATAGGAAAACTCCTACACTTTGCTAAGGATGTCCATGCCAAGTTTCACCCAAATTCAAAACCTTTTTGAGGTCATCTTGGGTATAGATGGGAAGGGGGCAGTTTGAAAACATATTCAAATTCAAACTGTTTTTATACCATGAATTTGAAAGTGGAAGGCATATTCTCACTCAGCACATTTTTGTGAGCTCACACACCAATTTTCACTCCATTTGGAGTTGATCTTGACATGAGCTAAGGGGGAGAAATTCAAACTTTATTTGAATTTCAAACTGAACTTGGGCTGAAATTCATTCAAACCAAACCTCATTTGAACTTTGATCAATTCAAATGGCTCATGGGTGAATAATTTGAATGGCCAAGGGTAGTATAGGATTCACTGTTTACCACAGTTGTTAGGAGTAAATTTCAGAGGTTAAAAGGAGGGGTGGGACCCACATGTCAGCCTCTGCTTCAACACAAACCGACTGAAACACAGTTCAGTCGGTTCCCGGCTGCAGTGTGCGCGCGCCACCGAGGGGGGCAGCCGGCGCCAGCTCCTGCTGCACGCCCCAAGCCGGAGACCAGCCGCCGGGCTATTTATTTCCTCCCCGGCGTGCTCCGATCACTCATTCCCCGAGCTGCCGGCATACTCGGCCGTTTTTCCACTGCCATCACCGCCGCTCCAGCTCACGCTTGATCAAGCCGATCACTCGCGAGCACAGCCTCCTCCACAGCAAAACGGCACCAAGAGATCGTGAGCAACCTCCCAGACTCTGTGTTGGCCTGTGAGCAAGCTTCCTCGAGCTGTACGAGCCATTTCTCCGGCGAGCCGAACATCGCCGCCGATCGGGCTCCCGTGGACAGCACGGCACAGCCGTTGTCACGTCCTCTTCTCTACACAAGAAAGGTGCGTGATTGTATGTAGATGGAGTAGCCGAAAGCCGTTTGGCGATTGATCAACCCTCGGCCGAGAATTTCCAAATTTACTCTTGATCAGTTCATAAGAACCGAGCTCACCTTCGGGTGAAATTCATGCTCTATGCACGAAGGTTGGACGAGCTCGTTACCTAGTAGCTTCTACGCACGATAGCGCCCACGCTCGAACTGGAATTAGAGAAAACCATCGAGAATCGGCCATGATATGGCTGTTTTCCCCGCCGCCATGGCTGAACACCTCGGCTCACCGTCGAGAGCCTAGTTGCCGGCATTTCTAGCTTCCACCCAGCCCTGGTTCGGGTTTCCCATGCTCTACTGATGCTCTCCGACCGATTTCCGGTCGATTTGGTGCACGGGAGAGCGGGACCGACCTCACCGGAACCCTAGCAGGTGCTGTCATCGGTGCGCACGGGTTTCCGGTCATCGCCGGCGGCCAGCGACCCCACCATCGAGTCCAGGGGGTCAGTAAAGGGGCAGGCGGCAAGTTTCGGGCCGGGAGTTGGCCGGGAACTCAGTTCCGGCGAGGGTCACCGGAGAACGCCGCCGCCGCGCAGTTGGCGCGAGGAGGGAGACGACGCACTGTGTGCGGGGCCCACAAGCCAGAGTTTAAACTTTTCCCCGAATTTCAGTTTTAGTTCAAACTTCAAATCCTTATAACTTTGGCTAGAAAGCTCCAAATTGAGTGAACCAAATTTTGCTGGATTCAGCTCTCTGAGTACTTTCCAGCAAATCAAGTTTCACTCCATGAAATTCCTTATTCCTCCAGAATTAATTCCTCAAATTTTAAACTGTTAGGAATTTTAACTGGAGAATCCTTTGGAGGAAAATCCTGAAATTTTGCTGAGATGTTCACCAAAATATCCTTGAACTACCATAAAAATTTCAGATCCATTTGAGCTCATTTAATCCACCTAATGGTGTGATTAGTGAAACTGTTCCAAAGAAAATAGAAAATGTTCAGAAACATTTTCAGAATTTTCTCTGAAATTGTTTAGCTCATATCTTTAGTTAGAGACTTCAAAATTAAGTGAGACCAACTCCATTAGAACCCTCTGAAAATCTAGTTTTCAGAAAGTCATAGTTTGTCTCATGAAAATTCCTAGAACACCCTAAGAGTTCCAATTAAGGTCAAGGACATAATTATTTGTGGAGGGCTCAAATGAGCTTTGCTGCAACTAAAACTTGACCAAGTCTCTGTTTAGGTTGTAACCAAGCCACAGCAAAAGTTTCACAGTCATTAGGTCTATCTAGCAAAGGTTATAGACTTCACAACTTCAAAATTAATACAAATGCATTAAATTAATACAGGTATTGTTTCTATCATGTAGTCGCTAAGGTCGAGGAGGAACCCGAAGTCCTAGACTTCGTTACTCCGGAGGAACAGCTAGCCTACGACCAAGAGCAGCAAGGCGAGCCCCGGTTTGCATTAACCTTTTTACAAATGTTTATTGTTTTGAGCACATCTTTAAATATTGTTCTTTGCATTAGAGTCTTGATTGGAAACCCAACTGCACAGCCAAGAAAACCATGGGTTGGGTTTAGGATTGAAAACCTCGTTAGCCACTGCATTGCTAGGATAGAGTAGGATTCGGTACAAGTCGAGTAGTTGGAACTACTCGCGAGAATAGGCGAGAGGCACATTGCTCGGGTAGAGATAGCACATGATACACATGGCAAGAAAATGAGACCGAGCGGAGAGTAAGGGCAGCAGGACTTTGGGGCCTGTGTGCTGTAGCTCCGCTTGTGTCGATTGAGGACCGAGCCGTGTGCGGGCCTGTTGAACAAGCTAGAACAGTACCGAAGACCTACCGGCTATATGGGAACCGGGAAACTGATGTAACTCGGGTAGCTGGGTATTGAGGCATTGCCCGTCGTTCAGAGGGTAGGTTGAGAGCTCGAGGTGTAAATCGGCTGGCGGCACGGAGATGCGCGTGCAGAGACCTCTTGCTCGGGACGATGGGACCGGTTCAATATTTGGCTAACGGGTGAAAGGGAGTTGCGTACGGCGTCCGTGATGGTTGTTGTAGGCAACATCGAGTACGGGCGTACGTGACGGGTTGTTCGGGTAACCCTGCAGGTGTAAATCGATTATAATCGCCGTCCCTCGCGGTCAGTGAGTACCACTTGTTCACTGTACCGTGACATAGAAAGAACAGGCTAGTTACATGTTAAAATGTTGCTGATTGAAAGCTGGACATTGATTGTTAATGATATGCTGTAGCTTAGTGCTAACTAAAGTTCTTTTCAACTTTGGGCAAAGTACATGAGAGAAATGCGTTTCTTGTTTGATTGCGGCTCTCTCATGTGCCTTAGCGTAAGGTTCTCCACAACCTGCTGCTAAAACTTGAAAGTAAGGTTCTACTAATTAGGCGAGTCCTTGCAAATGATTTTTGCCTCATGCAACCCATTACCCTCATGTAGAAGTTCCATGTTTAGGTGAGACGGGTCAGACTTGCTGAGCCTTCGTGCTCAATGCTTGTGTTTGAAGCTTTTGCAGGGTTCTATGAGGAAGGGACTCCCGAAGAGGAGACGGAACCCCAGGAGGGGAACCCCGTCGAGTGGGAGTCGTGCACGCCGTGGAGTTAGTGTGCGTGTGTGCTAGCAAGGACACGTTCGAGGGCTGAACGTGCACTTGATGCTTAGTCTACGCCCGTGAGTGTAGACTGAACTTATTTCGATGTAAACATGTTCATAAACCTGTTTATGTAATAAAACTTCCGCTTCCGCTTTGCACCTTTGACGTGTGTTACACGGTGCTGTGCAACGCAGCACCCCTCAGCGTGATCCTGGCTCGACAGGACCATTGGGGTCGTGTCAGCGTGGTATCAGAGCTCGCTTGAGGTTTAACACAGTACAAAGGTCTTCTTTTTCAAAAATCAAGTGAGGAACGAGTTAGTAGCCCGTATATGGATGTTATTAGCATATAGAAAGTGGCTTGTTAACCTATTTGTTATGTCGGAAAATCGTGCATCTCGGGACGTTCATGTCTTGGGGGGTGCACGTAAGCGCTGTCCACCAGTGCGCACAAGCTGAAGGGTGGAGCCCCACGGGTGGCAGGTAACCCGACCCGCTTTGATATCCTCTACGACTCTTCATGTCGTTTGGGGTATTCGAGCAACGTCTGTCCCTGGCGTGCGTGGTGCAAATTGGGAGACCCCATCACGTGGTCTAAAACGTGAACACGTAACTCAAGGCGTGTTTGGCTTGAGAACATCCGGGCGAGTGATGACGGCCGGGTGTACAAACCGTATGGATTCCAGGCTCGGTGTGCAGCCGAATCTGATGATTGGTTGAATTTCTGCAGGTAGCCTTACCACGAAACGGTAGACGTGTAGCATCCGTGTGCGAGTGACGAGTAGTGCCACTGAACTAACGAAGCCGGCTAAGTCCGGTATAGGTTTTTCCTTTGTGAGGACGTAGTACCGACATAATCTGGTGACGCCTCGACGTCACATCCAATTAAATGAACAACTTCATTTAAAAACTTGAAGGTTTTGATCCAAAGTAGTGAAACTTGATGTAACTCCTTCCCTTGAACAGGATATTCAAAGTTAACAAGTTTTCAACTTATAGGATGTTAAGGACAGAACACTCTGTTTTCAGCTGAATCAAGGCTGGAGTTAATCAGAGGTTAGAGGTTGAGTTCTTTCGAGGTTGGGGTCGTATGATACATTCTGGAAAGCGTTGGAAGAGCTTTACAACTTTTCTGTTGAGTTCCAGAGGTGTTTCATCCCTTAACCACTCGAAAAATGCAGTAGAGTTGAAACTGTCCAGAAAACAGGACAGAGCAAAGACTCTCTGTAAACTCTCTGTAAATTAAGCATAACTCCCTGCTTAAAAATTCCAAAAATAGGAAATGAGGTAGTTCTGGAAAGCTTATGAGATGGGTTACAACTTTGTAACAGAAAGTTTTGTCAGATTAGGAACAGAATTAACTGGGATTCTTGGATCAAATCAGTACCTAAAGCAGGGAGGTGCTGTCCAATTGTTTCCAGAAATTCTGTTAACTTTGACATCTCATAACTTTTGAACCAGGACAGATCTTAGGCCAACCAAATACTTTCTGGAAAGCTATTGAAGTTAACTTTAACTTTGATGTTGAGCTCCAGGACTAGTTTTGCTTTTAGCCTGGCCTAAATCAGGTTGATATGGAAACTGGTCAGGGCTGTCATGGTAACAGCAGATCAGCAGTCAAATTTGTTTAAAAATTTGAACTATGTTTCCAAGTGTTATGGGTTCAATGACATATCTTATGTTATAACTTAATGGTTTACTGTTCAAATAAATATTTGACATTTCTCAAATATATTTTTACAGATGGCAGCAGATAAACGGTTGGAGAACGGGTGGGTAGTTTCCCACTGCTCTGACCGTAGCGGCTACCCGGAAGCATTGCGGCAAATGCTCCAATATTTCAGGTACAATCAGATGCCGCAATACTTCGCCAAGGAAGAAGGCGAAGAGGGGAACAAGACGTGGACGATCCATGTCGAAGTTTCCGCAGGACCTACGCCACCCGGTTGGGTGCCATTCACCGTTACGGTGAGCGGAAGACAACCGGAAGGGATGTGGCAAGTGGCAGCCCGTGACACTATGTCACGTTTCTGCCAACTACACGTGCAGGCTATGGAGGGAACTCCATACGCACTCGTTCCGGTGGAGGGACGAGCTCAGCATGTGTGGGAAGAGAGGTACCTGGAGGCAACAGACCCGAGTTGCCCAAGGTACAACCCCGCGGAGGCAAATCTCAGCCTCCAAATGAGGGCGGGAAACGCTGTGATGGACAGCCAAGCTGTTCATACGGAGCATCTCGCCACCAAGCTCAAGGAGAGCACAAGCCGTGGAGATCATTTTGAGAGTGCTCACAGTGCACTCCGCAATGTGCTCCTTCCGACGATCAAGCGACTGAATGGACAACACAATCAGTTGCGTCGTCTGAAGAAGGCAAAGAAAAAGGGCCGTGTTGACATCGCGGCGTTGCAAGAGCTGGTGCAGACCCTAACCCAGCAGAATGAGGACCTTGCTCAAGAGCGGGACGACGCTATTGAGGAAGGACAAGGCTGGGAATAGGACTACAACCAGGCTATGGACGAGGTGCATGCATTGCAGGACCTCGTGCCCCCGGTGTTAGGCATACCGGTGGTCTTGGGTCTTCCAGCAATGGGAGAACCCGGAATGGGAGAAGAGGTGGTAGATCCAGAGCCACCAGCAGAAGTACCGTAGGAGGACGACCCACAGGAGGTCGAGTTCTACTCCGAGTAGGGGTTACGGTTGCCAAGTAGGGCAGCTAGGGTAGCGTAACCCAACTTTTGTAATCGGTGACATGTCGTATAGACAGTAGCGTATGTATAGGTAGTGACGACATGGGCACGACTTCTCGGAGATCCGAGAATAATGTATCTTGTATAAAGTTTATGCTTTATCAATATATGTGAATGTTGTGCAAGTTAATCATGTGTCGCTTCAATACTTACTGCTGTTTATGGAATTTTGAGTAAGACAAGTGCTAATTGCTGCTGTGTTGAATTTCAGAATGACGCGTACTCGTGCCAACCCTGATGTTGGAGGTACTAGCCAAGGGGGAGAGACCTCCCAACCGCCTCCCGAGGACTCCTCGGGACAGCAGCAGCAACAGCAACAGCAAACACCGCCACCGCCACTGCCAACGGTTACATTGGCCGACATTGTCGCGGCAATGGCGGGTTCACATCAGCAGCACACAGAGCTGCTGCAAACGTTAATTGCGAATACGTCTCGCCCAGAGAGACGTCAAGATCGTGAGGAGCGCCAACAGAGCTCCTACTCCGACTTCCTGGCGACTCATCCCCCTGTATTCTCAAGGGCGGATGAACCACTTGACGCGGACAACTGGCTCCGCGCCATAGAGATGAAGTTCGGGCTGCTCCAAATCAGCGAGCAGCGTAAGACTCAGTTCGCGGTCCAGCAGCTCCAAGGATCCGCGAGCGCGTGGTGGGCCAACTTTTGTGCTTCACAACCCACCGACCGAGTGATGACCTGGGCGGAGTTCCGGACGGCCTTCAGGGCCTATCATATACCGCCCGGTTTGATGAAGAGGAAGACGCAGGAGTTCCTACACCTGCAACAAGGGAGCCGGAACGCGCTGGAATATTCCAGGGCGTTCAACGATCTCGCGCTCTACGCGTCGTATCACGCAGATACGGACGAGAAGCGGCGGGACCACTTTTACCAGGGGCTTAACCCGCTCCTGAAGGACAAGCTGGCGATGTTCAATCGCGGCAGCCTCAACGACATCATTGATGCTGCGATTGTTCAGGAGGACTCCGGCAAGGAGTTGGCGGCGGCAGAGCGAAAGCGAAGCGCGCCGCAGAGTAGCGGAGAAGGAGGTGGTCCTTCTCAGAAGTTTCGGATGGTGAATCGCCCACCATCAGGCCCACGCTGGCAACCACCACAGCGGTCGATGCCGTTCCGCGGTCGGCCGTACTCTTCACCAGCATTCCGGCCGGCACTGCCAGCACCACCGCAACAACAACAGCAGCAGCGGGCGATGCCGCGTGCGTTTGCACCTCCGCAACGCATGCCGGGCTTTCGTCCCCCGAGTACTCCACCATCAGCGGCCACATGTTACAAGTGTGGTCGTCCAGGACACTTCGCGAGCAGTTGCCCGGAGAGGCAAGGCGGCGGAGTGGTACCACAGTTTCCGGGGAGGAATCAACCCCGGAACCCTACTAATGCGCGGCGGGCAAACCCTAGGCCCGGTACTGTCCACCAGCTTGCCATTGAGGACGTGCCGGAGGGCGAGCCAATCCTTGCGGGTATGTTCCAACTCCACCAGCATCCCGCTATAGTACTATTTGATTCAGGCGCCACGCATAATTTTATTAGCCAAGCTTTCATTGCTAAACACAGCTTGCCAATACTACCCACCGATAGTCCATATTTAATTTGTTCACCGGGTGGGAAGATTTCAGCAAGCGTAATGGTCTCCAAAGCACCATTATGCTTAGCGGGTAGAGTGTACCCCACGTCTCTCATTATCTTAGAGGGGCAGAAGGTCGATGTCATCCTAGGGATGTCGTGGTTAACCCGCCACGGCGCTATTTTAGACACCGTCCTCCGAGTCGTGCACTTAAACTCAGAAGTGCACGGTTCTCACTCATTATTTCTGGACAGTCCAGAAATAAAACTTCCAAGTGTCTATCAAGCCACAACCATCAGATTGGAAGACATTCCAGTGGTCCGAGAGTTCCCTGAGGTATTCCCGGACGATTTGCCGGGGATGCCACCCGATAGAGAGGTGGAGTTCAAGATTGAACTCGCACCGGGAACCATGCCAATATCCCGAAGGCCGTACAAGATGGCGCCCAAGGAGTTGGCTGAACTGAAGACTCAGCTCACGGACCTTCTGGAGAAGGGTTTTATTAGGCCGAGCTCCTCGCCATGGGGCTGTTCGGCATTATTTGTCAAAAAGAAGGATGAAACGTTGCGGCTTTGCGTGGACTACCGTCCATTAAATGCCGTAACCATCAAGAACAAGTACCCGTTGCCACGGATCGACATGTTGTTTGATCAGTTGGTCGAAGCAAAGATCTTTTCCAAGATGGATTTAAGATCCGGGTACCATCAGATTAAGATAAGGGCGGAGGACATTCCCAAGACAGCTTTCTCGACAAGGTATGGACTTTATGAGTACCTGGTCATGTCCTTTGGCCTCACCAATGCTCCAGCTCACTTCATGTACTTAATGAACTCGGTGTTCATGCCGGAGCTGGACAAGTTTGTCGTGGTCTTCATCGACGACATCCTGGTATATTCCAAGTCGGAGGAAGATCACAAGAAACATCTGCGTATAGTCTTGCAACGGCTGCGGGATCACAAGTTATACGCAAAATTCAGCAAATGCGAGTTTTGGATATCGCAAGTGCCTTTCCTCGGGCATATCATCTCAGCGGAGGGTATCGCTGTGGACCCGAGCAAGATCACGCAAGTGCTGAATTGGAAATCCCCGAGAACCGTTCATGAGGTACGGAGTTTCCTCGGACTCGCGGGATATTATCGGAGGTTCATTCCGAACTTCTCAAAGATTGCCAAGCCAATGACAGAGCTGCTGAAAAAGGCTACCAAATATATTTGGAGTCCAGCATGTGAAGCAGCATTCAAGGCTTTAGTCAAGCACCTGACATCAGCACCGGTTTTGGCGCAGCCAGACACAACAAAACCGTTCGATGTGTACTGCGATGCATCCGGCATTGGGCTCGGATGTGTGCTGATGCAAGACCGAAGAGTGGTCGCGTATGGATCACGGCAGCTTAGGAATCATGAGCAAAATTATCCAACTCACGACTTGGAGCTCGCTGCCGTGGTACTTGCACTGAAGATGTGGAGGCACTACCTACTCGGTAACCTCGTACATTTATATACCGACCACAAAAGCCTCAAGTACATATTCACTCAGAAGGAGCTGAACATGAGGCAACGAAGATGGTTAGAACTGATAAAGGATTATGAGATAGAGATCCATTATCATCCGGGCAAGGCAAACGTTGTGGCAGATGCGCTGAGCCGCAAGTCACACGTCAATAATCTGACCATCACACCGTTGGAAGAGAGCGAACCACCACTACATGTGATTCCACACGGAGCTCTCTACAACCTAGCTTTGATCCCCACCATCCGTGAAGAGATAGCGGCAGCCCAGAAGGATGACCAGGGCATGTCACATTTGCGGAGACGTGTAGACAGTGGGGAGTTGAAATGTTTCCGGAAGGACGGAGACGGCGTCCTATGGTTCAAGAACCGGATCGTCGTACCCCGAAACCCGGAGTTACGGAAGAAAATCTTTGATGAGGCTCACTTATCAAAGTTTTCTATTCACCCCGGCAGCAACAAAATGTATCAAGAACTCAGAAGAAGGTTTTGGTGGACACGGATGAAGCGAGAGACTGCAAAATACGTGTCCGAGTGTGATACATGTCGAAGGGTGAAGGCAGACCACATGCGAAAACCGGGACTGCTGCAACCACTGGGCGTTCCTGCCTGGAAGTGGGAGGACGTGAGCATGGACTTCGTCGTCGGTTTACCCACCACCTTACAGAAACATGATTCTGTGTGGGTGATCGTCGATCGACTCACCAAAGTTGCCCATTTCATCCCGGTCAACACCAACTACAACGCCAAGAAGTACGCTGAACTGTACATCTCACGGATCCTATGCTTATACGGCGTACCCCGTACCATCATATCAGACCGAGGCACTTTATTTGTGTCCCGTTTTTGGGAGCAGCTACACGCTGCCTTGGGGACGAAGCTGATCCGTAGTTCAGCCTACCACCCGCAGACGGATGGGCAAACTGAGCGGGTAAATCAAATCCTAGAAGACATGCTACGAGCTTGCGCTATCGACCACGGCAAGAATTGGGATGATCACTTGCCGTTAGCTGAGTTCTCGTACAACAACGGGTACCAAGCCAGCATCAAGATGGCGCCCTACGAGGCGCTATATGGCAGGAAATGCCGCACACCACTGAACTGGTGTGAGTCTGGCGAGAGGGTTACCTTCGGGATTGACCTTGTCAACAACGCGGAAGAAAAGGTTCGACTGATTCAAGCGAACCTAAGAGCTGCTCAATCCCGACAGAAACAGTATGCGGACCGGAGGAGGCGCCCATTACAATTCGAAGTTGGAGATCACGTATACCTACGAGTGTCTCCAATGAAGGGCGTAAACAGATTTGGGGTGAGAGGAAAGTTGGCACCCCGATTCATCGGTCCATTCCAGATTACCGAAAGATGTGGATCGGTAGCATACCGGCTGAAATTACCAGAAGCACTTTCCGGTGTGCACGACGTCTTTCACATTTCCCAGCTGAGGAAGTGTCTCAAGCTATCAACTACCGTTCAGCTGGAAGACATCGAAGAACTGCAACCGGATCTCACCTATCGGGAGGAACCGGTGCAGATCATTGATGAAAAGGCCCGAACCACACGCAACCGTACGTTGTGGTTCTACAAGGTTCTGTGGAGTAATCACTCCATGGACGAAGCGACATGGGAGAGCGAAGAATTCCTTCGCACTAACTACCCCGACTTTTTCACGTCGCATATCCGGTAATTTTCCACCGTCCTCTCTCTCATTTTCACCTTATAATCTCGGGACGAGATTCTTTTAAGGGGGGAGGAATGTAAGGGCCTCAGTTTTTGACACCCATTTGTAGTGTTCATCCCCACACCACACACCTCATTTGAGGAAGAATGATGAACACAAATGAAGAGCAAGTAACAATTATCAACATGCTCATTAGGGAACAAACTTACACATTGCAAAAGTGGTATTTCCCACATGTGATATAGATGGGCTGGACATAGGAAAACTCCTACACTTTGCTAAGGATGTCCATGCCAAGTTTCACCCAAATTCAAAACCTTTTTGAGGTCATCTTGGGTATAGATGGGAAGGGGGCAGTTTGAAAACATATTCAAATTCAAACTGTTTTTATACCATGAATTTGAAAGTGGAAGGCATATTCTCACTCAGCACATTTTTGTGAGCTCACACACCAATTTTCACTCCATTTGGAGTTGATCTGGACATGAGCTAAGGGGGAGAAATTCAAACTTTATTTGAATTTCAAACTGAACTTGGGCTGAAATTCATTCAAACCAAACCTCATTTGAACTTTGATCAATTCAAATGGCTCATGGGTGAATAATTTGAATGGCCAAGGGTAGTATAGGATTCACTGTTTACCACAGTTGTTAGGAGTAAATTTCAGAGGTTAAAAGGAGGGGTGGGACCCACATGTCAGCCTCTGCTTCAACACAAACCGACTGAAACACAGTTCAGTCGGTTCCCGGCTGCAGTGTGCGCGCGCCACCGAGGGGGGCAGCCGGCGCCAGCTCCTGCTGCGCGCCCCAAGCCGGAGACCAGCCGCCGGGCTATTTATTTCCTCCCCGGCGTGCTCCGATCACTCATTCCCCGAGCTGCCGGCATACTCGGCCGTTTTTCCACTGCCATCACCGCCGCTCGAGCTCACGCTTGATCAAGCCGATCACTCGCGAGCACAGCCTCCTCCACAGCAAAACGGCACCAAGAGATCGTGAGCAACCTCCCAGACTCCGTGTTGGCCTGTGAGCAAGCTTCCTCGAGCTGTACGAGCCATTTCTCCGGCGAGCCGAACATCGCCGCCGATCGGGCTCCCGTGGACAGCACGGCACAGCCGTTGTCACGTCCTCTTATCTACACAAGAAAGGTGCGTGATTGTATGTAGATGAAGTAGCCGAAAGCCGTTTGGCGATTGATCAACCCTCGGCCGAGAATTTCCAAATTTACTCTTGATCAGTTCATAAGAACCGAGCTCACCTTCGGGTGAAATTCGTGCTCTATGCACGAAGGTTGGACGAGCTCGTTACCTAGTAGCTTCTACGCACGATAGCGCCCACGCTCGAACTGGAATTAGAGAAAACCATCGAGAATCGGCCATGATATGGCTGTTTTCCCCGCCGCCATGGCTGAACACCTCGGCTCACCGTCGAGAGCCTAGTTGCCGGCATTTCTAGCTTCCACCCAGCCCTGGTTCGGGTTTCCCATGCTCTACTGATGCTCTCCGACCGATTTCCGGTCGATTTGGTGCACGGGAGAGCGGGACCGACCTCACCGGAACCCTAGCAGGTGCTGTCATCGGTGCGCACGGGTTTCCGGTCATCGCCGGCGGCCAGCGACCCCACCATCGAGTCCAGGGGGTCAGTAAAGGGGCAGGCGGCAAGTTTCGGGCCGGGAGTTGGCCGGGAACTCAGTTCCGGTGAGGGTCGCCGGAGAACGCCGCCGCCGCGCAGTTGGCGCGAGGAGGGAGACGACGCACTGTGTGCGGGGCCCACAAGCCAGAGTTTAAACTTTTCCCCGAATTTCAGTTTTAGTTCAAACTTCAAATCCTTATAACTTTGGCTAGAAAGCTCCAAATTGAGTGAACCAAATTTTGCTGGATTCAGCTCTCTGAGTACTTTCCAGCAAATCAAGTTTCACTCCATGAAATTCCTTATTCCTCCAGAATTAATTCCTCAAAGTTTAAACTGTTAGGAATTTTAACTGGAGAATCATTTGGAGGAAAATCCTGAAATTTTGCTGAGATGTTCACCAAAATATCCTTAAATACCATAAAAATTTCAGACCCATTTGAGCTCATTTAATCCACCTAATGGTGTGATTAGTGAAACTGTTCCAAAGAAAATAGAAAATGTTCAGAAACATTTTCAGAATTTTCTCTGAAATTGTTTAGCTCATATCTTTAGTTAGAGACTTCCAAATTAAGTGAGACCAACTCCATTAGAACCCTCTGAAAATCTAGTTTTCAGAAAGTCATAGTTTGTCTCATTAAAATTCCTAGAACACCCTAAGAGTTCCAATTAAGGTCAAGGACATAATTATTTGTGGAGGGCTCAAATGAGCTTTGCTGCAACTAAAACTTGACCAAGTCTCTGTTTAGGTTGTAACCAAGCCACAGCAAAAGTTTCACAGTCATTAGGTCTATCTAGCAAAGGTTATAGACTTCACAACTTCAAAATTAATACAAATGCATTAAATTAATACAGGTATTGTTTCTATCATGTAGTCGCTAAGGTCGAGGAGGAACCCGAAGTCCTAGACTTCGTTACTCCGGAGGAACAGCTAGCCTACGACCAAGAGCAGCAAGGCAAGCCCCGGTTTGCATTAACCTTTTTACAAATGTTTATTGTTTTGAGCACATCTTTAAATATTGTTCTTTGCATTAGAGTCTTGATTGGAAACCCAACTGCACAGCCAAGAAAACCATGGGTTGGGTTTAGGATTGAAAACCTCGTTAGCCACTGCATTGCTAGGATAGAGTAGGATTCGGTACAAGTCAAGTAGTTGGAACTACTCGCGAGAATAGGCGAGAGGCACATTGCTCGGGTAGAGATAGCACATGATACACATGGCAAGAAAATGAGACCGAGCGGAGAGTAAGGGCAGCAGGACTTTGGGGCCTGTGTGCTGTAGCTCCGCTTGTGTCGATTGAGGACCGAGCCGTGTGCGGGCCTGTTGAACAAGCTAGAACAGTACCGAAGACCTACCGGCTATATGGGAACCGGGAAACTGATGTAACTCGGGTAGCTGGGTATTGAGGCATTGCCCGTCGTTCAGAGGGTAGGTTGAGAGCTCGAGGTGTAAATCGGCTGGCGGCACGGAGATGCGCGTGCAGAGACCTCTTGCTCGGGACGATGGGACCGGTTCAATATTTGGCTAACGGGTGAAAGGTAGTTGCGTACGGCGTCCGTGATGGTTGTTGTAGGCAACATCGAGTACGGGCGTACGTGACGGGTTGTTCGGGTAACCCTGCAGGTGTAAATCGATTATAATCGCCGTCCCTCGCGGTCAGTGAGTACCACTTGTTCACTGTACCGTGACGTAGAAAGAACAGGCTAGTTACATGTTAAAATGTTGCTGATTGAAAGCTGGACATTGATTGTTAATGATATGCTGTAGCTTAGTGCTAACTAAAGTTCTTTTCAACTTTGGGCAAAGTACATGAGAGAAATGCGTTTCTTGTTTGATTGCGGCTCTCTCATGTGCCTTAGCGTAAGGTTCTCCACAACCTGCTGCTAAAACTTGAAAGTAAGGTTCTACTAATTAGGCGAGTCCTTGCAAATGATTTTTGCCTCATGCAACCCATTACCCTCATGTAGAAGTTCCATGTTTAGGTGAGACGGGTCAGACTTGCTGAGCCTTCGTGCTCACTGCTTGTGTTTGAAGCTTTTGCAGGGTTCTATGAGGAAGGGACTCCCGAAGAGGAGACGGAACCCCAGGAGGGGAACCCCGTCGAGTGGGAGTCGTGCACGCCGCGGAGTTAGTGTGCGTGTGTGCTAGCAAGGACACGTTCGAGGGCTGAACGTGCACTTGATGCTTAGTCTACGCCCGTGAGTGTAGACTGAACTTATTTCGATGTAAACATGTTCATAAACCTGTTTATGTAATAAAACTTCCGCTTCCGCTTTGCACCTTTGACGTGTGTTACACGGTGCTGTGCAACGCAGCACCCCTCAGCGTGATCCTGGCTCGACAGGACCATTGGGGTTGTGTCAGGTTCCGAGTGCAACGGCACAGACTCCCCGCCAGTCGGGGATGGCCGGGAAGCACGGACACTCCAGAGGGCTCTGAACCCCGACTTCCTAGCCGGGGTAGGACTCCCAGAGCCCGCTGTCGTCACTGACGGCCGCTCCGCAGTCGCTCGAACTGGCGGAGCAGGGGATGCCCCAGAAGCTCCCCTCAACGCATCAGCCCGGGGCCTCTTTGAGTCGCCACCGGAAGGAGTGCCATGCACCCTAGATTCCCGACTTGGCACAGACGCCGCCGCTGGAGGAGATCGAGCGCGCTTCTTCTCTGGTGGCGGGATGGAGGCCATGACGAGGGAGGACTCAAGGGCAAGAGGGCAAAGGCACAAGAGTCCAAGAAGAAACGCTGGGAAGTGCGAAGGGAAGCCGCAATGCGGGTAAGATCCCCTCTAAAACCTTCCCAGGTGCAATTCCAGGCGATTCGGAACTCTTCGAATACGCCGCATCGGCAACCGCTTCGGCTCCTAGACCGAGCGCCGATGACAGGTGGACCCAAGCCGCCTGACTGAAGCGGTGGGTCAAGGAGTCAGTCGTCTAAGAAGACAGGCCGACAAGGCACTTCGGCGGTTCCCGAAGAAAGCGCCGCAACATGCAGAAGTGGCAGTCTTGGGAACCGCCGCAGTAAAAGCAACCATCAAGTGGGCGCACGCTCCCACGATCCTGCGGACGTTCGTGCTCCGGCAGCGGTCAATGCGGGACTTAGAGAAAGTGCGCGGATCAGAAGAGATGGAGGTCCCACCTCGGGCTCTCTATCTCCCCCGAGATGGGCCCGGGGGCCACTGTCGATACCTGCTATATGGGGTACCCCCACGCACAGGGGAAAGTGCCTAAGGAACTCGCCCTTCTCCGCAGGGAGAGCTCCGAAGGCGCCACACGTCTGGCGGGGCCGGACCTCCCTCTCCTCAGAGGAGAGCTCCGGGCCCACCACGTGGCATACAGAGGCCGGACCTCCCCCTCCGTGGGAGGGAGGTCCGAAGGTGCCACGTATCTGGCGGGGCCGGACCTCCCTCTCCTCAGAGAGGAGCTCCGGGCCCGCCACGTGGCCGACAGAAGCCGAACCTCCCCCTCTGCGGGGAGAGGTCCGAAGGCTCCACGTGCCCGCGGGGCCGGACCCTCCTCTCCTCTGAGGAGGGCTCCGGGCCTGCCACGTGGCCAGCAAAACGGCGCTGCCTGCCCCCGAGCGATAGGCAGCGGGCGTAAATACGCCCCATACCTCGCCCGTACAAGGTATTCAAGGCCCACATCTTCCCAAGGCGCGAAGACGCGGAGCACGCCTCTGTCAGGTGCCGTTGCGCCCAGTCGCATCACAGACTGGCGCGCAGTGTCAGAGCCTGCCAGCCAATAAACGCAGCGACAAGACATCCCATGCCGTCCGCGCCGTCATCAACCACTACGACTAGCATGCGGCATGGGCAGGGCTGCAAGACGGAGACTCAGAAGCCTTCGCCAGAGACAACTACCGGCATAACTGCAGATACGGTAGATGACAGACAATCTCCCCGGGACCACCTGTCGGGTCTCGGGCCCCCCTTGTAAGCCACCCGAGTCTTGGACTATAAAAGACTCGGGTAGGCGACGATAGCAAGGTCCGGCCCCGCAGGTCACGTGGAGCCTTTGGACCTCTCCCCCGCGGAGGGGGGAGGTCCGGCTTCTGTCGGCCACGTGACGGGTCCGGAGCTCTCCTCTAAGGAGGGGGAGGTCCAGCTCCGCGGGACATGTGGCACCTTCGGAGCTCTCCCCACGGAGGGGGGAGGTCTGGCTGCTGTAGGTCACGTGGCGAGCCCAGAGCTCTCCTCTGAGGGGAGGGAGGTCCGGCCCCACTGGACACGTGGCGCCTTCGGAGCTTTCCCTGCGGAGAAGGGCGAGACCCTTAGGCATTTTCCCCTGTGCGCGGGGGTACCCCATATCGCGGGTACCGACAGTTCGCACTCTAGCCATTCACCCCCAAGCTGTAACTCACCCTCAAGCTCAGGACTCCGGTTCTGAGCAGCAAGCAATACAGCGAGCTCCATAGCTCGCTGTGGACGTAGGGTTTTACGCTCCGGCGGCCTGAACCACGTAAAACTCGCCGTGTCAAGCTCTTACTAACTCGTCCATACGCTCAAGCTCTCCGCAAGGGACTAGCCCCACCGAAAAAAAGAACCTCCGCGGGCTGCCCAGTGCAGGCCCGGGGGAAGTGTCGACCGAACACTTCGACATCGACATACACCTCGACTAAGTCTCTTATTAGCTCTTCAAAGGTTTTGTGCATTGCACGTACAAAGGTAGGAAGAGCATTCTTTAAGCCATAAGGCATAGAGACATAACAATACGGGCCATCTACTGTGATGAAGTGTGCTCTTCTTCTTCTCTAGACATAGGGGTCCGATGGAAACCCAAGTAGGCGTCTAGGAAGCATAGCATATCACAGCCTGATGTCGAGTATACTATTTGATCTATTCTAGGAAGAGGGAATGGATCTTTGGGACATACCTTATTGAGACTGGTGTAGTCGATGCACATCCGGAGCTTCCCGCCGGCCTTTGAGACGACGACGGGGTTTGCCAACCACCGGGGGTGGTGGACTTCCCGTATGAAGCCAGCGTCCAGCAACTTCTTGATTTCTTCTCGGATGAAGTTCTGCTGCTCGATGGACTGCTTGCGAGGCTTCTGTTGGACTGGTCGGGCATCGGGGAAGATCTTCAGGTGGTGCTCAATCACCTCCCTAGGGATCCCCGGCATCTGCGACGGCTGCCATGCAAACACGTCGACGTTGTGCCGGAGGAAGGTGATGAGCGCGCCTTCGTATTTGCTGTCCAGGGCCCCGGCTACCCGGGTGGTCTGGGCAGCATCGACGCCGACTTGGACGACCTTCAGGGGGATGTCGCCCTCGTCGAGGGGTTGCACGCGGGGTGCTGCGGTGGAGGCACCGTGGCGTGTACTCGGGTGGAGCCGGTACGGTTCTGCACTGCCAGGGGCTGGTGCTCGAGCTGTTGCAAGTGCCTGGAGCTTCTCCAAGGCTGACACTGCAGCTGTCGGTACCCTCGATATGGGGTACCCCCGCGCACAGGGGAAAATTCCTAAGGACCTCGCCCTTCTCCGCAGGGAGAGCTCCGAAGGCGCCACGTGTCCAGCGGGACCGGACCTCCCTCTCCTTAGAGGAGAGCTCTGGGCCTGCCACGTGGCCAACTGAGCCGGACCTCCCCTGTGGCGGACCGGAATCCGCTCATCCAGGATCGCAGAGGGTGGTGCCACGCGATGCGACACCCGACAGCACACGTCATAAGAACATAATATATTACATGGGAAAACAACTGAAACTGTACAAACAGGTACAAACTTCAGTTATAACTATTGTTTATCTTACACAGCGGAAGTCTACACTATACAACTCACGCCCGCCTATTTAGCAAAAGTTGGTTGCCCAGCCCTAGGGCAACCCACACTAGCTGCACTCCTCAGCTCAGCGCGGCGTGTACGGCTCCCACTCAGCCGTGGTCCCCGACGGAGGGTAACCCTCGCCGGTGGACTCGTACTCCGAGTCCGTGGGTGGCTCCTCACCTGAAAAACACTTAAGAGGCAACCGTGAGCACGAAGGCTCAGCGAGGCTTAACAGACTCACCTAAGCATGAAACTCTACATGAGGTATACCAAGACATAGGTTAGTAACGTTTCAGCAAAACGACACGCCTACAAGTTCATCCTTAGTTCATCTTTTAGCAACAAGTTAACAGTTCATGAAATCTGAAATTTAGTAAGCAGTATTTGGTGGCACACATGTAGCAATACAATTATATCAATCAGCATCATTGAATCAACATATTGCATCCATTAGTCTACGTTACGACACAGTGAACAAGCGGTACTCGTCACCGCGAGGGACGGCGAATCGACTCGATATACACCTGCAGGGAAAACCCAAAGAGCACGTCACGTACGCCCACCCGTGGAGCTGCACAGCACGCTCACTCGATGTCGTACGGGACAACTTTTCACCCAACAGCCCAAACGTCGAACCGGTCGCACCGAAACGAGCAGGAGGTTCCCCACACGGAGCATCTCTCTATGCCCGTTGGCAGATTTCCACCTTGCTTCCCTCAACCTACACCTATAAATCGGTGTGCTATGCCTCGACGCCCGGAGGTTTAGGCTACATCGGTTTATCGGGGCCCATATATCCGATATGCCTTCGGTACGTTCAATACTTGTTCAGCAGGGCCGCACACGGATCGGTCCTCAATCGACACGGGCAGGGCTGCGCACACAAGACTCCCTCTTGCTGCGCCCTAGCCCCTGCCTAGTCTCATTTTCATTACTAAAATGATCTCACATCACTCAACCGAACCCGTGTGTCCCAAGCCTATCTCGCGAGTAGATTCCAACTACTCGACTTGTACCGAAGTCCTATGACTCATTAAGCATAGCCGGTAGACTCGAGGTCTTAGACACTACCCTCACTCTTTTAGGAACCTTTGGTTATGCAAGTGGGGTTCCATTCATCCTACACCTAATGCACAATCATACTTCACATGACTCATGTAAACAAAAGAAAACTTATAAAAGGTTAATGCAAACCGGGGCTTGCCTTGTTGCTGCTGGTCAGTAGTTAGTTCCTCGTCCGGAAGAAGGAAGTCCAGCACTTCCGGAGTCTCTTCTTCAACGGCTACACGTTAATGAAATACTACATGTTAATTTAGATGCAAATGTGAGTTTTAGAGTAAGACTTCTACTATTAGTTCTAATAACAAGCCTCTAACACCTGGAACTTTGTTTAAGAATTTAAAGATGAACTGGTGTTGGCGGTTTGGCTTGGACTTAATCACATGGTTAAATGCTAAGTGGTTTTCCCCCCTTTTCCACATTAATCCCTTAAGTGGTTAAACAGGATAGGGGTGATCTAGAGCTCCAATGGAGCTGAGAACTTTTGTGTGAGTTCCTTGTCACAAGAAAACTCTCTGGACCAAACATTAGCACTTTTCATGGAGTGGTTTGCTCAGAATAATTCTCTTGGCAAATCAGCAAGGAAGAATTTATTCTGAGGTAATACCCCTGTTCATGCTCAACTTAATGAACTACAATTTCAATTATAGCTCATAGAGTTTGCATGAATTTTCATAACATTTTTGGGGTTAAGATTTGCCCAGAACTGAATTTCCAAGTTTTGGAAATTCTCTGAAAATGTTTCTGTATTCAAAGGAACACAGCACCTTCCAATTTGAATTGCTCTGACCAAATCAACTCCAAATGGTCTGAAATTTTTACAGGGGTTTACTAAAGTCCTAAAGAACATTCTGGTAAAATTTGGAGATTTTTGGATGAACCAAACTCCCTCTAAAATTCTTTTGCTGAAAAGCTTTAAAGAATTTTCCAGAATTAATTAATGGGTTTCATACAAATTGGGTTGTATATCTGGACAGAGCTAGGCAAGATGAATCCTACCCAATGTGAATCACTAAATTTGGAGCTTCCTAGCCAAGGTTATGGATTTCTAAAGTTTGAGCTAATCCCTGAATTATTTTCCTACAGAAAATCCCCTCCCGCGCTAAACCAGAGGCTGACAGCGGGGCCCGCCCGTTTAAATTGAACTAACCGCGCGCTCGCGCGCGATTAACACAGGGGCTGACAGGTGGGGCCGCGCCCTTCGTCTACCTCCTGACGTCGCCGCCCCGAGCCGCCGGAGCTCCGGCGAGGTCAGCGTTCCCGGCGATCTAGCTCACCGGAGCCGACGAGACTCGCCGCCCCCACGTAATCTCGGGTGCTGAACCCGCTGGACACCATGTCGCCGCCGGCTAACCGCCATAGCTCGCCGGCGACGAGCCCTATGCCTCTGTGCTACCTCGGCAACGTGTTCCCACCCTTCTGACCATCTTCTTCGTGCGCTAATCGCGTCGCCACACTCAGGGAAACCTCGGGAAACTCGGCATGAGCTCTGTTGGGCCCTAAACGGCCGGCAACCCAGACCTCACCGGCGACCCCCTCCTCCGCCATACTGTCCTAGGGTGAACTTAGGGTTCCGGCGGTGATTTCCTTCCGGTTTTCGATCGAGAAGGGTCGCCAGAACCTCTAGATGCTCTCTCACAGCTCCGTTCGACCTCCCACCCACTAAGCTTCCCGAATTTCTGCTAAACCTAATCGGGTCCCGAAAGGAGCTACTCGTCCTAAACTGGAAAATTCTCCGCGCACAAAGGTCGAACCTTGGAACGGTTTGTGCGGTGGTCTTGAGGACGAGCTAGCGCTTCACTTTCCTATGGAGGTCAAAGCCGGAAGATGATCACAGCTGGGGTGGCATACGATCGGAGCTCGGGCGACTAGGCTGCTGGTTACGGAACTCGCGAAAATCAGTAACTCGCCGGCGGTCTCGGGCCTTTTATAGGCCCCTGAGGCCAGTGGAGAGCGCGACACCTGCTGTGCCACCTCCTCTGCCGAAGCAGGAGCTGGCCGGCCGAGGTGGTCGGGCGCCGACGCTGGCTGCAGCTGGCGAGCGCGCTCGGTCGAGGAAGTCGGCTGAGGAGACTTCTGTGCTAAGTCTACTGACCAGTGGGCCTCCCCTCTAACTCTTTTGTTTTTCCAATTTTCTGAATTCTGTTGTGCCAAAATATCCTCAGCTACTCACAATTTAATGTGAGACTTAGTCACCAAGTCTTTGTTAGAATTTGAATTCTCAAATTCAAACTTTGTTTGGTTAAATTTGCTTCATATTTAAACTGAAATTCAAATTCAGTTTTGAATTCTTGCAAATTTAGCTCTTGACAAGATGAGCTCCAATGGAGATGAAAATTGGTGGGTTTACTCAGAAAAATGTGCTGAGTATAGATATGGAGCTAACTTTTGAATTTGGGTGATGAAAGTTGCTGCAATTTGAATTTACATTCAAATTGGCCTCTTTTTGAAATAACCCAAAAGTGCCTCAAAAAGTGTTGAATTTGCATGAGCTTTGGACTGAACCTTCCCAAGACTTTTTAAATTCTAGGGGTGAGCTCAACCTCTCATGTTAATGTGTAGAAACCCTACTTTGTGAAAGTGAAGGCTTTCCCCTCTAATCATTCTTTTGATGGAGGTTACATGCTCTTCACAATATTTCCTAAGATTTCCACAATAAAAACTGTGGTGTTGTCAGGTGAAGAAAAAGTTTTTGCAAGTCCCTTTTCTTGGGCTTTTACATCCCTCCCCCCTTAAAAGAATCTCGTCCTGAGATTATAAAAGAAGAGATAGCGAAGTAATAGGGACTTACCCGTGTTGGGAAGCCATGAACTCCGGGTAATTTGAGCGAAGGAACTCCTCGCTCTCCCACGTCGCTTCTTCGGCGGTGTGGTTACTCCAGAGTATTTTGTAGAACCACCACGTTCTGCTACGCGTGGTTCGGGCTTTCTCATCAATAATTTCCACCGGATACTCATCATATGTTAAATCCGGTTTCAACTCGCCAACGTCTTCGATAGGAACAGCAGCGGTATGCTTCAAGCATTTTCGCAGTTGCGAAACATGGAAAACATCGTGAACACCAGCCAGAGATGCCGGTAGTTCCAATCGATACGCCGCTGGTCCACACTTCTCGGTGATAGCGTAGGGTCCAATAAAACGGGGAGCGAGCTTCCCCTTCACACCGAACCGGTGCACGCCCTTCATTGGAGACACGCGGAGGTACACGTGTTCCCCAACGTCAAAGTGCAACGGTCTACGCCTCTTATCAGCGTAGCTCTTCTGTCGGGATTGAGCGGCCTTCAAATTGGCTTGAATTGTCCGAACGTGCTCTTCGGCGTCGTTCACCACATCAACTCCGAATGTGACCCTTTCACCGGACTCACACCAATTTAATGGGGTGCGGCATTTATGACCGTAGAGAGCTTCGTAGGGTGCCATCTGGATACTCGCCTGATAACCGTTGTTGTACGAGAATTCCGCCAATGGTAGGTGATCATCCCAGTTCCTACCATGGTGGATGGCACATGCTCTCAACATGTCTTCCAGAACTTGATTCACCCTCTCTGTCTGGCCATCTGTTTGAGGGTGATAAGCGGAGCTCCTGATCAACTTAGTACCCAATGCAGCGTGTAGCTGGTCCCAAAAGCGAGATACAAATAATGCACCTCGATCTGAGACAATGGTCTTGGGTACCCCGTATAGGCATAGAATCTTCGCTATGTATAGCTCCGCATATTTGCTGGCATTGTAACGTGTATTCACCGGAATGAAGTGAGCCGTCTTGGTTAACCGATCAACGATTACCCATATGGAATCATGCTTGTTGGCTGTTAGGGGTAATCCCACAATGAAATCCATGCTCACATCTTCCCATTTCCATGCCGGGATCTTCAGGGGTTGCAACAGTCCTGATTTCTTCATGTGATCAGCTTTCACTCGTCTACACGTATCGCACTCGGATACGTACTTAGCTACCTCCCGCTTCATCCGTGTCCACCAAAATTTCTTTTTCAAATCTTGGTACATTTTGTTGCTGCCCGGATGAATGGAGTATTTGGACAAGTGAGCTTCATCGAGGATCTTTTTCCTCAACTCCATATCTCGGGGTACGACTATGCGGTCATTGAACCACAGCGTCCCCTCACCATCTTTCCGGAAACATTTAATTTCTCCATTGTCTATCCGTCCCCGGAGATGTGCCATGCCTTTATCCGTTTTCTGAGCTGCAATGATGTCCTCCCTAATAGTAGGGATGAGGGCAAGGTTGTACAGCGATCCATAAGGAACCAAGTATAAACTTGGCTCTTCCTCCTCCACCGGTGTAATGGTGAGGTGATGGACATGCGATTTCCGACTCAGCGCGTCGGCAACCACATTCGCCTTGCCGGGGTGGTAATGGATTTCAATCTCATAATCTTTGATCAGTTCTAACCACCTCCTCTGCCTCATGTTCAGCTCCTTCTGGGTGAAAATGTATTTCAAGCTCTTGTGGTCGGTGTAGAGATGCACCAAGTTCCCCAGGAGATAGTGCCTCCACATTTTTAGCGCCAACACCACGGCAGCAAGTTCAAGATCGTGAGTCGGGTAGTGCTGCTCATGGTTCCGAAGTTGGCGTGAGCCATAAGCAACCACACGTCCTTCCTGCATCAACACGCAGCCGAGCCCAATACCGGACGCGTCACAATACACGTCGAAGGGCTTTGTTGTATCCGGCTGAGCTAATACCGGGGCTATTGTGAGATGCTTCACCAGTGTTCGGAACGCTCCTTCACACGCCGTGTTCCAAACATATTTTGTCCCTTTCTTCAGCAACTCTGTCATCGGCTTAGCGAGCTTGGAGAAGCTTGGAATGAATCTCCGGTAGCATCCCGCTAACCCAAGGAAGCTTCTGACTTCATGAACTGAAGTGGGAGCTTCCCATTTCAACACTTGCTCTATTTTACTTGGGTCAACCGCAATGCCTTCAGCTGAGATGATATGTCCCAAGAATGGCACTTGGCTGATCCAAAATTCGCATTTGCTGAACTTGGCGTAGAGCTTGTGGTCTCGCAATCGTTGAAGAACGATCCGTAAGTGTTCGGCATGCTCGGCTTCTGTCTTGGAGTAAACCAAGATATCGTCGATGAACACTAACACGAACTTGTCCAGCTCCGGCATGAACACCGAGTTCATGAGATACATGAAATGGGCTGGAGCATTTGTGAGACCAAAGGACATGACGAGATATTCGTATAAGCCGTATCTCGTCGAGAACGCCGTCTTCGGGATATCCTCCGCCCGGATCTTGATCTGGTGATATCCAGAGCGAAGGTCCATCTTTGAGAATACACTTGCCCCACAAGTTGATCAAACAAGATGTCAATACGGGGCAGTGGGTACTTATTCTTGATGGTGACGGCGTTGAGCGGCCGGTAATCCACACACAGCCTCAGGGTTTCATCCTTCTTCTTTACAAATAGCGCTGAGCATCCCCAAGGCGAGGAACTCGGCCTAATGAAACCCTTGCTCAACAGATCATTGAGCTGTTCTTTCAGTTCCGCCAGCTCATTTGGAGTCATCTTGTATGGTCTCCGTGATATGGGCGTAGTCCCGGGTGCGAGCTCGATCTTGAACTCGACATCCCGCTCAGGTGGCATGCCCGGAAGATCATCCGGGAACACATCAGGATACTCCCGGACTACGGGGATGTCTTCTAACTTGAGAACTTCAGCATTATTAATTGCTAAAACTTCCCGGACTGGCGTGTCTAACACCATGGAATGCGGACGGTGGAATGGAGAATTTAAGTGAACCGTCCGTGTCCGAGTCTCTAGGACAGCGCCATGGTATTGCAGCCATGACATCCCTAAGATTGCATCAATCTTTTGTCCCATAACGATTATCAAGGTGGTGGGATATAGTTTCCCACCTAAGCACAGAGGTGCCTTTGGAGTCATCATATTAGCTGAAATCTTCCCTCCCGGTGAGCATATCATATAAGTGCAGTCGGTTGGGAAGACTTGCAATTGATGTTTAGCCACATAGGATGCACTTATAAAGCTGTGGGTTGCACCAGAATCAAATAATATGACGATGGCTTGATTGTTGAGAGTAAACGTACCCGCCAGCACGTTATCTCCCTCTGGGGCGCCCTCATTGTCGAGGTTGCGGACGCCTCCAGTCCGCTGACCAACCTTCTTCACCGGAGGTCGGCCTCGAGCACCGCCCTGGAGCTGGGCTTGCCCGCTGCTCTGCTGCCCCTGGGGACAGTCCTTCGCAAAGTGGCCCGCCTGGCCACACATGAAGCAGGTGAAACGGGGCGGTCCCCCGCTAATCGGTGGACGGAATCCCGGGGCGCGTTGTGGCGGTGGAAACGCCCGGGGTACCGTCTGCTGCTGCTGCTGTCTTGGTGGTGGCATCGGCGGACGGAACGGGGGTGCTTGGAACGAACGTCCCCCGAACTGTTGAGGTCGCGCCGGTGGACGCCACTGCTGCCCGGATGGTGTCCGATACACCATATGGTACTTCTGGGGAGCGCCACTCCCACCGCTGGGTGGAGCGCTGCGCTTCCGCTGCTCAGCTGCCAACTCCCGCTGAGCATCCTCTTGCATGATCGCGGCATTGACTAAGTCGTTGAATGTGCCGCGGTTCCACTGTACGAGGTGGGTCTTCATTTCGGGGTGTAACCCCCGATAGAAGTGCTCCCTCTTCTTCTCCTCCGTGGAGACGTAGTCTGACGCATACTGCGCCAGATGGTTGAAGGCACGGGAGTAGTCGTGGGCACTCCTCCCGCCCTGCTTCAGTTCCAAAAATTTTTGGAACTTCCTCTTCATTATTCCGGGAGGGATGTGATAGGCGCGGAACGCCTCCCGGAACTCTTGCCATTCCACGGCATGGCCAGCCGGACGTGAGGCGACATAATTCGCCCACCACGCACCAGCGGCACCGTGGAGCTGCTGTGCTGCAAACAGGGTCTTCTGCCACTCCGTACACTGGAGCAGCCCAAACTTGGACTCGATGGTCCGCAGCCAGTTGTCAGCCTCCAGTGGTTCTTCAGCTTCGGTGAACACTGGAGGGTGCGTACTCATGAAATCCGAGTACGACACATCACGGGGCTCCCGAGGCCCTCTATCTTGACGTCCCCCCGCCTGGGACGTATTCTGCACGATCGTGCGGAGCAGGTCGGTCTGCTCCTCACGACCTTCCACCAATGCCGCTATCACATCAGCTAGAGTAAGCGGAGGCGGCGGTGGTGTCTGCTGCTGCGGGGTGCTGTCGTAGGCCGGTGGCTGGGAGTCATCACCTCCCTGTTGGCTAGAGCCACCTACCTCGTGCGTGGTCCTAGTGCGAACCATCTGCAACCATACGACAATAACATCAGTCCCGCAACATTCGCATGCAGTCCAATTAAAATGGGCGTAAAAACATTATGACAACAAAAACATGCGATATATCTCGTAAGTAGATAATGTAATAACTTTGCACAAGCTACCCCATTACCAGACCAAACACAAGCTAGTTTAATCCAACTTGATGAACCTCCTCTTTGGAAGCTCACCATAACTAGGTTTGGTCACTACGAGACATTACTATCGCGTTGTCATCACGCATACCACCCTTAGGGTACAACACCCTCTCCAATGAGTTCAACTGTCATTCTTCCGTCAGAATGACCAGTTCCTACCTATTCCAAGTTTTGATCTGGTTCTGGGCATTCTCATGACTCAAGTTGAATACCAAAGTTAAAGTTAACTTCAGTATCTTTCCAACGAGTACTTATTTGCCCCCAGATCAGCTTTGGTTAAAAAGTTATGCTAATTCAAAGTTAGCAGAATTTCTGGAAGAATTTCAACAGCACCTCCCTTGGAAGTGGCTGTTTTCAACCCTGATTTCCACTAAATTCTGTGCTGAAATTTCAGGAACTTTGAATTGCAAAGGTGTCGCACATATTCTACTCTTTCTAAGGATGTATTATATGACAATTTTAGATTTTTCTACTGGGAGTTTATCCTTGAAAAACAGAACAGTCCAGAGAATGTTTTAACACTGTCCTAGTTCTGGACAGTTACATGTCTCTGGGATTTAAGCCATCTTAAGGTGAGTTTCAGCTCTGGAAGTCTACAACAAAGTTGTAGAGGACTTGAATACCTTTCCAGAACTATATAGCACACCTCCCTGGGCTAAAAGACCTGTGAGTTATGCCCTGTTGAAGATCAGAAAACGTGCTGCCCAAAACAGAGCACTCTGCTTTTCATACTTTTGGCTATACTGCTCCACTATCCCATTCTTATACCCAACCAGGGTCCTAAATGTTGAACCTATAGATTTTAATTCTTTCTTATCATTATTCTCATGCATATGCCTACCATATCTCGGTACTACGTTCCTCACAAAAGAAAATCCTACCCGGATCATACCGGCATATACGTCTCAAATGTGGCACTAAACGGTCTCTCGCACACGTTTTCTACACGGATACATACGTGGTTAGTACCTGCAGAAGACCACACAATAATGGTGCACTCAATGGTTATTCATTTCAGGCAGTTCCATATTTGAAGTAAATACAAACGCCCGTATCATTGTCATACGGCCGTCCTTGAGTTAGGTCACGTCTCAAGGTACGTGATCGTGTTTCAACACCACACGACGGGGAACCCGAGTATGTCATGAACGGGTCGTCACGGTTGGGAATGTTAACAACCCAACAGATACCACCTACTTCCCTGCAGGGCACGCCGATGGCAAGCGCTGTGTATGTCCTCCTGGGCTATTTCCAGACGAACACACTCTCGCGTTACTGACCACGCGATGGGGTCTCCACTTACTTGTCTAATGCACGCTAGGGATCAGCGTTTCATATGAACTCAGGGGCATGAAGAGTCCAAGAGCTTCATATTGATGTCTCACACCAAGCTGTGAGATCAGTCCCTGAACCACGTTCCTCGTCAGGGAGAGCTAACCGAAATTGAACCGCTTTCGGTGGCGTTCCTTACCATACTTACCAGAGCGTAGGTGCGTCATTACATAATTGAAATTCAGAATTATAACACATAGGTTAGTCTTTGCCACTTTAAGTAACTATGCTAATATAGTCCTTACTTGGGCAGCTACCGATTCCTCACCGTATACCTAAGTTTTTCCCCATAATGCAGTCCTTTAGTACTGTGCTATCCCCACTGCAGCTCTGATACCAGGCTGTGGCGGACCGGAATCCGCTCATCCAGGATCGCAGAGGGTGGTGCCACGCGATGCGACACCCGACAGCACACGTCATAAGAACATAATATATTACATGGGAAAAACAACTGAAACTGTACAAACAGGTACAAACTTCAGTTATAACTATTGTTTATCTTACACAGCGGAAGTCTACACTATACAACTCACGCCCGCCTATTTAGCAAAAGTTGGTTGCCCAGCCCTAGGGCAACCCACACTAGCTGCACTCCTCAGCTCAGCGCGGCGTGTACGGCTCCCACTCAGCCGTGGTCCCCGACGGAGGGTAACCCTCGCCGGTGGACTCGTACTCCGAGTCCATGGGTGGCTCCTCACCTGAAAAACACTTAAGCAGCAACCGTGAGCACGAAGGCTCAGCGAGGCTTAACCGACTCACCTAAGCATGAAACTCTACATGAGGTATACCAAGACATAGGTTAGTAACGTTTCAGCAAAACGACACGCCTACAAGTTCATCCTTAGTTCATCTTTTAGCAACAAGTTAACAGTTCATGAAATCTGAAATTTAGTAAGCAGTATTTGGTGGCACACATGTAGCAATACAATTATATCAATCAGCATCATTGAATCAACATATTGCATCCATTAGTCTATGTTACGATGCAGTTAACAAGCGGTACTCGTCACCGCGAGGGATGGCGAATCGACTCGATATACACCTGCAGGGAAAACCCAAAGAGCATGTCACGTACGCCCACCCGTGGAGCTGCACAGCACGCTCACTCGATGTCGTACGGGACAACCTTTCACCCAACAGCCCAAACGTCGAACCGGTCGCACCGAAACGAGCAGGAGGTTCCCCACACGGAGCATCTCTCTATGCCCGTTGGCAGATTTCCACCTTGCTGCCCTCAACCTACACCTATAAATCGGTGTGCTATGCCTCGACGCCCGGAGGTTTAGGCTACATCGGTTTATCGGGGCCCATATATCCGATATGCCTTCGGTACGTTCAATACTTGTTCAGCAGGGCCGCACACGGATCGGTCCTCAATCGACACGGGCAGGGCTGCGCACACAAGACTCCCTCTTGCTGCGCCCTAGCCCCTGCCTAGTCTCATTTTCATTACTAAAATGATCTCACATCACTCAACCGAACCCGTGTGTCCCAAGCCTATCTCGCGAGTAGATTCCAACTACTCGACTTGTACCGAAGTCCTATGACTCATTAAGCATAGCCGGTAGACTCGAGGTCTTAGACACTACCCTCACTCTTTTAGGAACCTTTGGTTATGCAAGTGGGGTTCCATTCATCCTACACCTAATGCACAATCATACTTCACATGACTCATGTAAACAAAAGAAAACTTATAAAAAGGTTAATGCAAACCGGGGCTTGCCTTGTTGCTGCTGGTCAGTAGTTAGTTCCTCGTCTGGAAGAAGGAAGTCCAGCACTTCCGGAGTCTCTTCTTCAACGGCTACACGTTAATGAAATACTACATGTTAATTTAGATGCAAATGTGAGTTTTAGAGTAAGACTTCTACTATTAGTTCTAATAACCAGCCTCTAACACCTGGAACTTTGTTTAAGAATTTAAAGATGAACTGGTGTTGGTGGTTTGGCTTGGACTTAATCACATGGTTAAATGCTAAGTGGTTTTCCCCCCTTTTCCACATTAATCCCTTAAGTGGTTAAACAGGACAGGGGTGATCTAGAGCTCCAATGGAGCTGAGAACTTTTGTGTGAGTTCCTTGTCACAAGAAAACTCTCTGGACCAAACATTAGCACTTTTCATGGAGTGGTTTGCTCAGAATAATTCTCTTGGCAAATCAGCAAGGAAGAATTTATTCTGAGGTAATACCCCTGTTCATGCTCAACTTAATGAACTACAATTTCAATTATAGCTCATAGAGTTTGCATGAATTTTCCTAACATTTTTGGGGTTAAGATTTGCCCAGAACTGAATTTCCAAGTTTTGGAAATTCTCTGAAAATGTTTCTGTATTCAAAGGAACACAGCACCTTCCAATTTGAATTGCTCTGACCAAATCAACTCCAAATGGTCTGAAACTTTTACAGGGGTTTACTAAAGTCCTAAAGAACATTCTGGTAAAACTTGGGGATTTTTGGATGAACCAAACTCCCTATAAAATTCTTTTGCTGAAAAGCTTTAAAGAATTTTCCAGAATTAATTAATGGGTTTCATACAAATTGGGTTGTATATCTGGACAGAGCTAGGCAAGATGAATCCAACCCAATGTGAATCACTAAATTTGGAGCTTCCTAGCCAAGGTTATGGATTTCTAAAGTTTGAGCTAATCCCTGAATTATTTTCCTACAGAAAATCCCCTCCCGCGCTAAACCAGAGGCTGACAGCGGGGCCCGCCCGTTTAAATTGAACTAACCGCGCGCTCACGCGTGATTAACACAGGGGCTGACAGGTGGGGCCGCGCCCTTCGTCTACCTCCTGACGTCGCCGCCCCGAGCCGCCGGAGCTCCGGCGAGGTCAGCGTTCCCGGCGATCTAGCTCACCGGAGCCGACGAGACTCGCCGCCCCCACGTAATCTCGGGTGCTGAACCCGCTGGACACCATGTCGCCGCCGGCTAACCGCCATAGCTCGCCGGCGACGAGCCCTATGCCTCTGTGCTACCTCGGCAACGTGTTCCCGCCCTTCTGACCATCTTCTTCGTGCGCTAATCGCGTCGCCACACTCAGGGAAACCTCGGGAAACTCGGCATGAGCTCTGTTGGGCCCTAAACGGCCGGCAACCCAGACCTCACCGGCGACCCCCTCCTCCGCCATACTGTCCTAGGGTGAACTTAGGGTTCCGGCGGTGATTTCCTTCCGGTTTTCGATCGAGAAGGGTCGCCAGAACCTCTAGATGCTCTCTCACAGCTCCGTTCGACCTCCCACCCACTAAGCTTCCCGAATTTCTGCTAAACCTAATTGGGTCCCGAAAGGAGCTACTCGTCCTAAACTGGAAAATTCTCCGCGCACAAAGGTCGAACCTTGGAACGGTTTGTGCGGTGGTCTTGAGGACGAGCTAGTGCTTCACTTTCCTATGGAGGTCAAAGCCGGAAGATGATCACAGCTGGGGTGGCATACGATCGGAGCTCGGGCGACTAGGCTGCTGGTTACGGAACTCGCGAAAATCAGTAACTCGCCGGCGGTCTCGGGCCTTTTATAGGCCCCTGAGGCCAGTGGAGAGCGCGACACCTGCTGTGCCACCTCCTCTGCCGAAGCAGGAGCTGGCCGGCCGAGGTGGTCGGGCGCCGACGCTGGCTGCAGCTGGCGAGCGCGCTCGGTCGAGGAAGTCGGCTGAGGAGACTTCTGTGCTAAGTCTACTGACCAGTGGGCCTCCCCTCTAACTCTTTTGTTTTTCCAATTTTCTGAATTCTGTTGTGCCAAAATATCCTCAGCTACTCACAATTTAATGTGAGACTTAGTCACCAAGTCTTTGTTTGAATTTGAATTCTCAAATTCAAACTTTGTTTGGTTAAATTTGCTTCATATTTAAACTGAAATTCAAATTCAGTTTTGAATTCTTGCAAATTTAGCTCTTGACAAGATGAGCTCCAATGGAGATGAAAATTGGTGGGTTTACTCAGAAAAATGTGCTGAGTATAGATATGGAGCTAACTTTTGAATTTGGGTGATGAAAGTTGCTGCAATTTGAATTTACATTCAAATTGGCCTCTTTTTGAAATAACCCAAAAGTGCCTCAAAGTGTTGAATTTGCATGAGCTTTGGACTGAACCTTCCCAAGACTTTTTAAATTCTAGGGGTGAGCTCAACCTCTCATGTTCATGTGTAGAAACCCTACTTTGTGAAAGTGAAGGCTTTCCCCTCTAATCATTCTTTTGATGGAGGTTACATGCTCTTCACAATATTTCCTAAGATTTCCACAATAAAAACTGTGGTGTTGTCAGGTGAAGAAAAAGTTTTTGCAAGTCCCTTTTCTTGGGCTTTTACATCCCCCCTCCGTGGGGGCAGCTCCGAAGGCTCCACGTGTCCTGTGGGACCGGACCTCCCTCTCCTCGGAAGAGAGCTCCGGGCCTGCCACGTGGCCAGCAGCAGCCGGACCTCCCCCCTCCGCGGGGAGAGCTCTGAAGGCTCCACGTGTCCCGCGGGGCCGGACCTCCCTCTCCTCAGAGGAGAGCTCCGGGCCCGCCATGTGGCCAGCAGAGCAACGCTGCCTGCCCCCGCGTGGTAGGCAGCAAGCGTAAAGACGCGCCATACCTTGCCCGTACAAGGTATTCAAGGCCCGCGCCTTCCCAAGACGCGGAGACGCGGAGCACGCCTCTGTTAGGTGCCGTTGCACCCAATCACATCGCAGACTGGCGCGCCGTGTCAGAGTCGGCCCGCCAATAAACACAGCAACAAGACATCCCCTGCCGCCCTGCCATCATCAACCACTACGACTAGCCTGCGGCATGGGCAGGGCGGCAGAACGAAGACTCGGAAGCCTTCGCCAGAGACAACTACCGGCATAACTACAGATATGGTAGATGGCAGGCAATCTCCCCGGGACCACCTGTTGGGTCCCGGGCCCACCTTGTAAGCCACTCGAGCCTTGGACTATAAAAGGCTCGGGTAGGCGAAGTTAGCGAGGGTTCGAACTCTGTCGACTCGTACTTTAGACATCACTCACCCTCAAGCTCAAGACTCCGGTTCTGAGCAGCAAGCAATACAGCGAGCACCTCTGCTCACTGTGGACGTAGGGTTTTACGCTCCGGCGGCCTGAACCACGTAAAACTCCCTGTGTCAAGCTTCTCCCTCGATCGTCCCTAACGCTGAAGCTCTCCGCGAGTGACTAGCCCCTCCGAAAAATAACCTCCGCGGGCTGCCCAGTGCAGGCCCGGGGGAAGTGTCGGTTACACACTTCGACATTTGGCGCGCCAGGAAGGGGGCTTTTCCCTTGCGCGACGAGCTTTTGCCGGCGAAGATGACCAAGCTTCCTTCAGCGGCAAGCTCTCCTCCCCTGCGTTCACGACGGACCGTGACTAGCGGGGACTACGTCTCGACACACTCTGGACGGAGTGTGTCGGCGCAAGATGGAAGCCAGCAGCCGACTCCGGCAGCACCGACTCCGGCAACGCAGGCTCCAGCGAGCGTGAGATCCTCCACAGCGCTGAGCGTCCCCCACGGGGGCGCGCTAACTGCAGCAAGGGTGCTACTGCGCAATCCACCTGCTGGGGACGCGCCTCAGTCAGCGACCCAGCAGTGGATTCGCGAGGTAGACCGTCTCATCGTTGCCGCCGCAAACCCTCGACCTCGGCGGGGACGACGTTCCAGCCAACCGGCTGTGTCGCTGACACGCACGCCAACGGTTGATGGGCAGACGGCGGATTCCCGCTCCACCAGGCTCCCATCGACGGACCTGAGGATGGAGCTGGAATGATGCCACTTGGGCCAAGATGCCCGAGTGTTCCTCGAGCTACGACGAGAAAGGCGTCGCAACAAGGAGGCCGCCGACAGCATGTCAACTGCCTCGACCCTGCCTGAGGCGCAGACGTTTGCTACGCAATCTCTGCCCCAGGCATACGCCGCGCAGCATGTGCCCCAGCCATATGCCCTGCAAGCGGTGCCCCCGGTCTATGGTGCAGCCTTGCCCATACTGGGGTACACATTGCCAGCAGCGAACCAAGCGTTCGTGGCACCAACACCTGCAGCAACAGGAGCAGGATGTGCAGCCCTGGTGCCACACCTTCGCTTCGCGAGGTGGCCGCGCAAGTTCCGGCCGCACCTGCCCGAGAAGTACGACGGCAGCGTCAACCCGGCGGAGTTCCTCCAGATCTACTCCACCGCCGTCCTTGCTGCAGGAGGGGACGAGGCCGTCATGGCCTACTACTTCCCCGTCGTCTTGACCTCCCCCAAGGTTCCATAACCTCTTGGGAGAGCTCTGCCGGCAGTTCACTGCCAACTTCGGCAGCTCTTACACCCGGCCTGGCACGGAGCTCGACCTCCACGCCGTCCAGCAACAACCTGGAGAGACGCTGCGCTCCTTCATCCAGCGGTTCTCCCAGGTACGGAACACCATCCCGCATATCCAAAATGCTTCTGTGGTGGTGGCGTTCCGGCATGGTGTACAGGACAAGACGATGCTTGAGAAGCTCACGACCAGAGAGGTTCGTGACGTCTCGGAGCTCTTCAGCCTGGCGGACAAGTGTGCCAGGGCAGCAGAAGGGCGGAACTGGCACTCTCAGCCAGCCTCCGAGTCAGGAGGACAGCCCGGATCTGGTGCTGCTTCCTATGGAAGCGGCAAGAAGATCAAGAACCGGGGCGTGGCAAGATGAAGCCATCGGCCGCGGCTCCTGTTGCTGCAGCAGCGGCACCCAGTGGAGCTCGGGGGCCACACCCCGACAAAAGGCAGCGACAGTCACCAGCTCCAGATGGTGACCAAGGCGAGCTATGCCCCGTGCACGGCACCAGTTACCATACTGTTGCCGAGTGCCGGGAGATCCAGAAGCTCGCGGAGCGCTTCCGGAAAGGGAAGCAGCTGCGAACTGACGCCCCACCCTTCCGTCAAAGGGAGGGCAAGCAGAAGGTCGACGCCCCAGACAACGTCGACCACCAAGTGGAGTTCCAGGAGCCTCAGCGCGCCGTGAAGGCGGTGCGCAACCATGAGGACTCCAGCTCCAGTGATGACGAGTGCCGGAAGATGCTCTACGTCATCTACGGTGGGTCCGCTGACCCCTCGTCCCGAAGCGCGGTTAAGACCCTGCGCCGAGCGGTAGCGTCGGTGGCTCCCCTTCCAAGTGCCGCGCCGCATCTCAAGTGGATGGGAACACCCATCAGCTTCGATGCCACCGACTGCCCCAGGAACATGGCTGGGGCCGGCCAACTACCGCTCTTGGTAGCGCCCACCATCGCCAACGTGAGGATGTACGACGTTCTGGTCGATGGCGGGGCCGGGCTGAACCTCATCAGCCGCGCAGCTTTCCAGAAGCTGCAGATCCCGATGGCCAAGCTCACCCCATCGAGCCCATTCTCAGGGGTAGGGCCGGGACAGGTCGTTCCCTACGGCAACATCAGCCTTCCGGTGACCTTTGGGGCACCGGACAGCTATCGGACAGAGTACATTCTGTTCGACGTGGCGGAGATCGACCTCCCCTTCAACGCCATTATCGGCAGGCCAGCCCTGTACCGATTCATGGCAGTAGCCCACTACGGCTACCTCGTCTTGAAGATGCCTACACCAACAGGCGTCCTCAGGATTCGTGGAGACAGCACTGCTGCAGTGTCAGCCTTGGAAAAGTTCCAGGCACTTGCAACAGCTCGAGCACCAGCCCCTGGCAGTGCAGAACTGGACCGGCTCCACCCGAGTGCACGCCACCATGCCTCTACCATAGCACCCCGTGTGCAACCCCTCGACGAGGGCGACGTCCCCCTAAAGGTCGTCCATGTCGGCGCCGGTGCTGCCCAGACCACCCGGGTAGCCGGGGTCCTGGATAGCAAATAGGAAGGCGCGCTCGTCACCTTCCTCCGACACAACGTCGACGTGTTTGCATGGCAGCTGTCACAGATGCCGGGGATCCCTAGGGAGGTGATCGAGCACCACTTGAAGGTCTTCCCAGACGCCCGGAAAGTCCAACAGAAGCCCCGCAAGCAGTCCATCGAGCGGCAAAACTTCATTCGAGAAGAAATCAAGAAGCTGCTGGATGCTGGCTTCATACGGGAAGTCCACCATCCCCGGTGGTTGGCGAACCCCGTTGTTGTCCCGAAGGCCGGCGGGAAGCTCCGGATGTGCATCGACTACACCAGTCCCAATAAGGCATGTCCCAAAGATCCATTCCCTCTCCCTAGAATAGATCAAATAGTAGACTCGACATCAGGCTGTGATATGTTGTGCTTCCTAGACGCCTACTCGGGTTTCCATCAGATCCCTATGTCTAGAGAAGTTGAAGAGCACACCTCCATCACAGTAGATGGCCTGTATTGTTATGTCTCTATGCCTTATGGCCTAAAGAATGCTCTTCCCACCTTTGTACGTGCAATGCACAAAACCTTTGGAGAGTTAATAAGAGACTTAGTTGAGGTGTATGTCGATGACATCGTTGTCAAGGTCAGGCAGAGTTCATCCTTGTTAGATAACCTAGCCTTAGTCTTTGACAAACTGCGCTCCACGCGCACCAAGCTGAACCCCGACAAGTGTGTGTTCGGTGTATCCTCTGGAAAACTCTTAGGATTCCTGGTCTCACACCGAGGAATTGAGGCCAACCCAGAGAAGATCAAGCCCATCGACCTGATGCGGCCTCCCGCCCGCATCAAAGAAGTCCAGAAACTCACGGGATGCCTAGCCACGTTGAGTCGGTTTATACTGAGGCTAGCAGAGCGAGCGCTCCCCTTCTTTAAGCTCCTGCGCAAATCCGGTCCATTTGCTTGGACCGACGAAGCAGAAGAAGCTTTCCAGGAGTTGAAGTAACTCCTGACGACCCTACCCATCATGGTAGCCCCCGAGCCCAAAGAGCATTTGTTGCTCTACATCGCGGCAACAACAAAAGTGGTGAGTATGGTCCTCGTCGCAGAGCGGTCGGATCTCTCGTCACCAAAGCCTGCTCCGGTAGCAGGAGACAAGCACCAGGAAATCCCGGACCTCCAAGACAACCTCCCGGAGGTCCAAGACGGACCCCCGGACCTCCACTACAACCTCCCGGAGGTCCAACGGGACCTCCCGGAGCTCCCGGCAAACCAGCGGGATCTCCCGGAGGTCCAAGGCGGCTTAGGAGCCTTTGAGTCCCAGCTCCCGGAAGCCCCCTGGACCCACCCACCTCCGGTAGGCCTGAGCCAATGGATGAAGACATCTCTGGCCTGGGAGGGAGGGTCCGGACCATCCAGAGGCCTGTCTACTACATCAGCGAAGTCCTCCACGACGCCAAGACAAGGTACCCGGAGGTCCACAAATTGCTGTATGCAGTGCTCGTGGCATCCAGGAAGCTCTGCCACTACTTTCAAGCCCACCGGATCTCGGTGGTCACCTCCTATCCGCTGAAGGCGATCCTTCACAGACCTCACGCGACCGGCAATGTCGCTAAATGGGCAGAGGAACTGGCAGAGTTTGAGCTGGACTTCCTTCCTCGCCATGCAGTCAAGAGCCAAGCACTGGCTGACTTCGTGGCTGAGTGGACGCCAATGAAAGCTGACCCAGGGGGCCACGAAGACAGTGAACCGAAGCACCGAGCTCCAGTCTTCACTGGGCCTCACTGGACGCTCTTCTTCGACGGCTCCACGCGAAAGCAGGGGGCCGGTGCCGGCGTACTGCTTCTCATGCCATCGGGGGAGCAGTTTGGGTACATGGTGCGTCTCAACTTCAAGGCAACTAACAACATGGCAGAGTATGAAGCGCTCATCTTTGGCCTAAAGACAGCCCTGTCTTTGGGCGCTTGCCAGTTGTTGGCACAGGGCGACTACCAGCTAGTCATCAAACAAGCTAAGGGTGAATGCTCCTGCAATGACCCACAGCTAGCTGCTTATCTGCTCCATGTGCAGATGTTGGAGAAAGACTTCCTCGCCTTGGACGTGCGCCATGTACCGTGCGCTGGCAATGCCGCAGTTGACGACCTCTCAACGAAGGCCTCCACCGGAGCCCCTGTGCCCAAAGGAGTCTTCGAGAGGACGTTGCTGCGGCCCACAGCCCGGCCTACCGAGCCGGACGAAGGGGGCTGGACCAGCACCTCGAAGCTGGCGGTCCCGGCGGCCCTGCAGCCATGGACGCCGCCAAGGATCGTAAGCGTCACTGGGGACTCCGTGCAACCCAGCGCTCAAGATCCAGAAGCTCAAGTCAGACCCGATGCATGGATCACGGAGATCCAGGACTACTTGAAAGACAACATCCTCCCTGATGAACGTTTATCCGCTGAACGGATCGTGCGCATGGCTAAGAGGTACGCGCAGGTAGAAGGGGATCTCTACCGGCGTGGCGCCAACCACGTCCTATTGCGGTGCATAACCCAGGGGGAAGGCTGCGACTTGCTCGCTGAGATCCATGGAGGCGAATGTGGGAGTCACTCTTCCTCACGCACGCTTGTCGGTAAAGCCTTCCGGCATGGCTTCTACTGGCCGACAGCACTCCAGGATGCCGTCAAGCTAGTCGAGAGTTGCAAGGCGTGCCAGTTCCACGCCAAGCAGATCCATACACCGGCTCAGGCGGTTCAGATGATCCCATCCTCATGGCCGTTCGCCGTATGGGGGTTGGACATCCTGGGACCATTCCCCAGAACCGTCGGGGGATTCCGGTACCTCTACGTCGCCATCGACAAGTTCACCAAGTGGCCGGAAGCCACACCCGTCGTCACCATCAACAAGCAATCCGCAGTAAAGTTCATGAAGTCGATCGTCTGCCGGTTTGGGGTCCCAAATAGAATCATCACTGACAACGGGACCCAGTTCACCAGCGCAGCGTTCCAAGAATACTGTGAAGACCTCGGCATCCAGGTGTGCTATGCCTCCGTTGCTCATCCAAAGAGCAATGGACAAGTTGAGAGGGCCAATGCCGAGATTCTTCGGGGCCTCAAGACCCGCACCTATGCCGGCTTGAAGAAACATGGCGCCAAGTGGGTGGACGAGCTTCCGAGCACACTATGGGCTAACCGGACATCCCAGAGCCGGGCCACTGGAGAGACACCCTTCTTCATGGTATACGGGGCCGAGGCTGTGCTTCCCCCAGAGATCACCATGGGGTCCCTCCGTGTCCGAGCTTACGACGAAGCCGCGCAGGACAACCTCCGGCGTGAAGACATAAACCTTGTCAACGAGGCTCGATTACATGCAGCACTCCGCAACGCACAATACCGACAAGCGCTCTGGCGCTACCACCAAAGGTCTGTGCGTGTCCGGGAGCTACTGGAAGGTGACCTGGTGTTGCGGCGCATACCCTCTAGCGAAGGGACCGACAAACTCTCCCCCGGCTGGGAAGGTCCCTTCCGGGTCACGAAAGTATGCCGCCCCGGGTGCGTACGCCTTTCCACCGAGGATGGGGACCTGCTCCCAAATCCTTGGAACATAGAACACCTCCGTAAGTTCTACCCCTAGAGCAAAGATAGGACAGTACTTTCTTTCCGTAATAAACTCCACAGAGTCCAGGAGCAGCGCTCGGAGCAGCTAAGCCCCAGGGGACGGTACAGGACTACGTTCAGCTTTGCCTGGTTCCGACTCCAAGCGCGTAGAGTCTTGCTTCCCCTCCTAATGGGGCGGGTCGTGGCCTCCATGTATAGCCTGCCTTCCTCCTGTGGAAAGTTATACGAAAAGAAACATGGTCTACTTTGCTCTTTCCTCGTACTCATTTAAATTGTGTACTAAATTTTTTATGACTACCCTTGCAGTACATGGCTGCCATGTGCTCAGCTCCCCCTTCTCATTCTCACCACTAGTCGGCATTCGCTGCCCTACCAGAGGCGGTTGCATCGGGGGTGCCTGCCGATAGTCGAGAGGGGTCCTGAGCCCCCGAACGCTTCGCGCACCGCTGTCCCCAAGCACCGAGCATATGGTTAGGGGCCATAAGTCGAATAAGACTATGAGATAAGGGAGGGGGAGCCCCCAAGGAGAATTACTTTTTCCCTACTTGTGTGCAGGACCTCTCGGCCTCGGATCCCTACAAGAGTGTGGCAGGAGCGCCTGACCAATGGGACGCCCCTGCCAGGGGGCTACTACGGAATCATGCGAGACCGGAACTCCAAGGCAAGACCGAAGGATCCACGGCTCCACCGAGACCGGACCTCCCGTCCTCTGAGGGGAAGGGCCCGGAGACCCCACGAGTATCGCGGCTTCGGACCTCCCTCTCCTCAGAGGAGAGCTCCGGATCCGCCACGTGGCTGGCTGATCCGGACCTCCCCCTCCTCATGAGGCGGGGCCCGAAGACCTCCGGGGCCCTTAATATAGTGGGGACCCGGGGAAGGTGCCGGAGCAGAACGTCGAGATTGGTGAAGGCCTCTGAGCGCCTTGCGGAACTAAGGGCTCGGTCAGGCAAAACCAGGAAGAAGACGGAAAACATCGCAGGCACGAAGGGTCATAAGAGTTCATGTATTCATGGCTCCATGAGCTGGGCTACTGTCGGTACCTGAGATATGGGGTACCCCCGCGCACAGGGTAAAATGCCTAAGGTGCTCGCCCTTCTCCGCAGGGAGAGCTCTGAAGGCGCCACGCGTCCAGCGGGGCCGGACCTCCCTCTCCTTAGAGGAGAGCTCCGGGCCCGCCATGTGGCATACGGAAGCCGGACCTCCCCCTCCGCGGGAGAGAGGTCCGAAGACGCCACGCGTCCAGCGGGGCCGGACCTCCCTCTCCGCAGAGGAGAGCTCCGGGCCCGACACGTGGCATACAGAAGCCGGACCTCCCCCTCCGCGGGAGAGGGGTCCGAAGGTGCCACGCGTCCAGCAGGGCCGGACCTCCCTCTCCTCAGAGGAGAGCTCCGGACCCGCCACGTGGCCAGAAGAACGGTGCTGCCTGCCCCCGAGCGGTAGGCAGCGGGCATAAAGGCGCCCCACACCTTGCCCGTACAAGGTATTCAAGGCCCGCGTCTTCCCAAGATGCGGAAACACGGAGCACGCGCCTGTCAGGTGCCGTTGCGCCCAGTCGCATCACAGACTGGCGCGCGGTGTCAGAACCTGCCAGGTAATAAACGCTGCAACAAGACATCCCATGCCGCCTGCGCCGTCATCAACCACTACGACTAGCGTGCGGCATGGGCAGGGTGGCAAGATGAAGACTCAGAAGCCTTCGACCAGAGGCAACTACCGGCATAACTGCAGACACGGTAGATGATAGACAATCTCCCCGGGACCACCTGTCGGGTCCCGGGCCCCCTTGTAAGCCACCCGAGTCTTGGACTATAAAAGACTCGGGTAGGCAACGATAGAAAGGGTTCGCATTTTGCAACTCATACGCTAGCCATACACTCTCAAGCTGTAACTCACCCCCAAGCTCAGGCCCCCCGGCCCTGAGCAGCAAGCAATACAGCGAGCTCCATAGCTCGCCGTGGACGTAGGGTTTTACGCTCCGGCAGCCTGAACCACGTAAAACTCTCTGTGTCAAGCTCTCACTAACTCGTCCATCTGCGCAAGCTCTCCGCTAGGAACTAGCCCCTACGAAAAAAGAACCTCCGCGGGCTGCCCAGTGCAGGCCCGGGGGAAGTGTCGACCGAACACTTCGACATTTGGCGCGCCATGTAGGGGGCTTTTCCCCTAGCGCGACGAGTTTCCGCCGACGAAGATGACCAAGCTTCCCTCAGCGGCAAACTCTCCCCCCCCCCCCCCCCCCGCGTTCACGGCGGACTGTGACCACTGGGGAGTACATGTCGACACACTCAGGACGGAGTGTGTCGGCACAAGCGGGTAGCCAGCAGCCGACTCCGGCAACGCCGGCCCCGGCTATGCAGGCCCCAACCAGTGTGAGGTCTTCTGCAGCGCTGAGCGTACACCATGGAGGTGCGCTAGCTGCAGCAAGAGCGCTGCTGCGCAACCCACCTGCGGGGGATGCGCCCCATTCAGCGACCCAGCAATGGGTTCGCGAGGTGGACCGCCTCGTCGTCGCCGCCGCGAACCCTCGGTTTCGGCGAGGACGATGCCCAGGGCAACCGGCTGTGTCGCTGACGCGCACACCCACGGTTGACGGGCTAACGGCGGATTCCAGCTCCTCCAGGCTCCTGTCGACGGACCTGCGAAGGGAACTGGAACGGTGCCACTTGGGGCAGGACGCCCGGGTGTACCTCGAGCGACGCCGAGAAAGGCGTCGCAACCAGGAGGCAGGCGACAGCATGTCGTCGGCCTCGACACAACCAGAAGGGCAGGTCTTCGCCGTGCGAGCCCCGCCACAGGCATATGCTGCGCAGCATATGCCACAACCATATGCGCCGCAAGTAGCGGCCCCGGTCTATGGTGCAGCCTTGCCCATGCCGGGAAACGCAGCGCCAGGTGCGAACCACCTGTTCGCAGCGCCAGCACCTGCAGCAGCAGGTGCAGGATGTGTGGCCCTTGCACCCCACCTTCGCTTCGTAAGGTGGCCGTGCAAGTTTCGCTCACACTTGCCCGAGAAGTACGACGGTAGCGTCAACCCAGCGGAGTTCCTCCAGATCTACTCCACCGCCGTACTTGCCGCAGGAGGGGACGAGGCTGTCATGGCCAACTACTTCCCCGTCGCCTTGACCGGCCCAGCCTGGTCTTGGCTCATGAATCTACCTCAGGGGTCCATAACCTCCTGGGGTGAGCTCTGCCGGCAGTTCGTCGCCAACTTCGGCAGCTCCTACACCCATCCTGGCACGGAGCTCGACCTCCACGCCGTCAAACAACAACCTGGGGAGTCGCTCGCTCTTTCATCCAGCGGTTCTCTCAGGTGCGCAACACCATCCCACATATCCAAAGCGCCTCTGTGGTGGTGGCGTTCCGACAGGGTGTCCGGGACGAGAAAATGCTCGAGAAGCTCGCGACCAGAGAGGTCCGCGACGTCTCGGAGCTCTTCAGCCTGGCGGACAAGTGCGCCAGAGCAGCTGAAGGGCGGAACTGGCACGCACTGCCGACCTCCGAGTCAAGAGGGCAGCCCGGGTCCGGAGCTGCAGCCTATGGGGGTGGCAAGAAGACCAAGAACCGGGGGGGGTGGCAAGATGAAGTCACCATTCACGGCCCCCGTCGCCGCAGCTGCGACGACCAGTGGAGCTCGGGGGCCACGCCCTGACAAAAGGTAGCGGCAGTCACCGGCCCCAGACAGTGACCAAGGCGGGCTGTGCCCCGTGCATGGCGCCTGCAACCATACAGCTGCCGAGTGATGGGAGATCCAGAGGCTCGCAGAGCGCTTCCACAAGGGAAGACAGCAGAGGGCTGAGACACCGCCCTACCCTCAGAGGGATGGAAAACAGAAGGCCGACGCCCCAGTCACCGCTGCCCACCAGGTGGGGTTCCAGGAGCCTCAGCGTGTCATAAAGACAGTGCATGGCGGTGAGGACTCCAGTTCCGACGGTGACGGGCCTGGGCGTTAGCCAACTACAGCACGCCTCCGTGCCTCGGACATACCTCTCAGGAGCCGCCTAAGGTCCGTCAACCCCTTGAAGGCCTTGCCAGAAGGGGAAGACGCCTTAGGTCATCCAAGGCGAGCCCGGGTCCACCTACCCCTTGAAGGCCTTAGCCAGAAGGGGAGAACTCCCCGGGGGCCCCCGAGAGAAGCCACGCAGGACCTGATCCAGCGTGAAGATAACAACTTCGACAAGACTCGGCTTGCAGGGAACACCACACAACGCACGGTCTCGGCTAATGCTCTAAGCACTACCGCCAAAGAACCAAACGCGACGGGGGCCCGCAAGAGGGCAACCTGGTGAAGCGGCACGCTATATTCCAAGAAGGACCCATAAGCTCTCCCCCAGCAGGGAAGGTCCCTTCCGAATCATGAAAGCTGCCGCCCCAGGTACACATGCCTTTCAACCGAGAGTGGGATCCATTCCCAAAAAAATCCTTGCCATGAAGCAACACTGTAAGTCCTACTTACTGAGCATCGGTAGAACAGGGTTATTCACTTCTGAAATAGACCCCATAGAACTTAGGAATAGAGCTTGGGGTACCTAAGTCTCAAGGGACGGTACAGTACTACGTCCAGTTTAGCCTGGTTCCGACCCTAAGCGCGTAGAGTCTTGCTTCCCTTGTAGACGAGGCGGAACATTGCCCCCATGTACAGCCAGAATTCCACCTATGGGTACGAATACAGAGACCTGTTCTACTTAGCTCTCTCTCATGCGTTCATTTAAATTATGCATTAATTTTTATGATCGCACTATCTCTGTATGTTCATCGTACATATAGCTCCCCCTCTCCTGCGCTCATCCATAGTCGGCATTTGCTATCCTCCCGAAGGCGGCTGCACTTGAGGCACCTGCCGATGGCCGAGTGAGTCTCTCGGGCCTCCCCCAGTCAGGTGTTGCGGTGCCAGTTGGTCACCTCCAGGAAAGGCCAGCGTTGTGCATGGGGGGTCCAGGGTGCGTATCCAGCTTAGCCGGCCCAGTGCCCAAAGCATGCGCATCCTGCTCTCTGGAGGTCCAGGGGAGTACGTCCGCTTTGCCTGGTCATGAACCCAAAGCGCGTGCACTCTGCTTCCCCAGCGCATGGCCCGGTACTAGGGATCGGACGGCCGTACCCGGACCTTGGAGGGAGCCGGAGCTCCGGCGCCTCGTGCACAGAATTGCCCAAGCCCCGTATAGCGGGTCAGGACCATAAGACGGATAAGACTAGGAGACGGGAGGGGAGGACCCCCCGAGGAGAATTACGTTTCCTCTACCTGTGTGCAGGACCTTCAGGTTACGGCAACAGGGACTGCATGAAGTGGGGGGAAAGGAGCTACCAGCTACACCGGCCTGGGACTGGAAGGACCGGGACCTGCCCCTCCAGCAGGGGCGGGGCCCGGGGGCCCCATGTGTCCAGCAGGCCCGGAACTCTCTCCTCCCTTGAGGAGGGCTCCGGGCTCGCCACGTGGCAGACAGGAACCGGACCTCCCCCCCCCCCTCAGCGGGAGGGCTCCGAAAGCCCTACGTGTCCAACATGACCGGAACTCCCGTCTCTTGAGGAGGGGCTCCGGACCCACCACGTGGCCGGCAGATTTGGAGCCCCCCCCCATAGGGCGAGGTTCGGAGACCTCCGGGGGGCCCTAACACGGTTAGGACCCGGGGAAGGTGTCTGTGCGAAGCTCTGAGATTGGAAATGGCCTCTGAGTACCTTGCGGAGCTAAGGACTCAGCCAGGCAAAGCCAAGAAGGAAGGAAAAAGCATCACAGACACAAGTATCCAAGAGAGTCAAATTAAGCAAGGCTCCATGAGCTGGACTACAGACTCGATAAAAAAGGGAGAAACAAGTCCTAAGGACCTCCCGGCTCTCGCCGGAACCTTGCGGCTACAAGGGCGGCCACATCCTCGACTTCAGCCCTGGACTCTTCCTCCCGCTCCGCGGCTGGGCCCTCTCTTGCTGGCTCCAGCGAGAAAGAGGTGTCGCGGCTCTTGAAGCATGCCAGCACATGCGAGGCGACCTCTAAAGCTAAGCCGCGGCCCTCGGCTTCAAGCTCACTGGCGACCACTGAGTCGAGTTTGTCCAGCTTGGCGCCGATCGACTCCAATGCAGGGATCACCTCTGCCACCTTCAATGCGGGAGTTGCGGCCCTCACCGGACTGAACCAAGAGGGATCAGGGCGGACCCCGCTCGATCCACGAAGCTTGAGACCGCAAGGGCATCGGAGCACCGCAAGGCTGAGAGCTCCTCCACCTCGCGGCGGGCCGCCTGCAGAGCCTCCAGGTTCCTCTCGGAGAATTCCTTCTCCTTGGCCGCCAGGGAACTCTCCCGAAGGCGGAGAGTCTCGGCTAGCCGCTCCAACTCAGCGGCCTTGAAGCCGGCAGTCAACTCCCGGTCCAAGACCGCCCGGCGATCATGGGAGACCTGTTCCTCCCTCATGTCAAGGTCTGCCTTCAGAATCTCCAGCTCCTCCATCCGAGCTCGGAGGTCATCCTCGCTCGCGGCCAGCTGCGCGGCGACCCTCTCTGCCTCAGCTGCCACGGAACGCTCCCGCTCCTCAACGGCGAGTTCGTGGCGCTCCAACCGCTGCCGTATTTCCACAGCAGCAGAGAGGCTCTCTTCGGCCCGGGCGTGTGCCTCCAGGGCCTCCCTGTTGATCCGCCGCGACTGGGTGTCCATGCGGTCAATAGCCCGCTTCATCCGGTCGACGAGCGCTTCCCTGAAGTCGAGCAACTCCCGCCTGGAGTCGAGCTCGCTCTTAACCTTCGCGGTCCTCTCCCGCAAAAGGTTCCCCCAGATGAGGAGGCGGTCCCGTTCAACCGTATACTCCTCCCGCTCGCGCCCTAGCGCAGTTAAGACCTGCCGGACGCTCGACTCGGCAAGCGCGAAGGCGTCCGCCAGAGGCAATGGAGCAACAGAGGCTGGGGCAGCCCCTCCGACCTCCTCCATTACCTCGTCCTCAGGAGGAGCCGACGCACCAGCTGCCGAGACGAGACGCCGATCAGGAGAAGCTGGCTCCGCGGCTCTGGCAGCCAGGCCAGCCGGGCTCTTTTCAGCTTCTGGCTCCTTGACCTGAGGAGAGGGACGAGCCGGGGAAGGCGGTGCTGGAGAAGAAGCCAGGCCGCCTAGCGCAGGATCAACCTGTGCTGGCTCGGGGGCCGCGGTGGCCGTCTCGGCAGGAAGAGACGACGCCGCCGCGGAGTCCGGGCACACCGGAACAGGAGAAGTCCGTGCTGGCCTGGGGGCCGCGGCAGTTGCCCCTGGCTCCGAGCGTATCGGCACAGATTCTCCGCAAGACGGGGAAGGCCGAGAAGCGCGGACACTCCAGCGGGCTCTGAACCCCGACTTCCAAGCCGGGGTAGGATTTCCAGAGCCCGCTACCGTCTCCGACGGCCGCTCCGCAGTCACTTGGACTGGCGGAATAGGGGACGCCCCAGAGGCTTCCCCCAGAACATCTGCCCGGGGCCTCTTTGAGTCGCCACCGGAGGGAGTGGCAGGCACCCCAGAATCCCGACTCGGCACCGACGCCGTTGCTGGAGGAGATCGAGCGCGTTTCTTCTCTGGCAGCGGGTTGGAAGCCATGGCAAGGGAGAACTCAAAGGCAAGAGAGCAAAAGCACAAGAGTCCGGGAGGAAACGCGGAGAAGTGCGAAGGGAAGCTGCAATGTGGGTAAGACCCCCTCTAAAAAGCTTCCCGGTGCAGTTCCAAGCGATTCGGAACTCTTCGAATACCCCGCACCCGCAACTGCTTCGGTTCCTAGACCGAGTGCCGATGACGGGTGGGCCTAAGCCGCTTAACTAAAGCGGTGGGGTCAAGGAGTCAGTCTCCTGAAGAGATGAGCCGGCAAGGCACTTCGGCGGTTCCCGAAGAAAGCGCCGCAACGTGCAGAAGTGGCAGCCTTGGGAACCGCCGCAGTAAAAGCGATCATCAAGTGAGCGCACGCTCTCACGATTCCGTGGCCGTTCGTGCTCCGGCAGCGGTCAATTCGGGACTTGAAGGAAGTGCGCGGATCAGAAGAGACAGAGGTCCCACCTCGGGCTCGATATCTCCCCCGAGATGGGCCCGGGGGCCACTGTCGGTACCTGAGATATGGGGTACCCCCGCGCACAGGGTAAAATGCCTAAGGTGCTCGCCCTTCTCCGCAGGGAGAGCTCCGAAGGCGCCACGCGTCCAGCGGGGCCGGACCTCCCTCTCCTCAGAGGAGAGCTCCGGGCCCGCCACGTGGCATACGGAAGCCGGACCTCCCCCTCCGCGGGAGAGAGGTCCGAAGACGCCACGCGTCCAGTGGGGCCGGACCTCCCTCTCCGCAGAGGAGAGCTCCGGGCCCGACACGTGGCATACAGAAGCCGGACCTCCCCCTCCGCGGGAGAGGGGTCTGAAGGCGCCACGCGTCCAGCAGGGCCGGACCTCCCTCTCCTCAGAGGAGAGCTCTGGACCCGCCACGTGGCCAGAAGAACGGTACTGCCTGCCCCCGAGCGGTAGGCAGCGGGCATAAAGGCGCCCCACACCTTGCCCGTACAAGGTATTCAAGGCCCGCGTCTTCCCAAGACGCGGAAACGCGGAGCACGCGCCTGTCAGGTGCCGTTGCGCCCAGTCGCATCACAGACTGGCACGCGGTGTCAGAACCTGCCAGGTAATAAACGCTGCGACAAGACATCCCATGCCGCCTGCGCCGTCATCAACCACTACGACTAGCGTGCGGCATGGGCAGGGCGGCAAGATGAAGACTCAGAAGCCTTCGACCAGTGGCAACTACCGGCATAACTGCAGACACGGTAGATGATAGACAATCTCCTCGGGACCACCTGTCGGGTCCCGGGCCCCCTTGTAAGCCACCCGAGTCTTGGACTATAAAAGACTCGGGTAGGCAACGATAGCAAGGGTTCGCATTTTGCAACTCATACGCTAGCCATACACTCTCAAGCTGTAACTCACCCCCAAGCTCAGGCCCCCCGGCCCTGAGCAGCAAGCAATACAGCGAGCTCCATAGCTCGCCGTGGACGTAGGGTTTTACGCTCCGGCGGCCTGAACCACGTAAAACTCTCTATGTCAAGCTCTCACTAACTCGTCCATCTGCGCAAGCTCTCCGCTAGGAACTAGCCCCTCCGAAAAAAGAACCTCTGCGGGCTGCCCAGTGCAGGCCCGGGGGAAGTGTCGACCGAACACTTCGACAGCTACAAACTCGATGAAGAAGAAAGAAACAAGCCCCAAGATTCCCCTGACGCGACCAGAGTCTAGGAGTTGCAAGAGCGGCCGCGTCACCAGGTTTCAGCCCTGGCGGCGCTCTCCCGCTCCATGACCCAAGTGAAGAAATCGCCTCCCTCATCATCAGCGCAAAGGCCGGTGTCATCAAGGGTGTTCCTGAGGCCCCCTCCGCAGCTTCGACGGTCTTCTTGGAGGCTCTGCCGCCTGGGATCCTCCTTGGTGCATCGGCGGTTTCCTTCTCCTGAAGTTCCCTCATCACCGGCGCAAAAGCCGGTGTCATCAAGGGTGCTCCTGAAGCCCCCTCCACAGCCTCAACGGTCTTCTCGGAGGCTCTGCCACCTGGAATTCTCCTTGGTGCTTCAGCGGTTTTTTTGAAGACTCCACCATCTGAGAAGGGACGCAACGCCAGGGAGCTTTCTGCCTGCCGTCACCAAGGAAGGGCTCCATCGGGAGGACAAACCAGAGACCCCTTGGAGGCGCCACCTCCAGAGGCAAGGCGGGCAGGCTCCCTGGGTCCCAGGCTTGGTGCAGACGCCGTCGCTGGAGGAAATCGAGAGCGATTCTCCCCCCATAAGGCGGGTTAAGAGCCATGGAAGAAGACAAGACTGCAGAGACCCGAGGGAGGCGCAAGGGCTGGAAGCCTTATAAGAGGAGCATACCCACGCGGTGGTTTCTTTTCACACCTTCCCGGGTGCAATCCCAAGAGATTTGGAACTCTTCGAATACACCGCATCGGCAACCGCTTCGGCTCCTAGACCGAGCACCGATGACAGGTGGACCCAAGCTGCCCGACTGAAGCGGTGGGTCAAGGAGTCAGTCTCCTAAGAAGACAAGCCGGCAAGGCACTTCGGCGGTTCCCGAAGAAAGGGCCACAACATGCAGAAGTGGCAGTCTTGGGAACCGCCGCAGTAAAAGCAACCATCAAGTGGGCGCACGCTCCCACGATCCTGCGACCGTTCGTGCTCCGGCAGCGGTCAATGCGGGACTTAGAGAAAGTGCGTGGATCAGAAGAGACGGAGGTCCCACCTCGGGCTCGCTATCTCCCCAGAGATGTGCCCGGGGGCCACTGTCGGTACCTGAGATATGGGGTACCCCCGCGCACAGGGGAAAATGCCTAAGGAACTCGCCCTTCTCTGCAGGAAGAGCTCCGAAGGCGCCACGCGTCCGGCAGGGGCCGGACCTCCCTCTCTTCGGAGGAGAGCTCCGGGCCCGCCGCGTGGCATACAGAAGCCGGACCTCCCCCTCCGCGGGCGAGGGGTCCGAAGGTGCCACGTATCCGGCGGGGCCAGACCTCCCTCTCCTCAGAGAGGAACTCCGGGCCCGCCACGTGGCCGACGGAAGCCGAACCTCCCCCTCCGCGGGGAGAGGTCCGGAGGCTCCACGTGCCCCACAGGCCGGACCCTCCTCTCCCCTGAGAAGGGCTCCGGGCCCGCCACGTGGCCAGAAGAACGGCGCTGCCTGTCCCCGAGCGATAGGCAGCGGGCGTAAAGACGCCCCATACATTGCCCGTACAAGGTATTCAAGGCCCGCGTCTTCCCAAGACGCGGAGCACGCCTCTGTCAGGTGCCGTTGCACCCAGTCGCATCACAGACTGGCGCGCGGTGTCAGAACCTGCCAGCCAATAAACACCGCGACAAGACATCCCATGTCGCCTGCGCCATCATCAACCATTACGACTAGCGTGCGGCATGGGCAGGGCGGCAAGACGGAGACTCGGAAGCCTTCACCAGAGACAACTACCGGCATAACTGCAGATACGGTAGATAACAGTCAATCTCCCCGGGACCACCTGTCGGGTCCCGGGGCCCCCTTGTAAGCCACCCGAGTCTTGGACTATAAAAGGCTCGGGTAGGCGACGATAGCAAGGGTTCGCACTCTAGCCATCAGCACCCTGGGTTCGCACTCTGTAACTCATACGCTAGCCATTCACTCCCAAGCTGTAACTCACCCCCAAGCTCAGGACTCCGGCCCTGAGCAGCAAGCAATACAGCGAGCTCCATAGCTCGCCGTGAAAATAGGGTTTTACGCTCCGGCGGCCTGAACCACGTAAAACTCACCGTGTCAAGCTCTTACTAACTCGTCCATCTGCGCAAGCTCTCCGCAAGGGACTAGCCCCACCGAAAAAAGAACCTCTGCGGGCTGCCCAGTGCAGGCCCGGGGGAAGTGTCGACCGAACACTTCGACAATGGCGTTGAAGGGGAGGTCGATCTTCGCCACGTCGAACAGAATATACTCTGTCCGATAGCTGTCCGGTGCCCCAAAGGTCACCGGAAGGCTGATGTTGCCATAGGGAACGACTTGTCCTGGCCCTACCCCTGAGAACGGGCTCGATGGGGTGAGCTTGGCCATTGGGATCTGCAGCTTCTGGAAGGCTGCGCAGCTGATGAGGTTCAGCCCAGCCCCGCCATCTACCAGAACGTGGTACATCCTCACGTTGGCGATGGTGGGTGCTACCAAGAGCGGTAGTTGGCCGGCCCCAGCCATGTTCCTGGGGCAGTCGGTGGCATCGAAGCTGATGGGGGTTCCCATCCACTTGAGGGGCGGTGCGGCACTTGGGAGAGGAGCCACCGACGCTCGTCATCGCTGGAGCATCTTCCGGCGCTCGTGATCGCTGGAGCTGGAGTCCTCATGGTTGCGCACCGCCTTCACGGCGCGCTGAGGCTCCTGGAACTCCACTTGGTGGTCGGCGTTGTCTTGAGTGTCGACCTTCTGCTTACCCTCCCTTTGACGAAAGGGAAGGGCGTCAGCATGCAGTCATTTCCCCTTGTGGAAACGCTCCGCGAGCTTCTGAATCCCCCGGCACTCAGCAGCAGTATGGCTGCTGGTGTCGTGCACGGGGCATGGCTCACCTTGGTCACCATCTGGAGCTTGTGACTGTCGCTGCCTCTTGTCGGGGCGCGGCCCCCGAGCTCCGCTGGGTGCTGCTGCTGCAGCAACGGGAGCTGCAGTTGATGGTTTCATCTTGCCATCGCCCCGGTTCTTGATCTTCTTGCCGCTTCCATGGGAAGCAGTGCCAGATCCGGGCTGTCCTCCTGACTCGGAGGCTGGCAGTGAGTGCCAGTTCCGCCCTTCTGCTGCCCTGGCACACTTGTCCGCCAGGCTGAAGAGCTCTGAGATGTCGCGAACCACTCTGGTCGTGAGCTTCTCAAGCATCTTCTTGTCCCGTACACCCTGCCGGAACGCCACCACCACAGAAGCATTTTGGATATGCGGGATGGTGTTCCGTACCTGGGAGAACCGCTGGATTAAGGAGCGCAGCGTCTCTCCAGGTTGTTGCTGGATGGCGTGGAGGTCGAGCTCCGTGCCAGGCCGGGTGTAGGAGCTGCCGAAGTTAGCAGTGAACTGCCGGCAGAGCTCCCCCCAGGAGGTTATGGACCCCTGGGGAAGATTCATGAGCCAAGACCGGGCTGGGCCGGTCAAGGTGACGGGGAAGTAGTTGGCCATGACGGCCTCGTCCCCTCCTGCAGCAAGGATGGCGGTGGAGTAGATCTGGAGGAACTCCGCCAGGTTGACGCTTCCATCGTACTTCTCGGGCAGGTGCGGCCGGAACTTGCGTGTCTACTTTACGAAGCGAAGGTGTGGCGCCAGGGCCGCACATCCTGCTCCTGTTGCTGCAGGCGTTGGTGCCACGAACGCTTGGTTCGCTGCTGCACTGTGTACCCCGGTATGGGCAAGGCTGCGCCATAGAACGGGGGCACCATTTGCAGGGCATATGGCTGGGGCATATGCTGCGTGGCGTATGCCTGGGGCAGAGATCGCGTGGCGAACATCTGCGCCTCAGGCTGGGTCGAGGCAGTCGACATGCTGTCGCCGGCCTCCTGGTTACGACAACTTTCTCGTCGTCGCTCAATGAGCACTCGGGCATCTTTGCCCAAGTGGCATCGTTCCAGCTCCGACCTCAGGTCCGCCGATGGGAGCCTGGTGGAGCGGGAATCTGCCGTCTGCCCGTCAACCGTTGGCGTGCGCGTCAGCGACACAGCCGGTTGACTGGGGCGTCGTCCTCGCCGAAGTCGAGGGTTGGCGACGGTGACGACGAGACGGTCTACGTCGCGAATCCACTGCTGGGTCGCTGACTGAGGCGCGTCCCCAGCAGGTGGATTGTGCAATAGCGCTCGTGCTGCAGCTAGTGCGCCCCCGTGGGAGACACTCAGCGCTGCAGTAGATCTCACGCTCGCTGTTTCCTGCGCTGCCGGAGTCGGCGCTGCCGGAGTCGGCTGCTGGCTCCTAGCTTGCGCTGATCACCGTTCGCCGTGAACGGGGGCGGGGAGAGCTTGCCGCTGAAGGAAGCTTCGTCATCTTCGTCGGCAGAAACTCGTCGCGCAAGGGAAAAGCCCCTTTCCTGGCGCGCCAAATGTCGAAGTGTGTAGCCGACACTTCCCCCGGGCCTGCTCTGGGCAGCCCGTGGAGGTTCTATTTCAGAGGGGCTAGTCACTCATGGAGAGCTTCAGCGTTAGGGACGATTGAGGGAGAAGCTTTACACGGGGATTTTTACGTGGTTCAGGCCGCCGGAGCGTAAAACCCTACGTCCACGGTGAGCAGATTTGCTCGTTGCATTGCTTGTTGCTCAGAACCGGGGTCCTGAGCTTGAGGGTGTAAGATGTCGAATGGCTGGAGTGCGAACCCCTGCTAACGTTGCCTACCCGAGCCTTTTATAGTCCAAGGCTCGGGCGACTTACAAGATGGGCCTGGGACCCGACAGGTGGTCCCAGGGAGATCGCCTGCCATCTACCGTATCTGCAGTTACGCCGGTAGTTGTCTCTGGCGAGGGCTTCCGAGTCTTCGTTCTGCCGCCCTGCCCATGCCGCAAGCTAGTCATAGTGGTTGACAGGGGCGGCCGGGGATGTCTTGTCGCTGTGTTTATTGGCGGGCAGGCTCTGACGCGGCGCGCCAGTCTGCGATGTGACTGGGCGCAACGGCACCTGACAGAGGTGTGCTCCGCGTCTCCGCGCCTTGGGAAGGCGTGGGTCTTGAATACCTTGTACGGGCAAGGTATGGCGCATCTTTACTCCTGCTGCCTACCGCGCGGGGGCAGGCAGCGCTGCTCTGCTGGCCATGTGGCGGGTCCGGAGCTCTCCTCTGAGGAGAGGGAGGTCCGGCCCCACGGGACACGTGGAGCCTTCGGAGCTCTCCCCGTGGAGGGGGGGAGGTCCGGTTCTGCTGGCCACGTGGCGGGCCCGGAGCTCTCCTCTGAGAAGAGGGAGGTCCGGCCCCGCTGGACACGTGGAGCCTTCGGAGCTCTCCCCGCGGAGGGGAGAGGTCCGGCTCAGTTGTCCACGTGGAGGGCCCGGAGGTCTCCTCTGAGGAGAGGGAGTTCCGGCCCCGCTGGACACGTGGAGCCTTCGGAGCTCTCCCCGCGGAGGGGGGGGGAGGTCCGGCTCAGTTGGCCACGTGGCGGGCCCGGAGCTATCCTCTGAGGAGAGGGAGGTCCAGCCCCGCTGGACACATGGCGCCTTCGGAGCTCTCCCTGCGGAGAAGGGTGAGGTTCTTAGGCAGTTTCCATTGTGCGCGGGGGTACCCCCTATTGAGGGTACCGACAGGCGCGCTCCGCGTCTCCGCATCTTGGGAAGGCGCGGGTCTTGAATACCTTGTACGTACAAGGTATGGCGCGTCTTTACTCTCGCTGCCTACCGTGCGGGGGCAGGTAGCGCGGCTCTGCTAGCCACGTGGCGGGTCTGGAGCTCTCCTCTGAGGAGAGGGTGGTCTGGCCCCGCTGGACACGTGGAGCCTTCGGAGCTCTCCCCGTGGTGGGGGGAGGTCCGGCTCTGCTGGCCACGTGGCGGGCCCGGAGCTCTCCTCTTAGGATAGGGAGGTCCAGCCCCGCTGGACACGTGGAGCCTTCGGAGCTCTCCCCGCGGAGGGGGGAGGTCCGGCTCTGCTGGCCACGTGGCGGGCCCAGAGCTCTCCTCTGAGGAGAGGGAGGTCCGGCCCCGCTGGACACATGGAGCCTTCAGAGCTCTCCCCGCGGAGGGGGGAGGTCCGGCTCTGCTGGCCACGTGGCGGGCTCGGAGCTTTCCTCTGAGGAGAGGGAGGTCCGGCCCCGCGGGACACGTGGCGCCTTCGGAGCTCTCCCTGCCGAGAAGGGCGAGGTCCTTAGGCAGTTTCCCCTGTGCGCGGGGGTACCCCATATTGAGGCTACTGATAGGGGCCCTTGTACACGATTCGTCTTCCTGCTTCCGCTCCGCCTAAGCCTTTTTGCCTGGCTACAACAGCTTCTTCGACTACCTTGCATCGTCGGCTTGGCCACCCTGGTGTCAATGTCATGTCAAAGTTGTCTAGTAGCTCAACGATTTCGTGTACTATGGGTACTCATGAGTTGTTGTGCCATGCTTGTCAGTTAGGTCACCATGTTAGGATTCCTTTCCCGCACTCTATCACTCATGTTGAGAGCATTTTGGACCTGATTCACTATGATCTTTGGACATCACCTATTCTCAGTATTTCTGGCTATAAATATTACTTGGTGATTGTTGATAATTTTTCACATTATTCATGGACTTTTCCCTTGCGACTGAAATCTGATACGTTCGCCACTCTTTCTCACTTCTTCGCTTGGGTGTTGTAAAAGCCCAAGAAAAGGGGACTTACAAAAACTTTTCAGCACCTCATAACACCACAGTTTTTGTTGTGGATATCTGGTGAAAAATTGTGAAGAGCAAGTAACCTCCATCAAAAGAGTGATTAGAGGAGAAAGCCCTAACCTTCACAAAGTAGGATTTCTACGCATGAACATGAGAGATTGAGCTCACCCCTAGGACTTAAAAAATCTTGGGAAGGTTCAAGCCAAGTTTCATGCAAACCCAACACTTTTTGAGGCAATTTTGGAGGCATTTGAAAAAGAGGCCAATTTGGATGTAAATTCAAATTGCAGCAACTTTCATCCCTCAAATTCAAAAGTTAGCTTCATATTCAAACTCAGCACATTTTTCTGAGTTAATCCACCAATTTTCATTCCCATTGGACTTCATCTTGTTGGGAGCCAAATTTGTAACAATTCAAACTGAATTTGGAATTTCAAATTCAATTATGGAGGGAATTTGGCCGAACCAGTTTCAAACTGAAGAATTCAAATTCTTCCTCGGAATTGGTGGCTAAGTTTCCTTTTCAAGTCTGAGTAGGTGGGATATTTGCACAACAGAGAGGATTAGGGGGGAGAAAAGGGCCCACTGGTCAGCTAGAATACTGAGCGAAGTAAACACCGGGCGAACTCGGTTTACCGGGCCTCGGCAGCGCTCGACACCGAGCCAGCCGCACGGCCATCTCCTCCCAGCGCACGTTCGGCTGGCGCACCGCGTGGGGATCCCTCACGAATATGCCCCAACCCCGGCAGCACCCGGACCCCTACGCCATTCCGTGCTCGGCCACCGACACAGTCGTTCGCCACCCCTCCGAGGAATTCAATCGGGAGACGATCAAGCTCACGGCCCCGAGCTTCCCGAGCTGCACAAACGGTACTGGAGGACCCTCCGCTATCTTCTCCACACCTCACTAGGCTAGCTAGATGGTCCATACACCGAGAACACAGAGCCGCCGTGGCAACCTTGGCGCACCGGCGACCGGTCGTACATGGGCAGCTTGTCACAGAGGGTTTCCCGGCCAAGCCAGCACGGCCCCGGGAGCGCCCTGTCCTGGTGCTGCTTCCACCCAAAAATCGGAGCAACCCGTGGACCCTAGCGACTGAATTCGTCGTTTTTCTTCCAGAGCGGTTCCACAGACCTCTCGGGAGGGAATCCAAAAATTCGCACCCAAACCGCGCTTAGAGTTCATCAGATCATGTACAAGGGTGCTAGAGTAGTCGTCGACCGATTTCCCTTCACATCCCTAGCTTGATCATGGCTGTAGCCGTCGTGTTTTCCGTTTTTCCAATCGCGGCTATGGCGGGGAGGATCGGGCTCACGGTGACAACTAGGTTAGAGCCACCTCCGGGCTGCTCCAGCACCAGGACGATCTTCCTCAGCGCCCACTGGTGCTGTAGACCCCTTTCACTGAACTTTTGGCGGGCTAGGGTACTCGGGCCACGGCGCCGAAGCTTCACCGAGGGGTGCGCACGTCGCCGACCGTGTTCCGGCCACCGGCAGCCCGAGCCAACCCCGTAGACGTATTCCCCGACCTTCCAAACTCACATGCGGCGAGTTACCAGCCTAGAGGCGGCCGGGAAGCCGGTTCCGGCGAGCTCCAGTGAGGTGCCGGCGAGGGGGCGGCGCGGGAAAAGAAATTGGCCCGAGGAGGAAGACGACCAGCAGGCCCCGCGTGTCAGCGACGGGAGGTTTAAATTTCTGATCGATTGCGGCCCTGGGATCCAGTGTGGCTGCACGGGAAGGGGTCTGTGGCCCCGTGTGGCTCAGCTCCAGCAGTGACACGTGTGTGATGGACCCACGGTCAGAATTTAAAGTTTTCCCCGGTTTATTTGGATTTTCAGATTTAGTTCAAACTTTAGAACATCATAACTTTTGCTAGGAAGCTCCAAATTTAGTGATTCAAATTGGGTTGGATTCATCTTGAATAGCTCTATCCGAATAGACAACCCAATTTGTATGAAACCCATTATTTAATTCTGGAAAATTCTTTAAATCTTTTCATCAAAAGAATTTTAGAGGGAGTTTGGTTAATCCAAAAATCCTCAAATTTTGCCAGAATATTCTTTAGGATGTTAAGGAACCCCTGTAAAAGTTTCAGACCATTTGGAGTTGCTTTGGTCACAGCAATTCAGATTTGAAGGTGCTGTGTTCACTTGAATACAGAAACATTTTCAGAGAATTTCCAAAACTTGGAAATCCAGTTCTGGGCAAATCTTAGCTCCAAAAATGCTAGGAAAATTCAAGCAAACTCTATGAGCTATAATTGAAATTGTAGTTCACTAAGTGTGGCATGAACAGGGGTGTTATCTCAGAATCAATTCTTCTTTGCTGATTTGCTTAGAAAATCCTTCTGAACAAACCACTCGATGAAAAGTGCTAATTTTTGGTCCAGGGGGTTTTCTTGTCATGACAAGGAACTCACACAAAAATTCTCAGCTCCATTGGAGCTCTGGATCACCCCGGTTCTGTTTAATTACTTGAGATGATCAATATGGAAGAGGGGGAAAACCACTTAGCACTTCATCATGAGCTTAGGTCCAAACCCAAACCACTAGCCCCAGTTTCATTTTAAATTCTTAAACAGAGTTCCAGTTGTTAAAAACCTGTTATTAGAACTTGTAGCAGAAACATTACAATTAACTTATGTGCATATTCATTAACATGTAGTCACTGAAGGCGAGGAGACTCCGGAGGTGCTCGACTTCCTCCTTCCGGACGAAGACCTAACTACTGACCAGCAGCAACAAGGCAAGCCCTGGTTTGCATTAAGCCGTTTATAAAGTTTTACTTTGTTTACATGCGTAGTGTGAAGTATGTATGTGCATTAGGTGTAGGATGGATGAAAACCCAACTGCATAACCAGAATTTTTCCCCAAGAGTGAGGGTAGTGTCTAGGGCCTCGAATAGACAGGCTATGCTTAATGATTCATAGGACTTCGGTACAAGTCGAGTAGTTGGAATCTACTCGCGAGTTCGGCTAGGACACACGGGATTGGTTCGAGTGATGTGAGATCACCTTAGTAATAAAAATGAGACTTGGCAGGGGCTAGGGCGCAGCAAGAGGGAGTCTTGTGTGCGCAGCCCTGTCCGTGTCGATTGAGGACCGATCCGTGTGCGGCCCACGCTGATCAAGTTTGAATGTACCGAAGGCATATTGGATATATGGGCCCCGATAAACCGATGTAACCTAAACCTCCGGGCGTCGAGGCATAACGCACCGATTTATAGGTGTAGGCTGAGGGCAGCAAGGTGGAAATCTGCTAACGGGCATAGAGAGATGCTCCGTGTAGGGAACCTCCTGCTCTTTTCGGTGCGACCGGTTCGACGTTTGGGCTGTTGGGCGAAAGGTTGTCCCGTACGGCATCGAGTGAGCGTGCTGTGCAGCTCCACGGGTGGGCGTACGTGCCGTGCTCTTTGGGTTTCCCTGCAGGTGTATATCGAGTCGATTCGCCATACCTGACGTGACCCGCTCAACCGAGACAGGCCACTCGCCCGGGAATCGCATTGGGTGGTGCCGTGTTATGCGGCACCCAACAACACACATATGAGGAACAATGTATTACATAAAATAATAGCGGAAGCTTACAAGTTTTTCTTTATAAATACTTTACATCAAGTAACTACAGCGGAAGTCTTTATCAACTCACGTCGAATAACTAAGAGCACCCGAGATGAAGTCCAGCCCGTGGACTCCTCTCGCTAGCAACACGAAGACAAGCAGCAGCGGCTGGGTTCTCCATGTGTTACCTGACTCGGGAGTTCCCGAGTCTCACCGGACAACCTTCTTTTCAGCATCGTGGTTAACCTGCAAAACCACTTATATAGCAAGCGTGAGCACATAGGCTCAGCAAGTCTGACCCGTCTCTCCTAAACAAGAAACTCTACATGCACGATGGTTTCAAATGGGTCGGCTAGATTTGCATAAGGGACTCGCCTAAAGTTGATCCTTAACTTTCATATTTTGAGCCTCATTGTGCAGACCTTGAGCCGAAAAGCATCGCAACTCCACAATCAAACAAGAAACGCTTTGTTGCGATGCTCCTTGCACAAAGTGAAAGTAAACTTTAATGAGCCTATCTCTAATTCAATCATGGTTGCAATACGAGTTATAGAACAGCCTTATCAAGTTCAAAGATGAACAATTCCAGTTGTTACTACGTCAAGACGCAGTGGGCAAGTATGCTCATATAACCGCGAGCGACGGTGATTCGAATCAGTACACGCCCGGACTACACGACACGTACACCCGTACTCCGAGTTGCCGGCAGCAACCTCGACTGACGTTGTACGCGGCCACCTTTCCCAAGATCTTCTACATTGGACGCAGTCCAACTGCCCCGAGTACGCAAGCTCCCTCAAGGTACATACCCGCTGTGGTATGTTCTTGAGCGAGGTACCTCCTGCTACCCTGATGCCGAAAGCCTAAGGCAGTTGGAAAAGTTCCACTATGGATCTCCCAAGGTACATCGGTTTCCTGGGTCCCATATAGCTAGTATGTGCCCGGTACACAACTCAAACTTGTCCAACAGGGCCAAGCACGGACGGGCCTTAACCGACACAGGCAGGGCTATGCACGCACGGCCTGCAACCTGCTGCATCTACAACCTCCCTGCCCGGTCTCCATTTCTTATGTGTGAACTTTCCTCATCTTTTCTAATTCGGACCCGTTCCGAGTAAACCAGCCCTAAACTCGCGAGTAGATTCCAACTACTCGTCTTCTACCGAACCTTTCATACTAACATTAGCGTAGCCAAATTCCCTCGAGGAGTTGCTATTCTACCCTTTCTCTCTTAGGTGTTTCTGGTCATGCAAGTGGGGTTTTCAATATCATCTAGACGTAATACAATCAACGATGCAAAGCTATGATCTCTACAAATGAAAATGCTTTATAAAACAGTTCAAATGCAAACCGGGGCTTGCCTGTTTTGCAGGTGACTACTGTTACAATCAGTTAGTGATGATCACTTGGAGCTTGATCACTTGGTTTCCTCCCTCCTTGATCTTCACCTCAAGTTCTTCTCACCTTCTTCACGTATATGCTACACGATATGATCATGCATATGTATTTAATTGAAAATCTTTTGCTCATAAGATTTAATGACCATTTTATAACTGGAACTTTGTTTAAGAATTTAAAATGACACTGGTGCTAGTGGTTTGGGTTGGGCTTAAACACTAAGATCAAGTGTTGAGTGCTTCTTCACACTTAAGTGTTGATCACCTGAAGAGATCACACATGACAGTGGTGATCCAGAGCTCTAATGGAGCTGAGAATTTTCATGTGAGTTCCTTGTCACAAGAAAGTCCTCTGGACCAAAATTTAGCACATTTCATGGAATGGTTTATTGAAAATAAATCTCTAAGGGTTTAGTCAAAGATGAACTAATTCTGAAGGTAACATCCATGTTCATGTCAAACTCAGTGAACCACAATTTCAATTATATTTCATAGAGTCTACATGAATTTTCCTAGGATTTTTGGAGCTAAGAATTTCCCAGAACTGAATTTACAAGTTTTGGAAATTCTCTGAAAATGTTTCTGTATTCATTTGAATACAGGAAGTTACAATCTGAATTACCCTGATCAATTCAACTCCAAATGAGCTGAAACTTTTACAGGAGTCTAATAACACCCTATAGAATATTCTGGCAAAATTTGAGGATTTTTGGATAAACCAAACTCCCTCTAAAATTCTTTTGCTGAAAAGCTTTAAAGAATTTTCCAGAATTAAATAAAGACTTTCATACAAATTGGGTTGCATATTTGGATTTGTCAATCTGAATCTAACCCAATTTGAATCACTAATTGTGGAGGTTCCTAGCAAAAGTTATGCTCTTCTAAAGTTTGGGGGAAAATCTGGGATTTGAATAAATCCGGGAAATGTTTAAACTGACTGTGGGACCACGGTTACACGTGTCTGCTGCTGGGAGCGCGCCACACAGGGCCACAGGGTTAATTTCCGTGCTGTTACAATCGATCCCACGCCACAGAATATCCAGCCCGCTCCCCTGAGCCGCTGACAGGCGGGACCGGCGAGGTCTTCTTCAACCTCGCGCTCCCGCGCGATTCCGCCGCCGGGCTCGCCGGAGTAGCTCCGGGATCGGTCGTCCGGTCATCGCAGCTGCTGAAACTCGCCGCTAGGCCCTATTTCAACCCGAGGAACACGATGGTGGGACTTCCCCAGACCGGCGGGGTTCCTAGACCACCCCGCACCGGTGCAGCGGCTCTGAGGGAGTCCGGCAGCGTTGCCCCGATGCTCTAGCCTGCCAGAAGTCCCCTAGAAAGGTTCTAAGCACCAGTGGAGATTTGCCCTGCTCGGCATGGCCGCATATGGGCTCGGAAACGGCTCCAACCTAGGGTTCATCGTGCACCCGATGCCCCTTATTGTGGTAGCCTTGAAAAAGCTTGAAACAAGCCGTCTACCATGGGTTTCATGCGACGTTTTGTGAAGAAGAAAAGTTGCTACACCAGCCTAGATTCTATGTGCGAAATTTGCAGAGCTCTAAATGAATATAACTCGAGAATTTCGTTGATTCATACCCGCGGGTCAGTTTTCACCGGCCGGAGAGGATATTTGAAATTCGTTGTTGAGAGGCCGAGACAGACTCGGTGCTTCGGGTGGAAGCTGCACGGAGACCTTGCGCGTCCCAGGGACCGCTTTCTTGGTCGTGAAAGCCGCTCTGTGGAGCTGTCCACGGGAGCACGTTGCCGCCGGGGTGTTCGGCCGCCGCGGAAACTCGATGTTCTCAGCGTAGAGGGCACGAACGCACTTGGCGATGGCTCGAGGAGGTCGTGGGGACGATGGTGGTGTTGCTCGTCTGCTCAACCGAGGCTTCACACGCTAGTTACGGCGGTGGCCGATCGAGCGGACGGCGTCGGCAGCTGCGGCTGTTTCTCGCGCGAGGAAAAGAAGCAGAGCGGCGCTGGTCTTCGGGAATGAGCGAAGAGGAGCACGGCAGAGGGTATAAGACGGTCGGGCGGCTTCTCCAGCGTGACGAAATCCAGCAGGAGGTGGCTGTCGGCTGAGCATCGGTGTCGAGCGGAGCTGCGCCCGTCGGTGTCGGGTGCCGACTGAAGGAGGCAAACAGAGACCCAACACTGAGATCTTTTGCAAATTTACAGTTCACACAATGACATGTGGGACCCACTGATCAGTCCTCCTTATCCCCTCTCCAAATATCTCCAAAGTTTAAATGTTGAGTGAATTCAATTGTGGGAATTCAAATCTGGTATGCATTTGGATAATTGGGCAAGTTTCATCCAAATTCAAATATGCATTTGAATTCTTTGTCATTTAAAGTCCATTTTGCAAAATGGGTTGCAAACTATTTTCATAAACCATGAAACTTTGCACACCCCCCTAATTTGGACCCAAGGAATTCAAATATGAAATCTGATTTTTATTTTGGTTGCTGCAAATGAGATTTGTAGCACAACAGTTTTGAATCCAAATATTTCCAAAGTTTAAGTGTTGTTCTCATTTGAATTTTTGTTTGAACAAATTGTTCTAAATCTGATTTTTGCTTCCTCACACATATGGGAACTTCCCATCCTTGTTTTAGACCCCTCTAGGGTCCCAAGTTCTCAAATAAACATTTGACTTGTGTGAAGAAAACCCTTATGTGGGTTATCACATGTGGGGAAAAGTTTTAACAAGTCCTAAATTTCATACATGTGAAACCAACTTTTGCAAATAAGTGTTTCTTTGTATTCATAATTTTGGGACCTTTACATTCCTCCCCCCTTAAAAGGAATCTCGTCCCGAGATTCAAAAGAAGAACGAGGTGGGAGGTAATTACAAGGTTTATGACAAAAGCTCCGGATAATTCTTGCGGATGTAATCTTCGGTTTCCCACGTCGCCTCTTCCAGGGTATGATTACTCCACAGGACTTTATAAAATTTCAAAGTCCGGTTCCGAGTGATCCGGATCTTTTTGTCGATAATCTGAATAGGTTGCTCGACGTAGGTGAGATCCGGCTTCAACTCGTCGATGTCTTCGGTGCGGATGGCAGCTGTAAACTAGAGACACTTCCGCAGCTGGGACATGTGAAATATGTAGTGAATACCGGCAAGGCTTGCCGGTAGTTCCAGCCGGTATGCTACGTTTCCGCACTTCTCCGTTATAGCAAACGGACCGATGAATTGGGGAGCAAGTTTTCCCTTGACACCGAACCGATGAATCCCCTTCATCGGAGATACACGAAGATACACGTGCTCTCCGATTTCGAAATGCAGCGGTCGACGTCTCTGGTCCGCGTAATTCTTTTGACGAGATTGGGCAGCTTTCAGGTTCTCTTGTATTATCCGAACTTTCTCTTCGGCTTCATTGACAAGATCAACCCCGAATGTTACTCGTTCATCGGATTCGCACCAGTTCAATGGTGTACGGCACTTCCGACCGTATAGAGCTTCATATGGTGCCATCTTAATGCTCGTCTGATATCCTTTGTTGTACGAGAACTCCGCCAGCGGTAAGTGATCATCCCAGCTCTTACCGTGGTGGATGGCACACGCCCTTAGCATATCTTCCAGTATTTGATTCACCCTCTCAGTTTGCCCATCGGTTTGAGGGTGATATGCAGAGCTTCTAATCAACTTTGTCCCCAAGGAGGTGTGTAGCTGTCAGGGCCGACTCTATAGTTTTGAAGGCCCTAGGGCAACCTCGACAATAGGCCCCTCGAAGATATGTAAATATATACTTCACTCACAAATTATATATAATATTAATAACAATAATATTAAAGAGATAATGATAAAAGATTACGTATAGAACCATAGCTTAAGCACTTTTTCTATTACTTCAACCTTTCATATACGACAATATGAATGGTGACCGGGTCTCCAATAAGAGATTGAAAATTAAAGTCTTAACAACAACAGCCCAAGAGTTGAACGATGCAAGATTACTCAAACCTTTGAATGTTGTTGGGTTTGCGGCAGCTACGGAGATGAGGAGTCAAGGCATGAAGGAAATCGTCATTTTGTTTTTGCCAAAAAAAGTTGAGTGCCGCAACGGCGTGAAAAGTCAAATAATGATAATTTATAATGAAAAAAATGCAACGTGTGGATTGTCGCTCGCTGCTGGACTCCATGGACTGGTGTATGGGTCTGCTTGTAGTGGGTTGAATGGCTAATACCATATGTGTGCTTCAAATTTTGGGACCTCTAACTGAACTGAGTCATAGGTGGTCACCCTATTTCAGATAAAATATAACAGCCCGTTATCGTATATATAAATCAAACTAGAAATACTATCATGTATTTTTTTAACTTAACATGTTGCAATCATGGGCCCCCGGCGGCCTGGGCCCTAGGCGGTCACCCCTCCCGCCTAGGGCCAGAGCCGGCCCTGGTAGCTGTTCCCAGAAACGGGCTACGAACAGCGATCCTCTATCTGACACAATGGTGCGGGGAACTCCATGTAAGCACAAGATCCATGCTATGTACAGCTCCGCATACTGCTTTGCGTTGTACCTAGTATGCACAGGGATGAAATGTGCTGATTTGGTTAACCGGTCCACGATTACCCAAATCGAATCATGGTTGTGGGAGGTCATCGGCAACCCGACGATGAAGTCCATACTCAAGTCTTCCCACTTCCATGCCGGTACTTGCAATGGCTGCAACAGGCCTGACTTCTTCATATGGTCGGCCTTGACTCTTCGACACGTATCACACTCTGAAACGTATTTTGCAACTTCACGTTTCATACGTGTCCACCAAAACTTCTTCCGGAGATCTTGGTACATTTTATTACTGCCCGGATGAATGGAAAACTTGGACAAATGAGCTTCATCCAAAATTTTCTTCCGTAGTCCCATATCCCGGGGTACTACAATCCGGTCGTTAAACCACAAAGTACCCTCATCGTCCTTCCGGAAGCACTTCATTTCTCCGTTATCTAATCTTCGCCGTATGTGAGACATACCCTTGTCTTTTCGTTGAGCTTCCATGATCTCTTCTCGGATGGTAGGAATGAGAGCGAGATTATAGAGAGCTCCATACGGTATGACACGGAAGCTTAGTTCGTCATCATCCATTTCAGCGATACTTAAGTGATGGATGTGCGCCTTACGACTGAGCGCATCGGCGACCATATTCGCCTTTCCTGGATGATAATGAATCTCTAGTTCATAGTCTTTAATGAGCTCTAGCCATCTTCGTTGCCTCATGTTCAATTCCTTCTGAGTGAAGATGTACTTCAAGCTCTTGTGGTCGGTGTAGAGGTGTACAAGATTTCCGAGCAAGTAATGCCTCCACATCTTCAAAGCAAGGACCACGGCAGCTAACTCAAGATCATGAGTTGGATAATGCTGCTCGTGAGTTCTGAGTTGACGAGATCCATAAGCGACCACTCGTCTTTCTTGCATCAGCACGCAGCCAAGACCGATGCCAGATGCATCGCAATAAACGTCGAATGGCTTCGTTGTATCTGGCTGAGTAAGAACTAGGGCTGTTGTGAGATGCTTCACTAAGGTCTTGAAAGCTTGTTCACACGCAGCACCCCACACAAATCTGGTATTCTTCTTTAATAATTCCATCATCGGTTTAGCAATCTTGGAGAAACTTGGAATAAACCTGCGGTAGTAACCCGCTAAACCGAGGAAGCTTCGGATTTCATGTACTGACTTTGGTGACTCCCATTTCTGTACTTGGATAATCTTACTCGGATCTACAGCGATGCCCTCCGCTGAAATAATGTGTCCGAGAAAAGGTACTTGATTAATCCAGAATTCACACTTGCTGAATTTTGCATAGAGCTGATGATCTCGCAATCTTTGTAGCACAATATGCAGATGTTCAGCATGTTCTTCCTCTGACTTGGAGTACACCAAGATATCGTCGATGAAGACCACGACAAATTTATCCAACTCCGGCATGAACACTGAATTCATCAGGTACATAAAGTGTGCCGGGGCGTTGGTCAAACCAAAAGACATAACGAGATACTCATACAGCCCGTATCTCGTTGAGAATGCCGTCTTCGGAATATCTTCTGCCCGGATTTTAATCTGGTGATATCTGGACCGAAGATCCATCTTTGAAAATACCTTCGCACCCACTAATTGATCGAAGAGCATATCAATGCGAGGTAGTGGATATTTGTTCTTGATGGTAACGGCGTTCAAAGGACGATAATCAACACAAAGCCGTAGTGTTTCGTCCTTCTTCTTGACAAACAACGCTGAACAACCCCAAGGTGACGAACTTGGTCGTATAAAGCCCTTGCTCATTAGGTCATTCAGCTGTGTCTTCAATTCTGCCAGTTCATTGGGTGCCATCTTGTACGGCCTTCGTGATATCGGCGTTGTTCCCGGTATAAGTTCAATCTTGAACTCAATGTCTCGTTCGGGCGGCATGCCCGGTAAATCATCGGGAAACACATCCGGATACTCTCGTACCACAGGAATGTCCTCTATCTTGACAGCTTCCGTGTGGTTCACTGTTGCAATCTGCTGCCGTCTGGCGCCCAGAATTAATATATGAAGACCGTGCTGTGGGGAGTTGAGCTCAACGGTCCTGGAGCTGATGTTAAGAACCGCTCTGTGGTAATTCAACCACGACATCCCCAAAATGATGTCGATCTTCAGACCTTCAAGAATAATGAGGGTCGTAGGGTATATTTTACCCCCCAAACAAAGAGGTGCTCGGGGGACAACCTCGCTTGCGGTACTGCTGCCCCCGGGCGAAGATATGAGGTATTGCCTCTTTGTATAAACGGTTTGGAGCTGATGTTGAGTCACAAAAGATTGGCTAATGAAGTTGTGTGTGGCACCGGAATCAAAGAGAACTAAAACCGGTAGCTGATTCAGAGAAAACATCCCTGCTAAAGCGGCTTCTCCTTCCGGAACATCATCAATCACAGTATAGTGAATGTTGCCCCTTATCTGCCCTCCTATCTGCAGATTGAGGTACGGGTCGTATTGTTGTAAATATGATGACCCGCATCCTTGAATTCCCTCCGAACATTGCCTAGCATAATGGCCCTTACGCCCACAAGTAAGACACGGATGCCTCTCCGGTTCTTCGTTGACTTGCGGTGGACTGCTAGGTACATATGGCTGCAGCGATGGAGCACAAAACACCGTCTGATGCTGCGGCAGTGGAGGTGGTGCAAGTTGTAGAACTTGACCAGCAATCAACCTCTGAGGAGTTGATCGTACAGGTGGCCTCCATCTTTCACCGGGTGACGTTTGATACACCAAACGGTACTTCTGAGGCACATAACTTGTGCTAGCCAGCTCGATCTCACTCATATGCCCCCAAATCATCTCCGGATTAAAAGTTATGATTTTTCCAAAGTTGACAGAATTCCTGGATAAAATTTGCCAGCACCTCCTTTGTACATGGCTGATTTTATCACAGTTGTATATGTAAATACAATAAGAACCTGAACAAACTTTGAACTACAACAATGTTGCACATTCATAATCTTTCCAATGGTGTATCATAGGCTTCTTAAGGGTTTATCTACAGAAAGTTATGGCTTAAAAACAGAAAGGTCCAGAGAGGTTTTGTTACTGTCCTGTTTCTGGACAGTTTACCTTACTCTGAACTTTCTACCCATTTAGCATGTGATTTAGCTCTGGAGGTCTACAAGGAAGTTGTAGATCATTTGAAAATCTTTCCAGAACTGTATCATACACCTTAATTGGGTCAAGCTATTCAGAGTTATGCTCTGTTAAGATCCAGCAAGAATTCTTGCCGAAAACAAAGCACTCTGTTTTTGAAATCTTTGAAGCCTACTCTTCCTCTTATTTGAATCTTAGCTCAAAATAAGAGTTCAGTAACTAATATTTGTTTCAAACTTTCGTTTTTAGTTGAAAGTTAGTTCATGAGTCATTTCTTCAAAGGAAAGGGGTTATTAAGTTTAGTACGGTGTCGACGCACCGTAAGAAGCATGTCGGTACTACGTAGCCTCGCCAAAAGAAAATCCTATCCGGCTTATACCGGCATAAACGTATCTTAGGTGGCACTAAAACGGTCACTCGCAAATGTGTACTATTCGTACTACGGTTTCGTGGTTAATCCTGCATAAGTCACACTCAATCGTCAGGTCCGGCTGCACACCGAACCCGGTATCCATACAGTGCTTACACCCGTCCGTCATCACTCGCACAGGTGTTCTCAAGCCAAACACGCCTTGAGATACGTGTTCACATTACTAACCACGTGACGGGATTTCCCAAATTGCACCACGCACGCCTGGGACAGACGTTGCTCGAGTACCCCAAACAACATGAGGAGTCGTAGAAGATACTAAAGCGGATCGGGTTACCTGCCACCCGTGGGGCTCCACCCTTCAGCTTGTGCGCACTGGTGGACAGCGCTTACGTGCACCCCCCAAGACATAAATCGTCCCGAGATGCACAATTTTCCGACATAACAAATAAGTTAGGTTGCCACCTTTATATTAAGCTAATAGTAATCCTTATGTGTGCCTAGTACCGTATCCTCACCGTAACCTAAATTTTTGTTGTAATACCTTCCTTATTCTGTGTGCTATTACCAATGCGGCTCTGATACCACGCTGACGCGACCCGCTCAACCGAGACAGGCCACTCGCCCGGGAATCGCATTGGGTGGTGCCGTGTTATGCGGCACCCAACAACACACATATGAGGAACAATGTATTACATAAAATAATAGCGGAAGCTTACAAGTTTTTCTTTGTAAATACTTTACATCAAGTAACTACAGCGGAAGTCTTTATCAACTCACGTCGAATAACTAAGAGCACCCGAGATGAAGTCCAGCCCGTGGACTCCTCTCGCTAGCAACACGAAGACAAGCAGCAGCGGCTGGGTTCTCCATGTGTTACCTGACTCGGGAGTTCCCGAGTCTCACCGGACAACCTTCTTTTCAGCATCGTGGTTAACCTGCAAAACCACTTATATATCAAGCGTGAGCACATAGGCTCAGCAAGTCTGACCCGTCTCTCCTAAACAAGAAACTCTACATGCACGATGGTTTCAAATGGGTCGGCTAGATTTGCATAAGGGACTCGCCTAAAGTTGATCCTTAACTTTCATATTTTGAGCCTCATTGTGCAGACCTTGAGCCGAAAAGCATCGCAAATCAAACAAGAAACGCTTTGTTGCGATGCTCCTTGCACAAAGTGAAAGTAAACTTTAATGAGCCTATCTCTAATTCAATCATGGTTGCAATACGAGTTATAGCACAGCCTTATCAAGTTCAAAGATGAACAATTCCAGTTGTTACTACGTCAAGACGCAGTGGGCAAGTATGCTCATATAACCGCAAGCGACGGTGATTCGAATCAGTACACGCCCGGACTACACGACACGTACACCCGTACTCCGAGTTGCCGGCAGCAACCTCGACTGACGTTGTACGCGGCCACCTTTCCCAAGATCTTCCACATTGGACGCAGTCCAACTGCCCCGAGTACGCAAGCTCCCTCAAGGTACATACCCGCTGTGGTATGTTCTTGAGCGAGGTACCTCCTGCTACCCTGACGCCGAAAGCCTAAGGCAGTTGGAAAAGTTCCACTATGGATCTCCCAAGGTACATCGGTTTCCTGGGTCCCATATAGCCAGTATGTGCCCGGTACACAACTCAAACTTGTCCAACAGGGCCAAGCACGGACGGGCCTTAACCGACACAGGCAGGGCTATGCACGCACGGCCTGCAACCTGCTGCATCTACAACCTCCCTGCCCGGTCTCCATTTCTTATGTGTGAACTTTCCTCATCTTTTCTAATTCGGACCCGTTCCGAGTAAACCAGCCCTAAACTCGCGAGTAGATTCCAACTACTCGTCTTCTACCGGACCTTTCATACTAACATTAGCATAGCCAAATTCCCTCGAGGAGTTGCTATTCTACCCTTTCTCTCTTAGGTGTTTCTGGTCATGCAAGTGGGGTTTTCAATATCATCTAGACGTAATACAATCAACGATGCAAAGCTATGATCTCTATAAATGAAAATGCTTTATAAAACGGTTCAAATGCAAACCGGGGCTTGCCTGTTTTGCAGGTGACTACTGTTACAATCAGTTAGTGATGATCACTTGGAGCTTGATCACTTGATTTCCTCCCTCCTTGATCTTCACCTCAAGTTCTTCTCACCTTCTTTACGTATATGCTACACGATATGATCATGCATATGTATTTAATTGAAAAGCTTTTGCTCATAAGATTTAATGACCATTTTAAAACTGGAACTTTGTTTAAGAATTTAAAATGACACTGGTGCTAGTGGTTTGGGTTGGGCTTAAACACTAAGATCAAGTGTTGAGTGCTTCTTCCCACTTAAGTGTTGATCACCTGAAGAGATCACACATGACAGTGGTGATCCAGAGCTCTAATGGAGCTGAGAATTTTCATGTGAGTTCCTTGTCACAAGAAAGTACTCTGGACCAAAATTTAGCACATTTCATGGAATGGTTTATTCAGAATAATTCTCTAAGGGTTTAGTCAAAGATGAACTAATTCTGAAGGTAACATCCATGTTCATGTCAAACTCAGCGAACCACAATTTCAATTATATTTCATAGAGTCTACATGAATTTTCCTAGGATTTTTGGAGCTAAGAATTTCCCAGAACTGAATTTACAAGTCTTGGAAATTCTCTGAAAATGTTTCTGTATTCATTTGAATACAGGAACTTACAATCTGAATTACCCTGATCAATTCAACTCCGAATGAGCTGAAACTTTTACAGGAGTCTAATAACACCATAAAGAATATTCTGGCAAAATTTGAGGATTTTTGGATAAACCAAACTCCCTCTAAAATTCTTTTTCTGAAAAGCTTTAAAGAATTTTCCAGAATTAAATAAATACTTTCATACAAATTGGGTTGCATATTTGGATAGAGTTTATCAATATGAATCTAACCCAATTTGAATCACTAATTTTGGAGGTTCCTAGCAAAAGTTATGCTCTTCTAAATTTGGGGAAAAATCTGGGATTTGAATAAATCCGGGAAATGTTTAAACTGACTGTGGGACCACGGTTACACGTGTCTGCTGCTGGGAGCGCGCCACACGGGGCCACAGGGTTAATTCCCGTGCTGTTACAATTGATCCCACGCCACAGAATATCCAGCCCGCTCCCCTGAGCCGCTGACAGGCGGGACCGGCGAGGTCTTCTTCAACCTCGCGCTCCCGCGCGATTCCACCGCCGGGCTCGCCGGAGTAGCTCCGGGATCGGTCGTCCGGTCATCACAGCTGCTGAAACTCGCCGCTAGGCCCTATTTCAACCCGAGGAACATGATGGTGGGACTTCCCCAGACCGGCGGGGTTCCTAAACCACCCCGCACCGGTGCAGCGGCTCTGAGGGAGTCCGGCAACGTTGCCCCGATGCTCTAGCCTGCCAGAAGTCCCCTAGAAAGGTTCTACAGCACCAGTGGAGATTTGCCCTGCTCGGCATGGCCGCATATGGGCTCGGAAACGGCTCCAACCTAGGGTTCATCGTGCACCCGATGCCCCTTATTGTGGTAGCCGTTGGAAAAGCTTGAAACAAGCCGTCTACCATGGGTTTCATGCGACGTTTCGTGAAGAAGAAAAGTTGCTACACCAGCCTAGATTCTATGTGCGAAATTTGCAGAGCTCTAAATGAATATAACTCGAGAATTTCGTCAATTCATACCCGCGGGTCAGTTTTCACCGGCCGGAGAGGATCTTTGAAATTCGTTGTTGAGAGGCCGAGACAGACTCGGTGCTTCGGGTGGAAGCTGCACGGAGACCTTGCGCGTCCCAGGGACCGCTTTCTTGGTCGTGAAAGCCGCTCTGTGGAGCTGTCCACGGGAGCACGTTGCCGCCGAGGTGTTCGGCCGCCGCGGAAACTCGATGTTCTCGGCGTAGAGGGCACGAACGCACTTGGCGATGGCTCGAGGAGGTCGTGGGGACGATGGTGGTGTTGCTCATCTGCTCAACCGAGGCTTCACACGCTAGTTACGGCGGTGGCCGATCGAGCGGACGGCGTCGGCAGCTGCGGCTGTTTCTCGCGCGAGGAAAAGAAGCAGAGTGGCGCTGGTCTTCGGGAATGAGCGAAGAGGAGCACGGCAGAGGGTATAAGACGGTCGGGCGGCTTCTCCAGCGCGACGAAATCCAGCAGGAGGTGGCTGTCGGCTGAGCATCGGTGTCGAGCGGAGCTGCGCCCGTCGGTGTCGGGTGCCGACTGAAGGAGGCAAACAGAGACCCAACACTGAGATCTTTTGCAAATTTACAGTTCACACAATGACATGTGGGACCCACTGATCAGTCCTCCTTATCCCCTCTCCAAATATCTCCAAAGTTTAAATGTTGAGTGAATTCAATTGTGGGAATTCAAATCTGGTATGCATTTGGATAATTGGGCAAGTTTCATCCAAATTCAAATATGCATTTGAATTCTTTGTCATTTAAAGTCCATTTTGCAAAATGGGTTGCAAACTATTTTCATAAACCATGAAACTTTGCACACCCCCCTAATTTGGACCCAAGGAATTCAAATATGAAATCTGATTTTTATTTTGGCTGCTGCAAATGAGATTTGTAGCACAACAGTTTTGAATCCCATTGTGTTGTTCTCATTTGAATTTTTGTTTGAACAAATTGTTCTAAATCTGATTTTTGCTTCCTCACACATATGGGAACTTCCCATCCTTGTTTTAGACCCCTCTAGGGTCCCAAGTTCTCAAATAAACATTTGACTTGTGTGAAGAAAACCCTCATGTGGGTTATCACATGTGGGGAAAAGTTTTAACAAGTCCTAAATTTCATACACGTGAAACCAACTTTTGCAAATAAGTGTTTCTTTGTATTCATAATTTTGGGACCTTTACAGTACCTCGCGGTGAAGAGTACCACTTGGTCACCGAGTCGTGACGTAGATTAATGTATGAAATATGTTGATTCCATATTGCTGATATGATATAATATTGTATTGCTACATGTTTGCCACCAAATATTGATTACTAAATTTCAGCTGCCTGAACCGTTAACTTGTTGCTAAAAGCTGAACTAAGGATGAACTTGTAGGCGTGTCCATTTGCTGCAATATTACTATCCTATGACATTGTACACCTCATGTAGAGTTTCACGTTTAGTTGAGTCGGTTAAGTCTTGCTGAGCCTTCGTGCTCACGGTTGCTGCTTAAGTGTTTTTCAGGTGAGGAGCCACCCACGGACTCGGGTTACGAGTCCACCGGCGAGGGTTACCCTCCGTCGGGGACCACGGCTGAGTGGGAGCCGTACACGCCGCGCTGAGCTGAGGAGTGCGGCTAGTGTGGGTTGCCCTAAGGCTGGGCAACCGACTTTTGCTAGATAGGCAGGCGTGAGTTGTATAAAAGAAACTTCCGCTGTGTAATAAAGACAATAGTTTGTAAGTCAAGGTTGTACCTGTTTGTACAATTCAGTTGGTTTCCCCTATAATATATTGTGTCCTTATGACGTGTGCTGTCGGATGTCGCATCGTGCGGCACCACCCTCTGCGATCCTGGATGAGCGGATTCCGGTCCGCCACAGCCTGGTATCAGAGCTGCATTGGGGATAGCACAGTACTTAAGGACTATATTACGGGAAAACTTAGGTTTACGGTGAGGATTCGGTAGTTGTCCAAGTAAGGACTATATTAGTATAGTTACTTAAAGTGGCAAAGACTAACCTATGTGTTATAATTCTGAATTTTTATTGTGTAACAACGCACCTACGCTTTGGTAAGAATGGTAAGGAACGCCACCGAAAGCGGTTCAATTTCGGTTAGCTCCCCTGACGAGGAACGTGGTTCAGGGCTAGGTCTCACAGCTTGGTGTGAGACGTCAATATGAAACTCTTGGACTCTTCATGTTCCTGAGTTCATATGAAATGCTGATCCCTAGCGTGCATTAGGCAAGTGAGTGGAGACCCCATCGTGTGGTCAGTAACGCGAGAGTGTGTTCATCTAGAAATAGCCCAGGAGGACATACGCAGCGCTTGCCATCGGCGTGCCCTGCATGGTAGTAGGTGGTACCTGTTGGGTTGATAACATTCCCAACCGTGATGACCCATTCATGACATACTCGGGTTCCCCGTCGTGTGGTGTTGAAACACGATCACGTACCTTGAGACGTGACTTAACTCAAGGACGGCCGTATGACAATGATACGGGCGTTTGTATTTACTTTTAAATATGGTCCTGCCTGTAATGGAAACAACCATTGAGTGCATCATTATTGTGTGGTCTTCTGCAGGTACTAACCACGTATGTATCCGTGTAGTAAACGTGTGCGAGAGACCGTTTAGTGCCACACTTGAGACGTATATGCCGGTATAATCCGGTTAGGATTTTCCTTTGTGAGGAACGTAGTACCGGCATAGTATAGGCATGTGCATGAAAGGTAATAATAACAAGGAATTAAAAATAACTTGGTTCAACATCTAGGACACTGGTTGGGGAGAAAAATTGGATAGTCATGAGTGTAGTTCCAAAAGATTGAAAAACAGAGTGCTCTGTTTTGGGCAGCAAGTCTGCTGAACTTTCACAGAGCATAAATCACAGATCATTTAGCCAAGGGAGGTGTGAGATATGGTTCTGGAAAGGTGTTTAAGTACTCTACAACTTTGTTGTGGACTTCCAGAGCTGAATCACACCTTAAGATGGCTTAAATCCTAGAGGAATGGAAACTGTCGAGAACCAGGACAGATTTGAAACACTCTCTGAACTGTTCTGTTTTTCAAACATAACTCCCAGTAGAGAAATCTAAAAATTTCATATGATACTTTTTTTATAAAGGGTAGAAGATGTGTCACATCTTCGCAATTCAGAGTTTCTGTATTTGCAGCACGGAATGCAGTGGAAATATGAGTTGAAAACGGCAACTTTCCAAGGGAGGTGCTGTTGAAATCCTTCCAGAAATTCTGTTGACTTTGAATTACCATAACTTTTTAACCGGAGCTGATCTCAGGGCAAATAAGTACTCGTTGGAAAGATACTGAAGTTAACTTTGACTTTGGTATTCAGATTGAGTCATGAAAATGCCCATAACCAGATCAAAATCTTGGATATATAGAAACTGGTCATTCTGACAGAGGAATGACAGTTGAACTCATGTGAGAGATTGTGGTACTCTAGAGGGGGTTTGAATACTTCCAATGGGGTAGAACATGCTCATGAGAGGTCATCTTCAACTAGTGAAAGATCTGAGTATAGGTCTCACTCAAGTTTCTTTTTCTAGAGACCATGTTTGTGTCGTAATGAAGGTAAAAGGGTGGTATAAGTGATGACAACGCGATAGTAATGTCTCGTAGTGACCAAACCTAGTTATGGTGAGCTTCCAAAGAGGAGGTTCATCAAGTTGGATTAAACTAGCTTGTATTTGGTCTGGTAATGGTGTAGCTTGTGCAAAGTTATTACATTATCTACATACGAGATGTATCGCATGATTTTAATGTCATTATATTTTACGCCTATTCTATTGGACTGCATGCAATATGTTGCGGGACTGATGTTTGATGTCGTATGATTGCAGATGGTTCGCACTCGGACCCACGAGACTGGTGGCTCTAGCCAGCAGGGAGGCGATGACTCCCAGCCACCTGCCTACGACAGCACCCCGCAGCAACAACCACCACTGCCGCCTCTGCTTACCCTAGTGGATGTGATAGCGGCACTGGTGGGGAATCGTGAGGAGCAGACCGACCTGCTCTGCACGATTGTGCAGAATACGTCCCAGGCGGGGGGGGAGGGGGGGCGTCAAGAGAGGGGGGCTCGTGAGCCCCATGAGTTGTCGTACTCGGACTTCATGAGTACGCACCCTTCGGTGTTCACTGAAGCAGAAGAACCACTGGAGGCCGACAACTGGCTGCGGATAATCGAGTCCAAGTTCGGGCTGCTCCAATGTACAGAGCGGCAGAAGACTCTGTACGCGGCGCAGCAGCTTCACGGTGCCGCTGGTGCGTGGTGAGCGAACTATGTCGCCTCACGTCCGGCTGGGCATGCCGTGGAGTGGGAAGAGTTCCGGGAGGCGTTCCGCGCCTATCATATCCCTCCCGGGATAACGAAGAGGAAGTTCCAAGAATTTTTGGAACTGCAGCAGGGCGGGAGGAGTGCCCATGACTACTCCCGTGCCTTCAACCATCTGGCGTAATATGCGTCAGACTACATCTCCACCGAGGAGAAAAAGCGGGAGCACTTCTATCGGGGGTTACACCCCGAGATGAAGACACATCTCGTTCAGTGGAATCGCGACACCTTCAACGACCTCGTCAATGCCGCGATTATGCAAGAGGACGCTCAGCGGGAGTTGGCAGCTGAGCAGCGGAAGCGCAGCGCTCCACCTAGCAGTGGGGGTGGCGCTCCCCAGAAGTACCACATGGTGTATCGGACACCATCCGGACAGCAGTGGCGTCCACCGGCGCGACCTCAGCAGTTCGGGGGACGTTCTTTCCAAGCACCCCCGTTTCAACTGCTGATGCCACCTCCGTGACAGCAGCAGCAGCAGCAGATGACACCCCGGGCGTTCCCACCACCACAACGCGCCTCGGGTTTCCGTCCGCCGATCAGCGGAGGACCGCCCCGCTTCACTTGCTTCACGTGTGGCCAGGAGGGCCACTTCGCGAAGGACTGTCCCCAGGGGCAGCAGAGCAGCGGGCAAGCCCAGTTCCAGGGTGGTGCTCGAGGCCGACCTCCGGTCAAGAAAGTTGGTCAGCGGACTGGGGGCGTTCGCCACCTCGACAATGAGGACGCCCCAAAGGGAGACAACGTGCTGGCGGGTACATTTACTCTCAACGACCAAGCCATCATCATATTGTTTGATTCTGGTGCAACCCACAACTTCATAACTGCATCCTATGTGGTTAAGCATCAGCTGGAAGCCTTTCCAACCGAGTGTTCTTATATGATCTGCTCACCGAGAGGAAAGATTTCAGCAACTATGATGGTTCCGAAAGCACCACTATGCTTAGATGGGAAGATATATCCCACCTCTATGATTATTCTTGAGGGGCAGAAGATTGATGCAATCTTAGGAATGTCATGGCTAAGCTACCATGGCGCTGTCCTGGAAACTTTATCACGGACGGTTCACCTCAACTCCCCATTACGCCGTCCACAGTCCTTCCTATTAGATAATCCAGTCCGGGAGGTTTCAGCGAGCAATAATGCTGAAGCTCTCAAGTTAGAGGACATCCCCGTAGTCCGGGAGTACCCCGACGTGTTCCCAGATGATCTTCCGGGCATGCCACCTGAGCGGGATATCGAGTTCAAGATTGAACTTGCACCCGGGACTACGCCCATATCACGGAGACCATACAAAATGGCTCCGAATGAGCTGGCTGAACTGAAGGAGCAGCTCAATGATCTGTTGAGCAAGGGTTTCATTAGGCCGAGTTCCTCGCCTTGGGGATACTCGGCGCTGTTCGTGAAGAAGAAGGATGAAACCTTGAGGCTGTGTGTGGACTACCGGCCGCTCAACGCCGTCACCATCAAGAATAAGTAGCCACTGCCCCGCATCGACATACTGTTTGATCAACTTGTGGGTGCAAGTGTGTTCTCCAAGATGGACCTTCGCTCTGGATATCATCAGATAAAGATCCGGGCGGAGGATATCCCGAAGATGGCTTTCTCGACGAGATATGGATTATATGAATATCTCGTCATGTCTTTTGGTCTCACAAATGCTCCAGCCCATTTCATGTATCTCATGAACTCGGTGTTCATGCCAGGGCTGGACAAGTTCGTGGTAGTGTTCATTGATGTATCTTGGTATACTCCAAGACAGAAGCAGAACATGCCGAACACTTGAGGATCGTTCTTCAACGATTGCGAGACCACAAGCTCTACGCCAAGTTCAGCAAATGCGAGTTTTGGATCAGCCAAGTGTCATTCTTGGGACATGTCATCTCCGCGGAAGGCATTGCGGTTGACCCAAGCAAGATAGAGCAAGTGCTTAAATGGAAAGCTCCCACTTCAGTTCATGAAGTCGGAATCTTCCTCGGTTTAGCGGGATACTATCGGAGATTCATTCCAAGATTCTCCAAGCTTGCTAAGCCGATGACAGAGTTGCTGAAAAAGGGGACAAAATATGTTTGGAACATGGCGTGTGAAGGAGTGTTCCAAGCATTAGTGAAACATCTCACAACAGCCCCGGTCTTAGCTCAACCGGATACAACCAAGCCCTTCGACGTGTATTGTGACGCGTCTGGTATTGGGCTCGGCTGCGTGCTGATGCAGGAAGGACGTGTGGTCGCCTATGGCTTACGCCAACTTCGGAACCATGAGCAGCACTATCCGACTCATGATCTCGAGCTTGCTGCAGTGGTCCTGGCGTTGAAAATGTGGAGGCACTATCTCCTGGGGAACTTGGTGCATCTCTACACCGACCACAAGAGCTTGAAGTACATCTTCACCCAGAAGGAGCTGAATATGAGGCAAAGGAGGTGGTTAGAACTGATCAAAGATTATGAGATTGAGATTCACTACCACCCTGGCAAGGCGAGTGTAGTATCCGATGCGCTAAGTCGGAAATCACATGTCCATAACCTCACCATTACACCGGTAGAGGAGGAAGAGTCAAATTTATACGTGGTTCCTTATGGATCGCTCTACAACCTTGCCCTCATCCCTACTATTAGGGAGGACATCATTGCAGCTCAGAAGATTGATAAGGGTATGGCACATCTCCGGAGACGGATAGACAATGGGGAGATCAAGTGTTTCCGGAAATATGATGAGGGGACGCTATGGTTCAATGACCGCATAGTCGTACCCTGAGATATGGAGCTGATAAGAAAGATCCTCGATGAAGCTCACTTGTCTAAATACTCCATTCATCCGGGCAGCAACAAAATGTACCAATATTTGAAAAAGAAATTTTGGTGGACGCGGATGAAGCGGGAGGTAGCGCAGTACGTATCCGAGTGTGATACGTGTAGACGAGTGAAAGCTGATCATATGAGAAAATCAGGGCTGTTGCAACCCCTGAAGATCCCAGCGTGGAAGTGGGAAGATGTGAGCATGGATTTCATTGTGGGATTACCCCTAACTTCCAACAAGCATGATTCCATTTGGGTGATCGTTGACCGACTAACCAAGTCGGCTCACTTCATTCCCGTGCATACCCATTTCCATGCCAACAGATATGCGGAGTTATATATTGTCAGGATCCTATGCTTGCATGGCGTACCCAAGACCATAGTCTCAGACCAAGGTGCATTGTTTGTATCTCGCTTTTGGGAGCAATTGCATGCTGCTTTGGGTACTAAACTGATTAGAAGCTCCGCCTACCACCCTCAGACAGATGGCCAAACAGAGAGGGTGAATCAAGTTCTGGAAGACATGTTGAGAGCATGTGCCATCCACCATGGTAGGAATTGGGATGACCACCTAGCGTTGACGGAATTCTCGTACAACAACGGCTATCAGGCGAGTATCAAGATGGCACCCTATGAAGCTCTCTACGGACGCAAGTACCGCACCCCATTAAACTGGTGCGAGTCCGGTGAAAGGGTCACATTCGGGGTTGATGTGGTGAACGACGCCGAAGAGTGCGTTCGGATGATTCAAGCCAACTTGAAGGCCGCTCAATCCCGGCAGAAGATCTACACTGATAAGAGGCGTAGACCGCTTCATTTTGACGTCAGGGAACACGTGTACCTCCGCGTGTCTCCGATGAAGGGCGTGCACCAGTTCGGCGTGAAGGGGAAACTCGCTCCCCATTTCATTGGACCCTATGCTATCACCGAAAAGTGTGGACCAGCAGCGTATAGACTGGAGCTACCGGCATCTCTTACTGGTGTCCATGACGTCTTCCATGTTTCACAACTGAGAAAATGTCTAAAGCATACAGCTGCTGTTCCTACCGAAGACATCGTCGAGTTGCGACCGGATTTGACATATGATGAATATCCGGTGGCGATTATTGATGAGAAAGCCCGAACCACGCGTAGCCGAACGTTGTGGTTCTACAAGATACTCTGGAGCAACCACACCACCGAAGAAGCGACGTGGGAGAGCGAGGAATTCCTTCGCTCAAATTACCCGGAGTTCATGGCGTCTCAGCACGGGTAAGTCCCTATTACATTGCTGTCTCTTCTTTTGTAATCTTGGGACGAGATTCTTTTAAGGGGGGAGGGATATAAAAGCCCAAGAGAAGGGGACTTACAAAAACTTTTCAGCACCTCATAACACCACAGTTTTTGTTGTGGATATCTGGTGAAAAATTGTGAAGAGCACGTAACCTCCATCAAAAGAGTGATTAGAGGAGAAAGCCCTAAACTTCACAAAGTAGGATTTCTACGCATGAACATGAGAGGTTGAGCTCACCCTTAGGACTTAAAAAGTCTTGGGAAGGTTCAAGCCAAGTTTCATGCAAACCCAACAGTTTTTGAGGCAATTTTGGAGGCATTTGAAAAAGAGGCCAATTTGGATGTAAATTCAAATTGCAGCAACTTTCATCCCTCAAATTCAAAAGTTAGCTTCATATTCAAACTCAGCACATTTTTATGAGTTAATCCACCAATTTTCATTCCCATTGGACTTCATCTTGTTGGGAGCCAAATTTGTAACAATTCAAACTGAATTTGGAATTTCAAATTCAATTATGGAGGGAATGTGGCCGAACCAGTTTCAAACTGATGAATTCAAATTCTTCCTCGGAATTGGTGGCTAAGTTTCCTTTTCAAGTCTGATTAGGTGGGATATTTGCACAACAGGGAGGATTAGGGGGGAGAAAAGGGCCCACTTGTCAGCTAGACTTCTGAGCGAAGTAAACACCGGGCGAGCTCGGTTTACCGGGCCTCAGCAGCGCTCGACACCGAGCCGGCCGCGCGGCCACCTCCTCCCAGCGCACGTTCGGCTGGCGCACCGCGTGGGGATCCCTCACGAATACGCCCCGACCCCGGCAGATCCCAGACCCCTACGCCATTCCGTGCTCGGCCACCGACACAGTCGTTCGCCGCCCCTTCGAGGAATTCAATCGGGGGACGATCAATCTCAAGTCCCCGAGCTTCCCGAGCTGCACAAACGGTACTGAAGGACCCCCCGCTATCTTCTCCACACCTCACTAGGCTAGCTAGGTGGTCCATACGCCGAGAACACAGAGCCGCCGTGGCAACCTTGGCGCACCGGCGACCGGTCGTCCGTGGGCAGCTTGTCACAGAAGGTTTCACGGCCAAGCCAGCACGGCCCCGGGAGCGCCCTGTCCTGGTGCTGCTTCCACCCAAAAATCAGAGCAACCCGTGGACCCTAGCGACTGAATTCGTCGTTTTTCTTCCAGAGCGGTTCCACGGACCTCTCGGGAGGGAATCCAAAAATTCGCACCCAAACCGCGCTTAGAGTTAATCAGATCATGTACAAGGGTACTAGAGTAGTCGTCGACCGATCTCCCTTCACATCCCTAGCTTGATCATGGCTGTAGCCGTCGTGTTTTCCGTTTTTCCAATCGCGGCTATGGCGGGGAGGATCGGGCTCACGGTGACAACTAGGTTAGAGCCACCTCCGGGCTGCTCCAGCACCAGGACGATCTTCCTCAGTGCCCACTGGTGCTGTAGAGCCCTTTCACCGAACTTTTGGTAGGCTAGGGTACTCGAGCCACGGCGCCGAAGCTTCACCGAGGGGTGCGCACGTCGCCGATCGTGTTACGGCCACCGACAGCCCGAGCCAACCCCGTAGACGTATTCCCCGACCTTCCAAACTCACAGGCGGCGAGTTTCCGGCCTAGAGGCAGCCGGGAAGCCGGTTCCGGCGAGCTCCAGTGAGGTGCCGGCGAGGGGGCGGCGTGGGAAAAGAAACCGGCCCGAGGAGGAAGACGACCGGCGGGCCCCGCATGTCAGCGATGGGAGGTTTAAATTGCTGATCGATTGCGGCCCCGGGATCCAGTGTGGCTGCGCGGGAAGGGGTCTGTGGCCCCGTGTGGCTCAGCTCCAGCAGTGACACGTGTGTGATGGGCCCACGGTCAGAATTTAAACTTTTCCCCGGTTTATTTGGATTTTTAGATTTAGTTCAAACTTTAGAACCTCATAACTTTTGCTAGGAAGCTCCAAATTTAGTGATTCAAATTGGGTTGGATTCATCTTGAATAGCTATATCAAAATAGGCAACCCAATTTGTATGAAACCCATTATTTAATTCTGGAAAATTCTTTAAAGCTTTTCAGCAAAAGAATTTTAGAGGGAGTTTGGTTAATCCAAAAATCCTCAAATTTTGCCAGAATATTCTTTAGGATGTTAGTGAACCCCTGTAAAAGTTTCAGACCATTTAGAGTTGATTCAATCAGAGCAATTCAGATTTGAAGGTGCTGTGTTCACTTGAATACAGAAACATTTTCAGAGAATTTCCAAAACATGGGAATCCAGTTCTGGGCAAATCTTAGCTCCAAAAATGCTAGGAAAATTCATGCAAACTCTATGAGCTATAATTGAAATTGTAGTTCACTAAGTGTGGCATGAACAGGGGTGTTATCTCAGAATCAATTCTTCTTTGCTGAATTGCTTAGAAAATCCTTCTGAACAAACCACTCAATGAAAAGTGCTAATTTTTGGTCCAGGGGGTTTTCTTGTGACAAGGAACTCACACAAAAATTTTCAGCTCCATTGGAGCTCTGGATCACCCCGGTTCTGTTTAACCACTTGAGGTGATCAATATGGAAGAGGGGGAAAACCACTTAGCACTTAATCATGAGCTTATGTCCAAACCCAAACCACTAGCCCCAGTTTCATTTTAAATTCTTCAACAGAGTTCCAGTTGTTAAAAACCTGTTATTAGAACTTTTAGCAGAAACATTACAATAAACTTATGTGCATATTCATTAACGTGTAGTCACTGAAGGCGAGGAGACTCCGGAGGTGCTCGACTTCCTCCTTCCGGACGAAGACCTAACTACTGACCAGCAGCAACAAGGCAAGCCCCGGTTTGCATTATGCCGTTTATAAAGTTTTACTTTGTTTACATGCGTAGTGTGAAGTATGTATGTGCATTAGGTGTAGGATGGATGAAAACCCAACTGCATAACCAGAATTTTCCCCCAAGAGTGAGGGTAGTGTCTAGGGCCTCGAATAGACAGGCTATGCTTAATGATTCATAGGACTTCGGTACAAGTCGAGTAGTTGGAATCTACTCGCGAGTTAGGCTAGGACACACGGGACTGGTTCGAGTGATGTGAGATCACCTTAGTAAAAAAAATGAGACTTGGCAGGGGCTAGGGCGCAGCAAGAGGGAGTCTTGTGTGCGCATCCCTGTCCGTGTCGATTGAGGACCGATCCGTGTGCGGCACACGCTGATCAAGTTTGAACGTACCGAAGGCATATCGGATATATGGGCCCCGATAAACCGATGTAACCTAAAACTCCGGGCGTCGAGGCATAACGCACCGATTTATAGGTGTAGGCTGAGGGCAGCAAGGTGGAAATTTGCTAATGGGCATAGAGAGATGCTCCATGTAGGGAACCTCCTGCTCGTTTCGGTGCGACCGGTTCCACGTTTGGGCTGTTGGGCGGAAGGTTGTCCCGTACGACATCGAGTGAGTGTGCTGTGCGGCTCCATGGGTGGGCGTACGTGACGTGCTTTTTGGATGTCCCTGCAGGTGTATATCGAGTCGATTCGCCGTCCCTCGCGGTGAAGAGTACCACTTGGTCACTGAGTCGTGCGTAGGCTAATGTATGAAATGTGATGATCTAATATTGCTGTTATGATATAATTGTATTGCTACATGTGTGCCATCAAATATTGCTTACTAAATTTCAGATTCCCGAACTGTTAACTTGTTGCTAAAAGATGAATTAAGGATGAACTTGTAGGCGTGTCCATTTTCTGCAATGTTACTATCCTATTTTCATTGTACACCTCATGTAGAGTTTCATGCCTAGGTGAGTCGGTTAAGTCTTATTGAGCCCTCGTGCTCACGGTTGCTGCTTAAGTGTTTTTCAGGTGAGGAGACACCCACGGACTTGGGTTACGAGTCCACCGGCGAGGGTTACCCTCCGTCGGGGACCACGGGCTGAGTGGAAGCCGTACACGCCGCGCTGAGCTGAGGAGTGCAGCTAGTGTGGGTTGCCCTAGGGCTGGGCAACCGACTTTTTCTAGATAGGCGGGCGTGAGTTGTATAAAAGAAACTTCCGCTGTGTAATAAAGACAATAGTTTGTAACTGAAGGTTGTACCGGTTTGTACAATTCAGTTGGTTTCCCCTGTAATATATTGTGTCCTTATGACGTGTGTTGTCGGGTGTCGCATCGTGCGGCACCACCCTCTACGATCCTGAATGAGCGGATTCCGGTCCGCCACAGGTGTCCACCCAGTTTGAGTGCACGATCAGGGCGGTCTAGTGTGATAACGGACGTGAGTTTGATAACTCAACTTTCCATGACTTCTTGCACTCTCATGGGGTTCAATTGCGTATGTCATGAACTTACACTTTCCCCCAAAATGGCTAGGTTGAACGCATGATTCGGACCAAAATGATGTTATGCGCTCTCTGATGTTCCAGGCCTCCACCCCTGCTCGTTACTGGGCGGAGGCTCTTCACACCGCCACTTTCCTCGTTAATCACCTTCCTACTAAGGCGATTAGTGCTCCCACTCCTCACTTCGCTCTGTTCGGCACCACCCCTCTTTACGATCACCTCTGAGTCTTCATGTGCGCTTGCTACCCTAACCTCTCTGCCACAGCTCCCCATAAGCTTGAGCCTCGCTAGACTCGGTGTGTCTTCCTTCGGTACTCTCCTAACCATAAGGGGTACCGGTGCCTTGACCTTACCACCCATCGTATCTTGGTATCTCGACACGTCGTCTTCGACGAGTCTTCCATTCCCTTCTCTGCTTCGTCCTCTAACTCGGTCGCCGAGATGGATTCCCTTTTCTCTATTGACCCTGAGGCCGCTCCTGTACATCGACCTTGTTTTTTTACCTCCTGCAGGTTACCCACTCGCTGTGCAGAGCGCCACTACTTGCGCCACGCGCGGCCCTAGATTCCTTGACGCCAATGCTTGCGCCACGCGCGTCCCCGACGTCATCCGCTGTGCCACGCGTGACCTCGATAGCCATGTCTCTCGGGGCCCCGACGTCCTTGACGCCACCGGCTGTTCCACGCACGGCCCCGGTAGCCGTGCCTCCCGCGGCCCCGGCGTCTTCGACGTTGTCCCCTGCGCCACGCGCAGCCCCAACGTCTTCAACATTGTCCGCTGCGCCGTGCACGACCCCGGCGTCCCCGACGTTGCACGTCACGCCACGCGCGGCCTCGGCGTCTCCGACATCGACTACTTCACCACACGTGGCTCCTGTGTTGTGGTATGCCGACCCTGCTCTCGTTTATCAGCGACGAGCGCGGGTTGGTACACAGGCTTCTTCCTGCCTAGAGACTCCGGTGTACCACCCCCCTACTCCACCGGGACAGAGTCACGTTCACCCGATGGTGACCCGACGGGCCGCTGGGGTTCTCCGACCGGTTGAGCGGTTCTCCAGGGTCGTCCTGTCCTCGACGACCTCCCCACCGCCTTCCTCTTCTCCCAACTCGCCTATACCCTCTTCTGTCCATAGCACCCTCGCCGATCCTCACTGGCGTCAGGCTATGGAAGAAGAGTGTGCGGCCCTGCTTTTCCATCCAGACCTGAGACTTGGTTCTCTGTCCTGGTCTTGGCAATATTATCATGGACAAGTGGGTGTTCACACATAAGAAGAAGGTCGATTGGTCTCTGGAGAGGTACAAGGCCCGGTGGGTTCTTCGGGGCTTCACTCAGCGCCCCGGGGTCGACTACGACGAGACTTTCAGCCCGGTGGTGAAGCCGATGACGGTTCACATTGTTCTATCGCTGGCTCTCTGGCGTTCTTGGCCTGTCCACCAGTTGGATGTCAAGAACGCCTTCCTCTACGGGACGCTGACAGAGACGGTGTAGTGCACTCAGCCTATAGGGTTCTCTGATTCAGCCCGTCCACACATGGTCTGTCGACTGAACAAGTCACTGTACGGGCTGAAGCAGGCGTCTCGGGCTTGGTACAGCCGGTTCGCCTCCTTCCTGGTCTCACTTGGCTTCGTCGAGGCCAATGCGGACAACTCGCTTTTCGTCTACAGGCGTGAGGGTGACACTGTCTACCTCCTCCTGTACGTCGACGGCATTGTTCTCACGACGTCCAGTCCAGCTCTCCTTCAGCGCACGATCTCCGCCCTGTAGCAAGAGTTCGTGATGAAGGACTTGGGCCAGTTACACCACTTCCTGGGTGTTGCGGTCGAGCAACGACCGGGTTCCCTAATCCTCCACCAGTGACAGTACTACGTGGTCATCCTCCAGTGAGCGGGCATGGCTGATTGCAAGCCGTGCTGCACTCCGGTGGATTCCCTGGCAAAGGTCTCCTATGCTGATGGCGCTCGTGCCGCTGACCCCACCGCCTATAGGAGTCTTGCAGGTGCCTTGCAGTACCTCACCTTCACCAGGCCGAATATCTCCTACGCAGTTTAGCAGGTGTGCCTCCACATGCATAATCCGCGGGAGCCGCATCTCACGGTGATGAAGCGGATCCTTCGGTACCTCCGGGGCACCCACGACTATATCCTTCTTCTTCGGCGTGACTCCGCCTCTGAGCTGGTTGTCTACACCGACACCGACTGGGCGGGTTGCGCGGACACCCGTCGGTCCACCTCCAGATACGTCGTCTTCCTGGGTGGCAACCTTTCTCCTAGTCCTCGAAGCGGCAACACGTGGTGTCCCGCTCGAGTGCTTAGGCGGAACACCGTCAGTGCCGTCTACCTCTCCAAACCCGGTGCAACACCAGCGCACTAAGCATGTGAAGATCGATCTTCACTTTGTTCGTGAGCGGGTGGCTCTCGGGAAGGTCCGCGTGGTCCATGTTTCGACGTCGTCGCAGTTCGCTGATATCTTCACGAAGGGTCCGACTTCGACGGTGTTCACCGAGTTTCGGTCCAGTCTCAACATGTGTCGTGACTAGATGTTGGGACTGTGCAAGGGTGTTAGAGCACTGTGTGTTAAACTGTTATTAGGTTCCAGGGGCATTTTAGTCATTTTGGTGTAACCTATATATGTATCCCTTTGATAGCCCATTATGCTAATGAAAAATCATTTTTATCCTCCAATTAGTAGCATAACTAATTATTTAATAATCAGATAAAGCATGAGTAGTGAATAGCAGGATTCAAAATATACCAGAGGACCTCTCTGTCTCTACTAGCTCTAGTTCGATCTTACCATGGACCTGGAGTGCACGCAAGGCATGCAGCAGTGTCAGCCTATCTCGCGCTGTCAGTTCGTATACGCAGCATGCTGTAATCAGTAACCGCAATGTGTACTGCCATTTACCCCTCTCTCTCTCTCTCTCTCTCAAAGGCTTTTGTTGTCGTTGACTTTTCTCTCATGCTAATTTTGTTTCACCATGCAAATTAAAGCAGAGATTATTCCCATCGGTCCTAATAATGGGGATAAGTCGTACTGCACATCAGTAATACTCCATCGACCACGCAGCAGTACTCCATAATAAACTCAAGATCATGGACCTTCTCTGTTTCAGAAAAGTGGGCATCTTTCAGAGGGCCGGGGGGTGTTGTTACAGTTTCTGAAACATGAACTTATCGCGCATCGGTGTGCGAAACTGCAGGTCGCAGCCTTAAAACAAGACTCTGCAGCCAACGTGATGATAGGTTCTTGATCGGTAGTACGGTGCCCAAGATGGCAGCAGGTGAGCATTGCATGCAGCTGCGTGCAGGTGCCTGCCATGCATACGTAGTAGTACGCCTCTACCTGATCTGACCTGCAGACTGCAGTGGAAATGTCTTGGCGCCGGGCAAAGCTATCCGCAGACAGCGGCCGTTGGAGGCTATAGGCGTCAGTGGATTCGTCAGGCAAGCAGTGTACGTGGTGTAGGAGATATGGGATTTTGGATGGGAATATTGCTAGGGCAGCATCCTGTTCGCTCAGTCTGCATGCAGGCTGGAAACGAATCGTACTGTAAAGCTTTTCAGGAGATCTTTTGATCTCCAGTACGTACTGCCAGTCTGCAGGCTGCAAGTGCGCACACACACACACACACCGATCATTGCGCTACTCTACCAGGTGCAACGAGGCACGCAGTAGCTAGCTTCAGAAAAGCTGCAGCATCAACTGGCTTGTGCTAGGTAGTTCTTCTCAGAAAGCTGCGTTTTCTTCCATGTCACCTGCTGGGAAATAGGCAAATAGCTCATCTTGTCGTCTGCTGTCTGTCGACCTGGATTTATGCAAACAACGGCGAGCGCGAAGAGAGTTCAAAAGCAGTCAACTTTGCTTCGCAGATCGAGTAGGATACATATATATTCATCATGCATGTAGACTTGCGCGATGTTTGAGCTGGTACAAGAGCATTGGAAAGTGAACAGCAGCACTACGACTTTTCAAAAGAGGATCGTGGACCCTAACAACTTCTTTTTGCAACGGTGACATGTCCATCTCGAGCCTGATCGAGTTTCTGACAGGCGAACCTCCTGCCTCTCGAGGGATCTTACCGGGCCAATGGGCTCTCCACACCTCTTCAGCGTTCACATGCACCAAGTCCAACCAACTGGAGCTGGTCCCCTGGCTGGCTTCTCTCTCTGCCAGGACCAGGACGACCAGAGCACCTGAATATGGAGAGCGGCCAGTTTCTGATGAGGACACGGACTGGGGAGCACCTGAATGCGGAAAGTTCTTGCTCCGTGTAATGCCAGAAAGCATCGTTTGCCCGCAGAACGGCTGTATACTCTATACTCTATGCATGGAGTGAAGGCATATGCTTTTTTTTGCGGCCGTGGACGTCGCTGCAAGATCCCTCGGCCAAAAACGATTGATTTTATTTGCCGTTGAAGCCAGTAACCTTTTGTTTTGTACTCCCTCTGTTCTAAGTTAAATGATATTTAGAACAGCTAATTTAGTTCAAATTAAACTAAAATTTTTGTCTTAAACATCATTTATTTCAGAACGGAGGGAGTAATATATCTCAGGCCCTGGTTTAGATGCAGCACAACGGTTCTCAGAGAAAAAAAAGGATCTATTGTTCCAACTCGCCTCCATCCTCCTCCAATTCCCACCAAGCTGTGTTCGACAAACAATTTGAAGGAAGAAAACAACCAATGAGATCTACAGTGTAATACTCCCTCGGTTCTGAAATAAATGACGTTTAGGACAAGAAATTTAGTTCAATTTAAACTAAATTAGTTATCCTAACCGTCATTTAATTCAGAACAGAGGGAGTATTAATTTATATAGGTTATTTCGTATCAAAGTTTTGTCCTTGTGTAACGGTTTTTGTTTCCCTTGACAAGTATCATATATGAGGCAATCTTTAGAGTGTCTTTCTAAAAAAAAGGCTGTATAATCAATGGCCTAGTCTTTTGTTTCTCACGGAATTTGTAACCTATAAACCTCTATCAAAAAAGTGTTTTTAAAATTGTCTGTGGACCGACAAGCAAAGACATTATGTTTCACTTGCTAAATTAGCACAGGCGCGGCCTTAACGATGTGGCAAAACACAAGCGCCAGACGCGACTAGATTTCAGTGCCAAGCTTGGTGGAAAGCTGCGAGAAAGACATTGCACTGTGTGCTACGGTCGGCTTGGTGGAAAGCGAGATCATCATACTCGCTGATAACTTTTTTTTAGAAAAATCTCGGAGCAGCACCGGAGATTTATATTAGTAGAGAAGGTTTTTTAATACATGCCTGCACCGGAGGTGCAAATACAGCGGTAGCATGTTAACTAGTCATTACATAGTAATCAGGTCAAGTGCTTAGCCCTGTCTTACTCCACAGAAGGGCTTGCTCTCCAATTTTAATTAGAAGCTGATCCAGCATTCTCTCTACCCCTTCAAAAGTTCTTGCATTTCGTTTTTTCCAAATTATGCAAATTACGAGTATGGCAAGGGAACCAATAGATTTGGCTTGGCTCTGGTCTTGGCTTAGTCCAGCTAGCACACCATACACCACCAGATTTTCAGCTTCCGCCCAACCAGTTGGCCGCAGGGAGGGTTGCCAAACCGGCCTGCTATGTCAGACCAAATATGTCTAGTCACCGGGCACTAGCTCTACTAGCAGGTGCATTGATGATGTTTCTAGATTGCGAAAGTAGAGCTGGCAAAAATAGGAGTTCGGACGCCCCCGACTATGCAGTCTGGCGGCTGTCCAAACTCTATCTTGAAGGACCATCCACATGAAGGTCTTACATCGTGATAGAGCCCATGCTTTTCAGTTAATCTTCGACATTTGTTACTAAACTGACCCCAGGAATTAAACTCTGTAAGCAGATTTTGAGGAGTACTACCACTGCTTGTAAACCTCCATCTAATATCATCTGGTCTATCATCCAACGGATCCAGGTGGATGTTAAGCAGATCAGTCCAGAGCAGGAGAGTGACACCTAGAGATCATGCGCAACATCAACAATCCACTTGTTTTCAGTCAAAGTATCCACAACCGAAAGGTTCTTTCTCTTACCGTGTTTGAAAAGCGTCTGGATTTAGCAGACCGGGCTGCACCAGTCTAGAATTTTGCCTTGGCACTGTTATGCACTGTGACTGTGGTGGGTGTGGCGGAGAGCTGAGTATCCACTGCATCAAGTGGAAGAGCAGACCCGCTCCAAGGTTTGTGGGGGCTTGTCCATTGGAACCAAAATCGCTGTCGGAGTGCACCGCTAAAACGATTTAGGTCCATTATGCCAAGACCCTCATCTCAACCGGCCGGCAAACCCTCTCCCAATTGACCTTGCACTTTCCTCCAGTTATATCCTGGGATCCAGCTCATAGAAACCGGCGTCGCATCTTGTAGAAATCTGCAAGAAATTTCTTCGGCACTCTCATCTCAGTGAGGACATAGGTTGTCAGGGAGCTGAGCACCGTCCTGAACATTTCCCGGCGCTGCCAAAAGACAGTAACCTGCCCTGCCATCCCGCTGGCCGCACCGAAGCTCTGTCTTTTATATGTTGCAGATGCGTCATTTTGATACGGCCTAAGGTGAGTGGAAGACCAAGATACGTGATGGGAAAATCCTGTGTACCACCATCAAAATTCTGGAGAGCCGAGGAGACGCAGGCGTCCGTGCATCTGATTGGAGAGATGATTGTTTTTGAGACGTTGATTCGTAGACCTGTTGCTCCTCCAAAGTAATGCATGATGGCCATCACCAAATCCTACCTCCTCCCTCTCACTGGATTGACAAACAAGGCAGCATCATCGGCATACAATGATAATCTCATCCGAGCAGTGCGATCAGACAGAGGGGAGAGGAGACCGGCCTGGGATGCAAGATCGAAGATTCTCTGTATTGTGCAAAGGCAAGGATAAATAGATATGATGATAACGGATCACCTTGCCGTAGCCCCCGAAAATGCGTAATGGAGGGTCCAGGGGCTCCATTCATCTGGACCCTAGATGATGAGGAGGACAGGATAAGGGCAATCCAGTTGCACCACTTAAACCGGAAACCTTCTTGCAGCCAATTGTTCTAATAAGTATTCCCAAGAGACTGAGTCAAAGGCTTTTGTGATGTCTAACTTCATCAGGAGAACTGATTTGATTTTTTGATGATGAGACCGAGCCAAATTGCGCACATAGAGGAAATCGTCTTGGATGCAGCGTGCTTTGAGCGCCTGAAATGAGCTCATCAATATGCAGCGACAGTCTTCTTGCGAGCACCTTTGATAATAGATTTGCAAAGGAGTGATCAAATTAATTGGTCGGAATTCAGATGGTGAATCAACATCAGTCTGCTTCGGTATGAGAGCGATCAGGGCATTGTTAAGTTTGAACAAAGGCCGCGTATTCTGATTATAAATGCAGTGGAAAGGCTAAATCACATCTCACTTGATTATTTATCAGCAGACTTGTAAAATTCAGAAGTGAACCCGTCAGGCTCAGGGGCCTTTTCAGCTGGCAATTCCTTGATGGATGCCCAGATTTACTCTTCAGTGAATGGTGCTTACAGTTGGTTTGGGCCCAGCCCTGTTAGTCCAGCAAGGTCCCAGTTAATCGTCGAGGTTCTCGGTTCCCTAGTTCCCAGTATTTTTTTGAAGTGCTGAAACAGGGCCTCTTCCTTGTCGTTGTGTGATCCTATGAGGCACCCATCTAGGCGACGGAGGCGAGGTATATATAGTTTCCTCCTTGCATTGGCTCGGACATGGAAGAAGCGTGTGCACGCATCCCCCTCCCTTACCCTAGAGGCTTGCCTCCTTCGTGTCCGCTCCACCGCAGCAAGGCCCAGAAGGCGACTTTTGAGATCCCTACGCAGGGTGACCTCACCAGTCGATAGCGTGCTCATGAGCGATATCTAGGCGCTGAATCAGTTCAGTTATCATTTCTATCTGTGTTGTGTACTGCTCAAACTGGAGTAAATTCCATCTCCTTAGTTCAACAGCCGTGCGTTGAAGACGTTGATGTAGTATGTTCAACGGGTGGATCTCGTATACCAGTGCACCCCAAGCACGTTTAACAGTTTCTTTGAATCCAGGCAACCGAGTCCAAAATGTTTCAAATCTAAATTGGGCAAACGGGCGATGTGTAGTTTGCTGCATGAGGAATAGCGGGCAATGGTCAGATACTAAGGATGACAAGGCCTGCAAGGCGCATCCTGAGAAACACAGGTCCCAAGAAGCATTGCAGAACATCCGATCTAGCCGAGCAAGAGTTGGCTGTGTGTTCTCTCATTTGACCAGGTGAACTGACGACCGTCCATAGCAATGTCAAACAACTCAACGCTGTCCAAGGCATGCCTAAATGCTCCCATAGTTCTGTAGTTTAGATTGTGATTGTTCTTATCTCTAGCCTCGCAGATCAGGTTAAAATCACCAACACAGAGCCACGGCAGGTCATCAGGTGGCTTCAGGTTCACTAATTCTTCCAAAAAGGACTCTCTTACCTTCTAAGAGGCAACGTTATGGTCCACAATTATTTCGAGGTACAGTAGAATTTGCCTCATAATATATTTTTATGATACGAGAAATATAATATTTCCTCCCCGCCCTACCCCTTCTTTTTGCCACTCAGACACACATTAAAACAATTATTATTGGATATATGGTTCAAAATAAAGAGAGATATCAGAGCACAAAAAAATTGCGAGGAAGCAAGTGAAATAACACACAAAGTCACTGTATTTTACACATCACGTAGTATATTCATAGTGCATGTCTATACACTTGCTTGACAGGAACTATACCGACAAGCAGGGAACGGTACCAGATTAGCAATGCAATGCAAGCCCAACACGCACAAAAAGCACCGGTTTCGAAAAAAACACGCATAAAAATCACACCTGCAGCAGTTACCAGGCCATGCAATAACGCATGAGAATCGATCAAAACTACTACAGCAGTAGGCTAGTAATGTACAAACAAGCAGTGAAGAACAGCACGAAGCAAAAGATAGCTATTGCCGATGCTCGTTGTTATTATAACACCAGCTGGAGGGGCTACAGCGCAGTAGGTCTAGAGGTTGTGCGCCGCGAAGAAGTCGTCGACGTCGGGGCCGTTGTAGTAGTCCCTGCGCCGCCGCTGGGAGGCGGCCCCCACGGCGGCGGGGGGCCTCCTCTTCCTGGGCGCGGCGGGGCAGTCCGCGCCAGGCTGCTGCTGCCCGGAGGAGCCGGCGGGCGTCCTGCACCCCGGCGACGCCCCGTCCGGCTTACTGCCGCCGGCAGCACCGCCCGCGTCGCCGCCGTGCCACTGCTCGAGCGGGAGACCCATTAATTATCGGACTTAATTGGTGGAAGATGGCTGGCAAAGAGGAAGAAGCTGAAAAGGCAGCCGAATGGGTTGGAGACGACGCGCGGACGGCGGGTTTTTATAGGCCGCGACGAAGACCGGAGAGAGTAACGCTGGTGCAGGGTGGGAACGTGGAGCGGGGCCGGGCCGGGCCGGGCCGGGTGAGCAGCCAGCAGGCGGATATGCTTGGACCTAGCTCGGTCTATCTCCCTACCTACGTGCGTGGTGGATTCGGGATCAGATGGAATCGCCAGGGACCTGTCCTGCATGGCGATGGCGGCAGAGGAGTGCATGCGATGCGACTCCGATCGGGGGTGGCCTCAGCTCGCTCCTCGGTTTGTTTTGTCTCGTGGTGGATTCGAAGCAGCTATCGCACCGCATGCTGCATGCAGCAGCTTTTACTGGCACCGCTGCTGCTGTTACCAGGCCACACCAGTTGCGTTACTACTACGGTACCAGCAAGTAACAGCTGGTTTTAGTTCCGGGTTACTGATGTCGGTCGAGAAAGTATTATCTCGACTACTTATTATTGCCGTTAAGAGGGGTCCGTCAGTTTCCAGTTCAAGAATGACTCCTGCTCCGAACCCAACTGTACCTGGAGTATCGCAAGCTTGTTCGTCACTGCGAAACTATCTCCCAGCCAACGTTAAATTGCAGGCATCACGGTTGACAACCAAATTACTGCTGCTATCAAACAAATCAAGGCCGGATTCAGCAACCGGAGAAAACACCGTCCAATGGAATCCACGAAACAAGCTAGCAATGAGAAGATGGGATACGTGAGGAGATCGATGGAGACGAGAAGTCGAGAAGCGACAGCGCGCAAGCATATGGGAATACGTGAGAAGACATTCAGTTCGCGAGCTACTAGAGAAAGGCTCACCTTGTTTAGGATTTGGGGTCGGAGAATGCACTCTTTCGGTCCCTTCGCCGCGGCTGCGATTCGTAGGCGTGCCACAGAATGGAGCAAGCAGAGTATCGGCGCGCAAAGCCCATCTTGCTACACACTTGCAAAGCATGAAGCCCAGCAAATTAATTCCACGTCCTGCTACCCACTTGCATGTTGCAAGCACGATTCTATTTCTACTTTTTACCGTTTACCGCCCGCGAAAATTTCTACTTTTAACGTTTACCTCTATCTCTATCTCTACTATCTCTATTACATATCTCTATAACATATTATTTTTCTTAAAAGTATTCCTCCCTTAATGACAGGGGATGGCCATCCGGTAGGGCAAGCCTGAGCAATTGAATAAGATTAAATTCATAAAGGCTCATGCATTCTACGGTTTATGACATGCCCCGTAATATATCTCACCATGGAAGATGGAGTCGAAGTGAAGACTATCATCTGGACTCTATATAGATAAAGAAAGAAGCAACCGGCTCAAGACTAGATATAATAAAATATAGATAGAATTCATAATAAACATGTCCAACTTCTAACCAAGTCAGGTTATAATCTCATCAAGAGGGCTAGGACATGGGTGATCCTCGTATCCTTGTTATCGTTAAAATTGCTTTGATGCACGTAACTCATCGAGTCTCTTAATCCAGTCTATAAATTTTACTATCCCAAAATACTCGCGACAACTAGAGCGATCATTCATCGGTTGTTTTGAGTTTCTGCTTTTGTCTGTTGTTCCATGTTTCGTGGAGTCTATGTAGGCCACCGAGCGAGCCGCACCATCATGCGCGTCGCACTCCCACAAGCTAACCGCACCATTTTACCTGCTGAGCCATGCCCAACTAAGGCAGCCGCTAAGATACCACGTACGCACCACTACAGAAATCCAGAAAATCTACGACGGCCAAATTAATTTACGATGACTAACCCTACAACCGTCGTAAATAATTTTATTTACGATGACCAGATTTGACCGTCGTAAATAAAAGCTTATTTACAACGGCTAAACCCTGGCCGTCGTAAATAGGCCGATATTTACGACAACCAGACTCTGGCCGTCGTAAATAAGCTGATATATACCCACGCCCGCGCCGACCCCGAGCTCGAAGCGCCGCCACCGCCCCCCTCCGCCCACAGCCGTCGTTGCACCGGCCCCCGCCGCCCCCACCCGCCGCCACGCCGGCCCCCGCCGCCCCCATCGCCGCCACCTCCACAGCCATGCCGACCCTCGCCGCCCCACCCCCGCCTCCACACCCGAGCCGCCGGAGCTCGGCTAGCCCGTCTCCCTGGCCCCCGCCACCGCTCCAGCCCGCTGCCCCGGAACCTCCACTCCCTCGGCCGCCGCCGCCCCCGACCCCGGCGGTTTCGGCGCCTCCCTGACACCGGCAACCCCCGACGCTCCTCCCCGACCCGGCGTCCCGCTGCCCCGCCTCCGGCCCCGAGCTCCCACGCCATCGAGCACATTGCAACCATCGAGAAGTTAGTTTTTTAATTTAGTTGATAATTGGATTTAGTTTAGATAATTTAGTTATTAATTGTTATTGTTTAATTTATGTAAATTGTTTTATTAGTTTTAGATTGAATTTAGTTTAATTGTGAATTATCTATTTTATGAATTTTGTTAAATATAGTTGACAATTCTTTGTATTAGTTTAGATTTAATTTAGTTTAGTTGTAAATTGTTTAGTTTATGAATTTTGTTTAATTTAGCTGTAATTTGTTTGTATTAGTTATAGATTTAATTTTGTTTAGTTGTAAATTGTTTAGTTTACATTTTTTGAATTTATTTGTAATTTATTTAGTTTTAGATTGAACTTAGCTTCCCTCCCGCCCACCCCCACCGCTTCGCTGGCTGCCCCGCCGCTTTGTCGCCCACCGACACCCCAGCACCCTGTGCCTCTACTGCCCCGTGTCGCCGCTCGGCTGCCCCTGGCCTCCTCCACTCGGCTGTCCACGGCCTCCTCTGCTCAGCCGCCCTTGCCCTCCCCTGCCACGCCGCCGCACCCGACCTCCTCCACGCCGCCTGCCACCAGCCCCGCCCCCCGCGTCGCCGCCCGGCTGCCCTTGGCCTCCTCCGCCAGCCCTCCGTTCACCCACCGTCTATATATTTGCTTCATTTCTTTATTTAGTTGAATATTGTGTATAAAACTGAGTGTTTATGATATGCTCTCATGACGATTAGGTATATATATACACCATCATGAGAGAATGTGGATAACATGTTAATTACGATGATTCCGGGCCGGGTTGTCATGTCCTGACGGCGGCGGGAGCCGGAAGGCCCCAAACCTCCAAGCTTCGAGCACCCAAGGGCGCGGAGAGACGCTCGACGAGAGCCGTCGGTCCAGGCTTGGCGCCCGACTGACCTCCATCCAATCAACGCCCGAACGCTCATCTGCTGTGACCCATCGCAAAAGGGTTTAAGGACCACCCAACGACCGTGTACGGTGCCCGAGCCCCCGAAAGGCCGGTGGGCTTTGACTTCGTCCTTCTCCCATTGTTCTTAAGATCTCGGACATGCCGAAGAATTAGGTCGCATGGACGCAGACCCGCACGTTGACGGTCACCCCTATTCTCCCCCCTCCTCTCTCTTTCGTTCTTTCCTCCCTCTCTGTCATGAATGACTCAAAAAAGAATGAGTAATGTAAACTTTTAGAATATGCATCACCTGTTTTGAACCGGCCCATCTCACATGCGTTACACATGTGAGCCGGGTAGGTTCGGAACTGTCCCTTTTTGGACAGCCTGAGAGTGACTGAGGGGGCGTTCCTACGACGAGGCGTGGGTCTCAATCTGGACGAGATTTCGACAGCGTAACCCTGTTGTTCTCTGCTGCACCATTATCGGGCGTGCAGTCAGAGAACAGCAGGGATATGCTGCCAAAATTTTGTCTGGATTCGAACCTGGCATCTCGTCAGAAGCACATTCATCTCGGTCACTCTTGGGTGGGTTTAGGACCTCTCTATCCCAATAGAAGTATAAATTAACAATGTTTTCTCATTCTTTAATTTGTAGCCTCCAACATGGGTGAAGACCGTAGTTGGTTGTACACTGGTTGGAACAAGAAAGATGGTCACTCAGATGAATGGTTCATAAAGGCAAATGCTTTTATCGATCCAGCCTTTTTGTTGTCCATGATTGATACGTTGCGATGCCCATGTACGAAATGCCGAAATACAAAGTGGCTTGATAATATGACTCTTTCGATACATTTGTGTCGAAACGGTTACACGTCATTATGAGGTGTGGAGTTTTCACGGCGAGACAACTTCTAAAGGCGTACAAGAAGTGCAAGAGGATGATGACAACACGGGAGTTGATCGGATGGATGAGATGCTACAAGCTATTGAACCAGAGGCTACGGAGGATCCTCCAACAACGGAGGTAGAAGCATTTTTCAAGCTTCTTAAAGCTTTAGAAGAGTCGCTTAATGAACACACAGAAGTGAACCTCTTTACGTTCATCACCAGATTTATGGCAATTAAGTCCAAATACTTATTTTTCTAACAACTGTTTCAATGACCTAATCAAATTGATCGGTGATAATCTTCCACAACCCCACAAAGTGCCTAAAGATATGTATTAGTCGAATAAATTGTTGTCTGGTCTCGGTATGAAATATGATAAGATTGATGTGTGTCCAGACAATTGTATGCTTTTTTGGAAAGAGCGTGCGAAAGAGAACAAGTGCTTAAAATATGGTAAATCGAGGTTTGTCGAAGTTGTTAACGATGATGGTGATAATATGATCAGAGAAGTCGCACATAAGCAACTTTGTTACTTACCACTGACACCTCGATTGAAGCTGTTGTTTATTTCAAAAAGAACAACTAGACACATAAGATGGCACAAGGAAGGTGTACGTCAGAACAATGGAGTCATGACGCACCCATCCAATGGTGAGGCATGGAAGGCGCTGGACCGCTTCGATCCAGAATTTGCCAGTGATGCGATAAATGTTCGCATGAGTTTGACGACAGATGGCTTCTCACCGTTTAGTATAAACGTCACGCCATAATCATGTTGGCCCATTTTTGTTATTCCATACAACCTGTCACCATCTCTTTGTATGAAGTATGAATTCATGTTTCTTTGCCTCATCATACCTGGACCGAATCATTCTGGGCCACGTCTAAACATGATGTTGAAACCGTTGATTGAAGAACTGAAAACTTTGTGGACAGGAGTTGAAGCTTACGACTGTTACAAGAAGTAGAAATTCAACCTACGGGCTGCTTACTTATGGTCCGTCCATGATTTTCCAGCATACGGTATGCTTTCTAGATGGAGCACTCACACTCGTTTGACATGCCCGATATGTGCTTCGAACACGGATTGATTTCGACTTGCTCATGGAGGCAAGATATGCTACTTCGATTGTCATAGACGTTGGTTACCTCGAAATCACGTGTTTCGACAATAGAAGAATGTCTTCAGAAAGGACACAGTTGTAACAAAGGACCATCGAAACGTCAAAATGGGTCAGAAATTTCTGATATGTTGACAAACTAGTGGCAGATGAAAGTCGTTCTAGATATTTTGTAGGTTACGGGAGGAACATAATTGGACCCACATATGTGGAATTTGGGAGCTCCCGTATGTTAAGTCCTTGATTTTAATGCACAACATTGATGTTATGCATTAGGAGCGTAACATGGGCGAATGTATAATAAGCACATGCATGGATATGACGGGTAAGACGAAAGACAATATAAAGGATTGAAAGGATTTGGCAAAGCTTTGTAACTCTTAAGCTCTCTGAAAGTGGTGGTAAGCCACGTGCTTCATTTTGTCTTCGATCTAAAGAAAAGAAATAATTCATGAAATGGTTGAAAAGTTTGAAATTTCCAGATGGATACGCAGCTAATCTGAAATGAGCCGTGAATGTGAAGACGGGAAAGCTCATTGAATTGAAAAGTCATGATTATCATATAACTATAGAAAGACTTCTACATGTTATGTTTCGCGGATATTTTGATGATGCGATGTGGAAGGTGCTAGTCGAGCTTAACTACTTCTATAGACAACTATGTGCTAAAGAAATCACGGTAGAGATGATGAATAAGTTGGAGAAGGAGATACCGGTACTGTTATGTAAGATGGAATTTTTTTCCTCAGGGTTCTTCAATCCAATGCAACATCTCCTTATCTATCTTCCTTTTGAGGTTAAAGTGGGTGGTCCGGTGCAATATAGATGGATGTATCATATTGAAAGTGCACTTAGATATCTGAAGCCAATGGTTGGAAACCGAGCAAGGGTGGAAGGGTGCATCGCTGAAGCTTTTACCCTTAAGGAAGTGGGATACTTTTCAAGTGTTTACTTTGCAGAGCAACACAATGTAAATATTTTGGCGATGCGATACTGTTGGTACCCTCGATATGGGGTACCCCCGCGCACAGGGGAAATGCCTAAGGATTTCGCCCTTCTCCGCAGGGAGAGCTTCGAAGGCGCCACGTGTCCAGTGGGGCCGGACCTCCCTCTCCTCAGAGGAGAGCTCCGGGCCCGCCACGTGGCCAGCAGGACAACGCTGCCTGCCCTCGCGCGGTAGGCGGCGGGCGTAAAGACGCGCCATACCTTGCCCGTACATGGTATTCAAGGCCCGCGCCTTCCCAAGACGCGGAGCACGCCTCTGTCAGGTGCCGTTGCGCCCAGTCACATCGCAGACTGGCGCGCCGTGTGAGAGCCTGCCCGCCAATAAACACAGCGACAAGACATCCCCTGCCGCCCCTGCCGTGATCAACCACTACGACTAGCATGCGGCATGGCCAGGGCGGCAGAACGAAGACTCGGAAGCCTTCGCCAGAGACAACTATCGACATAACTGCAAATATGATTGTCGACAGGCAATCTCCCCGGGACCACATGTCGGGTCCCGGTCCCCCCTTGTAAGCCACACGAGCCTTGGACTATAAAAGGCTCGGGTAGGCAATGTTAGCAAGGGTTCGAACTCTGTGAACTCGCATCCTAGACATCACTCACCCTCAAGCTCTGGACTTCGGTTCTGAGCAGCAAGCAATACAACGAGCACATCTGCTCACCGTGGGCGTAGGGTTTTACACTCCGGCGGCCCGAACCACGTAAAACTCGCCGTGTCAAACTTCTCCCTCACTCATCCCTAACGCTAAAGCTTTCCGCAAGCGACTAGCCCCTCCAAAAAAGAACCTCCGCGGGCTGCCCAGAGTAGGTCCGGGAGAAGTGTCGACCACACACTTCGACAGATATAATATGGATGAACATCCATCTTATAGCGATCTCTCTATTTTTGCAACGAAGGGCACTACTGTTGGTGGTAGTCAGAGATACAATTGTACCGCAGATGAAAGAACGACCGCTTTACTCTACATGTATGCTAATATAGATGGGATGGACAAATATGTCGAGTAAGTTTTTGTCCTAACATTGATACTTATCGACATATAATGTAACATTTATATTAATGAAAGTCTTTTCCGTCCAGTGAGTTCCACAAGCAAAATTGGACACATAGGCATCAACCTACGAGCAAACAAGTAGAAACGATGTGATGGGACGAAATAAATGGACGACCTAATTTTTTTTGTTTCCGAGAATATGTAATGTTTCCTCGTTAACTTATAACTTTTAAGCATTATAAAGTATTCTTATAACTTTGTAATTTGGACAGTGCGTGAAAGCGCTCGACGTCCATGAAGACTTGCGACAACTGTCGTATGGACTGGTTAAAGTTAGAAGCTATGGTCGATATGACGCCAACGGGTTTTGATTTCGTACAACTGAATTTGACATTCTTCATCCGCTCGCAACAACATGTAATACTAGAGTTCTGATGAGGGCAATCGACTCTTAAGGCCATAAAACTAATTATTATGGGATCATTAAACATATCCTTCAATTTAGATTTGCCGGAAATAAGAAACTTCAAGTCGTCTTCTTTGATTGTGATTGGTTTGACAACCAACATGGAACACGATAAAATAAATTTGGCATGGTGTAAGTCAAACACAATGAACGACTACGAGGCTACAATACATTTGTCCTTGCACACCAAGTGGAGTAAGTGTATTATTTACCTTATCCATATCAAAAGGTGAATGCTTGGTGGGTGGTACATAAGGTGAATCCTCTTGAGCGGTTATATACTCCAAGAGATGATGACTACCATGATGTAAATGATGTCGACGAGGTTTATCAAGAACAAGAGTTGCCAGACTCGTTTTCCGTCGAGCCTGGTGTCGAACTCTATAACTTGGTTGGTGACGCTAACGATGAAGGGACTTCTGATATGCGCAAACGAAAATGGAAACAAATTACGAAAAAAGATCGATGGTCTGGTTTGAGGAGTAGTATTCGTGATGTCGATGAATTCTGAAACTGACTCCAAGTAACTTTTTTTCTTAAATTATTATAACTTCATATATTTCCCTAGCATATTTATCAATTACTCCTTACAACAGGATGTCGTCAGAGAAATGAAAAGGGAAGGGGGCTAGGGGCTTCCTCAGGGAGGCGCGGGACACCCATTTTAGGGGTAGTTCCTCAGGTGAGAGCAGGCGCTCTCAGCTGTTAAGACACGTCCTTGAAATTGCCTAGTGGGGGGTGAATAGACTAAAATACCTGAAATGACTTAATTAAACGAGATTAGAACACAGGGGGCGAACTAGTCTTGCTCAGGGGCGAACTAGTTCGATCAACCTGCTGGAAAAGCCTAAAAGGCCGGACTAGTCTGGCTTAGGGGCGGACTAGTCCCGGTCAGACTGCTGAAAAGCCTAAACTTGATTTTTATGAGTTTTTCTTCAGATTTTAGTTTAACGAAAAGCAGATAAACTATCTAGCAATCTAATATAACAAATATGTCAAAGTATTGATGTGGATTGCAAGATTGTGACCTGAAATATTTTAAGAGCGAGATGATCGAACGAATCCTAAGCAATTCTAATGATCAATGAAATGTAAGTGCAAAATGACTCGAAGATTTTTGCCCGAGGTGTGATTCCACTCAGGAATCTACGTACCCATTGAGGAGTCCACAAAGGACCGGGTTTAACAACTCTTTCCTCACCAAGTCGCCACTAAGGCAAACCCGGTTCTTCACTATCTCAAGGGTGAACTTACAAAGTGTTGGGGATGCTCACAATCTGAGGCTCCCACTTGATCACGTCCACAAAACTCCACGGACCTCACAAGCCACAGGTCGCAAAGACTCACACCAAGTGCACGAGATCACTCCGAGAGCCAAGAACACGAAGTTCTTCCTTCTCCTCTCCTCACACACCCAAATCCACTCAAGAATTGGTTCTAGAGGGTGAGTAGGCAAGAGAGAAGGCTTAGGGGGCTCTAGGATGGCTATGGCGGTGCTAGGGTTCCAGAGTTATTTAAATGAAGTCGGGGCATCTCCTTTTATAGAAGTCACAAAGCCAACCATTGCCACCTACCGAAAGTCCGGACTAGTCCGCCTCAAACTGGACTAGTCCGATCTCACACAGGAACTATTTGTTTGGGTGAGAATGGACAAGTCTGGAGGACCCGGACTAGTCCGACCACTAAGGCAGACAAGTCCGATCCACCAAGACTTAGTCGTGGGAGGTCTCATCTCACACCCATACGGACTAGTCCGCCTTAGAACAGACTAGCTCGAACTCACACAGGAACTCTTAGTCCGTGTGAAAATAGACAAGTCTGGCTAGCCCGGACTAGTCCGACCACTGAGACGTATAAGTCCGGTCTGCCAGGACTTAGCTCCAAAAACACTCTCACTAGGAGAGAAACGGACTAGTCCGTCCCAAAACGGACAAGTCCGATCTCAGTCAGGAACTCTTAGTCCGCCCCAAAACGGACTAAGCCGTAGGACTTCCGGACTAGTCCGGCCTCTTCCCCGGACAAGTCCGTCCTGCCCAACTTTACTTCTCTACCTCTCTCCACAAAGGATTTGACACTTCTAACGCTTTGAGCTCTCTTCTATGATCTCAATGCACTTGACACACACACTCTATTTTTTACACGGCTAGCCTACTAAAGACTCAAGTGAAACCCTAACTTCTACTCTTCGAGTCTTCGACGTCGTTCTTCATCTTTTTCCTTTTTAAGAGTTTAGGTGCCCGCCTTGTAAATGTCCCGTGCTTATGATCATCTCAGCTCATTAGTCTCTTAATTTGTCGTCATCGATCATCCAAAACCCACGGGGATGCCTAGATGCACTTACAATCTCCCTCTTTTTGGTGATTGATGACAACACGTTAAGTTTCAACATAAGAGGTAAAAATTTTATTTTTATAACAAGTGTACGTATGCAAAACTCCCACTGAATGTATGCAAGAGTAAAAGAGGGGAGTTGGCATATATTCACATGTTATGGTGGGGTGCCTACTTGTTGTGCTCAAAAAATGTGATAAGATAATAAGCATAAAATAGCCATAAAATCAAACACGTAGTGTTACACAAAAGATAGTCATGCATAAAACATAAAACATAGATACCCATGTCCAAAATAGTCATGTCCAAAAGATCTATTACGAGACTAGAAGATGATAAGAAATAGGACATCCTTTTCACATTTCTCCCCCTTTGGCATCAAGGCACCAAAAAGAAAGGAGGGAGGAAGATACGCCTAAGTCTACTCGTCATCTTCTTCATCTTCTTCTCCATCGCCATTTTCATCGCTCTCCGTAGCCTCCGTATCCTCATCTTCTTCGTCGGCGGTGATGGATGGAGGCACGACCTTGGAAGAGCTTCCATCTTCCCTAAACTGGGCGAGCTCATCAGCGGTGAACTCTGGATATGGAGTGAGTTCCCCATCACTCTCCTCAGGGGGAGACATGGGTACCTCAAGCTTGTCACACAGAGCCTTGAGGTACTTCTCCTGACGCCTCTCCATGCGTCGAGTCCGGACCTCCACACGCCGACAGGAGGCGAAAAGTGCGTTGAAGCACTTGAAGAATCCGCTCATGGACTGCGGAGGAGGAGATGATGGGGGAGCCGCTGAGCTAGAAGGGGCCGCTGAGTTGGACGGAGGTTGAGCATTTTTCCTCCTTGAGGGTTTTGGCACAATGGGGGGTGGTAGCTGAGGACGGAGAGGTTGATGAGTGACATCCTTGACAAAGACTATCCCCGACACCTTCTCAATTAGGCACATGATGTACGGTGTATAACCACATGAGCGGTTGGGAGTGTGAGAGATGTTGAAGATGTCATCATAAATATGCTCAACAAGGTTGAACTTCTCTTCACCATCTATCAAGAGGAGGAGATGCCTTAAGTTTCCTTGAATTACCCCTGCATCTCCATCGTTAGGAGCAATGGTCCTCCTCAGAATCCGGTTGAGGATGCTATAGAACGGCTTGATGTTCCTATCAAGCCCGGCCTCATAGGAAACATGACTAGGATACATATAGTCAAGCTGATCCCTATCCACTGCCTTGAGATTGGAAATGATAATCTCATGATCCAAGTGCTCCTCAAGGCCAAGTATCTACGCAAACCTCTCATAGGCGACTGAGTACTGCTCTCCATGAGTCATCCAGGTGATTTTCCTGTCACCGTAGGTGGAGAAGTACACAATAGTGTAGAACTGCACAATTACCTCAAAGTTCCAGTCATACTTGAAGCTCATGATTTCCTTGATTATGGCGCTCTGCGGCTTCAATCACTACATCAAAAGCTTTGTGCTCCCTTTTGGCCATGTAGTCCCAATCTACCCATTGAGCTTGAGTGACTGGGGTCTTCATTTTTAGGTACACCAAGCGGTAGTAATCGCAGTGAAAGTCACACCAAAACTTAGGGTCGGCTGTGTGCTTCTCATAGTCATAGACTTTATCCATCATCAACCTTCTCGCCTTTTGATCCCCTTTCCTTTGAATACAAATGCTAGATTGTTGGGCTGTTGGTTTGGGTCTCTAGCAGGGGCATCCATCTTTAAGGGGCCGATGGGCTTCGGTTGCCCTTTCTCTATGATTTTTATCCCTCCTGCTCTGTTTGTCGGTGTTTTGGCAGTTGCCTTTTTGTTCTTGGGCTCCTCAGGAAGTGGAGCCTTACCCTTCTTTGGATCACGAGGAACCCTACCCTCGGATTCCTTTTCCTTCTCCTTTTCCCGCTCTTTATCTCCCAAGGTGACCAGCCTCTTTCTCTTGGGCTCTGAGGCACTAGCAGCTTGGGAGCTTTGGGCTTCACGTTCGACCCTTTTCTTTCTCCGTTGATCCTTCAAGGATTCTTCAACGGCTTGGGCAATTTGTGCCTCCTCGTCGAGATCATGCTTCTTCTTTGTTCTTGCCTCTCTACGGACGACTTCTTTAGCCGCTTGGGCCTCCTTTGCTGCCCTTTCTTCGGCCATGTGTCGATGAAGGGCTTGTCGAGCCTCCTCGACTGTGGGGCTTGGAAGGGGAGAGCTTTGGTCGGAGTTCGACATATTTTCTGAGAGACAGGATATTAGAGGTCAAGGAAGTGGAATATTGCAATAGAATTCACGAAAAATGGCTAAAGTTGGAGTCTGTTCTGTGTAAACCGGACTTGTCCGTTAAAGGACTGGACTAGTCCGGGTCACACAGGAAGAACCCTAACCCTAACAATTTTTCACAAGAACTTCGAAATAAGTTGCAATACTCCTAGGCTATGATCGCATCGACACTAGGAACAACATTTGTGAAGAGGTTTCTATCAAAAGACCTAAGAGTGAAGAAAAGGAAAGTTTTTTGGTTAGGTCAAGAATACCTCTTGAAATCTTTAAATGTGATGAATTTGGAGTTGAAACTTGAGCAACGAAGCCCGGGGAAGGGTTTCCACACTCCTTAGGTCTCCATTCCGTGGATTGGACAAGATTTTTGGTGGAGGAAAGCAAAAATCGTCAATTTGTGGGCGCTTCCAGCTTGAGAGAGGATGTGAGCGGACTAGTCTGTGAAGAGAGAAGTCTGGCCGCCCCTGGGAGGTTAAGTCCCTAGGGGTCGGACTAGTCCGGGTTAGGTTTCCGGACAAGTCCGGTTGGCGGACCAGAGTCGGACTTCTCTGCGGCCAGACTTGTCCGGCCTCCCAGGCGGACTAGTCCGGTTTGGACTTGTCCGTTGTGAAGTCCGACCTTGCCACGTGGCCACTGCCACGGTGAGCTCCGAAGGCACCACGTGTCCAGCGGGGCCGGACCTCCCCTCTCCACAGAGGCGAGCTCCGAGGGCGCCACATGTCCGGCGGGGCTAGACCTCCCCTCTCCTCAGAGGCGAGCTCCGAGGGCGCCACATGTCCGGCGGGGTTGGACCTCCCCTCTCCATAGAGGCGAGCTCCGAGGGCGCCACGTGTCCAGCGGGGCTGGACCTCCCCTCTCTTCAGAGGTGAGCTCCGAGGGCGCCACGTGTCTGGCGGGGCCAGACCTCCCCTCTCCTTAGAGACGAGCTTCCGTGGCAACACGTGTCCAGCGGGCTGGGGCCTCTCCTCTCTTCAGAGGAGAGCTCCGGTGGCGACACGTGTACAGCGGGTCGGGGCCTCTTCTGTCCTCAGAGGCGAGCTCCGGTGGTGACACGTGTCCCGCGGGGCCGGACCTCAAACCCTTCCACAGGGGTGAGCTCCGGTGGCGACACGTGTCCAGCGGGCCAGGGCCTCTCCTCTCCTCAGAGGAGAGCTCCGGTGGCGACACGTGTCCCGCGGGAGCGGACCTCATCCCTTCCACAGGGGTGAGCTCCGATGGTGACACTTGTCCCGCGGGACCGGACCTCATCCCTTCCACAGGGGTGAGCTCCGGTGGCGACATGTGTCCCGTGGGGCCGGACCTCATCCCTTCCACAGAGGTGAGCTATGGTGGCGACACGTGTCCCGCGGGGCCGGACCTCATCCCTTCCACAGGGGTGAGCTCTGGTGGCGACACGTGTTCAGCGGGCTGAGGCCTCTCCTCTCCTCAGAGGAGAGCTCCGGTGGTGACACGTGTCTTGCGGGACCGGACCTCATCACTTCCGCATGGGTGAGCTCCGAAGTCGACACGTGTCTGGCGGGGCCGGACTAGTCCGGCTTGGTGTCCGGACAAGTCCTGTTAGCGGAACAGAGCTGGACTTCTCTGGGGCTGGACTTGTCCGGCCTCTCAGGCGGACTAGTCCGGCTACATTGTCGAAATTCATATAATTTGAATTTTAGCTCAAGAATATGATCCTTTTGGACAAGTTTTTGCAAATATCTTTGGCAAACATGGTCAGTAAGCATACATCAAATAAACAATGACCATATTTTACAAAGAGTCCTTTTGAACATAGTTTTCATAAAGTAAGAAAGATTAGAGTAGTATGTTGAAAACATCCGATTTTTGAAGTTTATAAACAAGCAACAAACAGATGTGCACACTTCAAGCAACGTTTCGAGAATCTAGGATATTCAGTTCACTCCTCAGATAACAAAAGGTTTTCTCATCAAGGGGTTTTGTGAAGATGTACGCCAATTGCTTCTCACTTCTAACATGAGAGATAACGATATCTCCCTTGATAGTGTGATCTCTCAGGAAATGGTGACGGATATTAATATGTTTGGTTCTAGAATGCTCCACGGGATTGTGAGCAATCTTGATGGCACTCTCATTGTCACATAGGAGTGGAATATGGCTCAAGGTGTAACCATAGTCCCTATGAGTTTGTCGCATCCATAGGAGTTGTGCACAACAACTCCCGGCTGCGACGTACTCCACTTCGGCCGTGGATAAGGCAATGGAGTTTTGTTTCTTTGAAGACCACGAAACCAAGGACCTACCAAGAAATTGACAAGTCCCTGACATGCTCTTTCTATCTACCTTACAACCGACATAATCGGCATCGGAGTATCCAATGAGATTCAACTTGGATCCCTTGGGATACCAAAGTCCTAGGTTAGGAGTGTGAACCAAATATCTAAGAATCCGCTTAACGGCCGTCAAGTGGCACTCCTTAGGAGCAGCTTGGAACCGTGCACACATACACACACTGAGCATTATGTCGGGCCTAGATGCACAAAGGTAAAGCAAAGAGCCTATCATGGAACGAAATACCTTTTGGTGTACACTTGGACCATCTTCATTAAGGTCAAGATGTCCGTTGGTTCCTATGGGAGTCTTGATGGGTTTGGCTTTGTCCATGTTGAACCTCTTAAGTATGTCTTGAGTATACTTGGTTTGACTTATGAATGTTCCTTCCTTGAGTTGTTTGACTTGGAATCCTAGGAAGAATTTTAATTACCCCATCATTGACATCTCGAACCTTTCAGTCATTATCTTTGAAAACTCATCACAAAAAGCTTTGTTAGTAGAACCAAATATAATGTCATCGACATATATTTGGCACACGAATAAATCATCGTTAAAATGCTTAGTGAAGAGTGTATAGTCTGCTTTTCCTATCCTAAAACCATTTTTAATAAGAAAATCTCTAAGACACTCATACCAAGCTCTAGGAGCTTGTTTGAGGCCATAGAGGGCTTTTCGAAGTTTAAAGATATGGTTAGGATACTTAACGTCCTCAAATCCAGGTGGTTGCTCCACGTACACTTCCTCCTTGATTGGACCGTTGAGGAAAGCGCTTTTCACATCCATTTGGTATAGCTTGAAATCATGGTGAGTTGCAAAAGCAAGCAAGATACGAATTGATTCAAGCCTAGCTACGGGAGCAAAAGTTTCATCATAATCCAAACCTTCTACTTGTGCATATCTCTTTGCAACAAGTCTTGCCTTGTTTCTTGTTACAACCCCATACTAGTCTTGCTTGTTGCAGAATACCCACTTGGTTCCCACAATATTTGCGTTGGGTCGCTTCACAAGTTACCACACTTGATTTCTTTCAAAAATATTGAGTTCCTCTTGCATGGCCACCACCCGTCGAAGCGTCTACGGTCGACACTTCCCCCTGGCCTGCTCTGGGCAGCCCGCGGAAGTTCTTTTCGGAGGGGATAGTCCTCTTGCGTGGGTATCGCCGGAATGGATGACGGAAGGAGATTAAAGTGGTTTGACATGGAGATTTCTACGTGGTTCGGGCCGCCGGAGCATAAAACCCTACGTCCACGGTGAGCAGAGTTGCTCTGTGTATTGCTTCAAGCTTAGAACCGGACTTCTAAGCCTGGGTATGAAATATGAATGTCTGAGTCTAGGGTGGCAAACTGCCGAACCCTTTGCAACATTGCCTACCCAAGCCTTTTATAGTCTAAGGCTCGAGCGGCTTACAAAGGGGGGCCCGGGACCCGACAGGTGGTCCCGGGGTGATTTCCTGCCATCTACCGTATCTCGTAGTAATACCGGCAGCTGTCTCTGGCAGTAGCTTCTTAGCCTCTGCCCTGCTGCCCTGCCCACGCCGCAAGCAAGGCGTAGAGGTTGATCATGACAGGGGCAGCAGGGGTTGTCTTGTCGCTGTGTTTATTTGTCCACAACCTCTGGCCTTCTGCGCCCGTCTTCACTATGATGTGACTAGGCACACTGCCTCCTGGCAGAGGCTTGCTCCGAGTCTCCACGTCTTGGGAAGGCGTGAGTCTTTAATGCCACGCCTTGGGAAGGTGCGGGTCTTTACTTCCGCTGCCTACTGCGCTGGGGCAGGTAGCGCGACTCTGCTGGCCACGTGGCGGGCCCAGAGCTCTCCTCTGAGGAGAGGGGAGATCCGGCCCCGCTGGACACGTGGAGACTTTGGAGCTCACCCCAACGGAGGGAGGAGGTCCGGCTCTGCTGGCCACATGGCGGGCCCAGAGCTGTCCTCTGAGGAGAGGGTGAGCTCCGGCCCCGCTGGACACGTGGAGCCTTCGGAGCTCACCCCCGCGGAGGGGGGGTCCGGCTCTTCTTGCCACGTGGCGGGCCCGGAGCTCTCCTGTGAGGAGAGGGGGAGCTCTGGCCCCGCTGGACACGTGGAGCCTTCGGAGCTCATCCCCGCGGAGGGGGGAGGTCCGGCTCCACCTGGCCACGTGGCTGGCCCGGAGCTCTCCTCTGAGGAGAGAGGGAGCTTCGGCCCGGCTGGACACGAGGCGCCCTCGGAGCTCGCCTTTGCGGAAGGGGAGAGGACCTTAGGCGGTTTTGTCCTGTGCGCGGGGGTACCCGGTATCGAGGGTACCGACAGTGGCCCCGAGCCCATCTCGGGGGAGGTAACGAGCCCAAGGTGGGGCCTTCACCTTTCCTATCCTGTACACTTCCTTCAAACTTCTTTGAACCATCGCCTGAGCAACGGAAGGTCGTGGGGTCTTGACTCTTGCTTTGAAAGTTGCTTTTACTGTGGCGGTTTCCAAGGCTGTCACTACTGCACGTCGCAGCGCACTCCCGCATGTCGCAGCGCCTTGTCAGGAACCACCAGGTCGCCCGCCTGAGTGGCTGACTTCTTGGCCCACTACTTCTGCATGACGGCTTGGGCCCACTCGTCATCGTCACTGGGGTTTTGACCAGAGGCGTTCACCCTAAGCGGCGCATCCGAAGCGTTTTGAATTGCTTCTGGGAGGTTAAAAGGGGATTCCTTCTACATCGTAGGCTTCCCTTCGCACATCTCCCTACGCGTGAGCCTTCCGAGTTCTTCCGTGCGCCCAAGTCTTCTCTGCCTTATGAGTTCTTGCCCATTCGTCTCCGATGGCTTCCAACTTGCCTCCGCCACGCATCGCCCGGACGAAAGACCTTGGGACGGTGCGCAAGCTGCTGGGATGGCACTCGGAGGAGCAGAGGTGCTGCCTTCGGCGGGGATCTCTCCCCCTGCGTCTAGAGAGGGGGGAGACTGTCTTCTTCGCCGCCTATGCCTTGGCGGGGTTCGTCCCGCCGATCTCTTCTTTCTTCGTGACGCTATTGGAGATGTACGGTCTCCAGCTTCATCACCTCTCCCCCAACTCCTTCGCCATGGCTGCCGTCTTCGTGCACTTCTGTGAGATGTTCGTGGGAGTGCGCGCTTTGGTGACGTTTTTCCGTCACTTCTTTGTGCTGCGGATGACTTGTCGCGGCTCGAAGAACCAACTGGGGGCGTACTACTTCCAGCACCGCAGCAAGGATCCGAAGGTCTCTGGGTACCTTCTGCCCTTTAGCGCCGTGAGGTGGGAAGGCTGGAGGGACGATTGGGTGATCGTGAAGACCGACAAGCACGATCGCCTCCAGTTGCCTACCGACGGTCCAACCACCGGGCGCCGCTTATGGGAGGAGAGCCAGGAGCTGGAGCCGGAGTACGTGCCAGTCCTGGAGCGGATCCGGTTCCTGGCGGATCAGGGGTTGACATCCCTGATGGTGCTGACAGATTTCTTGTCGCGCCATCTCGCACCACTGCAGCAGCACAGCCGTCCGGCGTGGTACTACACTGGCGAGCACGACTGCACCAGGCTGGAGACGGGTCTAGGCTCTGACCCATCCGCCGAAGTGTTGTGGGATATGGTGACGAGGATAAGCAGGAACCTCATTGATGACGGCTTCCTCATCATCCTAGATTCATGCACCCCTCCCTTCATGGAGCCGACGTGGAGGGCGGAGCTGTTGCGGGAGATGCCGACACTGGACGACATCGGGATCGCCGTGCGCCAGGTCGGAGATTCCTTTCGGAGAATCTCGATGCCCGGGGTTTACCACCCGGAGAACGGCGCGAGGCGTCGGCCGAAGCCCACCCCGCACCGAGAAGCGACGGAGCTCGGCCTGCCGCCAAGGGGAAGGGCAAGGAGCCGACCTCCAGTTCTCCGAAGAGGAAGCGCTCTCGATCTCCGCCGAAGGCATCATTCACGCCGAGTCAGGGGACCAGGGTCCCCCAGCGCCCTTCATCGGGAGGCGTCGGTTCATCGGGCGGCGACTCCAGGAGGCCTCGGGTCTTCCGTGGCGACGGGACTCCTCTTGGGCAGCGGCGGTCAGAGGAACCCCGAGCGTCCCACCCTCCTTCCACAGGTGGTGGAGCTCCGAGGAGGGACGCCGGTGCTGCGGCCTCCGGGGCCGAGCCAGGGGCTCAGGTGCCCCGGTCGTCGAGTGTCCCTGCTGCAGTCTCAGCGGGCGACGGTGCCAGAGGGAGCGCAGCCAGGACTCATCCGGGGACGCAGGCGCCCCCGGGCTTCAGGGGCTGGTTCGGCGAGTGGCGCCAGAGGTGCTGCCGGCGGGAGCTCTGCTGCTCCGTCTTCTAGGGGGGCTCCGGGAGCAGCCCCTGCTCCGCCGGTCTGGGTGCCTCCTCCTTCTGGCCCGGCGGAACCGGCTTCTGTGACGACGGCGGCTGCTCCTCCTCCTTCGCCAACTCGGGAGCTGGCGGCTGATGAGGACTTGGCGGAGCAGGCCGCCGGTGACGAGCAGGGGCGCGTTGGGACTGACCCTGCTTCGGCACCATATTATCCTGACCGGCGCGTCGTCGCGGTCTCCATGGAAATTGCGGTGCCGGAGTCTCCTCTGCCGGACGACGACGTCATGGAGGAAGTCCGCGGCGCGGCTTTGGCCTCTGCCGCCCCGCTGCCCCTGTCGGACGCCATGGAGCAGGCCCAGTCTAGCGTCCGGCAGGTCCAGGCTGCGCTCGAGTGCGAGCGGGAGGTCTTGGTGGATGAGAGAGGCCGCCTCCGCAGCTGGGGGCGACTCTTGAAACTGCGGACTCGGGAGGTCGAGGAGGAGCTCGACGCGAAGCGAGCCAGGCGTGATGCTGAGGAGGAGCTCCTCGAGGTGCACAGGAGAGTCGTCGACCGCCTGGATGCCGAGACCCGACGGATATTGCAAAAGACCCGCGAGGCTTACGCTAGTGTTCGGGCCCGCTCCGACGCCAACGAGGAGCTGCGGCTGCAGCTGATGCGCCGTGAGTGCGCCGTCGCAGATCGGGAGCGCGCCATGGGGACCAAGGAGAAGAAGGTCGCCGAGCAGCTAGAGGCTGGAGAGGGCGACCTGAAGGCCTGGGCTGAAGAGCTGGAGCTTCGGGGGGCAGATCTGGCCGAGAGGGACGAGCAGGTCGCCCGGGATCGCCTGGCGGCGCTGGACCGGGAGTTGGCTGCCGACTTCCGGGCATCAGAGTTGGAGCGGCTCACCCGGGACCTCCAGCTTCGGGAGAACACCTTAGTGGCCAAGGAGAAGAGGTTCGCCGAGGAAGGACCCGACCCCCTGCTGACGGCTCGCCAGGAGGTGAAGAAGCTCCGGGCTTCGCGGTCCGTCGAGGCCCGAGCGGTCTGGAGCTTCGTTGGCCAGGCGGGATCCGCCCTGGTGCCTCTTGGCTTCAGCCCCGTGAGGACGGGGGCTCCGGCGCAAGAGGTGGCCGAGGCGCTTCCGGCACTTGAGTCCATCAGCGCCATGCTAGATAGGCTCGAGGCTGTGATCGCCGACGAGCTCGAGACGGAGGGGAAGAGCTTGGCGAAGGAGGTCGCCACGCACGTGCTGACGTGCTTTCGGAGCTGGGACTCTTCCGTCTCTCTGGAGCCGGTGGTTCAGGGCCCCGTCGCCGAGCAGGAGGAGGTCGCCAGGGCCGGAGTCGGAGACTCAAAGTTGCCTAGAGGGGGGTGAATAGGCTAATAAAACCTAAAACTATTGCAAACAGCGGATTAAACTTGAAGGAGGCCGGACTAGTCCGGTCTGTGGGCGGACTAGTCCGGTCTAAGTATAAAATTGTGTTTTAGGTTTTTTTAAGTTTGTTTAAGCGTAAGATGTATAGTAATCAAACAATCTCACCAGTTAGTTTGAATGATTAGATTGCTAGATAGTGGAACAATTCACAAGTGTTAGCAAGACGAAAGCTTAATGTGTAATTTAAGTGATCGAGCAAGAAGGTAAATGTCGAAGTGTGTGGTCGACACTTCCCCCGGACCTGCTCTGGGCAGCCCGCGGAGGTTCTTTTTCGGAGGGGCTAGTCGCTTGCGGAGAGCTTAAGCGTAGGGACGAGTTAGGGAGGAGCTTGACACGGCGAGTTTTACGTGGTTTGGGCCGCCGGAGCGTAAAACCCTACGTCCACGGTGAGCTGAGGTGCTCTCTGTATTGCTTGTTGCTCAGAACCGGAGTCCTGAGCTTGAGGATGAGTTATGCCTAGGGTGTGAGTTGCTGGAGTGCGAACCCTTGCTAACGTTGCCTACCCGAGCCTTTTATAGTCCAAGACTCGCGTGGCTTACAAGGGGGGCCCGGGACCCGACAGGTGGTCCCAGGGAGATTTCCTGCTGACTATCGTATCCGCAGTTATGTTGGTGGTTGTCTCTGGTGAAGGCTTCCGAGTCTTTGTTCTGCCGCGCTGCCCATGCCGCAAGCTAGCCGTAGTGGTTGATGACGGCGGGGGCGGCAGGGGATGTCTTGTCGCTGTGTTTATTGGCTGGCAGGCTCTGACATGGCGCGCCAGTCTGTGATATGACTAGGCGCAACGGCACCTGACAGAGGCGTGCTCCGCGTCTTGGGAAGGTGTGGGTCTTGAATGCTTTGTACGGTAAAGGCATGGCGCGCCTTAACTCCTGCTGCCTACCGCGCCGGGCGGCAGCACTGCTCTGCTGGCCATGTGTCGGACCCGGAGCTCTCCTCTGAGGAGAGGGGGGGCTCCGGCTCCCCTGGACACGTGGAGCTTCCGGAGCTCACCCCCGCGGAGGGGGCGAGGTCTGGTCTTCCGGGCCACGTGGCAGGCTCGGAGCTATCCTCCATGGGGAGGGGAGCTCCGGCCCCGCTGGACACGTGGCGCCTTCAAACCTCGCCCCTGCAGAGGGAGCGAGGTCCTTAGGAAGTTTTACGCTGTGCGCGGGGGTACCCGGTATTGAGGGTACCGACAGTAAAGGAAGCAAGAGACACGATTTATCCAGAGGTTCAATTCCACACAAGAATCTACGTCCTCGTTGAGGAGTCCACAAAGGACCGGGTCTTTTCCAACCCTTCCCTCACCGAGCGATCACCAAGATCAAGCCCGGGCTCTTTAACTATCAATCAAATGTGAATACAATGCTCTTAGGGTCTACTCACAACTTGAGGCTCCCTACAACAACCTAGCAGTTCTAGGAATCAAAGTACAACAATCAAGAACTCAAATTAACAATCAGAGTGCAAGAGAGTCAAACCGAGAGCTCAAACGTCGATCACCACGTCTCTCCTCTCACAAGTCCACAAACCCCTTAAGATCCAATCTTAGGGGTCAAGAGGGTGAGGAAAAAGGTTTAGAAGAGCTTTAGGAATGAATTTTTAGTGCTAGGGTTGTTCTTTTTTCAATTCTTAGCCGGGGGGTCTCCTTTTATAGAAATCCCGGCATGTAGCCGTTACCTACTAAAGTCTGGACTAGTCCGGTCCAAACCCCGGACTAGTCCGTTCTTAAGGGAGCACCCACGTCACAAGACTACCAACTAAAGTCTAGTGACCGTTGGATTCAAACGGTCATAAAACCCTGGACTAGTCCGACCAAGAGCGGACTAGTCCGATCTCAGTCAGGAACCTTTGTTCCGTATGAGAACGGACTAGTTTGGTAAGGGCAGACTAGTCCAGCTCCAAGGGCGGACTAGTCCGATCTTACCAGATTTAGTCTAAAAAAATCTCTAATCTTGGGCTGCGGACGAGTCCAGCCAACTTCAGACTAGTCCGAGCTCACACAGGAACCTTTGTTCCGTCCTAAACCGGACTAGTCTGAAGGGACCAGACTAGTCCGGCCTATGGAGCGGACTAGTACGATGTCACTCAGAGACTTCTTCTCCAGACCTAAACGGCTTAGTCCGCGTGACGGACTAGTCTGGCCACATAGGCGGACTAGTCCCGCCTTCTAAGACTTAGTCTCATAAAGGCTCATACTCACTCAACAACGGACTAGTCCGGCCTAAAACGGGCAAGTCCAAACTCACTCAGAGACTTCTTATCTGGTCTAAAATGGACTAGTCCGTGTTGGAACGGACTAGTCCAGCCCGTAGTCCGGACAAGTCCGGTCTTCCCTTTTTCATCTATACCTATGACTACTTTCTCTCACGATTCTAACTTTCTAACTTTAGTTTGAGCTCTCTAATGATTCTCAAGCACTCTAAAGGAGAAGATACTTTACACAACTTAAAAATGTAAAACTCATTAGAAAAATTCTATTTTCTACTCTTGCAGTCTTCTTCTTTTTCTTTTTGCTTTTTGGGAGACTCCACATCCATTCCTTTTGATAAGCATCTGTGCTCATACTCAATAGAATTCATTAGTATCTTAATTGTCGTCATCAATCATCCAAAACCCACGGGATTACCTAGATGCACTTTTAGAGACGTTGCCGCCCTCGTCACGTCTAGGTTCCAGCGGGAGTCTGGGGACTCTTAGGGGCTTGCCCTTGTAGCTGGAGAGCCTTGTATCTTTCGTTTTTTTGTGTCTGTAGTCCAGCTCATGGAGATTTTTATGAATGGACTTGTTGTTTTCTGTGTCTGCTCTTTGCTTCTTTTCTTGGCTTGTCCTGTTTGAGTCCTTAGCTCCGCAAGGGCTCTGGGAGGTCTCCACCGATCTCGAAGCTTTGCACAGACACCTTCTTCGGGTCCTTGTTGTCATAAGGGCCCAAGGGGTCTTCGGAGTTCCTCCCCGCGGAGGGGGGAGGTCCGGCTCTGCTGGCCACGTGGTGGGCCCGGAGCTGTCCTTTGAGGAGAGGGAGGCCCGGCCCCGCTGGACACGTGGAGCCTTCAGAGCTCGCCCCTGCGGAGGGGGCGAGGTCCGGCTTTGCCGGCCACGTGGCGGGCCCGGAGCTATCCTCTGAGGAGTAGGGAGCTTTGGCCCCGTTGGACACATGGAGCCTTCGGAGCTCGCCCCTACGGAGGGGGCGAGGTCCGACTCTGCTGGCCACGTAGCGGGCTCGGAGCTCTCCTCTGAGGAGAGGGGAGCTTCGGCCCCGCTGGACACATGGAGCCTTCGGAGCTCGCCCCTTCGGAGGGGGCGAGGTCTGGCCCTTCTGGTCTTTGGTTGGAGTCGGGAGGTCCGGTGCTCCCTTGTGCAGTCCCCGTAGTGGCCCCCTGGTAGGTGTGGCCAATTGTTTGGGCACACCTACCACATTCCTGCCCGCCTGTCCGCCCGGAGCACAGCGGTGCTGGGACCCCGGCTCCGGAGGTCCGGGAGGCCTCTCAGGAGGTCCTGCACACAAGTAGGGGAACCCTAATTCTCCTTGGGGGCTCTCCCTTCCCTGTCTCTTAGTCTTATTTGGCTTACGGTCCTGGACCGGTATACGGGGCTTGGGCAATTCAGTGCGCCCGGCACCGGAGGTCCGGCTCCCTCCGAGGTCAGGGTATGACCGTCCGACTCCTAGTACTAGACCGTAACGCAGGGGAGGCAGAGTGCACAAGCTTTGGGTACGGAACCAACCAAAGCAGGTTGTACACCCTGGATCTCCGAAGGGCAAAGTGCGCACGCTTTGGGTACGGAACCAGGCAAAGTAGGCTACGCACCCTAGATCCCCCATGACCGGCGCAGGTTTTTCCTAGAGGTGACCAACTAGTGTCGCAGCACCTGACTGGGGTAGGTCCGAGAGGCCCCCTGGCCATCGGTAGGTACCTCAAGCACGACCACCTTCGGTAGGATAGCAAATGCCGACTAGGGATGAGAGTGGGAAAGGAGAGCTAAGTGCACGATGCGCATACACTATTTTTGAGCATGGGGAGTGTGATCATAAAAATTAATGCGTATTTTAAATGAACACAAGAGTAAGAGCATGGTAGAACATGATTCTTTCCATATAAACATCCATAGGAGGAAGGCATGCTATACATGGAGGCAACGACCCACCCCATTATGAAGGGGGGCAAGAGCCTACGCGCTTAGGGTACGGAACCAGGCCAAACTGGACGTAGTCCTGGACCGCCCCCTGGGGTTTAGTTGCTCCGAGCGCTGTTCCTGGACTCTATGGGATCTATTACAGAAAGAAAAGGAATGGTCCTACTACTGCTCTAGGGATAGAACTTACGGAGATGTTCTATGTTCCAAGGGTTTGGGAGCGGGTCCCCGTCCTCGGTGGAAAGGCGCACGCACCCGGGGAGGCAAACTTTCGTGACTCGGAAGGGACCTTCTTAGCTGGGGGAGAGTTTGTTGGTCCCTTCCGGAGAAAGTATGCGCCGCAGCACCAGGTCGCCTTCTTTGAGCTCCCGGACATGCACGGACCTCTGGTGGTAGCACCGGTGTGCCTGCCGGTACCGTGCGCTGCGGAGGGTTACTTGCAGTCGAGCCTCGTCGACGAGGTCGATGTATGTGAGGACCCCGTCGTCCCGATCACTCACGGGGATGGGGCACCTCGCCCGGGAATCGCATTGGATGGTGTCGTGCGATGCGGCACCCAACAGCACACATAATAAAGCATCATATTACATAAAACAAGCGGAAGCTTACAGAGTGTTGATTTTACAAATACTTCTCAAAAGTATGCTATAGCGGAACACTATTACAACTCACGTCTCATACCTATGCTAAGCAACAGAGAAGGTGTCCAGCCCGCGGACCCTTCTCGCTAGCAACAATATCACAATAGCAACGGCAGGGTTGCCGTGAGTTCACCACTCGGAGAGCTCCGAGTCTCAACGGACACCCGTACATATCAGCGTACTGTTATTACCTGCAAAACAACTTATGCAGTATCTGTGAGCACGAAGCTCAGCAAGACTGACCCGTCATCCTAGTCATGAAACTCTACATGATGAAAAATAGGGGGCTGGTTATAGAAGGTTGCACAAACAATGAACTTGAGCTAAAGGAGAGTCCTTACTTCAAGTTTTAAGCAACTTTTATGGCCCTCGCGCAACTTACATCGAGACTCCACAATCAAACAAGAAACGCTTCATCCCAATGTCACTTGCACGAGGTGAAAGTAACTTTAGTGAGCTACCCTAGACTCTTACAGACCTTGCGCCATTACCGTCAAGACTCCACAATCAAACAAGAAATGCTTTGCCTCGATGCTACTAGCCCAAGGTGGAAAGTAAATTTAGTGAAGTATTGATCTTTCCTCATCTTCATTATGAGGATTACTCACGAAGCATATTAAACGGTTCCCAGTTTATTACTACGTCACGACTCAGTGTACAAGTATGCTCACTACCGCGAGCGACGGTGATTGCAATCAAAAACACCCGGCTGACACGACACGTACGCCCGTACTCGATGTTGCAAACAGCAACCGTCACTGACGCCGTACATGGCAACCTTTCATACGACACCCAAATGTCGAACCGGTCCCACCGACTGGGATTAAGTCTCTCTACGGCAAACCCTCGTAGAGCCGACTTCTCTATCCTTTCAGCATCGTCATCAGATGGTGAGGTATGCCTCGACAACCAGGTTAACATGTTACATCGGTTTCCTGGGTCCCATATTGCCAGTATGCATCCGGTACACATCTCAAACTTGTCCAGCGGAGCCGCACACGAGAACGGGCCTTAATCGACTCAGACATAGACTAGGCTCACAGGACCACGTCCTTGACCTTCCATCCACTGCCCGGTCTCCAATCCCAACTATGAGGATCAATTCCCAACTCTTCCGATTGATCCCCCTTAAACCCGGTTCACGAGTAGGAAACTGCCCACTCGAGTTTTGCTTCTTTTAATCCACTTTTGTTAATTTGAGATCAGCAGTTATAATCAATTTATAACCTACTCTACATTATACTCCAGGGTTTTCTGGGTCATGCATTTGGAGTGTCATACCCTCTAGACGTAATGCAATAAATAAAATGCTAGACATATGAAGTGAATACAAATACAAACTTGTAAATTTGATGCAAACCGGGGCTTGCCTTTGTTTTGCAGGTGACTTATATATATATGCAGTTCAGTTAGTGAAGAACACTTGGTGCTTGATCAACTGCTTTCCTCCTTCTTTGATCTCTACTCCGATGACTTCAACTCCTCCACGTAGATGTTACACGTTATGCATATGCACAATTGTTTAGTTGTGAAGATTTTGCTACAAGTTCTAACAATAAGTTTTCAAAAACTGGAACTCTGTTCAATAATTTAAAATGACACTGGTGCTAGTGGTTTGGGTTTGGATCTAAGCACATGATTTGTGCTAAGTGCCTTCCCCCTCTTCCATATTGATCACCTTAACAGGTTGAACAGAACAGGGATCATCCAGAGCTCCAATGGAGCTGAGAATTTTCATGTGAGTTCCTTGTCACAAGAAAACACTCTGGACCAATATTTGGAATTATCCACTGAATAGATCACTCAGAATAATTCCCGAAGCTTTTAGGCAAAAAGGAATTTATTCTGAATAAACTTGCATGTTCATGCCAAACTTTGTGAACTAAAATTTCAATTATAGTTCATAGGACTCGCATGAATTTTCCTAAAATTTTTGGAGCTAAGAATTTCCCAGAACTGATTTTTCTAAGTTTTTGGAAATTCTCTGAAATTGTTTCTGTACTCATTTGAACACAGCAACTTCAAATCTAAATTCCTCTAACCAAATCAACTCCAAATGAGTTGAAAATTTTACAGAAGTTCACAAGCATCCCAAATAGTATTCTGGAAAAATTTGAGGATTTTTGGATGAGCCAAACTCCCTCACAAATTCTTTTGCTGAAAAGCTTTAAAGAATTTTCCAGAACTAAATAATGAGTTTCATACAAATTGGGTTGTAGATTTGGACAGATCTATTCAATATGAATCCAACCCAATTTGAATCACTAAATTTGGGGCTTCCTAGCAAGAGTTATGAGGTTCTAAAGTTTGGGGAAAATTCTGAAATTGAACTCTGCTTATTTTCCAATTTTCAGAGACATAAGGAATTAACACCACATTTGGCCAAGCAAATGAGGTCCAATGCTTCTGAAAATTTTACTGGAGTTCAGGCATTTTTGGAGGAATCTCCTGCCCAAATCTGGGAATTTTCCAATACACAGAGCTCCTGGAAAAATTCCTACTAGATTTTCATTATATGAATTAATGAGCCAAAACCAGGGATTTTCATAAATATTGGGCTGTACCCCAGGATAGTACTCTCTTAGAGGAATCCAATAAAATTTATCTCACTATTTTTGGAGCTTCCTACACCAAGTTATGCATTTAACAAGTTTGAACAACTCTCTGTTTGATTTTAAACAGAACAGTCACATGTGGGGCCCACGGGTCAGGTGCTTCTTCAACCTCCCGCCAGAGCCCGCGGGTGCACACCGGCAGAAAACTTGGCATGGCTCGTTCTCTCTCATTTCTCCATCAAATCAGCTCTGGTTTCGCCCTACATGCTCCTGGGAACGTGGCACAGCTGCCAGGCAAGGTTTCCCCGCGTGAAAATGGCTGTAGGTAGGTCGGCACCGGCTGGGCGGCAAGGGAGCTCGACATGGACGCGTTCCAGCGTGTCCAAGCCATCTCCCGGCGAACTACGATGTCCTACAGCATCCCTATGGGTCTAGGAACATGGAACGGAGATCAAATCGTGCAGAACATGGCTGCAAACTAGTCGTCACTGTGGACCGTGGCAGTTTTGGCCGCCGGCGACAATTTCTCGTCGCCCGGGGCATAGGAGGGTCGGTTTTCTTTGGTTCTCAGCGTGGGAGGGCGCTAGGCCATCTAGTTGCTGTGGTTTGAATTGTAGGAGGTATGATCAATCGGTTTGGGAGAATTTCACGAATTAAACACGGTCTGTTCTATACGTGCGCCGGTGCCAAAACTCGAATTCTGGCAAGCCGGCGTCGGGGGAGAGCAGGGGGACGACAGTATGAGGATCAGTACCTCCTGGCGCACCTCTGTGGCCTCTTGAGCATGCCGGAGAGGCGCTGGGCTGGCCGGGAGACAGGGAGCAGTGGAGACGGCAGCCTCTGTCAAACTTTTGCACGAGGGGGGCAACAAACAGAATTGGCCTCGGGGTTGTGGGCAACAGGACGCGACGGAGGTGATAAGAAGGGGGGAAACAGCTCGCCAGCGCGAGGGGGACGAGCAGGAGGTGGAGCTTTGGGGCGTGGAGCAGTAGTTTGCTGTCGCTCGGGGGCAAGGCCTCGGTGGAGTGAGAACAGAGAGAAAGATTTAGGGATTAAGTCTGCTCATTCCTATGACATGTGGGCCCCACTATTCAGTACCCCTTCTCCTCAAAAGATCTCCAAAGTTTGACAATTATCCAACCCAAATGTTTGAAAGTTGGAAACTGAGCTGTATTTGCATAGTTGGACAAATTCCATCCAAATTCAAATGTTTATTTGAATTCTTTGCACATTTAACTCCATTTGGATAAATGGGTAGCAAACCTTTTCAAAATTTATAGAAACTTTGCCCAACCACTAATTTGGACCCAAGGAATCCAAAGATGCAACTTAATTCTTGTGTTAGCTGCTGCAAACAAAAGTTTGAACACAACAGTTTTGAATTACCATTGTGTCCTCCCCTCATTTGAAATTTGAGTTGAACATTTGGTTTAACTTCTGATTTTTAAACCCTTTCATTGCATTTTGGTACTTCAACTCTGTGGTCTTAACCCACAGAGGGTCTAAACATGCAAATTCAGCCATGAGGTACTCAGATTCAAAAGGTCATTTGGCAATTTGACAAGTTTTACCTCAGTTTCAAATTTGAATTCAAATTTAGAGGAAATTTATAAGTCCCCTTGATATACATATCAAAGCACCTCCAAATTTTCTCAAAATTTGTCTCCCTCATAATTTGGACCTGAGGAATTCAAATATGCCATTTGATCCTTAAGTTGTCCATTGCAGATACAAAATTTCAAACAACAGTTTGAATTTCCTTTTTGGAAAGGGCCTTCTTTGCCTCGAAGTAAACCATTTGATTCAAACTGAATATTTAAGCCCTCTTTTGTGATGACCCATTTGAACATGAATGCTTTGCAAGGGTTCAGAAATGGGGTTTAAACTTCCCTCCCCTCTACTCATAGAGAATGTGCATATGAGTTAGATTTTTGGGAGTGAAATCCTTTCCCGGGTTAACATGTGTTCAGAAAGAGCTAAAGAAGATTTTTGCTCTTCCCACATGTCCATGTTTGAGTTTATCATTTTATGTGACATAACTCAAGTCATTCCCTTGCCTTAACATGTTGAATTCGGCATGAACTCAACATGATCATAATTCACTACTTTTCTTAGCTCACCCTCAAATCAGAAGTTTACCACCATCTTCTCCTCAATTTCAATGTATGAGGCTCCATGTGTATTCAAAAATTTGGCAGCACTTTGAGGTGAGCATTTGAGTCTAAAGACCATATTTTTATTCTTTCTCATGCACATGTCGGATTTACACATGGGTTTAACTCTACCTTGGTCCAACACATTCAAAGGCATGCTGGAACCCTTGTGGTTGCACCTCATGTATACCATCACATGTGAGAAAGTTTTTGTAAGTCCCATTTTTCATGAACCAGAAACACCATGACGTTCAATCACCCGTTTCTTTGCATTCACGTTTTTGGGGCTTTTACAATGTACTCACGCCGGAGCTGGTCCTGCACGGCTTCATCGTAAGCTCGGACACGGGATCTGATTGCATGCAGCACTCCGTAACGCGCGGTACAGACAGGCGCTCTGCCGCTACCACCAGAGGTCTGTACGTGCCCGGGAGCTGCAGGAAGGCGACCTGGTGCTGCGGCGCATACTTTCTCGCGAAGGAACCCACAAACTCTCCCCTAGTTGGGAAGGTCCCTTCCGAGTCACAAAAGTGTGCCGTCCCGGGTGCGTACGCCTTTCCACCGAGGATGGGGACCCGCTCCCGAACCCTTGGAACATAGAACACCTCCGTAAGTTCTACCCCTAGAGCAACAATAGGACAGACTTTTCTTTTTGTAATAGATTCCATAAAGTCCAGGAACAGTGCTCGGAGCAGCTAAGCCTCAGGGGACGGTCCAGGACTACGTTCAGCTTCGCCTGGTTCCGACCCCAAGCGCGTAGAGTCTTGCTTCCCTTCTTAATGGGGCGGGTCGTGGCCTCCATGTTTAGCCTGCCTTCCTCCTATGGAAATTTATATGAAAAGAAACATGTCCTACGTTGCTCTTCCTTGGTGCTCATTTAATTTACGTATTAAATTTTTCTGTCTGCACTTCTGGCGCATGCTCACCATGCGCTCAGCTCCCTCTTCTCATTCTCACCTTCAGTCGGCGTTTGCTTCCCTACCAAAGGCGGTTGCGTTGGAGGTACCTGCCGATAGCCAGGGGGACCCCAAGCTCCCGGCACTTCGCGCACGGTAGTCCCCAAGCACCGTATAAGTGGATGGGGACCGTAAGCCAAATAAGACTATGAGATAGAGGAGGGGGAGCCCCCAAGGAGAATTACGTTTCCCTTACTTGTGTGCAGGACCTCTCGGCCTCAGCTCCCCGCAGGAGTATGGTAGGTACATCCATCCAATGGAACGCACCTACCAGGGGGCCGCTACGGGATCGTGCAAGACCGAAACTCCAAGGTAAGACCAAAGAACCCAGACCTCACCACTTCCGCAGGGGCGAGACCCGAAGGTCCCACATGTCCAGCGGGCCCGGAGCTCCCGCCTACGCAGAGGGGGGCTCCGGACTCGCCACGTGGTTGGCGGAAACCGGACCTCCCCCTCTGGGGGGTGTAGGATCGAAGAGCACGTGAAAAGCTACCAGAGGGGGGTGAATGGTAGATTAAAACTTTTCGCAGCGGAAACAACAAAAACCCCTCAGCAAAAAATCGATCGGTTAAAGAAACCGTGTGTGCAAGTGTTTTCAAACGTGTTCAACCGTGACAAATCAAGTAGAGAGGTAGAGAATCAAGTCACGGATCTAATGCAACAAGAATCACTTGAAAACACGAAGTAAAACTTGAGATACGATCAAAACATTAATCGAAGATCAATCTGTTTTACCCGATATAAAACAGATCTGCAACGCTGCAAAGAAACTAGTGTATCTCAAAAACTAAAGATCCGAAGCTCGTGAAAATTTCACAGATGATAGATAATTGAGTTGTGAAGACAACCCAAAAAGAATCACATCAATTGGATCTGTAAAACTCGAGTTATGAACGAAACACCAAAGCAACGTCGGTCTGTCCAGAAACTCGGCGAGAAAGACTTGACGAAAAACAAGTCGGACGAACAAGGCACAAAAGCTCCTCGAAACTATGAACTTTATTCAATAGAAACACAAGAGGAACAGCCCAAAGTTCTCTACCCACGAGAGCTCTGGCCTCCCTTGCTTTTATAGTCAGCCCTCAGGCTAAACAATCCAATCTAGGACTCCTACTCCTAATTGGACTCGTATCCTAACTTACCATAACTGCTCAGGACTCTCCTATTCGCAGATAGAAGCAATCGTGAGACTTCCAAACACCTTAGGAACGTCCTAAACATTCCTAAAACAACTCAACTTCGTGCCTAGCATGAAATCCTATCATAACCAACTCAAATCTTCCATATTTGAGCCATATCCGACTCAGCCTCAGCCTGAGTACGCATTCCAGCCGGTTGGACCTTTCCGACCAATTCTTTACGTCCACTTCTCTTCATCACGCCTTGGAACAATGTTGCCACATCCATGCACTCCTTGCACACGTGCAAACACCTTCCAACGACGTACACGCAACCTTCATATGCACTGCCCTTGATCCAAATATGCTGCGCGACCTCCCGATCAACTCAACCACAGCTCCTCCCGAACTTGGTTGTTGAAACCTCATCTCCTCCCTGAGACTAGTCCAAGGATCCCGTCACCAGCCATGTCTTGAACTCAAGCAACACCTGCACATGAATAAACAACCAATTCTTCCGAGCACAAGTCCTCGACTTGACTCACGTTAGTTCGAAAACCACAACATCTTACATGAGCACGTCACATAAGCATGTTGCAAACCATATCAAATGATAATAGCCATAACCACCAAAACACACCAAAACTTAGCAAATTAATACTAAGCAAACCTTCCCATAAAGCAAGTTTGAAACATTGCGAGTTAAAAGCAAAAACAAGACGCTGCAGTTCTACGAGTTGAACTTCACGGGAGCTCCCTAAAAACAAGCTCCGGACCTCACAGAAGCTCTCCGGACCTTGCAGGAGCTCTCCGGACCTTGCGTCGGACCTTGTCAACACTTGGCGGACCTAACAAAGAACTTGTCGGACCTTGCCACAGAAGAATGTTTTGGCAATATTCAAAACTTTGAATGTTAATGCTAACTTTTATCCTAATTGCCAATGTATTCAGCACACATAGGTCTCACAGGGGGGGCTCTGAAGGCCCCACGTGTCCAGCGGGGCTGGACCTCCCTCTCCTTGGGGGGGGGGGGGGGGCTCCGGGCCCGCCACGTGACCTACAGAAGCCGGACCTCCCCCCTCCGCGGGGAGAGGTCCGAAGGATCCACGTGCCCCGCAAGCCCGGACCTCCCTCTCCTCAGAGGGGAGCTCCGGGCCCGCCACGTGGCTAGCAGGCCCGGACCCCCCCATTCTAATGGGGCGGGTCCTGGAGACCTCCGGGGCCCTTAATATAGTAAGGACCTCGGGAAGGTGTCTGTGCAGAGCTTTGAGATTGGTCAAGGCCTCCGAGTACCTTGCGGAGCTAAGGACTCGGCTAGGTAGAACCAGGAAGAAGACTAAAACATACAGACACAGAAGAAAACAAGAGTCTGTTCATACAAGGCTCCATGAGCTGGGCTACAGACTCAACAAAAATAAAAAAGGAGGTACAGGGCCTTGTGGCCACGGGGGCAGATGCCTAAGGGTCCCCGGACTCCCGTTGGAACCTAGAGGCCACAAGGGCGTCCACGTCCTCGACCTTGGCCCTGGCAGCTTCCTCCCGCTCGGCAACGGATCCTAGACGGACTGGCTCCAAAGAGAAGGAAGGGTCTTGGCTCCGGAAGCACGCCAGTACGTTCATAGCGACCTCCTTCACCAGGCCCCGTCCTTCCACCTCAAGCTCGTCGGCGATCACCGCTTCGAGCCGGCCCAGCTTGCCGCCGATGGACTCAAGTGCCGGGATTGCCTCGGACATCTCCTGCGCCGGAGCCTCCATCCGCGTCGGGCTGAAGCCAAGAGGAGCCAAGGCGGACCCCGCCTTGGCAATAAAGCCCCAGACCGCCTGGGCCTTGGTAGACCGCGAAGACTGGAGTTTCTCTACCTCTTGGCGAGCCGCCAGCTCGTGATCCAATGCCGCCTGGCGCTCCTGGGAGAATTGCTCCTCCCTCGCGGTAGCAGCCGACTCATGGAGCTCCAGCTCCTCGGCCAGAGCCCTCAGCTCGCCCTCTTTGGCCTTCAGCCGTGCGGCAATCTTCTCCTCCTCGGCCGCTGCAGCACATTCCCGATCGGCGACGGCACACTCTCGACGAGCTACCTGCAGCCGCAACTCCTCCGCGGCGGCAGAACGCGCATCGGCTTTGGCTTCAACATGGGCCAGGGCCTCACGGTAGGAAGCGCGAAGCCGTTGGGTCTCTGACTCCAGGCGGCTGATGGCTTTCTTCTGAGTGTCAAGCAGAGCACTCATGGCCTCAAGTCTTGACTGCCTCGAGTCAAGCTCCGCCCTAGCCTCCTGGGTTCGCTGCTGCCAGCTAAGAAGGCGTTCCCTCTCTCCGGCCAGCGCCCCCCGCTCCCGCTCGAAGGTGGCCTGGAACTGTCAGGCGCTGGTCTGGACACGCCCCAGGGCATCCCACATGGGCACCGGGACAGAGGGGACAGGAGTCACGCCCCTGACCCCCCCCCAGTCGAGTCTAAGACCGGCGGAGGTGCCGGTGCCTCAGCAACCGGAGCGGGACGCTGTCCTGAGGGAGCCAGGGGGCCAGCAGGTGCACCTACAGCGGCCCTCCCAGTCTCAGGACCGGATTTCTGGGCTGGTGAAGGAGGGCGGACAGGTACGGCTGCGGTCACCGCGCAGGGTGAACTCGACGGCACAGAGGAAGCCCCCGCTGACTTGGGGGCCATGGGTACCACCGCGGTTCCCAGATGTTGTGGCGCGGAGCCTCCGCCAGTTGGAGATGGCCGGGTAAGAGGCCCGCCCCCGGCAGCCGGTCGGTCCCTGCAAGAAAAGAAAGCTCTCAGACTAAGAGAAGGGACGAGAACGCTGCTCCTACAAGCCAGAAGGAGCAACACTTACTGGGCGACATGAGCGCTCCAACAGGCTTGTAGCCCCGGCCTTTGGGCCGTAGTTGAACCGCCAGGACCTGCGGCTGGAACGGTCGTGGGCTGTGGCGTCTGGACCCCCGACACACTCCCCGGCGTCGCCCCGCCAGTGTCCATCCTAGAAGCCCCTCCGCTTGAGGAAGTATGACGAGGCGCTTGGGGTTCTTTGGACTGCCGCTGTCCGGGAAGAGACCCGCTGGGGAGGGACACCCGGGGCCTCTTCGGGTCGCCACCCGATGGACCAGTACCCCCGGGAGATGGGTGCAAGGGTGCTCCGGCTCCCTGACTCGGCGCGGGCGGCGCCCTCGGAGGAGACCGGGCGCGTTTCTTCTCTGGATGCCCGGGGGCCAGCTCCTTCCCCTTCCCCTTGTCGGCGGCTTGAGTTCCGCCGGCTCTTGGGACGGGTTGGGCAGTGACAGGCGCCTCGCGCCCCGATCCGGAGCGCTCGGTTCCTGGGATCGAGATACCCTGGAAGGCATCCCCAACCTGCCGGACGGCGATCCCGATGTCGTCGAGGTTCGGCATCTTCTGCAGTAGCTCTGACCTCCTCTGTGGCTCCAAGAAGAGGGGAGTGGCAGAAGACGGAAGGGCGGGTTCGCTACTGGGAATGAAGTCGCCGCTCACCTTGCCCACCATCTCGTACAGCTCCTCGTCGGAAGGATCAGTGCCGGGGCCCCTCTCCAGCCTGGTACAATCCTGCTCGCCAGTGTAGTACCACGCTGGACGACTGCGCTGCTGCAAGGGCGCAATACGGCACAACATGAAGTCCATCAGCACCATCAGGGACGTTAGCCCCTCGTTGGCCAAGAATCGGGTCCGCTCCAAGACCGGTGCGTACTCCTGCTCCAACTCTGGGACCTCCTCCCAGAAGCGACGCTCGGTGGTTGGGCCAGCGGTCGGGAGCTGTAGGCGATCGTGCTCGTCGGTCTGCACGACCACCCAGCTCTCCCTCCAATTTTCCCACCTTGACGCGCTGAAAGGCAGAAGGTACCCAGAGACCTTTGGGTCCTTGCAGCGATGCTGGAAGTAGTACGCCCCCATCTGGGTCTTCAAGCCGCGTCCAGTCATCCACAACATGAAGAAGTAGCGAAAGAGTGTCACAGAAGCGTGCACCCCCACGAACATCTCACAGAAGTGGACGAAGACAGCGGCCATTGCGAAGGAGTTGGGAGAGAGGTGGTGAAGCTGGAGCCCATATGTCTCCAGCAATGTGACAAAGAAGGAAGAAATTGGCGGGACGAACCCCGCCAGAGCATAGGCAGTAAAGAAGACCATCTTCCCCTTTTCCAGGAGCAGGGGGAGAGATCCCCGGCGGAGCCGGCGTTTCTGTTCCTCCGTGTGCCAGCCCAGCAGCCTGCGTACTGGCCCAAGCTCGGCGGAACGAACGAGGCGCGTCAGGAGCAAGTTGGAAGCCATGGCGGGGGAGAGCTCAAGGACAGGAAGACCAAGGCGCAAGAGTTCAAGGAAAGAGCGAGCGCTAGGAAATGCGAAGGGAAGCCGCAATGCGGGTAAGATCCCCTTTTAAAACTTTCCAGGGATGATTCAAGGTGATTCGAAAACATTCAAATACACCGCATCGGCAACCGCATTGGCTCTGAGACCGAGCGCCGATGACAGGTGGACCCAAGCCGCCCAGCTGAAGCGGCGGGTCAAGGAGCCAGTCTCCCAAGAAGACAAACCGACAAGGCGCTTCGGCGGTTCCCGAAGAAAGCGCCGCGACGTACAGAAGTGGCAGCCTTGGGAACCGCCGCAGTAAAGGCAACCATCAAGTGGGCGCATGCTCCCACGATCCCGCGACTGTTCGAGCTCTGGCAGCGGTCGATGCGGGACTTAGAGAAAGTGCGCGGGACAGGAGAGACGGTGGACCCACCTCGGGCTCGCTATCTCCCCCGAGATGGGCCCGTGGTCCACTGTCGGTACCCGCGATATGGGGTACCCCCGCGCACAGGGGAAAATACCTGAGGATCTCGCCCTTCTCCGCAGGGAGAGCTCCGAAGGCGCCACGCGTCCAGCGGGCCCGGACCTCCCTCTCCTCAGAGGAGAGCTCCAGGCCCGCCACGTGGCCTGCAGAAGCCGGACCTCCCCCCCCCCTCCGCGGGAGAGAGGTCCGAAGGCGCCACGTGTCCAGCGGGGCCGGACCTCCCTCTCCTCAGAGGAGAGCTCCGGGCCCGCCACGTGGCTGACAGAAGCCGGACCTCCCCCTCCGCGGGGAGAGGTCTGAAGGCTCCACGTGTCCTGCGGGGCCGGACCCCCCTCTCCTCTGAGGAGGGCTCCGGGCCCGCCATGTGTCCAGCAGAACAACGCTGCCTGCCCCCGAGCGGTAGGCAGCAGGCGTAAAGACGCCCCATACCTTGCCCGTACAAGGTATTCAAGGCCCGCGCCTTCCCAATACACGGGGACGCGGAGCACGCCTCTGTCAGGTGCCGTAGCGCCCAGTCGCATCACAGACTGGCGCGCGGTGTCAGAACCTTCCAGCCAATAAACACCGCGACAAGACATCCCATGCCGCCTGCGCCGTCATCAACCACTACGACTAGCATGCGGCATGGGCAGGGCGGCAAGACAAAGACTCAGAAGCCTTCGCCAGAGACAACTACCGGCATAACTGCAGATACGGTAGATAATAGACAATCTTCCCGGGACCACCTGTCGGGTCCCGGCCCCCCTTGTAAGCTGCCCGAGTCTTGGACTATAAAAGGCTCGGGTAGGTGACGATAGCAAGGGTTCGCACTCTGCAACTCATACGCTAGACATTCACTCCCAAGCTGTAACTCACCCCCAAGCTCAGGACTCCGGCCCTGAGCAGCAAGCAATACAGCGAGCTCCATAGCTCGCCGTGGACATAGGGTTTTACGCTCCGGCGGCCTGAACCACGTAAAACTCACCGCGTCAAGCTCTTACTAACTCGTCCATCCGCGCAAGCTCTCCGCAAGGGACTAGCCCCACCGAAAAAAGAACCTCCGCGGGCTGCCCAGTGCAGGCCCAGGGGAAGTGTCGACCGAACACTTCGACAAGTGCAGTCTCCACTGACTTCCCGGCATAGCCGCAGTCAGCTACTGCCCCGGCTCGTCATCACCGGAGCTGAAGTCCTCACCGTTGTGCACCGTCTTCTTGACGCGCTGAGGCTCCTGAAACCCCACCTGGTGGCCGGCGCTGACTGAGGCATCGACTTTCTGCTTGCCCTCCCTCTGAGGGAGGGGCGGCCCATCAGCTCTCAGCTGCCTTCCTTTGCGGAAGCGCTCCGCGAGCCTCTGAATGTCCCAGCACTCGGCAGCAGTATGATTGCTGGTGCCATGCACGGGGCAAAGCTCGCCTTGGTCTCCATCTGGGGCTGGTGACTGTCGCTGCCTTTTGTCTGGGCGCGGCCCCCGAGCTCCACTGGGTGCCGCTGCTGTGGCAATGGGAGCCGCGGCCGATGACTTCATCTTGCCACTCCCCTGGTTCTTGGCCTTTTTGCCGCCTCCATAGGAGGCAGCGCCAGACCCGGGCTGTCCTCCTGACTTGGAGGCCGGCAGTGAGTGCCAGTTCCGCCCCTCGGCTGCTCTGGTGCACTTGTCCGCCAGGCTGAAGAGCTCGGAGACATCGCGGACCTCTCTGGTCGCGAGTTTCTCAAGCATCTTCTCGTCCCGCACACCCTGCCGGAACGCTACCACCACAGAAGCACTTTGAATGTGCGGGATGGTGTTGTGTACCTGGGAGAACCGCTGGATGAAGGAACGCAGTGATTCCCCAGGTTGTTGCTTGATGGCGTGGAGGTCGAGCTCCATGCCAGGCCGGGTGTAGGAACTGCTGAAGTTGGCGATGAACTGCCGGCAGAGCTCTCCCCAGGAGGTTATTGAACCCTAGGGGAGGTTCATGAGCCAGGACCGGGCTAGGCCGGTCAAGGCGACGCGGAAGTAGTTGGCCATGACGGCCTCGTCCCCTCCTGCGGCAAGTACGGCGGTGGAGTAGATCTGGAGAAACTCCGCCGGATTGATGCTGCCGTCGTACTTTTCGGGCAGGTGCGGTTGAAACTTGCGCGGCCACCTCGCGAAGCGAAGGTGGGGCGCCAGGGCCGCACATCCTGCTCCTGTTGCTGCAGGCGTCGGTGCCACGAACGCTTGGTTCGCCGCTGGCACAGTGTACCCCGGTATGGGCAAGGCTGCGCCATGGACCGGGGGCGCCGTTTGCAGGGAATATGGCTGTGGCATATGCTGCATGGCGTATGCCTGGGGCAGAGATCGCATGGCGAAGGTCTGCGCCTCAGGCTGGGTCGAGGATGACGTCATGCTGTCACCGGCCTCTTGGTTGCAACGCCTTTCTCGACGTCGCTCGAGGTACACCCGGGCATCCTGGCCCAAGTGGCACTGTTCCAGCTCTGCCCTCAGGTCCATCGACTGAAGCCTGGTGGAGCTGGAATCCGCCGTCTGCCCGTCAACCGTTGGCATGCGCGTCAGCGACACAGCCGGTTGGCTGGAGTGTCATCCCCGCCGAAGTCGAGGGTTTGCGGCGGCGACGACGAGGCGGTATACCTCACGTATCCACTGCTGGGTCGCTGAATGGGGTGCGTCCCCAGCAGGTGGATTGCGCAGTAGCGCTCTTGCTGCAGTTAGCGCACCCCTGTGGGGTACGCTTATCGCTGCAGACGATCTCACGCTGGCTGGAGCCTGCATTGCCGGAGTCGGCTGTTGGCTTCCAGCTTGCGCCAACACACTCCGTCCTGAGTGCGTCGACACGTATTCCCCGCTGGTCACGGTTCGCCGTGAGCACGGGGAAGGAGAGCTTGCCGCTGAAGGAAGCTTGGTCATCTTCGTCGGCAGAAACTCGTCGCGCAAGGGAAAAGCCCCCCTTCCTGGCACGCCAAATGTCGAAGTGTGTGGTCAACACTTCCCCCGGACCTGCCCTGGGCAGCCCGCGGAGGTTCTTTTTCAGAGGGGCTAGTCGCTTGTGGAGAGCTTAAGCGTAAGGACGAGTTTGGGAGGAGCTTGACACGGCGAGTTTTACGTGGTTCGGGCCGCTGGAGCGTAAAACCCTACGTCCACGGTGAGCTGAGGTGCTGGCTGTATTGCTTGTTGCTCAGAACCAGAGTCCTGAGCTTGAGGATGAGTTATGCCTAGGGTATGAGTTGCTGGAGTGCGAACCCTTGCTAACGTCGCCTACCCGAGCCTTTTATAGTCCAAGGCTCGTGTGGCTTACAAGGGGGGGCCCGGGACCCGACAGGTGGTCCCGGGGAGATTGCCTGCCGACTATCGTATCTGCAGTTATGTCGGTAGTTACCTCTGGCGGAGGCTTCTGAGTCTTCGTCTTGCTGCCCTGCCCATGCCGCATGCTAGTCGTAGTGGTTGATGACGGCGGGTGCGGCAGGGATGTCTTGTCGCTGTGTTTATTGGCTGGCAGGTTCTGACACCGCGCGCTAGTCTGTGATGCGACTGGGCGCAACGGCACCTGACAGAGGCGTGCTCCGCGTCTCCGCGTCTTGGGAAGGCGCGGGCCTTGAATACCTTGTACGGGCAAGGTATGGGGCGTCTTTACGCCCGCTGCCTACCGCTCGAGGGCAGGCAGCGCTATTCTGCCGGACACATGGCGGGCCCGGAGCCCACCTCAGAGGAGAGGGGGGTCCGGCCCCGCAGGACACGTGGAGCCTTCGGACCTCTCCCCGCGGAGGGGGAGGTCCGGCTTCTGTCGGCCACGTGGCGGGCCCGGAGCTCTCCTCTGAGGAGAGGGAGGTCCGGCCCCGCAGGACACGTGGTGCCTTCGGACCTCTCCCCTGCGGAGGGGGGGGGGGGTCTGGCTTCCGCAGGCCACGTGGCGAGCCCGGAGCTCTCCTCTGAGGAGAGGGAGGTCCGGCCCCGCTGGACGCGTGGCGCCTTCGGAGCTCTCCCTGTGGAGAAGGGCGAGATCCTCAGGCATTTTCCCCTGTGCGCGGGGGTACCCCGTATCGCGGGTACCAACAGCCACCTTGCGAAGCGAAGATGGGGCGCTAGGGCCGCACACCCCGCTCCTGTCGCTGCAGGTGCTGGTGCCTCGAACGCTTGGTCCGCTGTTGGCACGGTGAACCCCAGCATGGGCAAAGGTGCACCATAAACCGGGGGCGCCGACTGCATGGCATATGGCTGCTGCATATGCTGCGTGGCGTACGCCTGGGGCTGAGGTTGCTTGGCAAAACTCTGCAGCCCAGGCGCTTAGTTCCCTATGGATCGCTGTTCAACCTCGCTCTTATTCCTACAATCTGAGATGAGATTGTAGAGGCTCAGAAGAGAGACAGGGGTATGTCTCACATCCGGAGGAGAGTGGACAGCGGTGAGTTGAAGATGTTCCGCAAAGATGAAGAGGGTACTCTATGGTTTAACAACCGCATAGTGGTACCCCGAAACATGAAATTGCGGAGAAAGATACTGGATGAAGCGCATTCATCCAAGTACTCCATTCATCCGGGAAGCAATAAGATGTACCAGGACTTAAAATCTAAGTTCTGGTGGACACGGATGAAAAGAGAGATTGCGAAGTACGTATCCAAGTGTGATACGTGTCGGCGGGTTAAAGCCGACCATATGAGGAAAGCCGGACCACTTCAACCGCTGAAGGTTCCAGCATGGAAGTGGGAAGACATAAGTATGGACTTCATCGTCGGTTTACCCATGACCAGCAACAAGCATGATTCTATTTGGGTAATCGTCGATCGTTTGACCAAGACAGCACATTTTATTCCAGTCCATACCAAATATGTGGCAAAGAAGTATGCGGAGCTGTTCATCTCAAGAATCACGTGTTTACACGGGGTTCCCCGCACCATCGTGTCTGATCGAGGTGCGTTGTTCGTATCCAGATTTTGGGAGCAACTGCATGCTTCCTTGGGAACCAAGTTAATTCGGAGTTCAGCGTATCATCCGCAAACTGATGGTCAAACAGAGAGGATAAATCAGATTCTGGAGGATATGCTACGGTCATGTGTCATCAATCATGGGAAGAATTGGGATGACCATCTACCGTTAGCAGAATTCTCATATAACAACGGTTGTCAATCCAGCATCAAAATGGCCCCGTATGAAGCTTTTATGGCCGGAAGTGCCGCACACCACTGAATTGGTGTGAGTCCGGCGAGAGAGTGGTCTACGGGATTGATCTGGTGAATGAAGCCGAGGAACGAGTGCGAGCGATTCAAGCCAATTTAAAGGCTTCTCAATCTCGGCAGAAAAGCTATGCAGACAAAAGACGTCGACCTCTTCACTTTGACATCGGGGACCATGTTTATCTTCGTGTCTCTCCGATGAAAGGGGTTCATCGGTTCGGAGTGAAGGGAAAGCTTGCTCCGCGATTCATCGGGCCGTTTGCAGTCACTGAGATATGCGGACCCGTGGCCTATCGTCTGGAGTTACCGACGTCACTTTTGGGTATTCACAATGTTTTCCACGTCTCTCAACTGTGGAAATGTCTTAAGTACCCAACCACAGTTCCTATGGAGAACATTGAGGATCTTCAACCGGATCTCACTTATTCTGAGTATCCGATACAGATTATTGATGAGAAGACTCGCGCCACAAGAAATCTGACATTGTGATTTTACAAAGTCTTGTGGAGCAACCACACCGCTGATGAAGCTATGTGGGAAAGCGAGGAATTTCTCCGTTTAAACTTTCCAGACTTGTTTGTACCATATGTCCAGTAGTCATTCTCCCTTCTTCTTTCTTTTTGTAATCTCGGGACGAGATTCTTTTAACGGGGGAGGAATGTAACAGCCCTAACTTTTGTAAAGTTTGATGTCAGCTCATAAAACAAAGTTAAGGCAACAAAAGACTATAATTGTGTCACATAAAATGATGAACACATAAATGGACATGTGAGGGAGTTAAAAATTTTCTCTAGCCCATGCTCAACACATGTTAACCTAGGGGAAATAATTACACTCCTAAAACTCTAACTCATGTGCACCTCCTCTATGAGTAGAGTGGAGGGAATTTAAATGCAATTTGAATCTTTTGAAAGGATTTCTATTCAGATTGTCCAAAGGCCTATATGTGAGATCATAGATGCATCTCTCATGTATTCAAGAGCCTAAGTTTCAAATTTGGAGAATTTTTGGTTTCATATACTATTTATTCCGAGGATTAAATGAGGGCACGTTTAAATTCAAACTTGAATTTGAATTTTGAACCAAACAAACTCAATTTCAAAATCTGATTTCAGATTTGAGTTCCTCATAATTCCTTTGACCTGTCCTCCAAGTTTGAACAAATTTGGATCTCATTTGCTATTTTAAATCGAAATGGGGGATAAGAGGGAGAATTGTGGCTGTGGACCCCACTGGTCAGTCTCACAAAAGTGCAAACCGACTCCACCGATGACTGAGCATGCGACAGCTCTCGGCAGTCGATCGCACACGACGATCTTCGGTGCCACCTCCTCCTCTCCGGTGCCCTTATCTCCCCCCGAAGGCTGCACAGGCGAAGTTCCCCTCTTATTGCTCGCTCGTGCGTATCCCTCTGCTGCTGTCACGCAGAGAAGCACAGCAGCCGCTCTCTCTTCCTCAGACTGACTAGGCTGAACCGAATTTCATTTGCCCGAGCTTCCAACAGCAAAAACCTCCGCCCATGAGTGCTCTAGCCGGATAGCAACCTCACCCCGGTGATCCATGCCTGCTGGCGCCTAGAAACAGCGAGGTTTTCTCTGCTCCCGAGCTGAAACTGAAGAAGCTGGAACTGGACGCCTGGACAGCCCAAACCAGAAGGTATCACGCCCAAGGAAGCCACCCATCTGTGCACCAACAAGTCTAGTTGCTCACCTCCAAAGCTCAGCCCTAGCCATTGATCACAGAGGGAGAATTTCAAGTTTTTCTCCCGGGCGGCAGAAACGGACCTTGAGGTAAGGAATTGTAAAATTCGTCCTCAATTCGTGTTTGTTGGGTCTCAAACTTCACACACAGGATGTTAACTGCCTAGCACACCTCCTCCATCGATTTTAGACCAAGAAATTGAGTGTAGAGTGAGCAATCTGAGCTCTTTTAGAGGGTATGCCGCTGGACCCTATCGGGCGCACGGTGCCGATAGGTTTAGAGCCCTCTCCAGCTGGTTTAAACCTCATGCCGGTCTTCTACATGATCCCCTGATGCTGTAGAGCCTAAGAACCGACCATTTTGTGAAGAATTCACCGTGCAAGACCTCGCCGGAGCCCTAGGGTTTGCTGTGGCCGGTGCGCCCTGTTTTCCGGCGAGTTTCAGCCGCCGGCGACCTCACCAACGTGTTCAGCGTGGGGAAATATGGGGGGCGGCCAGCAGGGGGTCTGGAGGTGGCTGGGAACTGGTTTTCCGGCGACCTCACCGGAGGGGGCCGCCACTGGTGTGTTTGGCGCGAGTCTGGAGGTTAGGGATGACAGGTGGGACCCACTGTCAGCATTTAAACATTTTCCAGATTTTCCCACTCTAGTTCAAACTTTGGAGAGCCATAATTTTGTGTAGGATTGTCCAAAAATTATGAAACAAATTTTGTTGGATTCCTCTCAAAGAGTACTATCCAGGGGTGCAGGCCAATGTTTATGAAAATCCCTGGATATGGCTCATTAATTCATTTAACTAAAACCTTGTATGAATTTTTACAGGAGTTATGTTTATTGGAAAATTCCCAAATTTGGACAGGACATTCTTCCAAAAATCCTTGAACTTCAGTAAAAATTTCAGAGGCATTGGACCCTATTGGATTGGACAAATGATGTGTTCGTTCCTTATGTCTCTGAAAAATGGGAAAATAAACAGAGACATTTTCAGCCTTTCCCCATTCTTTGAAAAATCTTTATCTCCATGTAGGAAACTCCAAAAATGGTAAAACCAATTCCTATGGACTCAGGACATTTTGTACTTCACAAAAAGTCTACTTTGCAGCATGGGAAAGCTTAATATCTAGGGGTAAAGGCAGATTAGTGAAAACCACATAAGGATTTGTTGTGCTCACATGAAGCCATTTCATGAGCTCAATTTTTGCACACTGCCTAAATACCTTCCATAGAGGCTGTGGTTAAATTCTCAGCTTCATTGGACCTCTGGAACTTGAGCTACCATCTTTTAGGTTTAAGTGTTCATATAATGGACTTAATCACATGGTGATTATTAGTATCTCCTTCTCACCTAGCATTCTTCTTCTCTAAGGTTTAGATCCAACAACAGAAACCTTGCTGTTGTTTGTCCATTTTAGGTGTGAGTTAACTGGTACAACAGTTTTGAAACAGTTTCTAAATTGCTTTTGAAATATATGTGCATTGCAATATAATAGCTCACGTGACATCGACGTTCGACGAGGATTCGACTCTACAGCGAGGATCTCCATCTCGTGACGAGTTTGGTGGATTCTCCGGAGGAATACTAACTCCTAGCTTCTAACAAAACCGTTGAGCAAGGCAAGCCCCGTTTGCATATCGTTACCGTTTTAAATTTTGCTTTACTTCACATCATGTTTATTAGACTTGATATTGTGCATTATGTCTAGGATGATTGAAACCCACTTGCATGGCTATTACATCTCTGATTAGAAGGTTTAGTGTAGGATTTGCCTCATTGTAGATGCTAGGCTAATGTTGTAGCTAGCTCGGTAGAAGTCGAGTAGTAAAAAGCTACTCGCGAGAAAGTTCGAGTAATGGAGTTACTCGCGAGAGATAAATGATAAGAGCACCCTCATGAATATGAGATGGGGACGGGGATGTTCCTGTAGGATGGAGCGCTCAAGGTTGGTCTCGACCTGCGATGGGTGTGACAATGCTTGAGACCACATTTGGCCTGGACCGGGATGGTAAGGCAAATGTGGAGGTTGGTTGTAGCCCCGTCCGTGTCGGTTAAGGACCGTATGTATGCGGCCCTGCTGGAAAAGATTGAGCTGTACCGGATATATAGTGGGGTATGGGACCCATGAAACCGATGTAACTCGATGGACCGTGATATAGAAACTCATCCTTCGCGTGAGAATGGCGTTGAGAAGGCGGGAGGTGTAAATCCTTTAGCGGGCAACTTCGACGTGTCCGCGTAGAGGACCATCCTGCTCGGCGCGAAGCGTTTTTCTATGTCGGGGTGTCATGTGAAAGGTTGCTGCATACAACGTAAGAAAGAGCTCTTGAGAGAGTCTTTCGAGGCGGGTGTATGTGTCGTGTATTCCGGGTTGTTATTGATTTGAATCACCGTCGCTCGCGGAAGAGGATTGAGCATACTTGCCCACTGCGCCGTGACTTAGTAAGAAGAGGAACTAAGTCTCTTAACTTGCTGTTTGTGGATTAATCACTGTATTGGAACCTTGACTGAAGTAGATATAGAGCCAACTAAATTTCATTTCCACCTTAGGCTAGCAACATCGGGATAAGCGTTTCTTGTTTGATTGTGGACTTCCGATGTTGTGAGGCGTGAGGACCACTAAAATGAAGGCTAAAAGAATCTGAATATAAGGATCAAGTTTAGTAAAGCTGCATTTTGCAAATTCCTATGCCTACTGTCTTACTACCCCTGCATGTAGAGTTGCATGTTTAGGATTGACGGGTAAGTCTTGTTGAGCCTTAGTGCTCACGGATGCTTTTGAGTTGTTTTTGCAGGTAGCAGGATGCCTGCTATGAAGAGGGTTGTTCGGTGAGATGATGAACCTCACGGTTCATTCCACTCATCGGAAACCTAGCCGCTGCCTTTCTTTGGTGAAGCTAGTAGGAAGCGTACATGGGCTGAACGACTTCTCTTCGGCGTAGTTAGGGTCGAGAGTGAGTAGATTGTCCAGCTAGTTTTACATTCCGCTGCGTGTGTACTTATGTTGTAAAAGATCTTATGTTGAGTAAAAAAATGGTTCCGTTATGTTCTTATCGTCTTTTTGTGCATGCTGTTGGGTGCCGCATCGCACGGCACCACCCACTGCGATTCCTGTGTCGGGCCCTCACATGGTTGATTATGGCAGGGGCAGCAGGGGTTGTCTTGTCGCTGTGTTTATTGGTTCAGAGCCGCTGGCCTTCTGCGCCCGTCTTCATTGTGATGTGACTGGGTGCAACGCCTCCTGGCAGAGGCGTGCTCTGCGTCTCCACATCTTGGGAAGGGGTGGGTCTTTAATGCTGCGCCTTAGGAAGGCGCGGGTCATTACTTCCGCTGCCTACCACGCCGGGGCAGGTAGCGCGGTTCTGCTGGCCACGTGGCGGGCCCAGAGCTCTCCTCTGAGGAGAGGGGAGGTCCGGCCCCGCTGGACACGTGAAGCCTTCGGAGCTCACCCCCGCGGAGGGGGGAGGTCCGGCTCTGCTGGCCACGTGGCGGGCCCGAAGCTCTCCTCTGAGGAGAGGGGGAGCTCCGGCCCCGCTGGACACGTGGAGCCTTCAGAGCTCACCCCCGCTGAGGGGGGTGGGGGAGGTCCGGCTCTGCTTGCCACGTGGCGGGCTCGGAGCACTCCTCTGAGGAGAGGGGGAGCTCCGGCCCCGCTGGACACGTGGAGCCTTCGGAGCTCACCCCCGCGGAGGGGGGAGGTCCGGCTCCGCCTGGCCACGTGGCTGGGCCCGTAGCTCACCTCTGAGGAGAGGGGGAGCTCCAGCCCGGCTTGACACGAGGTGCCCTCGGAGCTCGCCCCTGCGGAAGGGGCAAGGTCCTTAGGTGGTTTTGTCCTGTGCGTGGGGGTACCCAGTATTGAGGATACCAACACCACCCAATCCGGATCTTGTAGTGCTTCTTCTACCTTGCAGTGCTCCAAAGAGGAAACAAAAAAGTAATGTTCACAAAAATTAGCCATTCGAGAGCGAGTGGTCACCCCTTTGGAGATATCTCCCAGTATGTTGTCGATGGGATGATCCCTTTGAACACTTTGGTGTACTCTTGGATGAGGTGGTTGAACTCTTTGATCTTCATCTTCATTGTCACTCTTTTCTTTGTCTCCCCCTTGATTCTATATCTTGAGTTTGATCGTTTTGATCTTGTTGAGGTTGGCCTTGCTCATCTTGAGCTTGATAATGGGAGGGAGACATATTTTCGTTTGTTGGATGATCATTTCAGTCTTGAGGATGTTCTTGAGGAAAAATTTCTCCAAGTGCCATCTTTTTAAGTGCTTCTTGTGGAGCCTCTTCTTTCTCTAGCACACTTTGATCAACTTGCTCCACTTGGGAGCCATTAGTCTCATCAAACACTACATCTCTCTCTATTTCAACAATTCTGGAAGTTTTGTTGTAAACACGATAGGCGTAGGTGTTCGAGTCATAACCAAGCAAGAAACCTTCATCGGACTTTGAAGCAAACTTCAAAGTCCTAGGCTTCTTGTTGAGAATATAACATTTGCTCAAGACACGAAATAAAAGATGTTTGGTTTTTTACCGGTTAGAAGTTCGTAAGACGTCTTCTTCAAAAGTCGATGAAGATACAACCGGTTTATGGCAAGGCAAGCAGTGTTAACCGCTTCCGCCCAAAACCGGTCCGACGTCTTGTACTCATCAAGCATGGTTCTTGCCATCTCAATGAGAGTTCTATTCTTCCTCTCAGCAACCCCATTTTGTTGAGGGGAGTAGGGGGCTGAAAACTCATGCTTGCTGCCTTCTTCATCCAAGTATTCTTCCACTTGAGTGTTCTTAAACTCGGTGTCGTTATCGCTCCTTATGTTCTTAATTCTTAAGGAGAACTCGTTTTGAGCTCTTCTCAAGAATTTCTTGGGCACACCTTGAGTTTCTCCATTGTCATGCAAAAAGAACACCCAAGTGAAACGAGAATAATCATCAATAAACAACAAGACCATATTTGTTACCGCCGATGCTTATGTAGGCGATTGGGCCGAAGAGGTCCATGTGAAGTAGCTCCAAGGGTCTTGTGATCATCATGATATTTTTGGATGGATGTTGAGCTCCAACTTGCTTTCCGACTTGACAAGCACTACATGGCCTATCCTTATCAAAAACAACATTCTTCAAGCCTCGAATTTGTTCTCCCTTGAGAAGTTTTTGCAAGTTCCTCATCCCAACATGGGCTAGCCTTCTATGCCACAACCATCCCATGTTGGTCTTCGCCATTAAGCACGTGTCAAGTTAAGCTTTATCCGTGGTGAAATCCACAAGGTAAAGCTTTCCCTTGAGTACGCCCTTAAAGGCGATTGAGTCATTGCTTCTTCTCAAGACAGTCACACCCTCGTTAGTGAACATACAATTATAACCTTTATCACATAAATGGGATATGGATAGAAGGCTATAATCAAGGGAGTCAACATGCAAAACATTTGAAAGAGTATGATGGGGAGAGATAGCAATTTTACCGGTGCCAGGGATTTTCCCTTGGCTATTGTCCCCAAAGTATATTCCTTCACTTGGATCTTCGTTTTCCTCATATTCCACAAACATCTTTCTCTCTCCGGTCATATGGTTTGTGCATGCACTGTCGAGCACCCATTTTGATCCACCGGAGGAGTATGCCTACAAAATAGAGTTATGCCTTACCTTTTGGTACCCAAGCGGAGTTGGGTCCTTTCAATGTTAGTCAAGAGTCACTTGGGCACCCACACACAAGGTTTTGGACTCTTGCGGAGTGGCCCAACATACCTAGCACAGATCTTTCCAAATTTGTTTCTCAATAAAACATATGAGGCATCAAAATCATGGAACAAAGGATGAGGTTTATTTTTAGTCATGTTAGATGAGTTTGCAATGTTCTTTACATTTTCTTTGTTGGTCGAACCTTCCTTGACAAAAACAATCAAGTCTTCTCTTCTTGGAAGTTTTAGCATGTTGCCTCCACTCCCGAGAATAGCCAAGATCATCTTTGACATGTGTAGGTCTTACATTGGTATATGCACTTCGTGCATATGCCACTTTTTCCTTGTCAAAGATACCACCTTTCGGTGACTGCTTGTTTTGTGCCAACTTGAGTTCATCTTTGAGTTTTAGGATTAAGTTTGAGCACTTGCAAGTTTGAGTTCCTTCGAGAGATTTCTTTGAGGAGGGTGAAATCATAGAGGAAGAAGGTGCATTGATCTTGAGAGACTCAACTTGTGTTTCAAGGATCTTGTTAACTTTTATCAAGTTAACAATTTCATCCTTGAGCACAACAGTTGTTTCTTCAAGATTTGAGCAAGTTTCCTTGCTCAAGGCGAGTTCACGCTCAAGTTCCTTGCTTCTTTCCCTTTCAACCTCAAGGATCTCTTCAAGCTCATGACATCTCTCCTTTTCAAGGATGAGCATGTCTTCTTGACGGTTGATGAGTTCATCCTTCTCAAAGATTTCTTCCGACAACAATCTCATCTTTTTCAAGGTGCTCCTACTTAGATCCTTAAGCATGGATTCATTATCACTACTACTATCAAAGCTATCAAGTGAAGAGGTAGAGGAGGATGGTTTAGATTTAATCTTTCTTCTTCTTCCCTCCTTAGCCATGAGACATGTAGACTTGAAGTCTTCAATGTTTGGGAAGAGCTTGCTCCTTCCAATGGCAAGTGTTGCCACTTTCTCTTCATCTTTGGAGGATGAGTCTTCGTTTGAGTCCCATTCCTTCCTGAGGTGAGCATGGGCTTCTTCTTCTTGAAGAATTTCTTCTCTTGAGACTTGCCATCTTTCTTCTTCTTACTCTCTTCATATGGACAATCCACAATGAAGTGTCCCTATTCACCATAGTTGTAGCATGCTCTTTTCGTCTTGGGCTTGGACCTTTCCTTGTGCTTGTTATCATAATGGTTGCTCCCCTTCCTTCTTCTCATCATCCTATTGAACTTGTTGATGAAGAGCGCCTCTTCTTCATCGGTGTCGAGGCCCTCATCATCACTTGCTTCGAAGTCTTGTAATGAGGATGTTGCTTTGAAAGCAACATCTTTCTTCTTTGTCGAGGCGAGCCTTTGGAGGTCGTTGTAGAACATGGCTTCCTTCTCCATCATCTCGGTGTTGATGATTCTTCCAAGCACTTCCTCCGGGGTCATTTGAGCATATCCCAGGCTCTCACGGATCAAGGAGCAAAGAGCAATGTTTCGAGGCATGAATGCCCGAAGCATCCTCTTCACCACCTCATGATCCGTCCACCGGGTGCATCCATAAGATCGGATCTTGTTGACGAGGACCTTGAGACGGTTGTACATGTCTTGAGGGGACTCACCATCCATGATGGTGAACCTTCCAAGCTCTCCTTCAATCATCTCGATCTTGGCCTCCCTAATGACTCGATTTACTTCATGCGATGTCTTGAGTGTGTCCCATATGTCTTTGGCCACCTCCAATCCATCAACTCGGTTGAACTCTTCTCGAGTCAAGGATGAGGTGATCACCCCAACTGCTTGAGCATTGCGATGAAGTAGAATGGCTTGCTCCAGGGTAACGTCTTCTTTATTTCTTGAAAGATGGACACATGTTAAGACAATTTGCCACAAGCTAGGGTTTAAGGATATTAGATGCATCTTCATATTATGCTTCCACATTGAGTAATCATTTCCATCCAATTGAGGAGGTTTGCCAAGAGGAATAGATAAGTAGTGATTGTTGAAAGTTAATCGTTCATAGTTGAAAGGATATTGGGAGTAGTCCGATTGACCACTCATTTCTTGATCCTTCGGCTTCTTCTTCTCTTTACTTAAGTGAACTAGCTTCTCGTGAAGTCGTGCCTTGAGCTGGCGAACTTCTTCATCGTCACTCGAGTGGTCTTGTAGCACATCTGTGTTCTTTTTCTTGTCATATGTGTTGTCACCTTGTGACGTCGACGGAATCTCGTATCCCTCCACTCCAGCCATCTTCTCTTCGAGTGGTTAGACTCTTGATGGAGAGACCTGCTCTGATACCAATTGAAATTGCCTAGAGGGAGTGAATAGGCTAAAATACCTAAAATGACTTGATTAAACGAGATTAGAACACAGGGGCCGGACTAGTCTAGCTCAGGGGCGGACTAGTCCGATCAACCTACTGGAAAAGCCTAAAAGGCCGCACTAGTCTGGCTCAGGGGCGGACTAGTCCGGTGAGACTGCTGAAAAGCCTAAACTTGATTTTTATGAGTTTTTCTTCAGATTTTAGTTTAACGAAAAGCAGATAAATTATCTAGCAATCTAATATAACAAATATGTCAAAGTATTGAGGTGGATTGCAAGATTGTGATCTGAAATATTTTAAGAGCGAGATGATCGAACGAATCCTAAGCAATTCTAATGATCAATGAAATGTAAGTGCAAAATGACATGAAGATTTTTACCCGAGCTTCGATTCCACTCAGGAATCTACGTCCCTGTTGAGGAGTCCACAAAGGACCGGGTTTAAAAATCCTTTCCTCACCAAGTCGCCACTAAGGCCAACCCGGTTCTTCACTATCTCAAGGGTGAACTTACAAAGTGTTGGGGTTGCTCACAATCTGAGGCTCTCACTTGATCATGTCCACAAAACTCCACGGATCTCACAAGCCATAGGTCGCAAAGACTCACACCAAGTGCACGAGATCACTCCGAGAGCCAAAAACACGAAGTTCTTCCTTCTCCTCTCCTCACACACCCAAATCCACTCAAGAATTGGTTCTAGAGGGTGAGTAGGCAAGAGAGAAGGCTTAGGGGGCTCTAGGATGGTTGTGGCGGTGCTAGGGTTCCAGAGTTATTTAAATGAAGTCGGGGCATCTCCTTTTATAGAAGTCCCGAAGCCAACCGTTGCCACCTACCGAAAGTCCGGACTAGTCCGCCTCACACCGGACTAGTCTGATCTCACATAGGAACTACTTGTTCGGGTGAGAACGGACAAGTCTAGAGGACCCGGACTAGTCCGACCACTAAGGCGGACAAGTCCAGTCCACCAAGACTTAGCCGTGCGAGCTCTCATCTCACACCCATACGGACTAGTCCGCCTTAGAACGGACTAGCCCGAACTCACACAGGAACTCTTAGTCCGTCTAAAAACGGACAAGTCTGGCTAGCCCGGACTAGTCCGGCCACTAAGACGGATAAGTCCGGTCTACCAGGACTTAGCCCCAAAAACACTCTCACCAAGAGAGAAACGGACTAGTCCGTCCCAAAACGGACAAGTCCGATCTCAGTCAGGAACTCTTAGTCCGCCCCAAAACGGACTAAGCCGTAGGACTTCCGTACTAGTCCGGCCTCTTCCCGGACAAGTACGGCCTGCCCAACATTACCTCTCTCCACTAAGGATTTGACACTTTTAATGCTTTGAGCTCTCTTCTATGATCTCAATGCACTTGACACACAAACTCTTTCTTTTACACGGCTAACCTACTAAAGACTCAAGTGAAACCCTAATTTCTACTCTTCGAGTCTTCGACGTCGTTCTTCATCTTTTTCCTTTTTGAGAGTTTAGGTGCCCGCCTTGGAAATGTCATGTGCTTATGATCATCTCAGCTCATTAGTCTCTTAATTTGTCGTCATCAATCATCCGAAACCCACGGGGATTCCTAGATGCACTTACAGTCCTGGACCTAGCGGGCGTACCTGTGGCCTTACAGCGCATGGAGGTACATTTTCATTGGAAATTTATCTTATATGTCAGTTAGCAATTAACTATTCTTATCAATCCTTCTATTTTGGAGTCTGACTCGGAGTAATCTGAGTCAAAGTCAGAGGCTAGGGAGTCGCCACTGCCTTCGGGGTCGCCTATGGCTGCCACGGAGCCGCCTAGCGTGGAGCCTTCGGGCTCCAGTGGTGAGTAGCCTTCCAGGTCACCGGACGTGGTCCCGAAGCAGAGGCGGCGGACGAGGAGGACGCACTTTGTGTCTCTTTCTCCAGGTTCTACAGAGCGGGTCACTATTCGCCCCGTCGGAGACACGTAAGCAAACTATCAAATAATATCCAACTTTTAGATTCTTTCGTTTGTGGGTATATATAATAAGTTCACTAAATCCTTGTAGCTCCTGGTATGACTGCTCGTTCATGGGTCAGTGGCACCATAGACAGGTGTCGGGTTGCATCGGGTATTTATTGCGTCTGCACTATCCCGGTGTGATCGACGGGGTCCATGCGACGTTGTGTGATGACTACGCTCGTGTCTCTCACGAGGCGCACAACAACCTTCAGGGGGCTGTGTAGGCAGATTTTATGGTAAGTGCTTAACAAAATTTTGTAAATTATTATTCTTCAACTTGATTCAATCGTTAATGCATATCTCCTTCAGGGTCACCACAAACAGGTGTCGGGTTGCATCGGGTCTTTAGTGCGTCTGCACTATCCCGGTGTGATCGACGGGGTCCCTGCGACGTCGTGGGACAACTACGCTCGTGTCTCCCACGAGGCGCACAACAACCTTCAGGGGGCTGTGTGGGCAGATTTTATGGTAAGTCTACTTAATAAAATTTTGTAAATTATTATTCTTCGATTTGATTCAATCGTTAATGCATATCTCCCCAATATTTGTTTTCTTATAGATGAGGTATCGTTTAGAGGACACGAGCCAAAGCATGTTGGACCATGCTAGAGCCGTGTTCAATAGGAACACATGGAAACTTGTAACGCAAGTGTTATCATACGCTCGTATTCAAGCCGTGAACGAGTACCTCAAGCGGCACCAGGAGTACCAGTCGGGACCGTTTAGGAGGGCCTCCGACACTTACTTGACAAAGGAGCAGTACGCGGAGATAAGTTATTTGTGTTCAATTATTTTAATACTTAGTTATGTAAAAGATATTTAAATGACATAATAAATATGTGCAGGTCAGTATTTCCTGGCTAGAGGGTCGGCCCGAAGCGTACCGAGCTCTTTCATCGCTAAGTACAAGAGGGCTCGTGGATGCAGAGGTTCAGACTCAAAGTACTCCTATGGCCCCGATGGCCATGTGCGTTTATCTAAACACATGGTAAGAATAATAACCCTTCTTTGTATGTCTTTATAATATAATTAGCATACTAACACATATCTACAGGAGCGCGAGACCGGTCAGGTACCGACGGACACTACTGTCTGGAAGCAGGGTCATAAGGACCCATCCCAGCCTCGGGAGTGCAGTCAGGTCATGGCCGATCGACTGGTAAGTTATCAAAACTTATCAATTCAGTTGTTACTAATACGCAATTTTACTCCTTTTAGGAAAAGTATGGGTGAGAGGTCGTGAGGATACACAACGAAGGGTACGATTGGGAAAACACGCCAATCGACCCTCAAGCCATTTATGCTAGCGGAGGTGTGAAGGCACATGGACGGTAAGTTGTTTATTTTCTTTATTTCTGTAGGTTTGCCATTTTCGATGGAGTTGTCGACTCGAGGGTAGCACGACCTTCGATCGTCACTCCATCAACCGAGGGCTCCTCCATCGGGCATACAAGTTGCCGTCCCTCACAGAGCCAAATAGATGAGCTCCTTAGGGAGAGAGAAGAGATCCGGAGAGAGAGGGAGGAGCTCCAGAGGGAGAGGGAGCAGCATGCCGCCTACATGGCAAACTACATGGCTCAGATGCAGGCGGTGATGGGGGTAAGTATTTGAATACAAATTAATTTAAATTCCTAACATTGCATTAGTTCATTTGCTTTAATATTTTGCAATAACAGGCCTTAGATCGATAGAGTGGGCAACAAATCCCGATCCCGATGTGGCAGCCGTCAGATTTTGCCCCGCCACAAGTGTCTCCACCACATGCACATTCAAATGTTTAGGTAATATGTTTTTATTTGCCATTTTCTAATCTAAAAAACTTAGTGTAGTTGAGGGGAGAGAGTGAGAATGAGAGTGAGGGGGAAAGGGAGAGAGTTAGAGTAAGAGATAGTGGTAGAGAGGGGGGAGGATAGATAGTGAGAGTGAAAAGGGAAAGAGGGAGGGAGACATACAGAGTGGTAGAGATAGGGTGTGTGAGAGTGAGGTAGTCGTAGAGAGAGGGAGAGGGAGAGGGCGAGCGAGAAAGTGAGAGAGAGGGGGGAGAGGGAGGGAGTGAGAGTAAGAGATTGTGGTAGAGAGGAGGAGGGAGAGGGAGAGAGGTGAGAGTGAAAAGGGAAAGAGGGAGGGAGAGAGATACGGAATGATAGGAACAGGGGGTGAGAGAGAGAGAGTCATAGAGAGAGGGGGAGGGAGAGGGTGAGAAAGAAAGTGAGAATGCGGGGGAGGGAGAGAGAGGGAGTGAGAGTAGTGGGGAGAGAGCCGTACAATCTCAAACTCACTTTATCTATTTATTTAAATTACAGAGATCGGCAACGGAGTCTCAAACTCCACCGCCACAGCTACCGGCACCAGGAGAAGGTCGCGGAGACGGATTCTTTGGCTACGGAGCGAGTGGAGGAGCGACTGGATCAGCGAGTGGAAGGGGTAGTGTTTAGGGAGCGGATCTCTTTTTCATTTAATGTTTTGGATGTTTTGCATATTTATATAAACTGTTCTCTGAGCTGACCATCGAGTCAGATTATCCTAATTCTATTTTTTAAAATTGAAAACCTTATTTATGACGGCCAGCTATACAGGTCGTCGTAAGTTAAACTAATTAACTTACGACGGCCGGGGCAAGACCATCGTAAGTTAACCTAACTAACTACGACGGCTGGTAACCTGGCCGTCGTAAGTAAGGCGCCCAGCCCGCTACGTGGCGTGGCGATGGGCGACGGTCGCTCCCAGCCATCGTAAGTTAGTTATTTACGATGGTAACCGTCATAAATAATTTTATTTATGACAAAAAACATGAAACGGCTAGAAATCGTCGTAAATAACAGAAAACCGTCGTAAATAACTAACTTACGATGGTTTTTCTATATTTACGACGGCTTCTGGCCATTGTAATTGATCTGCGTTCCTGTAGTGCACCGCCTCCGGGCCCGTAAGCGCCCTGCTAATCTGCACCCATTTGTGTTGTGCTTCAAAGCTCCGACAATAAAACAATATCTTTTCTCCCCCAATCCTTTCTTTTGGATCTCACTGCTGCATCGTGCCTGTGCCCTCACGTCACGCCCCAACCTCGTTCGCCTTGCCGTCACCATGCCCAGCACCGACATAGCCCGCTAGCAGGCAGAAACGGCGCCACCACCACCACCTCCCCGTTCTCCTTCTCTGGCAAGACATCACCCCCCTCTCCCCCCCCCCCCCAAGTGGAGTCACATGATGATGATTGCTAGACAAGACTCCTCGATCCTTCAGTTTGGATATCTTGGTCTTTTCCGAATTTTAGTTTTCTTTATTACTATATGAGATGTCAAAAAATATTAGATATTTGAAAATTTCGGATATCTAAATTTTGATCCGGTCTTCAGTTTTAACAGTAATACCCAAGTTATACATTGTATGTAGAAGATGCGCCTCCAACGCCACCTGAACCCGGATAGCCCAGGTCGTGTAATTCGTTGGTGATAGTTGAGGCAAATGGTATGGCACTGCCAACGCCGTCCCGGTCGTGCGACATCTTGCTGGTGGGTGGTGAAAGAACTCGCGGCTGCTAAACCCGGCTCTGATACCAGATGACAGAAAAGAAAAATGTAGTTTCTAGCCTATGCGAGAGGATTAGAGATACACACGAGAACAGAGGTGTTCTGAACCCAAACCGAGTTCAGTTTTATTCATCATTTCTCGACACCAAACAAATGAGTTCACAAACTGTTTAAATAAACAACAAAGTAGAGACTGGATCTAACAACATATCCACAAAAAATGCCAACTAATCCGTGCTTGATTTGCACGCTTAATTCGGGCCACACCGACCATGACTTGCGACGCGCTCAACTGCAACTACCCGCGCGCGACGTGTTCCGGCATGAGCTCTGTTTACTGACCGAGGCACATAGGATTAGGTCCAGCAATGTATTATCCATCTTAAACTCTCAGGACAAGTTCAATACCATTTGTAAATTTAATCTCACAAGCTAAAAATATAAGTTTGTTAACAACAAATCATAAATAAATAATTCAACCTCACAAGTTCACACATCACAACACAAGAATGAAATATTAAAATTACAATCCTTCATAGTTCATAAACCATAATTTAAACCACAGGTTTGGTTTTGGCAAATACTTTTCATTACCGCTCCTTCAAAAAGGATATGTGTTTATTTTGCTAAGGTGACACATTCTATTGAATTCAATTATTTTTTTGTTTCTTCAAAATACCCCATCCTATCCGAAATGGTTGTGGTTAGGACAACAATACTAACTCAACTCAAATTGTTGTCCTACGGACAATAATATGAGGACTATCGGTACCTGCGATATGGAGTACCCCCGTGCACAGGGGAAAATGCCTAAGGATCTCGCCCTTCTCCGCAGGGAGAGCTCCGGAGGCGCCACGTGTCCAGCGGGGCCGGACCTCCCTCTCCTCAGAGGAGAGCTCCGGACCCGCCACGTGGCCAACAGCAACCAGACCTCCCCTCCGTGGGAAGGGCTCTGAAGGCGCCGCGTGTCCCGCGGGGCCGGACCTCCTCCTCCTCAGAGGAGAGCTCCGGGCCCGCCACGTGGCCGACAGAAGCCGGACCTCCCCCCTCCGTGGGGAGAGGTCTGAAGGCTCCACGTGTCCTGCGGGGCCGGACCTCCCTCTCCTCAGAGGAGAGCTCCGGGCCCGCCACGTGTCCAGCAGAACAGCGTTGCCTGCCCCCGAGCGGTAGGCAGCGGGCGTAAAGACGTACCGTACCTTGCCCGTACAAGGTATTCAAGGCCCGCGCCTTCCCAAGACGCGGAGACGTGGAGCACGCCTCTGTCAGGTGCCGTTGCACCCAGTCGCATCGCAGACTGGCGCGCGGTGTCAGAACCTGCCATCCAATAAACACAGCGACAAGACATCCCCTGCCGCCCCCGCCGTGATCAACCACTACGACTAGCATGTGGCATGGGCAGGGCGGCAAGACGAAGACTCGGAAGCCTTCGCCAGAGACAACTACCGACATAACTGCGGATACGATAGTCGGCAGGCAATCTCCCCGGGACCACCTGTCGGGTCCTGGCCCCCCTTGTAAGCCACACGAGCCTTGGACTATAAAAGGCTTGGGTAGGCAACGTTAGAAAGGGTTCGCACTCCAGCAACTCACACCCTAGGCATAACTCATCCTCAAGCTCAGGACTCCGGTTCTGAGCAACAAGCAATACAGCGAGCACCTCTGCTCACTGTGGACGTATGGTTTTACGCTCCGGCGGCCCGAACCACGTAAAACTCGCCGTGTCAAGCTCCTCCCTAACTCGTCCCTACGCTTAAGCTCTCCGCAAGCGACTAGCCCCTCCAAAAAAGAACCTCCGCGGGCTGCCCAGAGCAGGTCCGGGGGAAGTGTCGACCACACACTTCGACATTTGGCGCGCCAGGTAGGGGGCTTTTCCCTTGCGCGATGAGTTTCTGCCGACGAAGTTGACGAAGCTACCTTCAGCAGCAAGCTCTCCTCCCTCGCGTTCACGACGGACCGTGACTAGCAGGGAATACGTGTCGACGCACTCAGGACGGAGTGTGTCGGCGCAAGCTGGAAGCCAGCAGCCGACTCTGGCAATGCAGGCTCCAACTAGCGTGAGATCTTCTACAGCGCTGAGCGTTCCCCACGGGGATGCGCTAGCTGCAGGAAGAGCGCTACTGCGCAATCGCCTGCTGGGGACGTGCCTCTGGCAGCGACCCAGCAGTGGATTCGTGAGGTAGACCGTCTCGTCGTCGCCGCCGCAAACCCTCGACTTCGGCGGGGACGACGCTCCGGCCAACCGGCTGTGTCGCTGACGCGCACGCCAACGGTTGACGGGCAGACGGCGGATTCCAGCTCCACCAGGCTTCAGTCGACAGACTTGAGGACAGAGCTGGAACGGTGCCACTTGGGCCAGGATGCCCGGGTGTACCTCGAGCGACGTCGAGAAAGGCGTCGCAACCAAGAGGTTGGCGACAGCATGACATCAGCCTCGACCCAGCCTGAGGCGCAGACCTTCGCCACGCGATCTCTGCCCCAGGCATACGCCGCGCAGCATATGCCACAGCCATATGCCCTGCAAACGGCGTCCCCGGTCTATGGCGCAGCCTTGCCCATACCGGGGTACACTGTGCCAGCGGCGAACCAAGCGTTCACGGCACCAACGCCTGCAGCAACAGGAGCAGGATGTGCGGCCCTGGTGCCCCACCTTCGCTTCGCGAGGTGGCCGCGCAAGTTTCGGTCGCACCTACCCGACAAGTACGACGGCAGCGTCAACCCGGCGGAGTTCCTCTCGATCTACTCCACCGCCATACTTGCCGCAGGAGGGGATGAGGCCATCATGGCCAACTACTTCCCCGTCGCCTTGACCGGCCCAACCCGGTCTTGGCTCATGAACCTCCCCCAGGGTTCCATAACTTCCTGGGGGGAGCTCTGCCAGCAGTTCACCGCCAACTTCAGCAGTTCCTACACCCGGCCTGGCACGGAGCTCGACCTCCACGCCATCCAACAACAACCTAGGGAGTCGCTGCGCTCCTTCATCCAGCGGTTCTCCTAGGTACGGAACACCATCCCACACATCCAAAACGCTTCTGTGGTGGTGGCGTTCCGGCAAGGCATTCGGGACAAGAAGATGCTCGAGAAGCTCGCGACCAGAGAGGTCCGCGATGTCTCAGAGCTCTTCATCCTGGCAGACAAGTGTGCTAGAGCAGCAGAAGGGCGGAACTGGCACTCCCTGCCAGCCTCTGGGTCAGGAGGGCAGCCAGGATCTGGCGCCGCTTCCTATGTAAGCGGCAGGAAGATCAAGAACCGGGGCGGTGGCAAGATGAAACCACCGGCCGCGGCCCCCGTTGCCGCAGCAGCGGCACCCAGCGGAGTTCAGGGGCCGCGCCCCGACAAAAGGCCGTGACAGTCACCGGCTCTAGACGGTGGCCAGGGCGAGCTATGCCCCGTGCACGACACCAGTTACCATACTGCTGCCGAGTGCCGGGAGATCCAGAAGCTCGCGGAGCGCTTCCGGAAAGGGAAGCAGCTTCTAACTGATGCCCCACCCTACTGTCAAAGGGAGGGCAAGCAGAAGGTCGACGCCCCAGACAACGTCGACCACCAGGTGGAGTTCCAGGAGCCTTAGCGCGCCGTGAAGGTGGTGCGCAATCATGAGAGCTCCAGCTCCAGTGATGATGAGCGCCAGAAGATGCTCTACGTCATCTGTGGTGGGTCCGCTGACCCCTCGTCCCAAAGCGCGGTTAAGACCCTGCGCCGAGCGGTAGCGTCGGTGGCTCTCCTCCTGAGTGCCGCACCGCACCTCAGGTGGATGGGAACCCCCATCAGCTTCGATGCCACCGACTGCTCCAGGAACATGGCTGGGGCTGGACAACTACCGCTCTTGGTGGCCCCCACCATCGCCAATGTGACGATGTACCACGTTTGGGTGGATGGCGGGGCTGGACTGAACCTCATCAGTCGCGCAGCTTTCCAGAAGCTACAGATCCCGATGGCCAAGCTCACCCCATCGAGCCCGTTCTCAGGGGTAGGGCCGGGACATGTCGTTCCCTACGGCCACATCAGCCTCCCGGTGACCTTTGGGGCACCGGACAGCTATCGGACAGAGTACATTCTGTTCGACGTGGCGGAGATCGACCTCCCCTTCAACGCCATAATTGGCAGGCCAGCCCTGTACCGATTCATGGCAGTAGCCCACTACGGCTACCTCGTCTTGAAGATGCCTACACCAACAGGTGTCCTCAGGATTCGTGGAGACCGCACTGCCGCAGTGTCAGCCTTGGAAAAGCTCCAAGCGCTTACAACAGCTAGAGCACCAACCCCTGGCAGTGCAGAACCAAACCGGCTCCACCCGAGTGCACGCCACCGTGCCTCTACCGCAGCACCCCGTGTGCAACCCCTCGACGAGGGCGACGTCCCATTAAAGCTCGTCCAAATCGGCGCCGATGCCACCCAGACCACCCGGGTAGCCGGGGGCCTGGATAGCAAATAGGAAGGCGCGCTCATCACCTTCCTCCGGCACAACGTCGACGTGTTTGCATGGCAGCCATCGCAGATGTCGGGGATCCCTAGGGAGGTGATCGAGCACCACTTAAAGGTCTTCCTCGACGCCAGGCCAGTCCAACAGAAGCCCTGCAAGAAGTCCATCGAGCGGCAAAATTTCATCCGCGAAGAAATCAAGAAGCTACTGGACGCTGGATTCATACGGGAAGTCCACCACCCCCGGTGGTTGGCGAACCCTGTTGTTGTCCCGAAGGCCGGCGGGAAGCTCCGGGTGTGCATCGACTACACCAGTCTCAATAAGGCATGTCCCAAAGATCCATTCCCTCTCCCTAGAATAGATCAAATAATAGACTCGACATCAGGCTGCGATATGCTGTGCTTCCTAGACGCCTACTCGGGTTTCCATCAGATCCTTATGTCTAGAGAAGATGAAGAGCACACCTCCTTCATCACAGTAGACGGTCTGTACTGTTATGTCTCTATGCCTTATGGCCTAAAGAACGCTCTCCCTACCTTTGTACGTGCAATGCACAAAACCGTCGGGGAGTTGATAAGAGACTTAGTTGAGGTGTATGTCGATGACATCGTTGTTAAGGTCAGGCAGAGTTCATTCCTACTAGATAACCTGGCCTTAGTCTTCGACAAACTGCGCTCTACGCGCACCAAGCTGAACCCCGACAAATGTGTGTTCGGAGTATCCTCTGGAAAACTCTTAGGATTCCTGGTCTCACACCGCAGAATTGAGGCTAACCCAGAGAAGATCAAAGCCATCGACTTGAAGCGGCCCCCCGCCCGCATCAAAGAAGTCCAGAAACTCACGGGATGCCTAGTCGCGCTGAGTCGGTTTATACCGAGGTTAGCAGAGCGAACGCTCCCCTTCTTTAAGCTCCTGCGCAAATCCGGTCCATTTGCTTGGACCGACGAAGCAGAAGAAGCTTTCCAAGAGCAGAAGCAACTCCTGACGGTCCTACCCATAATGGTAGCCCCCGAGCCCGAAGAGCATCTGTTGCTCTACATCGCGCCGACGGCTGAAGTGGTGAGTATGGTCCTCGTCGCAGAGCGGCTAGACCTCTCATCGCCACAGCCTGCTCCAGTAGCAGGAGATAGGCCCCAGGAAACCCCGGAGGTCCAAGACGATCCCCCGGGTCTCTGAGACAACCCCCCGGAGGTCCAAAACGGACCCCCGGACCCCCATGACAACCTCCCGGAGGACCAGCAGGATCTCCCGGAGGTGCAACGGGACCCCCCGGAGGTCCAACGGAACCTCCCGGATGTCCAACGGGACCTCCCGGAGCTCCCGGGAAATCAGCGGGACCTCCCGGAGGTCCAAGACGGCTTGGGAGCCTTCGAGTATCAGCTCCCGGCAGCCTCCCTGGGCCCACCCACCTCCCGTAGGCCTGAGCCCATGGATGAAGATATCTCTGACCTGGGAGGGAGGGTCCGGACCATCCAGAGGCATGTCTACTACATCAGCGAGGTCCTCCATGACGCCAAGACATGGTACCTGGAGGTCCATAAGCTGTTGTATGCAGTGCTCGTGGCGTCCAGGAAGCTCCGCCACTACTTCCAAGCCCACCGGGTCTCGGTGGTCACCTCCTATCCGCTGAAGGCTGTCCTCCACAGCCCCCACGCGATTGGCAATGTCGCTAAATGGGCAGCCGAGCTGGCGGAGTTTGAGCTAGACTTCCTTCCTCGTCACGCAGTCCAGAGCCAAGCACTGGCTGACTTCGTGGCTGAGTGGACGCCAACGAAGGCTGACCTAGGGGGCCATGAAGACGGTGAAACAGAGCGCCGAGCTCCGGCCTTCACCGAGCCTTACTGGACGCTCTTCTTTGACGGCTCCTCACAAAAGCAGGGGGCCGGTGCCGGCGTACTGCTTGTCATGCCATTGGGGGAGAAGTTTGGGTATATGGTGCATCTCAATTTCAAGGCAACCAACAACATAGCAGAGTATGAAGCACTCATCTTTGGCCTAAAGACAGCCCTATCTCTGGGCTCACCAGTTGTTGGCATAGGGTGACTCCCAGCTAGTTATCAAGCAAGTTAAGGGTGAATGCTCCTACAATGACCCACAGCTAGCTGCTTATCTGCTCCATGTGCAGATGTTGGAGAAAGACTTCCTCGCCTTGGACCTGCGCCACGTACCGCGTGTTGGCAATGCCACAGCTGACGACCTCTCAACGAAGGCCTCCACTGGAGCCCCTGTGCCCGAAGGAGTCTTTGAGAGGACGTTGCTGTGGCCCATAGCCCGGCCCGCCGAGCCGGACGAAGGGGGCTGGACCAGCACCTCGAAACTGGCGGTCCCAGCGGCCCTGCAGCCATGGACGCCGCCAAGGATCATAAGCGTCACTAGGGACTTCGTGCAACCCAACGCTCAAGATCCAGACGCTCAAGTCAGACCCGATGCATGGATCACGGAGATCCGGGACTACTTGAAAGACAACATCCTCCCTGATGAACGTGTATCCGCTGAACGGATCGTGCGCATGGCTAAGAGATACGCGTTGGTAGAAGGGGATCTCTACCGACGTGGCGCCAACCACGTCCTATTGCGGTGCATAACCTAGGGGGAAGGCTGCGACTTGCTCGCTGAGATCCATGGAGGCGAATGTGGGAGTCACTCTTCCTCACGCATGCTTGTCGGTAAAGCCTTTCGGCATGGCTTCTACTGGCCGAAAGCACTCCAGGATACCGTCAAGCTGGTCGAGAGCTACAAGGCGTGCCAGTTCCACGCCAAGCAGATCCATACACTGGCTCAGGCGGTACAGATGATCCCGCCCTCATGGCCGTTTGCCGTATGGGGGCTAGACATCCTGGGACCATTCCCCAGAGCCGTCGGGGGATTCCGGTACCTCTATGTCGCCATCGACAAGTTCACCAAGTGGACGGAAGCCACACCAGTCGCCACCATCAACAAGAAATCCGCAGTAAAGTTCATCAAGTCGATTGTCTGCCGGTTCGGGGTCCCGAACAAAATCATCACCGACAACGGGACCCAATTCACCAGCGCAGCGTTCCAAGACTACTGCGAAGACCTCGGCATCCAGGTGTGCTATGCCTCTGTTGCTCACCCAAAGAGCAATGGGCAAGTTGAGAGGGCCAACGCTGAGATTCTTAGGGGCCACAAGACTCGCACATATGCCAGCCTGAAGAAACATGGTGCCAATTGGGTGGATGAGCTTCCGAGCACACTATGGGCTAACCGGACATCCCAGAGCCGGGCCACCGGAGAGACACCCTTCTTCATGGTGTATGGGGCCGAAACTGTGCTTCCCCCAGAGATCACCATGAAGTAGACAACCTCCGGCGTGGAGAAATCGACCTCGTCGACGAGGTCCGATTGCATGAAGCACTCCGTAACACGCGGTACAGACAAGCGCTCCGCTGCTACCACCAGAGGTTTGTACGTGCCCGGGAGCTGCAGGAAGGCGACCTGGTGTTGCGGCGCATACTTTCTCACGAAGGGACCCACAAACTCTCCCCTAGTTGGGAAGGTCCCTTCCGAGTCACAAAAGTGTGCCGTCCCGGGTGCGTACGCCTTTCCACCGAGGATGGGGACCCGCTCCCGAACCCTTGGAACATAGAACACCACCGTAAGTTCTACCCCTAGAGCAACAATAGGACAGACTCTTCTTTTTGTAATAGATTTCATAGAGTCCAGGAACAGTGCTCAGAGAAAGGGGACGGTCCAGGACTACATTCAGCTTTGCCTGGTTCCAACCCCAAGCGCGTAGAGTCTTGCTTCCCTTCTTAATGGGACGGGTCGTGGCCTCCATGTTTAGCCTGCCTTCCTCCTATGGAAATTTATATGAAAAGAAACCTGTCCTACTTTGCTCTTCCTTGGTGCTCATTTAAATTATGTATTAAATTTTTATGACTGCACTTCTGGCGCATGCTCACCATGCGCTCAGCTCCCTCTTCTCATTCTCACCTCTAGTCGGCATTTGCTGCCCTACCAAAGGCGGTTGCGTTGGAGGTACCTGCCGATAGCCAGGGGGGCCCCGAGCTCCCGGCACTTCGCGCACGGTAGTCCCCAAGCACCGTATAAGTGGATGAGGACCGTAAGCCAAATAAGACTATGAGATAGAGGAGGGGGAGCCCCCAAGGAGAATTACGTTTCCCTTACTTGTGTGCAGGACCTCTCGGCCTCAGCTCCCCGCAGGAGTATGGTAGGTACATCCAACCAATGGGACGCACCTACCAGGGGGCCGCTGCGGGATTGCGCAAGACCGAAACTCCAAGGTAAGACCGAAGAACCCAGACCTCGCCACCTCCGCAGGGGCGAGACCCGAAGGTCCCACGTGTCCCGCGGGGCCGGACCTCCCTCTCCTCAGGGGGGAGCTCCGGGCCCGCCACGTGGCCTACAGAAGCCGGACCTCCCCCCTCCGCGGGGAGAGGTCCGAAGGCTCCACGTGTCCCGCGAGGCCGGACCTCCCTCTCCTCAGAGGAGACCTCCGGGCCCACCACGTGGCTAGCAGACCCGGACCCCCCCCCATTCTCATGGGGCGGGTCCTGGGGACCTCTGTGGCCCTTAATACAGTAAGGACCCGGGGAAGGTATCTGTGCAGAGCTTCGAGATTGGTCAAGGCCTCTGAGTACCTTGCAGAGCTAAGGACTCGACTAGGTAAAACCAAGAAGAAGACTAAAGCACGCAGACATAGAAGAAAACAAGAGTCTGTTCATACAAGGCTCCATGAGCTGGGTTACAGACTCAACAAAAATAAAAAAGGAGGTACAGAGCCTTGTGGCCACGGGGGCAGATGCCTAAGAGTCCCCGGACTCCCGTTGGAACCTAGAGGCCACAAGGGCGGCCACGTCCTCGACCTCGGCCCTGGCAGCTTCCTCCCGCTCAGCAACGGGTCCTAGACGGACTGGCTCCAGAGAGAAGGAAGGGTCTTGGCTCCGGAAGCACGCCAGTACGTGCGTAGCGACCTCCTTCACTAGGCCCCGTCCTTCCACCTCAAGCTCATCGGCGATCACAGCTTTGACCCAGCCCAGCTTGCCGCCGATGGACTCAAGTGCCGGGATTGCCTCGGACATCTCCTGCGTCGGAGCCTCCATCCACACCGGCTGAAACCAAGAGGAGCCAAGGCGGACCCCGCCTCGGCAATAAAGCCCCAGACCGCCTGGGCCTCGGTAGACCGTGAAGACTGGAGCTTCTCTACCTTTTGGCGAGCAGCCAGCTCGCAATCCTACGCCGCCTGGCGCTCCTGGGAGAATTGCTCCTCCCTCGCAGCAGCAGCCAACTCACAGAGCTCCAGCTCCTCGGTCCGAGCCCTCAGCTCGCCCTCTTTCGCCTTCAGCCGTGCGGCGAACTTCTCCTCCTCGGCCGCTGCAGCATGTTCCTGATCGGCGACGGCGCACTCTCGACGAGCTACCTGCAGCCGCAACTCCTCCGCGGCGGCAGAGCGCGCCTTGGCCTTGGCTTCAACATGGGCCAGGGCCTCGCGGTAGGAAGCGCGAAGCCGCCGGGTCTCTGACTCCAGGCGGCTGATGGCTTTCTTCTGAGTGTCAAGCAGAGCACTCATGGCCTCAAGTCTTGACTGCCTCGAGTCAAGCTCCGCCCTAGCCTCCTGGGTCCGCTGCTGCAGGAGGTGCTCCCAGCTAAGAAGGTGTTCCCTCTCTCCGGCCAGCGCCCCCCGCTCCCGCTCGAAGGCGGCCTGGAACTGTCAGGCGCTGGTCTCGACACGCCCCAGGGCATCCCACATGGGTGCCGAGACAGAGGGGACAGGAGTCGCGCCCCTGACCCTCCCCCCTATCGCGTCTAAGACCGGCGGAGGTGCTGGTGCCTCAGCAACCGGAATGAGACGCTGTCCTGAGGGAGCCAGGGGGCCAGCAGGTGCACCTACAGCGGCCCTCCCAATCTCAGGACCGGACTTCCGGGCTGGTGAAGGAGGGCGGATAGGTGCGGCTGCAGCCACCGCGGAGGGTGAACTTGCCGGCACAAAGGAAGCCCCCGCCGACTTGGGGGCCATGGGAACCACCGCAGTTCCCAGATGTTGTGGCGCGGAGCCTCCGCCAGTTGGAGATGGTCGGGTAAGAGGCCCGCCCCCGGCAGCCGGTCGGTCCCTGCAAGAAAAGAAAGCTCTCAGGCTAAGAGAGGGGACGAGAACGCTGCTCCTACAAGCCAGAAGGAGCAACACTTACTGGGCGACATGAGCACTCCAACGGGCTTGTAGCCTTGGCCTCTGGGCCGTAGTTGAACCGCCAGTACCTGCGGCTGGAACGGTCATGGGCTGTGGCGTCTGGACCCCCGGCACACTCCCCGGCGTCGCCCCACCAGCGTCCGTCCTAGAAGCCCCTTCTCCTGAGGAAGGATGACGAGGCGCTTGGGGTTCTTCGGACTGCTGCTGTCCGGGAAGAGACCCGCTGGGGTGGGACACCCGGGGCCTCTTCGGGTCGCCACTCGATGGACCAGCGCCCCCGGGAGATGGGTGCAAGGGTGCTCCGGCTCCCTGACTCAGCGCAGGCGGCGCCCTCGGAGAAGACCGGGCGCGCTTCTTCTCTGGATGCCCGGGGGCCGGCTCCTTCCCCTTCCCCTTGTCGGCGGCTTGAGTTCCGCCGGCTCTTGGGACGGGTTGGGCAGCGACAGACGCCTCGCGCCCCGATCCGGAGCGCTCGGTTCCCGGGATCGAGATGCCCCGGAAGGCATCCCCAACCTGCCGGACGGCGATCCCGATGTCGTCGAGGTTCGACATCTTCCGCAGTAGCTCTGACCTCCTCTGCGGCTCTAAGAAGAGGGGAGTGGCAGAGGACGGAAGGGTGGGGTCGCCACTGGGGATGAAGTCGCCGCTCACCTTGCCCACCATCTCGTACAGCTCCTCGTCGGAAGGATCAGAGCCGGGACCCCTCTCCAACCTGCTACAGTCCTGCTCGCCAGTGTAGTACCACGCTGGGCGACTGCGCTGCTGCAAGGGCGCAATACGGTGCGACATGAAGTCCATCAGCACCATCAGGGACGTTAGCCCCTCGTTGGCCAAGAACCGGATCCGCTCCAAGACCGGTGCGTACTCCTGCTCCAACTATGGGACCTCCTCCCAGAAGCGACGCTCGGTGGTTGGGCCAGCGGTCGGGAGCTGTAGGCGATCGTGCTCGTCGGTCTGCACGACCACCCAGCTCTCCCTCCAGTTTTCCCACCTCGACGCACTGAAAGGCAGAAGGTACCCAGAGACCTTTGGGTCCTTGCAGCGATGCTGGAAATAGTACGCCCCCATCTGGGTCTTTGAGCCGCGCCCCGTCGTCCGCGACACGAAGAAGTAGCGAAAGAGCGTCACCGAAGCGTGCACCCCCACAAACATCTCACAGCAGTGGATGAAGACAGCGGTCATTGCGAAGGAGTTGGGAGGGAGGTGGTGGAGCTGGAGACCATACGTCTCCAGCAATGTGACAAAGAAGGAGGAAATTGGCAGGACGAACCCCGCCAGGGCATAGGCAGTAAAGAAGACCATCTCCCCCTTTTCCAGAAGCAGGGGGAGAGATCCCCGGTGGAGCCGGCGTTTCTGTTCCTCTGTGCGCCAGCCCAGCAGCCTGCGCACTGGCCCGAGCTCGGCGGAACGAACGAGACGCGTCGGGAGCAAGTTGGAAGCCATGGTGGGGGAGAGCTCAAGGACAGGAAGACAAAGGCGCAAGAGTTCAAGGAAAGAGCGAGCGCTAGGAAGTGCGAAGGGAAGTCGCGGTGCGGGTAAGATCCCCTTTTAAAACTTTCCAGGAACGATTCGGAGTGATTCGAAAACCTTCAAATACACCGCATCGGCAACCGCATAGGCTCCAAGACCGAGCGTCGATGACAGGTGGGCCCAAGCCGCCCAGCTGAAGCGGTGGGTCAAGGAGTTAGTCTCCCAAGAAGACGAGCCAGCAAGGCACTTCGGCGGTTCCCGAAGAAAGCGCCGCAACATGCAGAAGTGGCAGCCTTGGGAACCGCCGCAGTAAAAGCAACCATCAAGTGGGCGCACGCTCCCACGATCCCGCGACTGTTCGTGCTCCGGCAGCGGTCAATGCGGGACTTAGAGAAAGTGCGCGGAACAGAAGAGACAGAGGCCCCACCTCGGGCTCGCTATCTCCCCCGAGATGGGCCCGGGGGCCACTGTCGGTACCCGCGATATGGGGTACCCCCGCGCACAGGGGAAAATGCCTAAGGATCTCGCCCTTCTCCGCAGGGAGAGCTCCGGAGGCACCTCCCTCTCCTCAGAGGAGAGCTCCGGACCCACCACGTGGCCAACAGCAGCCAGACCTCCCCTCCATGGGGAGGGCTCTGAAGGCGCCGCGTGTCCCGCAGGGCCGGACCTCGCCCTCCTCAGAGGAGAGCTCCGGGCCCGCCACGTGGCCGACAGAAGTCGGGCCTCCCCCCTCCGTGGGGAGAGGTCCGAAGGCTCCATGTGTCCTGCGGGGCCGGACCTCCCTCTCCTCAAAGGAGAGCTCCGGGCCCGCCACATGTCCAGCAGAACAGCGCTGCCTGCCCCCGAGCGGTAGGCAGCAGGCGTAAAGACGTACCGTACCTTGCCCGTACAAGGTATTCAAGGCCCGCGCCTTCCCAAGATGTGGAGACGCGGAGCACGCCTCTGTCAGGTGCCGTTGCGCCCAGTCGCATCGCAGACTGGCGCGTGGTGTCAGAACCTACCAGCCAATAAACACAGTGACAAGACATCCCCTGCCGCCCCCGCCGTGATCAACCACTACGACTAGCATGCGGCATGGGCAGGGCCGCAAGACGAAGACTCGGAAGCCTTCGCCAGCTACAACTACCGACATAACTGCGGATACGATAGTCGGTAGGCAATCTCCCCGGGATCACCTGTCGGGTCCCGGGCCCCCCTTGTAAGCTACACGAGCCTTGGACTATAAAAGGCTCGGGTAGGCAACGTTAGCAAGGGTTCGCACTCCAGTACCTCACACCCTAGGCATAACTCATCCTCAAGCTCAGGACTCCAGTTTTGAGCAACAAGCAATACAGCGAGCACCTCTGCTCATCGTGGACGTAAGGTTTTACGCTCCGGCGGCCCGAACCACGTAAAACTCGCCGTGTCAAGCTCCTCCCTAACTCGTCCCTACGCTTAAGCTCTCCGCAAGCGACTAGCCCCTCCGAAAAAGAACCTCCGCGGGCTGCCTAGAGCAGGTCCGGGGGAAGTGTCGACCACACACTTCGACAGAGCCTCTCTGCCGTGGAGGAGATACGCCAGAGGCTAGAGCGCCGCAAGCTCGCCGTTGAGGACCAGGAGCGTTCTACGGCAGCCGAGGCGGAGAGGGTCGCCACGCGGCTGGCGGCGGGCGAGGACGACCTGCGAGCTCGGGCCAGGGAGCTAGAGGCCCGGAAGGCAGACCTGGCCACGAGGGAGGAACAGGTCTCCCGCGAACGCCAGGCGATCCTGGATCGGGAGTTGGCTGCCGACTTCCGGGCTTCTGAGTTGGAGCGGCTTGCCCAGTCTCTCCGCCTTCGGGAAAGCTCCCTGGCAGCCAAGGAGAAGGAATCCTCCGAGGGAAGCCGCGACGCCCTGCGAGCAGCCTGCCGCGAGGTAGAGGAGATCTTGGCTTCGCGGTCCTCTGAGGCCCGTGCAGTTTCGAGCTTCGTCGACCAAGCAGGGTCCGCCTTGGTCCCTCTTGGCTTCAGCCCGGTGAAGGCGGTGGCTCCTGCGCTGAAGGTGGCTGAAGTGATCCCCGCACTGGAGTCACTTGGCGCCAAGCTGAGCAGGCTGGACTCAGTGGTCGCCAGCGAGCTTGAGGCAGAGGGACGGGGCCTGGCCTTGGAGGTTGCCACGCATGTGTTGGCCTGCTTCAAGAGCTGGGATCCTTCCTTCTCACTGGAGCCAGCGAAAGACGGTCCTGCCGCGGAGCGGGAGGAGATGGCCAGGGCCGAAGTCGGGAATGTGGCCGCCCTTGTAGCCTCTAGGTTCCGGCGCGAGCCAGGAGGCCCCTAGGACTCGCTTCTTTCTTTTTATCGAGTCTGTAGACCAGCTCATGGAGCCATGAATAAATATACTCTCTTGTGTGTTTGTGCCTGTGATATTTTCTGCCTTCTTCTTGGTTTAGCCTGGCCAAGTCCTTAGCTCCGCAAGGTACTCAAAGGCCTTGACCAATCCCGAAGCTCTACGCGGGCAGCTTCCCCGGGTCCTTACTGTATCAAGGGCCCCGGAGGTCTCCGGAGCTCGCCCCATGAGGATGGGGAGGTCCGGATCTGCCGGCCACGTGGTGGGCCTGGAGCTCCCCTCTAAGGAGAAGGAGGTCCGGCTCCTGCCGGCCACGCGGCGGGTCCGGAGCCCCCTCTGAGGAAGCGGGAGCTCCGGCCCTGCTGGACACGTGGGGCCTTCGGAGCTCCCCCCCAGAGGAGGAGGTCCGGCTTCTGCCGGCCACGTGGCGGGTCCGGAGCCCCCCCCTGAGGAGGCGGGAGCTCTGGCCCCGCTGGACACATGGGGCCTTCGGGCCTCGCCCCTGTTGAAGGGGCGAAACCCGGACCTTCCGGTCGTGTGCTGGAGTAGACGATAGCTCCTTGCCCCCCGCCTCATGCAGCCCCCGTTGCTGTAACCTAGAGGTCCTGCACATAGATAGAGGAAACGTAATTCTCCTCTAGGGGTCCTCCCCTCCCGGTCTCTTAGTCTTATTCGGCTTACGGTCCTAGTCCGGTATACGGGGCTTGGGCAATTCTGTGCGCGAGGCACCGGGGCTCCGCTCTCTCCAAGGCCCGGGTACGACCGTCCGATCCCTAGTACCGGACCGTGCGTCGGGGAAGCAGAGTGCACAGGCTTTGGGTTCGGAACCAGGCAAAGCGGTTGTACTCCCCTGGACCTCCGGAGGGCAGGGTGCGCACGCTTTTGGGTTCAGAGCCGGCTAAGCGGGATACGCAACCTGGACCCCCCATGCACGGCGCAGGCCTTTCCTGGAGGTGACCAACTGGCACCGCAACACCTGACTGGGGGAGGCTCGAGAGGCCCACCTGGCCATCGGCAGGTGCTTCAAGCGCAACCGCCTTCAGTAGGATAGCAAATGCTGACTATGGATGAGCGCGGGAGAGAGGGAGCTAAATGTACGGTGAGCATACATAGAGAGTGCGATCATAAAAGCTAATGCGTAATTTTAAATGAGCACATGAGAGAGAGCGAAGTAGAACATGTTTCTGTGTAAATGCCCATAGGGGGGAGTCAGACTGTACATGGAGGCAACGACCCGCCTCATTAAGAAGGGAAGCAAGACTCTACGCGCTTAGGGTCGGAACCAGGCCAAGCTGAACATAGTCCTGGACCGTCCCCTGAGACTTAGCTGCCCCAAGCGCTGTTCCTAGACTCTATGGGATTTATTACAGAAGGGTATGTCCCTGTTCTACTAATGCTCAGGGGGTAGGACTTACAGCGCTGTTCCATGCCAAGGGTTTGGGAACGGATCCCCTACTCGGTTGAAAGGCATGTGCACCTGGGACGGCAACTTTCGTGACTCGGAAGGGACCTTCCCGGCTGGGGGAGAGTTTATAGGTCCTTCGCGGGAAAGTGCGTGCCGCGGCACCAGGTTGCCTTCCTGCAGGTCCCTAACGCGTTTGGTCCTTTGGCGGTAGTGCTAGAGCACCAGCCGAGACCGTGCGTTGTGGGGTGTCGATGGGGGTAAGTATTTGAATACAAATTAATTTAAATTCCTAACATTGCATTAGTTCATTTGCTTTAATATTTTACAATAACAGGCCTTAGATCGATAGAGTGGGCAACAAATCCTGATCCCGATGTGGCAGCCGTCAGATTTTGCCCCGCCACAAGTGTCCCCACCACATGCACATTCAGATGTTTAGGTAATATGTTTTTATTTACCATTTTCTAATCTAAAAAAACTTAGTGTAGTTGAGGGGAGAGAGTGAGAATGAGAGTGAGGGGGAGAGGGAGAGAGTCAGAGTAAGAGATAGTGGTAGAGAGGGGGGAGGAGAGATAGTGAGAGTGAAAAGGGAAAGAGGGAGGGAGACATACAGAGTGGTACAGATAGGGTGTGTGAGAGTGAGGTAGTCGTAGAGAGAGGGGGAGGGAGAGGGCGAGCGAGAAAGTGAGAGTGAGAGGGGGAGAGGGAGGGAGTGAGAGTAAGAGATTGTGGTAGAGAGGAGGAGGGAGAGGGAGAGAGGTGAAAGTAAAAAGGGAAAGAGGGAGGGAGAGAGATACGGAATGATAGAAACAGGGGGTGAGAGAGAGAGGGAGTCATAGAGAGAGGGGGAGGTAGAGGGTGAGAAAGAAAGTGAGAGTGTGGGGGAGGGAGAGAGAGGGAGTGAGAGTAGTGGGGAGAGAGCCGTACAAGCTCAAACTCACTTTATCTATTTATTTAAATTACAGAGATCAGCAACGGAGTCTCAAACTCCACCGCCACAGCTATTGGCACCAGGAGAAGGTCACGGAGACGGATTCTTTGGCTACGGAGCGAGTGGAGGAGCGACTGGATCAGCGAGTGGAAGGGGTAGTGTTTAGGGAGCGGATCTCTTTTTCGTTTAATGTTTTGGATGTTTATATAAACTGTTCTCTGAGCTGACCATCGTGTCAGATTATCCTAATTCTATTTTTTAAAATTGAAAACCTTATTTATGATGGCCAGCTATACAGGTCGTCGTAAGTTAAAGTAATGAACTTACGACGGCCAGGGCAAGACCGTCGTAAGTTAACCTAACTAACTCACGATGGCTGGTAACCTGGCCGTCGTAAGTAAGGCGCCCAGCCCGCCACGTGGCGCGGCGATGGGCGACGTTCGCTTACTTACGACGGTCGCTCCCAGCCATCGTAAGTTAGTTATTTACGATGGTAACCGTCATAAATAATTTTATTTATGACCAAAAACTTGAAATGGCTAGAAATCGTCGTAAATAATAGAAACCGTCGTAAATAACTAACTTACGATGGTTTTTCTATATTTACGACGGCTTCTGGCCATCGTAATTGATCTGCATTCCTGTAGTGCACCGCCTCCGGGCCCGTAAGCGCCCTGCTAATCTGCACCCATTTGTGTTGTGCTTCAAAGCTCCGACAATAAAACAATATCTTTTCTCCCCCAATCCTTTCTTTTGGATCTCATTGCTGCATCGTGCCTGTGACCTCACGTCACGCCCCAACCTCGTTTGCCTTGACGTCACCATGCCCAGCACCGACATAGCCCGCTAGCAAGCAGAAACGGCGCCACCACCACCACCTCCCCGTTCTCCTTCTCTGGCAAGACATCACCCCCTCTCCCCCCCCAAGTTGTCTCACTCGTCTGCGGTGGCCTCAACCGTATGATTTGTCGGCCACCAAACCACTGACGCTAACCAGTCCAGTCACAATGCCCTCGCTGTCATTGATGGCCCAACCGTCTGCCATATAACCACCGCGATCGATGACTGCACATTCATTGTCGCGCTATCCCTTCTGTCATCCACCAGCGCTGCTAGTTTGGCGAGCTCCCTCTTACCTTAGCTTCTACAAACGGAGCACATGAAGCCCCTCCCCCCTTCCAAACCAAAAATCCCAAAGCCTTCTTCTTACTTTCTCTTCTCTGTCCTTCCTATCTTCTTCGATAGTGTTATGAGAGAGCGATCAACCACTGTGTTGCTGCCTCCTCCATCCGTCACATGAACAGTGGAGTCACATGATGATGATTGCTAGACAAGACTCCTCGATCATTCAGTTTGGATATCTTGGTCTTTTCCGAATTTTAGTTTTCTTTATCACTATATGAGATGTCAAAAAGTATTAGATATTTGAAAATATCGGATATCTAAATTTTGATCCGGTCTTCAGTTTTAACAGTAATACCCGAGTTATACATTGTATGTAGAAGATGCGCCTCCAACGCCACCTGAACCCGGATAGCCCAGGTCGTGTAATTCGTTGGTGATAGTTGAGGCAAATGGTATGGCACTGCCAACGCCGTCCCGGCCGTGCGACATCTTGCTGGTGGGTGGTGAAAGAACTCGCGGCTGCTAAACCCGGCTCTGATACCAGATGACAGAAAAGAAAAATGTAGTTTCTAGCCTATGCGAGAGGATCAGAGATGCACACAAGAACAGAGGTGTTCTGAACCCAAACCGAGTTCAGTTTTATTCATCATTTCTCGACACCAAACAAATGAGTTCACAAACTGTTTAAATAAACAACAAAGTAGAGACTGGATCTAACAACATATCCACAAAAAATGCCAACTAATCCGTGCTTGATTTGCACACTTTATTCGGGCCACACCGGCCATGACTTGCGACGCGCTCAACTGCAACTACCCGCGCGCGACGTGTTCCGGCATGAGCTCTGTTTACTGACCGAGGCACATAGGATTAGGTCCAGCAATGTATTATCCATCTTAAACTCTCAGGACAAGTTCAATACCATTTGTAAATTTAATCTCACAAGCTAAAAAATATAAGTTTATTAACAACAAATCATAAATAAATGATTCAACCTCACAAGTTCACACATCATAACACAAGAATGAAATATTAAAATTACAATCCTTCATAGTTCATAAACCATAATTTAAACCACAGGTTTGGTTTTGGCAAATACTTTTCATTACCGCTCCTTCAAAAAAGATAGGTGTTTATTTTGCTAAGGTGACACATTCTATTGAATTCAATTATTTTTTTTGTTTCTTCAAAATACCCCATCCTATCCGAAATGGTTGTGGTTAGGACAACAATACTAACTCAACTCAAATTGTTGTCCTACGGACAACAATATGAGGACCATGCCAATACAGTAGGATTCTGATATTGTAACATGAACTTATTCTTAAATAAATGCCTTTGGAAGAACATGGTCATGGCAAGAGTATTAATCAGTAAATCAGTACACAATAATATAGTATTTGTTTTCTCAAGATACATGTGTTGAATGCACTGCTTATGATCATAGCCAGGTGTTAGTATTTCTTACGTGTACAATGGATGTCAGCAATGCTAATGACATCTAGGCTAAACTAGGGCCAAAGCAAGATGATTTTTGTAAACGCACGGAAGATACCGCTGTAGCATTTCACCCAAGAGTATTCCCTAGAGTATCGTATAATCCTAAAGGAAGGTGAAATGTGGCAAGGTGACAGATAGGATAGGGTGTTCTAGTAGGAAACCACGGAGCATGCATAGAAAGGATAGCAATAGGGTAGTGTGACACATAATGAGCAATCTACTCTAAAGGTAAGATGGTCCTAGTGAGAGTTAAGCTAAGGTAAGGACTTGTTCCTAATGTGCTTCTAATATACATATACATAGTCTAGTCGTGTATATAAGGGTATGCTAATAATGAATACTAGGGCTTAGTGGTCCAACATATCGGGCATGGGCTTACTCCTAGTAACACAAGAGCGACTTCCACGAAGAGCCTATGGCATAGTCCAATGTGGGGGATTACAATGGACGGACAGGGCTGTCACCACCTGCCGCCTACCCCTTCCGTGGGTCTACGAGACATCCAATGCTACTTATCTATCTAAGAACCACGCTTGCATGTTAAGTAAATATCTTAAAAGTCGTAATACAATTACCATCCTAAGGCAATGACTAACCTAAGCATCATTGAACCAATGTTGAGACCGAGCACTATGTTATTCATACTAACATATTCTTATAATACCTAATTAGACTATAGTGGAGGCCTATGATGTTTATGATAATATAATAACAAGGTTACTATACTACCATAATAACAACTAAACCTACCACATACACGGATTCCACAATCAAACAAGAAACGCTTCACCCAAGCATATGAATAAAAGAAGACTAATATTATAAATAAGAATAAAGTCATAAACAGAGGAAAAGATACATGAGATATACCTTTCCCAAAGTAGACTTGAGAACTAGAGGCTCCTTCCTATAGCCTATACTCCACTAAGGACTTGGATAGAGTGTGTATACAAGAGAGTATTACTCAAGTGGTGTGTGTAGGAGTGAGGGGTATAGGGCCCTATTTATATATGAGTTGAGGTCGGTTCCTGCAAGAATATGCACGCGAATCAAGCTGAAACGACTTTAGGGAGCCACATGGAGTCGACACGTGCAAGATGACCGAGTTTGGGGGCAAGACCAGTTCGGTCGAACCAGGGGTTCGGCCGACCCTGGCTTGGTCCCAGTCATTCTGGTTTTCCTCTGGATGACTGCCAGGTGGGCCCTCAGGTGTTTCCCGGGTGATACACCGTTGGATTCTCTCGGACACCCATGTAGGTGGGCCATTGGTCCATGGAATGTCATGTGTCATCCTCTGATTAGTTGGAAGTGTATAATTAAGGATTGCTCCCCTTAATCCTCCTCAATTTTGTATAAACTATTTACATGCACAATTTTTTTAAGTATAAGTGAAACTGCGTTATTTCTTAGGGTAATGCGTGAAATAAATGTTTACCCCATTCACATAATTGAGTTATATTGACGACCAAAATTGGTACCTAACGACCATCAACACCAAACCAATTTAGGCTCCCAAAATTTGGCAGTATGACATTTCTGCTTGTCAAATGGTTTAATTGCATACATCCAACCGTCTCAGAGTTGGAAAACCAAATGTAGGTCTCAGCATAAACAGATCTGCAGGCGCGTGGACATAGTTAGGAGAAATAGCGAATGAGAACTTCTGAAGGATCAAAGCCATTACTGATTTTGCTTCCAACATTGCAAAATTCCGACCGATGCATGATCTTAGTCCCATTGCAAAAGCTAGTAGAGTGTGTGGAATGTTTGCTGCTCTTGTGTAACCCCATTCTCAAATCTTACAGTATTAAATTCATCTACATCGTCACCCCAAACCTCCAGGTCTCGGTGCATAACTGGAATAGGAAACACAATTGCTACGTCTTCGGGAATTTTTTAAGTAAATACAGGATTTTTGAATAACAGCGAAAGATGAAATTGAAACAAATCACACCCAATTAGGGCTTGCTTGGGTACACTAATTAGGAGCGGATTAAATTTGAATGAAGTAAAAAAATAAACTAATATTTTGCTTCAATCCCCCTCAATCCACTCTAAATGTGTTATTTTAGCCTAGATGTCTGAATATGTCTCCATAGCCTACTCTACTTTATTTCTGAAACTGTAGTTTGCCTGAAACGTATTCACGTTGTGGCCAAGTCCTAGTCTCCAGCAGAATTAGTCTCCGGGTCTTACCATTCGGTTAAGTAGTTTATGAGAGCACCGGCGCGATCACGTCCGTGTGGCACGGGAAAATCGGATCGTGGGCAAGGTGCTAAGGCGTGGGTTTTTCCATTCTGTTTACCAAAAGGAACTGACGAGGCAGTTTTGCCAGTCGTCTCAAAAATCATCTGCATCTCTCTGTTCTTGAGAGTGTACGTCCAGAGAGAACTGGTGTTGTCTTTGATCAGATCTTCTCATCCAACCACATGATCGCGTTGTGTTTAAAGGCCTATGTTCCATCATTTGGTACCAGAGCCGTAGGTTCTCCAGGCGTTCACGGCGGCGGAGCTGTTGGTGGCGAGTTGGTGGCGGTGATCAGGCATGGCCTAGTCTACTCCAAAAATTGATGACGGAAAGAAGAAGATGGATGATGATGTTGGTGCCGTCATTGTTCGATCTGCATCAAGGGGAGTGCCAGTGATCTATCCGCAACTCACTAACACCAATTACGGTGTGTGGGCCGTAAAGATGAGGATGATCATGCGCACCCTTGGTTGCTGGTCCACGATCGATGGTAAGGGCATGTACGACCAGGCAAAAGACGACGACGCATTTACCGCGCTCTCGCAGTCGCTCCCAGATACAATGGTGATGGCCATTGTGGAGTTTGACACTGCAGCTGAGGCATGGGAAGCAATCCGGAAGATGCGTGTTGGAGAGGACCGCGTCAAGAAGGCTCGGGTGAAGCAGCTGAAGCGAGAGCTGGATCGAATGCAGATGAGTGATGGCGAGACCATTGCGACCTTCGGCCAAAAGTTGACTACACTCGTTGCCGAAATTCGTGCACTAGGTGAGAAAATTGATGATGAATCTGTGATAGAAGTGCTGTTCAATGCAGTGCCAGATAGATTTGCAGATGTGGTCAATAACATCGAACAATGGGGTGATCTTTCCACAATGTCGGTGTCAGAGGCATTGGGAAGACTGGCGGCGTACGAGAATGGTCGACGAGGTCGTCAGAGCAGCGGGAAAGAAGAACAACTCATGCTTGTGACTCGGGCGCTGGAGAATCTCATGCAAAGCAAGAAAAGTAGTGCAGGTGCAGGGAGTTCAGGAGGTTCTGCCACAAAGAAAAATGGCGGAAAAACTGATCGCACCAAGCCCAGCAAGAATGACCGAGACAAAGTGAAGAAGAAGGGAAAGTTCGACATTGCCAAGGTCAGATGCTACAATTGCAATGAGAAGGGACATTTTCAGTCAGACTGTCCTGAGCCCAAGCGTGAGAAGGTAAACCTTGTCCGAACAGGAGATGAAGACCCAGCATTGCTCATGTTGGAGACATGTGAACTGATACAACAGAATGAAGCCTTGTCAGAACAAGTGTTCCTGAATGAGGAAAAGGTAGCCCCCAAGTTCTCCGGCAACCATAGCATCTCATGGTATCTCGATTCAGGGGCAAGTAACCATATGACAGGAAATCCAGAAAAGTTTGTTGAGCTGGATCAGTCTGTACATGGAAAGGTAAAGTTCGGGGATGGATCAACAGTAGCAATCTGTGGACGAGGTGCTGTGCTGGTGCAGTGTGTTACAGGTGAGCACCGTGTGTTGCCTGATGTGTACTTTATTCCAAGACTGAAGAATAACATTATAAGTCTTGGACAGTTAGAGGAGAATGGATGCAAGTACACAGGAGAAGATGGTGTGATGACCATTTGGGACAGACAGAGAAAGGTGCTTGCGCGAGTGCCAAGGACTCACAACCGAATGTACATCCTTAAGATCCAACCATCAGAGCCAGTGTGCATGCTCGCACATGCAAAGGAAGATGCATGGTTATGGCATATGAGGTACGGGCACATAAATTTCAGATCATTGTGTTCACTGACGACTGAAAACATGGTTGTTGGGATGCCACAACTTGAGCATGTTGATCAAGTCTGTGACGGGTGTATGATCGCAAAACAGAGACGCTCACCGTTCCCAGCTCAGTCAGCATATCGGGCACAACAGCAGCTTGAGCTCTGGCATGGTGATCTTTGTGGTCCGATCACGCCGGCCACACCTGGTGGAAAACAGTACTTCATGTTACTGGTTGATGATTTTTCAAGATACATGTGGGTAGTACTGTTACAGAATAAGGATGAGGCCTTTCAGGCAGTCAAGAAAGTGCAAGCAGCAGCAGAGTTAGAAAAGGGTCTTAAACTTAAAGCATTGCGCACCGATAGAGGTGGTGAGTTTAATTCGGATGAGTTCCGTGAGTACTGTGATGATCATGGTATTAAACACTTCCGAACAGCACCCTACACACCCCAACACAATGGCGTTGTTGAACGCAGAAATCAAACAGTAGTGGGCATGACAAGGAGCCTTCTCAAGAGCATGGGTATGCCTGCCAGATTCTGGGGAGAAGCTGTGACAACAGCCGTATACTTGTTGAACCGAGCTCCAACGAAAAGTGTGAAAGGAATGACACCCTACGAAGCGTGGTATGGAAGGAAACCTTCAGTGCAACATCTGCGCACGTTTGGGTGCACTGCTCATGTGAAGATTGTTGGACCAGGAGTGTCCAAGTTGTCTGACAGAAGCAGACAGATGGTGCTTGTAGGATATGAAAGTGGATCGAAGGCTTATCGTATGTACGACACTGAGCACAAGAAGTTGGTCGTAGCACGGGATGTAGTTTTTGAAGAGGACAGACCCTGGGATTGGAGTTCATCAGGTTCAGTGCAAGACTCTAACCAAGATCCACTGATGATTCAATATTCAGATCAGCAGAGACAGAGGAATGAAGAAAACCTGACAGAGAAACTGGCTGAAACACCTGTTGTAGAAAGAGATTCAGCAGACTCTATCGTCTTAGCAGCGCCACGGCAAGGAGCCAAGGTAAAGAAGGTAGGAGATGGGAATTCGATCCCATTCTTGCTTGATCAGACACCTTCTCCAATGGCTCACTCTGACATACTAGTCCTCCTAACTCACCATATTCTGAACCATCAGAGGGTCCACAAGGAAAGCGTCCTATTGGTGGTATTTATGAAGACACAACTGAAGTTGATGCTGCATATTCTGGCCTTTGTCTGTTTGGCTTAGAGGAACCAACAACACATGCAGAAGCAATGAAGAACGATTGCTGGACATTAGCAATGAAAGAAGAAATGGGCTCTATCATAGAGAACAAGACATGGACACTGTGTGATTTACCAAAAGGACAAGCCTATTGGTCTTAAGTGGGTCTATAAATTGAAAAAGATCCAGATGGTAAGGTTATCTGACACAAAGCAAGATTAGTGGCAAAGGGTTATGCTCAGCGACAAGGGGTTGATTATGAAGAGGTATATGCTCATGTGGCTAGACTGGAATCTGTCAGATTGCTTATTGCACTTGCAGCTCAGTTTGGGTGGAAAATTCACCAAATGGATGTCAAGTCTGCCTTCTTGAATGGAGAATTGACTGAAGAAGTGTATGTCAGCCAGCCACCCTGTTTTAAAATAACAGGACAAAACACCAAAGTGTATAAACTGCATAAGGCATTATATGGTTTAAAGCAAGCTCCAAGAGCATGGAATTTCAAACTTGATGCAACCCTGTCAGAAATGCAGTTTGAAAAATGCCCCTCTGAATCTGGCCTGTACAAGAAAAGGGTAGGTGATTCAGTTCTGATACTAGGTGTGTATGTGGATGATCTTATAATCACAGATGGAAGTGAACAGGTCATTAAGGAATTTAAAAAATAGATGAAGTCCAAGTTTAGCATGTCAGATATGGGATTGCTCAGTTACTATTTGGGCATAGAAGTGGTACAGTCTGAAAAAGGCATCACACTGTGTCAATCTAGTTATGCAGCTCGAATTCTGGATAAAATGGGTATGTCTGAATGCAACTCAACTCATGTTCCCATGGAACCTAGACTGAAACTGAGCAAAGCTAGTCAGGCAGAAGAGGTTGATTCCACTCAGTACAGAAGTGTTGTAGGTAGCTTGAGATATCTGCTACACACTAGACCTGATTTGAGTTTTTCAGTTGGTTATGTCAGTAGGTTCATGGAAAGGCCGACAAAGGAACACATGAATGTTGTGAAACACATACTGCGATACATAAAAGGCACCATCACGCTTGGTTGCAGTTACAGTCAAGTTGCAGGAGAACCACAACTGTTGGGATATTGTGATAGTGACCTGGCTGGAGATATCGATGACCGAAAGAGTACTACGTGGGTGTTGTATTTCTATGGAAAGTGTCCAGTATCCTGGGTTTCACAGAAGCAAAGAATAGTCGTTCAGTCTTCATGTGAGGCTGAATATGTGGCAGCTGCATCAGCTGCATGCCAAGGAATTTGGTTAAGTAGACTTGTCGGTGAACTGCTTGGTGGCAAAACTGAGACATTAGTACTCAAGATTGATAATCAGTCGGCTATATCACTATGCAAGAATCCAGTTCTACATGAGAGAAGTAAGCACATTGATGTGCGTTACCATTTTGTGAGGAGTTTAGTGGAAGACGGTAAGCTGACAGTCGAACATGTGAGAACTGAAGATCAGTTAGCTGATATCCTGACGAAGCCCTTATCCAGAATCAGATTTCAATATCTGAGAGAGAAGATAGGTGTCAAGCAGATTGGTTCAGACATCAAGACTAAGGGGTGAAATGTTATTTTAGCCTAGATGTCTGAATATGTCTCCATAGCCTACTCTACTTTATTTCTGAAACTGTAGTTTGCCTGAAACGTATTCACGTTGTGGCCAAGTCCTAGTCTCCAGGAGAATTAGTCTCCGGGTCTTACCATTCGGTTAAGTAGTTTGTGTGAGCACCGTCGCGATCACGTCCGTGTGGCACGGGAAAACCGGATCGTGGGCGAGGTGCTCAGGCGTGGGTTTTTCCATTCTGTTTACCAAAAGTAACTGACGAGGCAGTTTTGCGTTGTCTCAAAAATCATCTGCGTCTCTCTGTTCTTGAGTGTACGTCCAGAGAGAACTGGTGTTGTCTTTGATCAGATCTTCTCATCCAACCACGTGATCGCGTTGTGTTTAAAGGCCTGTGTTCCATCAAAATAGAGAGTATTCTCCTCTATCAAACAGATCGGGTGAATCCTGCGGTGTCGTGTGGGCAACACTCTCGTTTTAGGCAGAGCCATCTGTGCGCCTGGCATGAAACTCGGTCGCCATCCATTTCGTGTCGCTCCCTGTCCTTTCTCGACCCATGCCAAACTCGGCCATCTTCTCTCCCCGTCGTCCATGCCGTCGCCCCCCGTGGCTCCCTGCGCCTGCCTAAACTCTGCAAGAATCACCTCGCTCGCCGGTGACCGATCTCCATTGCGCCTCGCCGCGCAGATAACACTGTTCGACCACTCCATCGATCGCCTGCGTACGGCTTCCTGGTGCGCCGGCGTCGATCCATCGGCCGGTGTCGTCGGACCGATCAGTAAATAATGGCGGACAGGGACAACGCGGCGACCTTCGTGGACCTCATCCTCGCCGTCATCCTCCCGCCCCTCGGCGTCTTCCTCAAATACGGCTGCGCGGTACGTTCGGTCCGCTTCAATTCCAAACCGCATGCAGAGAACGTAGTACGCCACCATCGTTGCTGCAGAGTTCAGGCTCGATCTGACCGATCCCGTTTTCGCAGATTGAGTTCTGGATCTGCCTCGTCCTGTCCTTCTTCGGCTATCTGCCGGGGATCATCTACGCCGTCTGGGTAATCATCAAGGAGTAGTTCGTCGCCTTACGTCGCAGGATCGTTCATCAAGACATTGCGCCATCGTCATTAGGATGCGTTGATTTCGTCTTCATTTCGAACACGTCATTAGCTAGCAGCGAAACTTCACATCTGCAGAAGCACAGTTTTTTGGATGAAAGAGATACGCTATGAACTACTCTAGAAGCAATTTGCCGCAGGTTGTAGATCGTGCTTGTTTTAGGGTCCTTGTTTTATATAGATTGTGCTTATTTTAGGGGAGGGTGCCCGTAGCTGATTGAATTGCTGTGATTCTTTACATGCAAGTCCAAGAGGAAAGGACGCATCAAAAGGAGGATCTTGCTTCCATTGGTCGACTCGGGGCTTGCCCTGTTGCTGTAACATCCACCATCCAGAGAACGGCTAGGCAGGACCGCATGCGAATCCGGCGGCGGGGTGGTTTGGTCGAGGTGGGTGTCGCCGCTTGGGAGAGACGACATAAGAAATCGGCACGATAAAAATATTGAATCCAAGTATCCAGTCTACACGAAAAATAATAATTACTGGTTAATCATAGGAATAAAACAACACTGTATAAACTTACAACAAAGCCGCATAAATTGCACATGCACTTGGCGCAAAGAATAATGTTTAGCTGTACGCAATTTTTCAATTTTTGTGCTTCTGTCGCTTTGTTCTTTGAATTTATGTCCCGAGAAAGTATTTATTCATTCGTGTGTGATTCAATCACCCCCCTAGGTTTGTGCCTTGTTTTCGTCATGTTGGACCAAATGATTAACATAGAAAAATAAACATGAATGTATACCGTCAATCTGAAAAAAAAACGCGCCTCCAGTTAAGTCTAGCGCCTAGAAGTATATTAAACAAATCATAGCTAAAACTTCAAATGGCTAAAAGCCTATATACTTGGAAAAAAAAGATAGCTTAATATAAATAGGATCGATAGAACGTTTTAACGATTCTTTGGCCTTTTCATTTGAAGTAAAACAATCAACTCGTCATGTAGCTACGTGAGAAGGATGAAGCAGGATATTTGTAATACATTATATGACAAAAAATTGCGTGTCATAAAAGCTCGGAAAATTTCACTACTTCTCCGGACCTTCTCACCTACAAATGCCCGCCCAATGCCACCGCTCTGATGGGAGCTACCGATGCCAGCACAACAGCGATCAAAGTTGCAGCGGGACGGTGAGTATGGTCTTCGCGCTCCGCCGCCTCGACCATGGAGCTTAAGCCACGACGAGCTCAGGATCCGCTAGGACCAGCGGGTTGAAGAAAGCTCTGAATCTACCTCCTGTACTTTCTCGCGTCGACGCCGGAGATGGGGGAGTGAGAGATCGAGATGGGGGTGGTACGGCTGCAAAGGGTAGAGGAGAGGTAGACTATGAAAGACAATTGAGAAAAAATGAAATAATATTTACAAGTAGAGCGGCAAACAATGGGGTGCTAAATGTTGGAGTGCATGGAAAATAAGAGGTAGAATGTAGATAGTAGAGCTTCTACATGAAGATATAAAGATTCAAATTTAGAAATTTTATTGGAGATGCCCTAACGTGGTGTAGAGCCTCGATCTAATGTCGTCGACACTAGGAGCCGGTACACGGCTCGGGATCGGAAAATCAGAGCAGAGGAAGAAGAAACGATCTGCAATAGGGATCTTTAAAAGAGTCGGTATACTCATGGTCGTAACAGTGCACCAACAAACATACTCCCTCCGGTGCACAAAAAATTGTCGTTTTAGACATGTTCTCGCATATCAAAGAAATATTAAATAGATTTTCTTTTCATTACTATTGTATTCTTTTTAATAGCTTGACTGGTCTCCCCTATTGGTTCCCAGGCCTCCCATGGAGGTTCGATTCCTAGCCACGTACTGTACGATGCGTTTATTACGTTTTTTCTCAAGATAAACTCTTTGGTTCTGCTTCGACGTTAATTTTTTGTGCATTCATGGCTTCTGTGTAGAATGATAATTTTTTATGCACGGGAGGGAGTAGAGATCACTGTAGCGACCAAGGAGGATGTGACGTTTGCCTTCGCACAACACCCGGCTCGCCGACGTGGACCATATGGCACCGGAGCTCACCGGCGATGTGGATCGTCTCTCTCTCTCTCTCTCTCTCTCTCTCTCTCTCTCTCTCTCTCTCTCTCTCGCGCGCGCGCAAGAAGGCAATAGGGAGGCAGCTTGGTAGGGGTGTAGCTAGGAGGCAGGGGCGAGGAGCTAGGGGAGGGGACAAGGTGCAAGAAGACGGTGAGGTAAGGAGGTCACAAGGGGCGACGCGGGGGCGGATAGGCAGGGAGTGTGAGGGGGGCAGGGAGACACAGAGCGTCCTGGAGCAGGGGTGTAGTGAGACATGAGCGGCGGCGACGACGAGAATGACAAATGGAAATAAGAGACGAGGAGAGCTTGGCAAGTAGATAAGGGGAGAGAGAATGAAAAAAGGAAATAAAAAAAAGAAAAGGAGAGAAAAGGAGTAAAAAGACAATTGGAATTAAGTGGATTTTCTAAGTTGCGAATGCAATATTTTAAGATATAAGTAATTCTATAATGTAATGTAAAGAAGAAATAGTTATACAATATAATGAAAAATATGTGATATTGATATAGAAGTTGAATTTAGATCTACACGAGTGTAGAGAACTGTGCTGTAAATATAAACATATTTAAGTTTAATATTGAAGATATTTTTGAGAGATTCATAATACAAGCGTGGATAGCATAAAATAAAATGAAATGGGCGGCGACTCCGACTCCAGCCCGCCACTGCTAACATGTGGGCACATTGTCTCCGTGGGCCCATCAGTGGCCTCGAGCCTGCCCTCGTCCAACGCGAGTCGTGCAGATGGCTGCTGTAGGAGGGAAAAATATTGGGCCCACCTGCAGTCGTGCCGCAGCCAAGCCAAGCCAAGCAACGGCTCACTGGAAGGACGGGGGGAGGTAACCCAAAGCCCTAGTCCCGACTCGAGCCCACCCATCTCCGATCCGATCTAATCTAACCCGCATGTTCCCCACCGTCGACGATCCCTCCGCCGCCGGCGCCGGCGCCATGGTCTCCTCCTTCCCCGACGCCGACGCTTACGGCAACGGCGACTCTGACGACCTCGACTTCCCCAACCCCAACTTCAACGCCTCCTTCTCGGCGGGCGGCGGGTCCGGGGAACGGCGGCCGCTGTTCCAGCGGTTATGGACGGACGAGGACGAGATCGTGATCCTGCGCGCGTTCGCCGAGTTCACGGCGCAGCGCGGCACCGCCTTCGCGTCCCACCAGTACGACACCACCCCCTTCTACGAGGACATGCGCGGCCGCCTCCAGACCGGCTTCACCAAGAGCCAGCTCGTCGAGAAGCTCCGCCGCCTCAAGCGTAAGTACCGCAACTGCGTCAACCGCCTCCGCGTCGCCGGGGCCAGTTTCTCCTTCCGCTCCCCGCACGAGCAGGCCATCTTCGAGATCGCCCGCACCATCTGGCGCCCCGCCTCTGACAGGCACGGCCGCGACTCCGACGACGAGGAGGCCCTCGCCATCGACGCCGGCGCCAGGGCCAACGGGGAACCCTCCAGGTCGCGCCGCGGTCGCCGCCGGCGCGCGGGGTACTTCCCCGCCGGCGACGGGGCGGAGGTGCTTCCGCCGGTGTCCGTGCCCGCAGTGGCCACCGACGACGCGCTCCCGTCATTCCCCCAGCCGACGGCCGTGAACGGCACCATCACCATGGACCCCGCCGCTGGGCTCCTGGCCGCGCTGTCAACCACCGGCACCGCCGAGAACCCCATCCTGGCGCCGCTATTCAAGGAGATGATCCGCGCGACGCTGAACGTCAGCGCCAGCACGGCGCCGCTGGTGCTGGAGCCGCCGTCGGCGATCTCGGGAATGCCGATGAACGGAGAGAAGTGGCGACAGCAGCGGATCCTGGAGCTGGAGGTGTACCTACGCCGGATCGCCCTGCTTCAGGACCACGCGCAGGCGGCGCTGGAGGAGCTCAGATCCGCATCGCCGGCGGGAGGCACGAACGCATGAGTCATCCTGCTTCAGCTTCAGAGCTGCGTCTTCTTGCAGATAGCACCCGTCCCGGCCATCCGTCCATAACAACAGGATTTACTGGTAGTTTGTTTACGCTTCGGCAGCAGGGTTTTCGTCTGTAATTCCGATTCTCTGTCGGACTTCCGCTTCGGGCTTCTAATATACATAAATTATAAAAAGATTATCACGTCTATTGTGTTTTCCATGGAGAAAAAAAACATGTGCCCAAAAACTGTTGTGGCAAAGTGCCGTCTGGATTCTGTTCACGGCACATGGAACATAAGTGACACTTCACTGCACGGGTCAGGAGCATCAAGCAACTCCCAAAGACGAAGACCAACGCGACGCCTGAGCAAAATGCATCAGATATCTTTCGTCAGGGAAGTGTATAATCACTGGATATAGGTTGGCTGGCTTGGAGATCATTAGAGTAATTCAGAAAGCACCTGGTGTCTGAACCACAGTGAAAAGAGGATCTTGTGTTAGATAATCTAGTTGCATGCGTTGAGTGTTTTTACATTGTCAAATAAAGCTGTTGCTGACAGAGTTATAGTTAGAACGTGTGTGTTAGTCTGATGACCGGTTCATGCGCTGCAACGGCTCGGCCAGTCAAGCGGTGAACGTGGATCGTTGAAGGTAGTTTCAGATGCATAAAGACCGGGTATTGATTGTTATCTGTTCAGCTATCTGTTGTAAACTCTGAGTATAAATGGAACTGAATGGAAGGCGAGTATTTGCGCTGGATAATAACTACTGTCAAAGTGAGTTCCTCTGTTCTTGTGCGTTCCTGAGTGGCAACACTCTTCCTGTCGAGAGCTCGGCAAGAACATACGTCGGAGGTGCTCGTGAGCGAGTTCCAGTGCCAACATCTTGTCTCTGGAAGTTCCGTGGAATGTCCAGAAATACCTGCCATTCACATAGAAGTACCACTAACAGGTGTATCTTGAAACAGTGGTTTGACCTCACCAGTTACTTGTGAGCGAGCATCCAGAAATATTTAGCCTACTGATACCACGGCAAATATCATCCAAGCCTTGAAAAGTTGAGCCACTGTTGATGGCCGAGCAGAGCTTCCTAATTTGTGAATTTATTGAGTGGGAATGACCAAATACACCATGAGGATGAGGGAGTGGAAATGTTTTGTTTTGGTAGCAGAGTAGACTGGGACTGCTGATATATGTTGGATGACAATGGTCATTATCAACAACAAAAGCAAGAGTTGCATTTGGTTATTTGCACTGAAGTGCCATCCTTTTTACCAAAAAAATGAAACATGAACAATCTTGATGCAAATTATCAGTGATTGCAGGTTTATGAGCAGATGACAGAGGGAAAGGAGGGTCACTGCTCGCAGTTGATTGATTCGACTTTGCAGTATACAGTATTTTAGTGCTAGAAGATGCTGACATAGATTGACTTGGATGGTTCGAAGGGCTTCCTCCAGGAAATCCATTCACTGGAGCTATTACATTGCTTGTTGAAGCAGACAAACACCTACCTTTTTTACATGCATTTGTTGTTGACTGAGCTTGTATCCATTACCTAATTTCCCACTATTACCAGAGCAAGGATAAATCTTGTT